>OY776281.1:46261430-46298930 GCA_963675445.1 Linnaemya vulpina | reverse complement strand
AACTTAATTCGTGAATTAGGGCGCTCAAAAAAAAAGTCTGAGCTTCTTGAATCAAAATTAAAACAATGTAATTTGGTGCAAAAGGATGTGAAATTCTCGTGCTTTCGAAATAGAGAACAAGCCTTTTTGAGTTATTTCAGCAGAGAAGAAGATTTGGCATTTTGTGATCGCCACATACATAACAAAATAAGTTTGGAGGTTTTTTACAAATCCTTGACATTTTGTAATATGAAAGCTTTTGTGGATTCTTAAATTGCTTTATTTCTTTACACATTAACAAATATATTTACTGATTCACTTATTGTCCATCAATTTCCACATATACTGCTACAATAAATATTAGAATGTATCCTTATGTTCTCGATTTAGAATTACAGGTTAATAAAAAATACTATATTATAATTTTTAAATCCAAGAACCATGGAAAATACCGTTGTACTTTAGTTCCATTACCTGTTCACCTAACGAAATGCTATCGTCATACATAAGTGTGTAAGGTTGGTTGCGTTACAATATTGGGTACTTGCGATAAATTGAAAATAAAATCTAAATTATTTAACAAATTTTTATGGTTTACGGCTCTTTTATTTCAAAGATCTGTAGCTATTAAACAAAAATTCAAAGTGTTGAATATTTGTTTTAAGTTTTTTTAAATTCCATTCTTAAACTGAAAAAAACTAGGAATTTTGCAATTTTTTTCTCGATTAATTTCTGAATAATTCCAAAACGATAGGAGATAATGAAAATTGTATTTGACTAAAATAAAAACAATTTTGTTATACATCTTCTGGATTCTTAAAATCGGATGACTCGTTCTCGAGTTAGGGTGAAATATGTCTACGTACCTGGCTAAATTAGGGGCAACAAATTGCCACGACCATAAAAAAAACCTCGACCTGATGGAAGAAAACGGATTCGAGTTTGGCGCATCAAAATCCATATAGTCCACATAGTTTTATTCAAAGGAGGATTTGGCTGCTGAGCAGTGTTATTGTTTGATGTTCTTTATAACTTCTACTCATATCTGATATGTTTATATTCACTTCATACAGAACTTTTTGTTAATGTAACTATTTAAGATCATATGTATGTATGTACATATGTCTATATAAATATGTATATAGATAATGTAGTATATATATAAATATATATATATATATATATATATATATATATATATAAATAAATATATATTATATTATATATATATTATATATATACATATATATATATATATATATATATAGTGTAGTAAATATATAATATATATATATATATATTATATATATATATATATATATATATACATTTATATATATATATATATATATATATATATATATATATATATATATATCAATATATATATATATATATATATATATATATATATATACTTATATATATATATATATATATATATATATATATAAGTATATATATATATATATATATATATAGTGAAATAGTTCACTAGTTTAAAATCACGTTACTCAATTTCTTATGGTACAAAAAACACCACTTAAGTGATTTAAAATCACATTGGCAATAAGAGATTTTCAGAACATGATATCGATATATCGCGAATTACATTTGCATAGTATGGATTTCTTGCACATCTATTTTTATCTGTATATTTATATATGTATTTATGTGTGCATATGTATTGCAGTTTTTCCGTCGATTTCTTGATATAACGGAATGTCTATATGTATTGATCCTGATCTAAAATCTAAAAGGGTACTACTATTTGATGGAAGAAAACGGATTCGAGTTTGGCGCATCAAAATCCATATAGTCCACATAGTTTTATTCAAAGGAGGATTTGGCTGCTGAGCAGTGTTATTGTTTGATGTTCTTTATAACTTCTACTCATATCTGATATGTTTATATTCACTTCATACAGAACTTTTTGTTAATGTAACTATTTAAGATCATATGTATGTATGTACATATGTCTATATAAATATGTATATATATAATGTAGTATATATATAAATAAATATATATATATATATATATATATATATATGTATATATACATATATATATATATATATATATATATATATATATAGTGTAGTATATATGTAATATATATATATAATATATATATATATATATATATATATATAATATATATATATACATTTATATATATATATGTAATATATATATATGTAATATATATATATAATATGTAATATATATATATAATATATATATATATATATATATATATATAATATATATATATACATTTATATATATATATATATATATATATATATATATATAGTATATATATATATATATATATATATGTATATATATATATACATATATGTAGATGTATGTTCATACAAATTTGCATTAATTAATATATGCATATGTACATATACATTTTTAGATAATATAATATGGGCTTTTAAATCTGCAGACAGTTGGAATCTATTTTTAGAAACATAGAACTTACAGACACACATTTTATTTCCATACAACTTTATCTTCATATATTTACATATTATATACATATATATTATTTTTGAAAATATATACATAAATACGCACGCACACATACACATGCATGTGTATGTGTTTATGTAAGCGCGGATATGTGCATATACTTTATTTAATATACTTGTACCTTTAAAAATAAATACATACATACATATCTATGTAAATTTAACTAAAAAGAAATATTTATGTATATGTGAATGGTACTGCAATATCTTGTTATTCAGTAAATTTTTGTATCTATAAATAATTTTTTTTTAAATGTTATTAATATTACAGGATTAAAAACACTCGATAGATATATTTTCTACACCGTTAGAACACATGCCGCGACCGTTAATATACCGTTATTAGTAATCTTATGTACAATAATATAATAAAACAATGTGAAAAAAGTTTGAAAATCAAAAACAAAACAAATGTATCTAACAACTACAAAAACAAAATAAAATAATTTTTTGTGAGAAAAACATTTTGATAAACAATACATAAATATCAATGTTTTTTTATATATTTATATATTGTGTGGCAAACATGGTCGGCTTTAATATGAACTACACCATAGCATACTCTTATATGCATACATATAATGGCAGTAAAAACGCAGACAAATTTAATGATTTTTTAAAACTTTAAAAACCAATATCTACCCCCATAAAAGAATAGCTGCAAGCGCTGTGAGTGCCGCTCTATTGTTCAAAATAATATTTTTCTTGACTTTTGTTTTGTATATAGAGATGATATCCTTTATTATGAAAACATTTTTTGACGTTCTTCGTTTAAAAATAATTTAATTTAATATATATAAACATATAACAATGGAAAACTTTATATGCTATCATTTCCTCACGCACCAACAAAATTCTCAGCTCGTTAACTACTCGCATGAAAACTATCATTTTATAAAATTTTTAATTAATATTTTTCCAAAACGCATGGCAGCCCGAAAAAAAATCTGTCACACAATTGCTTTTTTAAGTCATACTACCACACTTTTTAAACACATAGTTCACGTGATTGCGTGGGATAGTGAATCGCGGTCTTAACCAACTGACCATTCAATCGTCTCAAATAATCTTGACACTTAATTCTACACCCATTAGTCTGGGGTATCAAAGCAGTTATATATAGCCAAAATATATTAATTTTGTTATAGAATTTTGTGTATTAATTTTGTTGTAGAAAAGCAGCGAGAGACTTTGTATATCTTGCTTTGTTTTCATTAATATGTATGATTGTATCACAATACCGATTGAAAAACAAAAATCAGTTATTTCCAAGGTTGTTATGCCCCAACGTATTCGGCACATTACAGCAAGAATTTACTATTCGATAAAAAATTACTTTCCGAAAGTTTTTGGTTGGGATTGTTTTGACTTAATGTGCGATATATAAATATAAAAATTTTAATTGCTACTTGATTTCACAAACATACTTAAGTGATTACAAAAATATATTACTATGTCCCAGCTCAGTACGACTTTACTCGAAAGAAGTAAGACTTGTAACATTTTTTACGGGAAAAAAATTAAAATTATGGTACGGAATATACGCCAAACTTCTTATAAAAAAATTTTTTGGTACGAAACAAAATTTTCTTCAGAATGCATGAGTGTATCCGTCATTAATCTGTGTTTAGATGTGGCAAATCTATCAATTAGATTTTCACCATCAAAGCGAAAGAGAGGTGAAAATAAAGGCAACAAGTACTCAACTTTTATACACGGTTGTCAGGTCTAACAAGATTGTAAAACCTAGCCATGGCCCAACTACTAATGCCCAGTTTTTGACTTCGTATTTAAGTACAAAATTAGTTAATTTTTCCATAAACTTTAGTTGTGTTTAAATACGCTTTCAGTTTTTCAGTCATATTTAAATACTTCAATTAATGTATGCGAAAAATGTGGTAGCACCATGAAATATGTAAACAAAAGTCGCCATTGTTCAAAAAGCATGTGTTTTGCTTATGATTCAAAGTATTCCAAGTGTTGTGCATGAAATTATTCTATGTTTTTCAGTTGTGTTAAGTTGTGTTATTTGTACAATAAATATTATTTTATTGATTTTTACGTAATTCTAATGATAATTAATTATATATATGTAACTTTTTTAAATTTTTTAGCAAATTTTTCTAAACATCACAATGTTTTCTTTTTCTTAAAAGAAAAAAAGTCAAAGTCATATGTTTTCTGTGCTCTATTTAAATACCATTTAAGTGTCCAATGAGGGATATTTAAGTTGTATTTATATATGATCTGTACAAATGAATTTTGTATTTAAATAGACTTTAAGTTTAGATAGAACTTAAATACGAAGTCAAAATCACCACAACACTAGAAAAAAACTGGAAATTAGTTTGTGTTAAACTATCACCTCTTTGTCAGAGACAATAGACTGCAACAACAAAAACATCGTGACTTTTTCGTCTTCGCGTGATTCACATATTATTAATGTAACGAGTGCGAGCGAGAGCGTGATTCCAAAGTATTACACTACTCGTGCTATTAAATAAGTATAATATTTAAACATTGTGCGGCCTAAAATGTAACTATGTGGCAAGTCGTGCCGATTGAAAAAATTTTTTTAAATTTTCGTTATATGATCGTTTTCATGGGATTAACCTATGTATTTCGTAGATACATACATAGATATGTTGTCACAAAGAGCCACATTATGCTTTTAGCATTAGAAGTCCTAAAGCCTAAAACACATTATGGCATTTTGTGCCATAAAACGTAACGTTACCCTAATACACACTTTCCTGTTTCCTTGGGATGGCATAAATTGCTGCAATATGGTTCCGGCTTAAGTACATACATATAATGAAGGTTTAGTCTATATGCATATATGTTTAACTTAACATATATGTTTAACTTAACATACATGTTTAACTTAACATATAAATTTAACTTAACATATATGTTTAACTTAACATATATGTTTAACTTAACATATATGTTTAACTTAACATATATGTTTAAATGCTAAGTTGCTCTGTAAAAGCTTACTTTGATCCTTAGCTGAAGTGTTAAGAAGCACCTAGCTAGTGAATCCCACAGTTGTGAGACTTATATTCAAAACCTTTAAATTTTAACATATAATTTGTTTAAATAATATATATATATATATATATATATATATATATATATATATATAGTTAATAAATTAACTATTTGACATACTGTCATTGTACTACTATAATATAAAATTTATTTGTTGGGTGGTTAAGCAATGTCTATATGCATTTCATTGGCGCTTTTTACCAAATCGTCAGTATACTTCAACCACAGTTTTGAAAAGTTTCAAACTTCTCAACTTTTATAAACCATCTGAGAATTATGTTAATAAATTTACTATAATAATTCACAAATGATTTCAAAAAATCACATTATAATAAGTGTAGTAGGCTATGAAACTTATACAAACCAAAACAAGCAACTTTTATTCGATATGACTATTTTATTTTTCTACACCTTTATATAATTAGAAATCCTTTGGATAACAATGAAAGTATTGGTAAGGCAAAATTAAAATATAAATTGCATGTAGGATTTAACACACATCAAGATTGACTCTTAGTTCCTTTTTACTATTTTAATTATATTTGTTTGAATTAATGCATGTATAGCTAGATTTTTAAGAACATGAAAAATATCAGTTTCCATTTAAACACTCCAGAACGTTATTTTCATTACATTTCGCTCATGTGGATGTACTATTTTGAAAGCAATGGAAATAAAAACCATTTGGACGTTGCAATAATGAGATGCGAAAGAAAACCCCAAGCAGTGCGCAAGTCACATATGTATACATATATGGGGGATTCACACTGTTGTAGTCATAAGTCATAAAATAATAGTGTGAACATCCCGTCATAACTTAGTATGCTATTTCATATCTAAATGAACTTGTATATATAAACTAAAACAGCTGCTGCCTTGATATGAACTGAATAAATTTTTTTTATTGCGGCGGCGTACGGAAAAAGTTTCAGTGTCTGCCAGCTACGTAAGTAAAACGAGAAAAATGTTTCACTCTTATATAGTTAGTTTATGCGATTTATATCTCTTTTAATTTTTTTATGTTATAAAAATGGGATTTAATGCACAGACATATACATAAGTATAAGTAACGGTAGCGAACATATATATGCAGATCGACAACAACTTTTTAAGCTGGTCTAAAATATTATGTCTTTATGACAGTATGACTAAGTAGCACACAGTGTGAATACTCCAACTATAAGAGGACGTATCTCAAGCAAAGCATTATAAAATATTTTAAAGTCTTTATTGGTGCCGGGATGGAATGGGAAACCAAGCAAAATGCAGAAACCAACGTGTTGGATCGGCGGTCATCGAACTTTTTTGAAGTTAGTATCATCAAATTTAACCTATGATACTGAAGAGTAGGTGGTGAAAAAGCAGAAGCACAAAAAACACAAGCAAACTTGTTTGAAAATCTTTACAAAAAAATTCTTCTTCTATTTTAAGACATTTTTTATGATTTAGCCACAATATTTTTAATTATTTTTAGCTTTTGACAGAGCAAACTGAATATTTCATTTACGTGTGCAGTTTTCTTTGCTATACATGATGAATGCACGTAAGACAAAAAAAATCATATCGAGCAGGAAATGCTGCGTAAAGATATGTAAAAAATCTAAAAGGCATTTATAAGGTTTATGTTTCTTTAAGTTTCCTTCCAAAATTTTTGGAGGGAAAAATGTCAAATTCATGAAAAAGAGTACACAAAAAAATCTTTATGTGTGCGACTGTCATTTTGAAAGCTCAACCATTGAAATAAAAAAATTTAAGGCGGAAGCCATTCCAACTATATATTTAAATGAAATAGAGGAAGAGGAATATATTTAATTCCAGAATTTACCAACAAACACTTACTCTGAAAAACAAACAAAACTTTATAATCTATATAGGAAAATATATAACGATCGTTTAAGAATATATAAGAAAGAAAACTTGAACTGTCACAAAAAGGATAGGAAATTATCAATAGATTCTTTATTGATGCTCTCCAAAATATTAGCATGGAAAGCAAAACACATGGTAAGCTTTTGGTTACTTCTCGACCAAAGGCAATTTTATTTCCCAAAACTAATAAAATATAACCATTTTGGAAAGCATTGGCATATATATTGGTATATGTTGTCTTGTAAGTATGTGATCAACGCTCAGCTAACCGAAAATGCTTTTCCATCTGTTCAAACGCTAGAAAGTTTTATGTGTAGTACATTCATAATGTAGTCATACATATCACACCACACGGAAATACAAAAGACAAAAATAAAGGCAAACAAAAAAATAAAGAAAACAAACTTACATAAACATAAAATAAAATTAGGTCACATTTATGAAACAACTTCACTGAACAAAATTGCAATTGTGCAGAATTAGCAAATTTGGTTTGTATTAATCAATATGATATTGCAATTGATATTGAAGTAAGAAATAGAAATAAGAATTGTTATTGTAATGTGTAGAATAAGAATAGTATATAAGCTGAAGATTTTTGTTAATAAAATTCAGAAATAATTTTGACTCTAAACTGAAAACAATTTTATTTCTCACTTCGGCAATTGACTTTGCCATCTTATAGAGCCGACTATCGATTCTAAGGCTCTTTAATAAATCAAGAATCCTATAGGGACAAATAATATTTAAACACCCCTCTCAATATATTTACAATATGATTTCCCACACTTCATAAAATTGTTGAGAAATGGGTGGCTGAAATGTGACATTAAAGCACCAGATGAAACTGTAAGCATGCAAGTAAATAAAGAGATATACGTAATGGAGGCAACTGCAAAAACCAAAATGTGCCAAAAATTGGCACGACACACATTTATCCAAATACATATGAAAAAATGCGTGTGAAATTCGCAACTCAAATTCTTAGCAGAACAATATGCAAATGTACACAATTTAAGAGGTGTTCCGCAGAAGTGGCCCTTTCAGCAGCTCAATTTGTGGAAACAATTTTTAAGATATTCCATTGTCTT
Source organism: Linnaemya vulpina (assembly GCA_963675445.1). NCBI lineage: Eukaryota > Metazoa > Arthropoda > Insecta > Diptera > Tachinidae > Linnaemya > Linnaemya vulpina. Next base: position 46,290,391 of record OY776281.1, on the reverse strand, counting down.
AAAGTGGTTCTCTTTATGGCCATAACTCCTATAGGTCAGCAATTTAGCTTAACAATGAACCTCACAAATTTATAAAAAAAATTATGGAATATCTGGATAACGTGGAATTTGCTGACCAGAAGAAGCATGTTTTCTTTTTAAATGGTATGAAGCTCACTCTTAATACAGTCCATTTACTTGTTAATGACATTTTAAAAGTAGGGGTGATTTATATTTTATAATGACAAGATCTTTTAATCAGGACAAGTTAGAAAATACATTTTCTGTATTGCGGCAAAAGGGGGGCAACAATAGCAATCCATTCGTAGCCGAGTTAAATTATATTTTGACAAAAGTTATGGTTGCTAAGATTGTCTAATCAAATTTTTTCAGTAACTGTGAATTTTCACAAGACAAAATCGACCGAATTGATGGTTATAATATATATTCTTCAAGTAAAAATACTGAAACAGGCTCTAATGAAAGGGTTGATGTTGATTTTGACGACGATTTATATGTAGATTATTTTTTAGAAGATATCTTTGATAATTCTGAATACATAAATTTTGAACTGGTTTCCATGAAAAGCTTTTTTGGGTATGTTGTATTTAAAATTATTTCAAAATTGCATTGCAAACAATGCTCTGATAGGCTGTATGAAGCTTTAATTGTCGTAAGCGAGCTTGTTATATTCTTTAAGAATTATCAGTCTTGGGCTATAGAAAAAGGTAGTTCTAAGCAAAGGTGCAGGTTTTATTAGGTAAATTAAAATACAAAAGTAAATCTATAAAATATAATAAAAAATTTACAATATGATTATGGAATTTATTAAGAGGCTTAGTGCGTATGATCATTTTATATAAATAAAAAAACCTTATTACAATAATTTTTCCTTAAAAAATTTTTACTTCATTATGGTAACCTTCATATTTTAATTCAATTCATACTGAAGATAGAATGAATTCATTTCAAATACAATAACTCAGTTCCTGAACGATTCACAGATTCATTAAAAAAATCATTCTATAACAGCTCTGCCGTCTATACGGAATTTTCTACAGAAAATAATTTCAGATGCCGTCGCATTCTAGACCATTTTAAGAGAAGGCGTCCAAAACTAATTTTTTTTACGATCACCAATTGTAAAATATAAAAGTTAATTTCAAAGACGACACTTGTGTACCTCGGGAACCAAACATTTCAAACTTTATTTTAACTATATCACAGTGAATAAGGTGATTCAAAATGGATATTCTCATTATTTTGCTATAATGAGAGATTTCGTAATAATTTTTTAGTCTCTAAACACCTACAGCTTTTTTGTTTTAAAAGACTTTTAAACAAAATAAATATTGTATAACTGCCCAATTTTTCTAATACACTAATTCTAAAATACTTGGATTAAAAAATATGTTTTTTGTTGTGCTCATTTTTGAATTATATTTCGAAAGACCGTTTTCAGGTGAAAAAGTACTTTTTTTATATTAGTCACATACAGTTTTTCTCTATATCTTATCGTTTTGGAATTATTCAGAAATTATTCCAGAAAAAAAATTTTTTTCGTTCAAAGTTCGTAATTTTTTTCAGATTAAAAATAGAATTTAAAAAAATGTAAAGCAAATTTTATTACTTTGCACCTTTGTCTAATAGCTACAGATCTTAGAAATAAAAAGAGCTATAAACCATAAGAATCGATTCAAAAATTTAGATTTTATTTTCATTTTACCTCAGGTACCCAATATTGTAATGCAACCAACCTTACATACGTATGAAGATAGCATTTCGTTAGGTGAGCAGGTAATGGAACTAAAGTACAACGGTATTTTGCATGGTTCTTGGATTTAAAAATTATAATATAGTATTTTTCATTAACGTGTAATTCTAAATAGAGAACATTAGGGTTGATTCTAATATATATTGTAGCAGTATATGCAGAAATTGACGGACAATAAGTGAGTCAGTTTTAATTTGATATCGTGCGGTTATATATGAAAAGGGTTGGTTGCATTACAATATTGGGTAGCTGCAGTAAATTGAATATAATATTTAAATTTTTTAACAGATTTTTATGGTTTATAGCTTTTTTATTTCTTAGATAGCTATTAGACAAAGGTGCAAAATGTTGAATATTTGCTTTAAATTTTTTTAAATTCCATTTTTAATCTGAAAAATATTACGAATTTTACAGGAAAAAAAAATTTTTTCTCGATTAACATCTGAATAATTCCAAAACGATAAGAGATAAAGAAAAACTGTATGTGACTAAAATAAAAACAATTTTGTTACACATCTTCTAGTGTTTTAGTTTTCAAAATCGGATGACTCTTTCCCGAGTTAGGGTGAAATATGTCTACGTACCTGTCTAATTTAGAGGCAAAAACTTGCCTCACCCTTAAAAAAATCTGGACCTGATGGAAAAAAACCAAAAACGGATTCTAGTTTAGAGCATAAAAATCCATATAGTGTATATAGTTTTATTTAAAGGAGCGACAACAAGTAATTTTTTGCAGATCAGTGTTATCCGTGTTTTACCTCTATTATCCGTTCCTTAGATTTATACCTCTATAAACCGTGCTTTGTTTCTATTAACCGGCCAGCATTCATTGTATGAAACCCTTAGACATATACTGACAGACAATTTTAAGACCATAAATTTATCTGCTAAGAAAAATTTTCTGTCCAAACGATTGTAAGACTGTTGCATGGAAAGAATTTCCAGATGCGTTGTTAGACATTGTACAACTTTTATTTGATTTTTTATGCTTATATATATTGATAGCATTGCCAGTATAAATATTTCCCTGACAATGGTGCCATTGGGAGATGTATTAACTTAAACACATCTGACAATAAAATATGAGCTTACAATGTCTGGCAATTAGCTGACAATGGCAAAGAAGACTGTTCACAGGCTTGGCAGATGTCTAGCAATATTTTTGTCTTCCAATGTACCGACAACGTTGTAAGACAAAAATTGTAAGTTCAGACGGTTGGTAGACATTTTTTGAAAATTTTTCTTAAAATTTTTTAAGATCTACCAACCGTGTGTACATACCTCTAGTTGATTTCTGAGCTGAAAAACCAAAATAGCTTAAGGGGTACCACAGGGCCATTGAACATCCAAAAGCATGGTCCAATTGTGCCAGATTTCTCATCACTGCACAATGGTTCAAACGACGACTTTTTCTATGCAAAAGTCATGAAATAAAATCAATGATTTTCTCTTGTTATTGTTTTCCAATTAGAATGGCTCCAAAAGTAAGGCCGGAATTGTTTTTTTGTACCAAATGTAAGAAGCCGTTACACAGCTGTGTGTCAAAGTCAACTAATGCAATTTTTTTATAGATGGACTTTAAAGTTCAGTAGTGTTTAGTGAATTTTAAGTGCGTATATTTCGAGTTGTGTTTGTAATAATTTAAAAAAGTAAAATGAAAAAGAGAGAAACAAGTAAGTATTCTTATCCTCAACTATAATTGGTATATATTTTTGTGACTGCAATTTAAAAATAACTCATTAACATACTAAAAATATATAAATTTTTTTTAAATTTCATTTTCAATAAAGCATTAAAAAATTTTACCCAATTTGACCTCTCTGAAATTAACAAAATAAATAAAGTAATAGGTAGCGAGTAATTGGTAGTTTTTTTAAGTTGCGATTTTTTGCGTTTTACGAGTAATTCCTCTTTTTCTCAGGTAACCTCTGTATAAAAAAATGGGGATCTGTTTGAAATATGGCGAAATAAAAGTTCAAAAGAAGATAAATTTGATGCCGTTTTCAAATATATAGTTGGAAAAATTCCGGATAATAAAATTTCTGATGAAATGGAAAACCATGTAAAACAAAACGTACATTTTCTTTGCGTAAAACTACTTCAGAAATGGAAGAAATGTGACAGAAAGTTAAATGTGTTTGAAAAACAAAAGCGAGAGTAGCTAAATTCTTATTTAAATATTGAGTTTAATGATATTTCAAAACAAGCAACGCCTAGTGCAATTGGACGGCCACCTGTGCCATTCAGTGCGAAGTCAGAATTTGGAATAAGAAAAGAAGCTGCACAGCTTTCCACAGAAAAAGCTAACACTTCCCTCTTTATTCGTGCAGCTGCAACAACAGCACGTAAGCAGGGTGAATCCGATTTGGCTGCAATCCTGAAAGAAAGCATTGAAAGACCAACAAGGCCATCCAAAATGCGAAAAATTTGTAATGAAGAGAACTTAAAGTTTGGACTAAGTCCTCTTCATTGCTGGATCCGATTTTTTGAATTTGTGTTACATGTAGGATAGAAATGTGAATTACAGAAGTGGCAAATTCGAGGAGATGACAATTATTTTAACGAGAAAAACTGATATACCAAACGAGTTTTGGAAAAGACTTGGACTTCGGGTGGACAAAGCAAGTGGTTCCGGCTCCACAAACGATGGTAATACTGCCGGCCGAGCTTTCACTGAACATGAAATTTTCTCAGATATAACTGGTGTTGACAAAGATATTATATTTCGGTTTAAAATAATTTTGATTTCTTTGTCTAGCCAGTTTGAAATAAATTCGAGTAAATTTGAAACGTATTGCTTTGAAACAGCAAGACGTTTTCAGGAGGCATATCGTTGGTTGCCAATGACTTCTACGGTTCATAAAATACTAATTCATTCCAAGCAAATAATGGAAAATACTCTACTATGTTAGAAGAAATGACTATACATACATGGTCATCTCTAAACACATGTTTTACAATTTAAGCAAATAATGGGGGTTGAAAATCAAACAAAAGTTTAGTTAGGAGAAAAATTGTAAAATAAATAATAAAAAGAAGTGTTAAGTGTTAAGAAAATATTAAACTGTTTGTAAAGAGTAAAGGATTATACCAAAACTATTAAATTGTGGCTGGCGGTCAATACTGTAAAGAAATCATCATAAACATGAGCCGATTTGGAAAAAATTGAAATTCTATCAATATATTTTCGATTTTAATTCTTATTAATAATAATGCTCAAAAAAGTAATTGCTAATAGAAAATGTAAATCGTCGCGCTGATCCCAATCGGGATATTTTAAATGGGACTATGGAAGGCTAAACAAATGCTTGGCACATGCTAATAGGCGGCTAAGGCGCTAAGAAGACATGCTCACGGATGTAATGAGAATCTTAAGATACAAATTGAGCCGGAAATGAGAATTTCATTCAAATCAGAAGATCGTGTAAAAAATATCAATTCCGAATTACAGGAACAACTTAAGTTGAACTGCTGCAAAAAAATTGGAAGTTCCATATACTTAGAAGGCAGTACGTATAATTTATTTTGAACAAAAGATATGCATACAATAGATCTTATAAAATTTACTTATATACAATTTGTTATTTCATATGTTTCAATAATAGGCATTGTGTTGACTCCAATAACATTTGGAAGTGGACAAAACTACTGATAATTTCCAATATATCCACCTGCCTATTCTACGCCCTGATGTTAGTGATAGCTTCGAAGCCTTCATGTTTATCTAGTCTTTCTAAATATATTATTTCTTAACTGAAAATATGCTATATAAATGTCAAGGTATTTATATTTGTCAACATATTCATTTATTAAAAATAAATAACAATTTTCTTTTACCGTTTATAAAATAGTATTTTTCCAACATGAGCGCCTTTGTCGATTTCAGTGGCAAATAAGAAAATTAGAAGACCAGCGTTATGAAAATCAATTTTCGGTTATAACACAAGTCATGGAAAACCGGATGGATGAATATTAGACCGTTTTGATAACTATTATAAAGATCTAAAAGCAATTAGTGAACTGCATATCAGCAAGGGCGTATAAAATGTAAGTATTTTTCAGTGTTATACAAAATGTGAAACTTATAAATTTAATCTCCATCAGATTAATAGTTTATTAAACCTCATTTAAAAATATCAATCGAAATTTTTATATCTCTTTTAATGTCACAGAATTGGCTGATGAAAAAAGTTACTGGAAAAAGTTTAAATGTAGTTGAAAAACATATAGAGTAGAAAATTGCTAAAGTAAGTGCAATTGTGATGATGTTTTCGATTAAAACTTTTTCTTATTGGGATTGAAAATATATACATATAAAAAAATTATTTATTATAAAATATGCTGTTATTTTTCTAAATTGCCCAATAACCAACTCTGTTGTATCGTAGTATTTGAAAAAACAGTTTCAATCTAATTATTTCTACATAAAAATATGTTATCAATTAATAAGTTTAATGAAATACCTAAGACTAAGAAAATCGTTGCAATCATCACTACATCACTTTCTGAATAAGATGATTGTTGTACATACGTATGTATAAATTTTCTTAATCATTTATTCTTAATATAAGTTAAACTTTTGTAAAATGTAAAAACAATTTTTATTTATTTCTTTAAAAAATCATGTTAATATTGTGTAGGTTTCCACACTACCATAGAGGTGCTACACTTAGTGCGTTGTCAATTTTTTTAATGGCTGACATCCCCAATAGGCCTAAACAATCTTTAAATTAAAATATTAAATATAAAACAGCACAAGAAATTCATTAAATAAAAATTCATAGTAAATAAGAAAACGATAAATAAATTTATAGCTATATATATATAATAATACTATAATAAAAGCATATCTATTAGAATAATAATAACAATAAAACAACAAAAGGAAATTAAAAATAGTAACAGTTTACATGCCATAATACACATATATTGCATAAAGTCGTAGTTGAAAAGATAATTTCTTAAATTAAATATAATTTTTTTTTGCTAATGTGTTTTTTTAAATTGTCTTTTCAATACAACTTAAATAATAATAATTAATTGTATTATCTTAAAAACTACATGTTGTAGTGCAAGAACACTATTTTTGAAACTTTATTAGGAGTACGCCGCTCGTTGATTACTTGTCCTGCTGCGGAAAATATTCGTTCGCTTGGAACGGAAGTGGCTACTATGCAAAGGCGCTTTAAAATATACGTATATATCTTTGGATATATATTCTTCCGCTCCTTCCACCAAATCAAAGGGTCCTTTTTTCTATCCAGATACTCTTCATTTAAGTATTTATCGAATTCCCTTATTCCTGCTGCAGTATTACTTTCTGCTCGTACTGTTCGGTTGAAGTCAGCATCATACCCTCCCCAAACGTCGTCTTGATTTACGGCATCAACAATGCACTCGGTTGGGGCTATGGTTTCATCCTCATTGCTGTTCGGTATCCTTATCAGACTTATTCTGCTTCTGATGGCTTTCACAGCATTCTGATATGAAATATCATTTTTGAACGCTTTTCTTTTAAAGCGCGGGTTCGAAATCGTGCTCTCCGCATATAAAGGATTTCTTTCCAGCTCTCCATACCGAATTTGAAGCTCTCTCTTCAGTACTTTTACTATTTCAATTACTTTGTTTTTTGAGGAAGCGTCCTTTATAATACAGGATTGTAATATATTATAAAGGACCGTTACCTTAGATAAAATAACGCTTTTTTCTGCTGAAATTTCTTGCGTTATTTGGTAAAACGGCTTCAGTATTGGTATCACTTCATATATTAGATCCCATTCCTCCAACGAAATATTTAAATCAGGTCTCGTCAAACTAAGTGTGGAAATGACAGCATTTTTGAAAAGATAAAATCTCTCCTGCATTTCATATGTGGAATTCCATCTAGTAGCCACATCTTGCTTAAGTTTCAACACTTTTAGACCCATTTGATTTTGTAGTGGTCTTGCGGCTGGCAAGACTCTGAAGTGTCAGGTATTGACATTTCGATGGTGTGAACCGCAGCTACCTTCAAGGGGGTTTTTCTGAGAATAATAATAATTAATAAATAATTTTCCGGCATATTGTAATGGATGGTTTTGTATTGCGGTGTGTAAAGAAGAAATAAAGAAACTCAACACGTGAGAACAAATTGTTTTTATAATTAAACGGATATAGCCATTACAACATCAGGTGTGGGGTGCAGCTTCTGTACAACACAATATGAAACCTCAAATGGATTTACGACCAAACCGCCAAGCGATGGCAGAGGCTTTGAATGCTGCGGGAATAGAATTTCCCGAATCTGCCACGCTGAGCCAATTGCGGCCATTATACGAAAACTTGGCAACAAAGAAAACGAACTAGAAACATCCCGATTTATCCGCTGTGGCTACAACTAGCGCCAACGTGCCTGCTGCCAAAGAAATGGTCTACGGTGCTGATGCTAATAGACCTAACGCTAACAAAAGTGAGATGAGTGAAATCTGTGCAATTGATGCCAGTGAACCCGAGGCCATTATTGCCAATGAAACTGATGCCACTGATGCAAGTGAAGTGTATCAACAATTGTTTGCCCGTGCTGACGTCACAAATGTGTTTGCTGTAAACGATAGTGCCTCAAAACATTCTGCGGAAAAAGAACATTCTGCTGCTGCTGCCCTTTCTTCAAATAACTACTCTGCCGAAAATGAGCTGAAAAAGCTAAGGACACGCCTGGAAGTTTTAAAACTACTGCAACAAATATCGAGCTAGAGCCACGTGAACAACCTCTTGTGTATTCACTGCGAATTGATTTGAACGAGCTCGATGCTGCTATACCGCCTTTCAGTGGGGACGACCATCTAGACATTGTCAAATGGTTTGCCCAGTTCAAAGACTACTTGAACGTTTGCGGTTACTCTCCAAAAGAACGGCGTTAAAATACGTAAATAATATGGGCCTTGTAGTATACGAGGAACTAAAGGCAAGTTTAATTAAAATGTTCAAAAGAATTGTGTCGCGACAGGAAGTGTACCGGCAGCTGCGTTCACGTATGTTACAGCCAAATGAAACCTGTCTGAGTTACGTAGTAGAGATGCAGTCCATAGCAGCAAAGTCGAATATCGAAGAACAAGAACTAGTCGACATAATCATCGACAGTATCGCAGACAACAGCCACGCCATTACATTCCTCTACGGGGCTAGATCTATGGACGAACTAGTAAAACGTATGGACAGGTATGAGCAGCGGCGACGGCCATGCACAGGGCCTTCGAAAATAATAAGCCCAGCGGGCACCAACAAAAACAAGATGGCCACCGCAAGTGAAAAAACCGATGCCAAATCACCGGATGCCAGTGTGAGATGCTATAATTGTAGCCAGTTTGGGCACTACCAGAGTCGCTGCCAAAAACCGAAACGCCCTCCCAACTCGTGCTTTGTGTGCGCCGAGGTCGGCCACTTCCACCAGAATTGTCCCAAAAGGAAGATGATTACTGTAGCCATAGTCCGAGAAAACGAACCTTTAGATGTATTCCAAATGGTAAGTGTTGCCTTCGTTAAACGAAATAAGCGCACTGAGCTAATAGATTGCTTTTCTTTACTCGATTCGGGTAGTCCCATTAGTTATATCAAGATATCTCTAATCCCATTCGAGAAAGATGGCATTGGAAAAGTGTTGCCGTATCGTGGAATCGGGAACAAAAGACTTAATGCCATGGGCTGTGTTCTGGTAGAAATTTCTTTTAAAAATAAATGTATAATGCATAAGTTTTTAGTGTTGCCAGATGAAGAGGCAATGATACCGATGTTAATGGGACGAGATATTTTATCGAAATTTAATATTTACTTATGTAAGGCGAAAATAAAATATAATAGAAATGAACTATTGAAAATTAATTTGAAAGAAAACAAAACAGATTTTGAAATGATCACTGAGCTTATGTCGTTTAATTTATACAGAGATCAGACTGATAGGGTTAGAAAAGAAACGATTGAAAATATTGAACTATTGAAAGTTTTGCCATTTAATGTAATTGATTCTTTTGATACTGTGAGACTTGGGGTAAAAAAATCTGAAGCAGGGAAATTTGGCGGGAATAACTCTAATGCTTTTGTTGTTGGGAGGATCGACGACGTATGTACAAGCGGGTTGGATATTGTTGAAGAGAATATTGAATGTGAAGAAATGATTCAGGAGGTATGCGCGATTGAGACAAAGTCTGACGTTAATATAGATAGTGATATGACTGTAGGGAATGCTGATTTGTTGAGGTCGGTTATATATGGGAATTATTTTGCAGACGCAGTAACTGTTTCTAAACCGGTGGAGTATTGGATGAAAATCAAGCTGACGAATGACGTGCCAGTGTATAGCGGGCCGCGGAGACTCTCTTATCGGCAGCGAACAGAGGTTAAGTTGAAGCTTGAAGAACTTATGAATAAGGGGATAATCCGTCCGAGTGAGTCACCCTACGCGTCTCCGATTGTATTGGTCAAGAGGAAAAATGGGGTTTAAGAATGTGCATTGATTATCGGTCGTTGAATAAAATTACGCTCAAAGATAATTATCCTCTTCCACTTATTGAGGATTGTTTTGATTACTTGGGTGCTAAAAGATATATTTCAACTCTGGACCTAGAAAATAGTTTTCACCAGGTACCTATGCACAAGGATTCGTTTCAATACACTGCTTTCGTGACTCCCCTCGGTCAATTTGAATACTGCTACATGCCATTTGGTCTCAAGAATGCTGGCGCAGTTTTTCAGAGATTTATCAATACGGTGTTGAGGGACCTCATCGATAATGGGGAAAGAGTGGTATATATAGACGATATAAGCATTGCTACTAAATCATTTGATGAACATCTGGAGATTCTAGGAGAACTTTTGCGGACTCTAAGGGATGCAGGCTTGAGGCTGAATTTAAATAAATGTAAATTTGCTTACCGCGAACTGAATTTCTTAGGATACAAGGTGACGCTAAGGGAGAAATTGGTCAATACACCAGTGCTGGCAGTGTATGACCCTTGCCGTGAAACGGAATTCCACACCAACGCTAGTGCAAAAGGTTTCGGTTCGGTTCTACTTCAGAAACAGGATGATGGGAAATTTCACCCAGTGTCCTATTATTCCAAATGTACTTCAGGGGCGGAATCAAGATACCACAGTTCCGAACTAGAAACTTTGGCTATTATATATGCCATTAGAAGGTTTCGAGTATACCTAGAAGGAATTAAATTCACAATAGTAACCAATTTTAACTCACTTGCTTTGACCTTAAATAAGAAATCGATCAATGATAGGATAACCAGGTGGGCACTGGAGCTGGGAAACTTCGATTACGATATACGACACCGTAGAAGTGAATTGATGGCACACTTAGATGCACTCAGCCGTACGCCACCGCCGGTGATAGCATTTGTGGATAGCTTTGAGGTCGACACAAATATACAGATTGCTCAAAATAGGGACAAGAACATTCAATGTATTAGGGTTAAGTTAGAAGAAGAAGATGTAGAAGGATATGAAATGAACCACGGGCTGGTTTTCCACCGTGGAGCAAAGGGACAAAAGCAATTATACTTGCCAGAGGAAATGGTAACGAATGTAGTGCGACTAACTCATGAAAAATATGGACACGTGGGAATTGAGAAATGTATGAATTATTGAATTATTATTGGAGAATTATTGGTTCCCGAATATGAGGAATAGACTAAGCCATTTCATAAGGAATTGCCTGAAATGCATATATTATTCGGCTCCTCATAGGAAGAACGAGAGAAATTTGTACAACATAGACAAGAAACCAGTACCTTTCGACACATTGCATGTGGACCACAATGGACCTTTACCGGCAATAAGATCTAAGAGAAAACAAATCCTTGTGATAGTGGACGCTTTCACAAAGTTTACTAAGTTGTATTCAGTGAATTCTCCAGGAACAAAGGAGGTTGTATGTGCCTTAAGGAAATATTTTCAATATTACAGTAGACCGCGACGCATAGCTAGCGACCGGGGAACGTGTTTCACGTCCAACGAGTTTGCTGGATTTTTAGAAGAGTGCAATATCATTCACGTGAAAGTCTCAGTGGCCTCGCCGCGATCGAATGGCCAAGTCGTGAGGATAAATACTGATATGAGGGCAATGTTGGCTAAAATGACTGAACCGATAGAACATTCCAACTGGGTGGAAAAATTGACACAGGCTGAGTTTGCGGTGAATAATACGACTCACTGTACGACGGGTTAGTCACCTTCTAAGGTGCTTTTTGAGGTAGAACAGCGGGGAGAAATAATAGATGAATTGACAGAACATTTACATGAAGTATACACTGGTGGAACCGTTGACTTGAGTACGATCAGAGAGTCAGCACACGCGTCCATAAAGAAGTCTCAATCGCGCAACCAAAAATATTTCGATGAACATCATAAGCCAGATAAACAATTTCAAGTAGGAGATTTTGTAGTTTTAAAAAATGTTGACAATACCACTGGCCTAAATAAAAAATTGATACTGAAATACCGCGGCCCTTATGTCGTTCGAAAGCAATTGGGTAATGACCGCTATGTGGTATCTGATATAGATAGCTGTTAAATTACTCAGATGCCATATCAGGTGTAGTTGATGGTAGTCGTTTGAAGATGTGGATAGAACAAGATAGAAATATGGATGATAAGATGTCGATTTCTGAAACCAATGCTACCGTATATTTTTTTAAAATTTTTTTTTTTTAATATATTAATTTTTATTATTGAATCTGACTATACGTCATTCACAATAAGTAATAAAATCTTAACCTAACAAAATATTTAAATTGATACTGCCATTGCAGCACTCAACTTACTGTTCGAATAAAAAAAAAAGGAAAATTATGTTGCCAAATCAAAAGTTTGCACCCGTTTCAGACGCCTATGACCCTCAAATAAAAGCAAGTCCCTCGCAAATGGATTGGGATGATCAGTAGCTTTTACAATGTAGCTCGTACATGATTTTTTAATCTCTTCTCGGATGGTAGGAATATTGAGATCCAAGTGGATGTTATTATTTCGTATGTACCAAGGAGCGCACGTAATCATTCTCAGAATCTTTGACTGTCTTCTTTGTAGCTTTTCAACATTTGATGCGGAGACGGAACCCCACAACTGGATACCATAATACCATATTGGTTTTAAGGCTGCCTTGTATAAGAGTACCTTGAGGTCCAAGTTCAGTGAAGAGTGTGGCCCAATTAACCAGAAAAGTTGAGCGGTTTTGATTTTCAGCTGTGTAATTTTGGCTGCAATATGGTGAACCCACGTCAGACGCCGATCGAGATGTATTCCCAAGTACCTAACTTGGCTCTGCTCTGGAATTGTTGTGCCTTAATGTAAAGGTTATGTGAACACTTTTCGAGGCATTAACTTTTATTTTCCACATATTCAACCATTTCTTCAAATCAGCAATGTGGGTTTGAAGTTGTTGGGAAGCTACTTCCGGATGTTGATGTATACTTAAAAACGCTGTATCATCAGCAAATGTGGATGTGTGTGCGAGTTGATTTGTAGGCGGTATATAGTAAGTAAAGAAATGGGCCGAGTATACTCCCCTGAGGGACACCAGCTGATATTCGTTTGATTGACGAATAAGTACTTTTTGATCGTACTACAAAAGACCTATTCGCTAGATAGCTAGTGAGCAGTTTGTGGACGTTTTCAGGAAGCAGTAGGGGAATTTTTATAAAAGGCCTTCGTGCCAGACTCTGTCGAAAGCTTGTGATATATCAATAAATAGTGCAGAGCAGTACTGCTTATTTTCAAAAGTTTGACGAATTAAATTCGTAATTCTATGCACTTGTTCGATGGTACCGTGTTTTTTCCTAAACCCAAATTGGTGGTTGGGAATTAAGTTAGCCGAGTCAGTATACGGTGATAACGATTTTAATATTAACCTCTCAAATATTTTTGAGAGAACCGGCAATAAGCTGATTGGGCGGTATGATGTCACCTGCGTGACGTCTTTGCCAGGCTTGGGGATCATAACTATTTCCGATTGTTTCTAAGATAATGGAAAATATCCAGTTCTTAACATCGAATTAAAAATAAACATAACGACTCTCAAAGCCGAATTCGGCAGGTTGATGATCATAGCGTTAGTGATTTTGTCACTGCCGGGCGATTTTTTTGGGTTTAGACCACGTATAACTGCCTTCAGAGCAGGTAGGCGGATTTTTAATGGGTCAAAAACATGTTCTGGGACAGCTGTTGGTGGTAAACAAGAGTCCGTTTCGTTTGGAACAAAAACCGCCTCCAGGTGATTGGCAAACTCTTCAACTTTCTCGCTAGAGGTTTTCGCCCACTTCCCATTATGTAAGCGAATTGGAGCTTCATAAGCAGTAGGGCACTTCATTTTGCGGACTGCCTTCCACAAACTGTAGTCCGCCTTCTCGGTGGCATCTAAATTCTCCAAAAATCTGTTCAGGTTTAGCTCTTTTTCCCTGTGAAGGGCCCCACGTAATATCTTCTGGCATTGATTTAATTGTGTTTTTAAAATCGGCGAGCGAAACTCTTGCCATCGAGATCGAGGGAAGGAAGCAGCGAAATATGCTCGCGTTGTATACTTCGAAATACAGCAAAATCTATCACATCGGGGATTTTGTTTAAGTCAGTAGGCCAATATGTTGGGTGCCCTGCGGATATGGCATCCAAGTTGTTGGACAAAACAGTATCAAGAAGTTGTCTGCCCCTTGGAGTAACGAGAATAGAGCCCCAAAACGTATGTTTAGCGTTAAAATCTCCTGCAGCTAAGAATTTTGAGCCTAACGTTTTAAAAAAATGGGTGAACTGCTCCTTATTAATATTGTGCCTTGGAGGGCAATACACTGCAGATATTGCAATCCCTGTGGCGGGTATGTTGATAGTTGTGGCCTGAATATGATCTGTTTTATACTCTGGCATTGGAAAATGGTCGACATCCTTATGAATAAGAATTACTGAACCTCCACAAGCTCTACCACTTGGGTGCTTTGTATCATAGGTATAATACCCATTTATTCGAAAACAATTTTTGATCGAAAAATGGGTTTCGGAAACAAGCAAAACATCTATTTGATGTGTGTGCAGGAAGTGTTGAACTTCATTTTTATGCTGGCTTAAGCCGTTAGCGTTCCAGAAACATATTTGTAACCGGTTCATTTTTTATAGTCTAGCAAAATCTGCATTAACATGCTTTGATTTTGCAGCATTTGTTGAAACATACTCTCCATGCTTGCCATAAATCGGTCCATGGTTTGTATCAATTTGTCTATGGAGCTTGGATTGTTTTCAAAACTCCCGGAGTAGGTTGGATTTTTTCGATTACAATTATCGCTGCTAGGATTTGCAGGGGTTGCCGTACCTTTTTTAACGTTTGTGCATAAGACAATTGCGGGTGATTTACGTTTGTGTCACCACGGCTTTGTTGTTGCAACATAGGTAGTGGATTTTGAAGTACGGTGTTACGATACTGAGTGTTTACTGGTTTTTTAAAATCTGTTTGCTTGAGGCGCAAAAAAACTTCACAACCACGGTAGTTTGCTGTGTGGTTGCCGCCGCAATTACTGTATTTTAGAACTTTGGAGTCATTTTTGGCATGGGGACAATCGAGGCTTTTGTGGATGTTTCCACATCTGACGCATACCGATGGGAATTTACAAAACCTTTTAGTGTGCCCAAATTCTTGACAGTTTTGGCACTGTGGTGGCCCTTTGCGCTTTATAGGCTCTTCAACTACTACTTTGCGATTAAGAATATACCTTAAGTTGTAAATTGGGTGAGGGTCGCCCTTTTTTTTATATGTGAAGAGTTAAAAGTAATCTCAACTCTAAGCATAGGCTGAGGAATTTTATTTCTATTCAAAATATTATGAACAGATTTTACTTCATAGCCCTCTTTTTCTAGAGCATCTTGTAGACCTGCCACTGGTACCGAACTATCAATACCCTTTACAACCACTATTAAGCCCTTAGCACATTTCAACTGGTATGTATAGTAGCTCTTTTTCTCAGAATCGAGGCTATTAACAAGCTTCCTATAATTTGTTTCACTGTTCACTTGTATTTTGGTTTCCAATACGTTGCCCTTCTTCAGTGACGCAACGTAAAAATTGTCCTTACCAACTGCCTGCGTCAGCTTTTTGACCAATTCATTAGTAGTAGCCTCTCTAAGATATAATGGAGGCGGTTTGAAATTTTTAGCAGATGCAGGTGTCAATTCTGTAGCGTCAGCATTGTCAAGCAGTGCGAAACGATTTTGGGATGCCGCGGAGTTCTTCGGCTGCTTAGAACTTGGTTAAAATTTTTCAGACTGAGGGCTATACTTACGTTTTGTGATCGTTATGTAGCGATCCATACCTGTTAGCACCCTTTTGCTTGTTGTTTTAGGTGTATTTCCCCTTTCGTTAATGTTTTCTTTGCTTACCGTTGGTGTTGCTATTTTTTTGCTTTTATCTGTAAACAAAAATTCGTTTAACTGTGGTGCACTTCTACTTGCACTCAAACTTGTGTTTGTTGCTTTTGCACTTAAATACTTATTATTTAACATTGGATTATCAATGTTCTTTTGTTCATTGTTATTATCAGAATTTAACACTATGTATGCATTTCTGTTGTTTATGCTGAGCCTTCTCTCTCTAGTCGGAGAGTTCGTTAAGCTCATTTATTAATTTTTAATCTGATTTTTGCTTTTTGTTGTTTTTACTTTTATGTATGTTTATTGTATGTATGCCAATAAGAATATAAAACTTGTTTTGACAAAAACGTATTCAAGGTTTTTCTTTTTCGGTCATTAGCCTTTTTTGGGTCACTTTCAGGTAGACAATTATTTAAATTGTTTTTATATTTATTATTATTTTTTGTTTGTGTGTTTAATAACAAAAATTGACCTGCTATTTGGCTTTGCACGGAATTTAAATAAAAGTCAAAATTCCGACATGAAATTCAATCCGTATTTGTTCTTCAGACGACAGAAGTAGAAGTATATGAAGATTATAAATTTTTAGAAAACGAAAGTGGGTCTAGTGAATACCAGGATTGTGAGTTTTTAGAGGATGAATTTATATAAGAAGACTGACAATCGAGGTCGATTGTTTTGTCAGGTCGGCCGAGATTGTAGTGGTCTTGCGGCTGGCAACACTCTGAAGTGTCAGGTATTGCCATTTCGATGGTGTGAGCCGCAGCTACTTTCAAGGGGGTTTTTCTGAGAATAAGTGATTTACGGCATATTGTATTGGATGGTTTTGTATTGCGGTGTGTAAAGAAGAAATAAAGAAACTAAACACGTGAGAACAAATTGTTTTTTTAATTAAACGGATATAGCCATTACAATTTTGTGTTTGGTTTAGCTTCGTTGGACCCTGTGTGCTTTTATGAAAATATTCCACAATTTTCTTTACCACGAATTTGGTCAAGTCCAGCTTTTACAACCAGGTTTAGCGTATGGGCAAAGCATCCAATTCCTCTCCATTGGCCTTGGCGAATTGCAGCAGTATTATTTGCAGCATTATCGCTTACAATTGCAACTACTTTTTGCTCAATATTAAATTCTGCTGTTATACTTTTCACAAATTCTCTTAAATTGTCAGCGGTATGCCTTTCTTAAAACTCATTACAGGCAAGTAAATGAGATTTCAGCTCACTATTTCCATCAATGAAGAGAGCGGTTACGGCTAAATAGCTTGTATTTGTCTGTGATGTTCACCCATCCGTTGTAAGACAAACAGCTATGGATGACTGCACACTATCTTTTACTTTATTTAAAATTTCATTATAAACGCTTGCAATATTATATTGGATAGCGCTTTTCGGGTTAGGAGTATATAATTAGGACAGTTTGAAATATCTACTGTCATTTTACAAAATTCTGGTTCCTCTACTATTCTCAAAGCATGGTGCCCCTTAACTATCATCCTCAATACTTGCCTGTCTACTTGTTCTCTTGTTTCTCTTTTTCTTGTTGAAGGTTGCTCATCTGTTGCAACCTCTGATAATCCGCTAACCACTGTTGCTTGTCTGGAAAAATTTACTGGCATTAGCGGATGTTTCAATTTTAGATGGCGTGCTGTATTTACAATACTTGCATTGAGTCCTGCTATCACCATCTTTGGTGAAATGTAGCCACATTTCGCTCTGCTTCCTTTTTTCTGCCATTTCAATTTTTTTTAATTTGGAAACCATTCACAGAAATACAACGCTTTTTTTTAAATATGTATATCGCGTAAACAAATCACGAAAACCAGAAGTTATTTTAGAATGAATAACGAAATACACTTAATATTATATCTTAATATTTTTAAACTTAAGGTATCTTTATTATTATTTAATATATATTATTTTTCATTATTTCGTCACTTCTTTGCGTGACTTCCTTAGGAAATTAATTATTTTATTAGAATATGAAATATTTTATAACAATCGAGAAGAATTTACTCTTAATATATAAATTTAATTTAAAATCAGTTATACAGTAGCTGAAAACGAAAAATTTATGTTATGCTGAAAAGGAAAATTATTAAGAAATTTAAAAAAAAGTTTTACAATATAATATTGAAAAAACGTACCTTCAACACTATTCACTATTTATAAATTTTTTTAAAAGTTGAATTTTTTTTTAATAATGCATTTTCCATAGAAGTGGAAAAAAAACTATAGCTTTTAACAGAATACGTTACAATCATGGGTGATTAAGAAAGTTCTACCTATATAAGTACCTTATTAAAACAACTTGGCCATATTAAAAGATGCAAGAAACTATAAGGATAATATCGTCGCCTTTAACATAATAAATATTAATTGTAAGCATAATGCGACTTTTTGAAGAGGTGCAGTATTTAAAATTCGCACAACTTACACTAAAAACTATAGTTTAAAAAATATTCGTCATAAAATAAAACTATCACTGTAGTTCACTTTACTTTAAGTTTTTTGAAAGTATAGGTATAGTTTTTAGTGTAAATTGTAAGAAAAATAAAAATTCGCGCGAAAATCAATTTTTACAATAATTAAAAAATAATATTCATATGTATGTATATAATTATGACAGTTATAGACATGCATCGATTTACATCATTTTAATACGCAAAGTATATTTTTGCAAAGTAGTATATCCAATATGTCTATGATTTAATACAAAATTTTAGTAATTTCAACAATAAAATTTCTATACTTCCCATTTTTGGGGAGTCGTTGTTGTTCTATCAATATAAAAAATTGGAGAGTGTTCATTTCTGCTTTGGGGACTTAGTTCATTTCGCCATATATATATATATATATATATATATATATATATATATATATATATATAGCAGCAAAGTAGACAATATTTAAGCAACATTAGTTGACATTTGTCTCTGAAATTCAACAATATTACACTTATAGTAAAACCATTCTAATATACTAGTATTTTTCAAAACTTTGCTTTACTTGTAAAAATGTTCTAAACTCAAAGATTGGTTAAAGATTGTCTTTATTCTATTGATAACTAACTTTATTTACGTAACTTCTTACTATTTTTTGGCAAATTTTTCTCAACATCACAATGTTTTCTTTTTGGTAAAAGAAACAAAAGTCAAAGTCATATATTTACTGTGAACGATTTAAATGCCCAATGAAGGGTATTTAAGTCTTATTTAAGTTTGCGGTGAAAAACGAAATTTGCAATATAAATGGCATTTAAAGATAAACTACATTTAAATAGCCACTGATGTATTGGGAATTAGACGTTCCACCATGACATATAAAATGACGTGTTTATATTTGTCTGGCAGCATATTAAGAAACTGTGGTATCATTACAAATATGAAACTAGAAATGATTAAAAACGCTCTGATCTGAAACAAAAGCGTTCTGAAACAAAAAGCGCTCAGTACTAAGCTAAAATCATATATTGTAGTGAGCGCTCATTTGGCTCAGCTCACTGAATCGTTCAATTGAACTAGCTCATAGCTCAGTGACACAACTCTAGTAGAAACATTCAAAAGGGGAAACATTCCACATTACCACCTGAGGCAATTGAACTGTAATGTTGCTACCAACCACTACAAGAATTTAACTTTAACGAACAAGATGGCGTAGCAAATGAAAGTGGAAAAAGCCCTTTTGATTTAATGTTAGAAAATTAATTAGATTTAAGCTATTATTAAAAAAATAAATGAATGAACACTATACTTTATGTTTAAATTAGTGGGTGCAAAAGGGTTAATTTTTGGTAACAAATGGGTTAAGTTTCACTTTTTTTATTAGAGGTGTTCCTACTTATTAAATACTTAGAAGTATGGTTTGGATTACTTTGGTTTTGTAGCCGTTATTAATTTCGCACAGAAAAAGTAGTTATTTGAACCAATGTGCACTGGTGTACAGGACTATACATTGAAGACATTGAAAACATTGAATTCACTTTATTTATATCAGTTTTGTATCTTCATAAAATTAATGTGTGTGTGCGCAAGTTAACACCCGTCACACCATCTGCACCTAAAACATTATCTACAAAGCATTTCCACTATAGCAATACGTGGAGGACAAAGGTCAGGCCCTTTAAATAGAAAATAGATAAGAACAATATTATTAACTGTAATAGATAAGAATTATATTATTAAACCCAGCTGCACTCATTAGAAAATGTAAAGTAATAAGTCAAGGGGCATGAACAAACATGACCGAAACAAAGTGAAATCGAAAACACATTTTCTACTGATAAGAAAGGTACTTAACAAAGAACAAGTGGAAAACATGTTTTCGTGCAGATTAAAATACCTAGCTGTAACAAATGATAAAGAAAATTGTTGCCATAAATAGATGTTAAGAAACAAATTGTAATCAGTCTTAAGAATATTATTAATAAAGAACCACACGTTTCGGTGTAGAAAAAAAATAAAATATATATTTTTTTTACTCATTCCTTAGACAAGGAATTAACTGGGGGCTCAACCGGGATCTTTTAGTTAAATTAATGCTAAAGGATTCTAAAAGCCACTTAAGTGAACACTGCACTTTCGATCCTTGAAACAACATTATCCTGAAAGGAAAAGGGAATAATTAATCAAGAGACAAAAAACACAGTGAGTATAAAAGGACTTCCAAGACAAAAAAAGGAATAGTCTAATAAAGTACAAAATCAGCACCACGTATCCTGAAAAAGCGGAATAAAATAAACTCATTGGAATACAGTAGAATCTTGTATTTACGACAATCCCTTGAAATAAAAAATAAAACTGAATATAAAATGTTTGTCCAAGATTTAGCAACCCTGCAAGCTCAAATTGCTACACTGGTAGCCGCTCAAACTGAGACGCAAAGAACTCTCACAACATTCAAAAATAACAGAGCATTCAATATAGAACCGGCAGTACAATTGACTCCATGCTCAAGTGGAATAATAACTGAAAGCCAAATAAATTTAGAAGTGTTTAAAACTCTACCAATATTCGACGGAGACAAAAAGAAATACCGTGCCTGGAGATCATCCGCATGGACACATATGGAAACCATTAAAGACTTTGAAAACACACCAACATACTATACAGCACTTGCTATTGTACGAGCAAAAATTCAAGGTGTGGCTGCAGATATACTAATCAACCACAACATTATATTCAACTTCTATTCGATAATAAATGGACTTGATTATACATATGCCGACCAACGTCTAATGTACGTTTTACTTGAAGAGATGAAGAAGATATCACAAGGAAGAAAAGATTTGGCCGAATATCATTCATGCATAAATGAAGCATTGAATTTAATTTTATCAAAAATTGAGATGGAACAAGGCGATAGAACTATGAAAGCATTCGCTAATCAAGAAGCCGTCAGGACATTTATTACTGGCTTAAACTCCAAATACACAGTGGGTACACTTCATGCTCAAAATCCGAAAGATTTGGAGACCGCATATGCAATTGCAAGTACTATCTACCACGATGACAGATATTTACAGTTCGATACACCAACACAAGCACATCGACCACATCCAGTGACTCAAGAACTGTTCCAACGGAAACCACACCATCAACAGTTTGAACAGCGGAAGTATAGACCAAATGTGCAATACAACTCAAATCATCAGCTACCATATATCCAAAGACAACCTCCAGAACAACCAATGGAAGTGGATACAAGTGACAGAAATGTTCTTCAACCAACACATTTCCAAAGGTAGAACAATCCCTTCAGACAAAATCAACCCTTCAAGAGAGAATTCAATCACTCCAACAACAACTTTAATCCTAATAAACAACAAAGAATTAATAACACCAGAGAGGAGGACGAAGCCAATTCAACTAGAGCTGAGTACGATGAAGATGAAGACAGGAAAGTAGCTTTTTTAGACTAAAGGATGGTTTACCTCATCTACAAAGACACGATAGGGAAACGGGTAAGACCATAAATATATGAATAGATTGCGGTGCAACAAATAATTATATAGATATCAACTGTAAAATTGGTTATAGTAAAATATTAGATACTCCTGTAAAAGTAAGAACATTACACAGGCATTCATATGTTAAAAGTAAAAAGTTGATAAATCTACTAAATTATGAGTTGATATTCTTTGAAATAGATTCACTGACAGGGTCAGATATGATATTAGGAATGCAAGGACTAAAAGAAATAGGTGCAACTATAGATTTAATTAATAATAGACTCAAGTATAGATGTAAAGAAAAACTGCATAAAATAAATTTTACAGTGAACAATGAAAATTACAGGGAAAGAATAGAAGAAATTATGAATAAAAATTCATACACGAATGAAAAACTACCATACACCACTACTATTGAAGGAACTATTCGAACAAAGTCAGATGAACCTATATGGACAAAACAATATCCATATCCGTACTCTGATAATGAATTTATAAATAAAGAAATCTAGGATCTATTGCGTAACGAAATTATACAACCTAGTAGAAGTCCCTACAATAGTCCCATCTGGACAGTAGCAAAAAAAGGTACCGATGACCAAGGTAAACCTAAACGGCGGATGGTCATAGATTTTCAAAAATTGAACGCACAGACAATTACAGATAGATATCCCATCCCAGATGTGAATATGACTATCCAAAACTTAGGTAAAGCAAAGATTTTCACAACATTAGATTTGGAATCAGGCTTCCACCAAATTCGAATTAAAAAAGAAGACCGTGAAAAAACGGCTTTCTCAATCAACGGCGCTAAGTATGAATTCCTTCGGATGCCATTCGGGTTAAAGAATGCTCCTTCAATTTTTCAACGATGCGTCGATGATATTTTGAGGCCATACATAGGTAAATTTGCATACGTCTATATTGACGATGTACTAATATATTCTTCCACACCTGAGGAACACATTGAACATATCGAGACTATAGTTAACGCTTTGCACAAAGCAAATATGAAGATTTCAAATGAAAAATCTCACTTCTTTAAAGAAGAAATAGAATATTTAGGTCACGTAATTAAACATAATGGAATCACTGTAGATCCCACAAAAATACAGACAATTAGAAATTATCCTACTCCAACTACACTAAAAGAGTTAAAATCCTTCTTAGGCTTAGCCAGTTATTACAGGAAATTTGCCAAAAATTTCGCTGCAATTGTTAAACCCTTAACAACATTTTTGAGAGGAGAAAACGGAAGTATATCAAAAAATCAGAGCGCAAAAATAAATATATAATTAGATCAACCTGCTCTAGAAGCAATGAATAAAATCAAGGACGAGCTTGAAGCCCAAGTACAATTATTTCAACCCGATTTCAAAGAACCTTTCGAGTTAACTACCGATGCAAGCAATTTTGCTATAGGCGCTGTACTATCACAGAAACAAAGACCCATTGCATTTATTTCCAGAACTCTAAACGAGACTGAACAAAATTATTCAAGAACTTTTGGCCATAGTCTGGGCCTTACAAAAGTTGAGAAATTATTTATATGGAATAGCAGATTTAACAATTTATACAGATCATCAGTCATTAATATTTTCTGTATCTGATAAAAATCCAAATACAAAGTTGAAACGATGGAAAAATTTAATCGAGGAATATGGTGCAAAAATATTATATAAACCTGGACACCAGAATATAGTTGCTGACGCGTTGCCAAGACAACAAATAAATTCAAGTACGAATGAATCTAAGCATTCAGCCCAAAGTTCACCAATTAATATACAAGAAAGTCCTAAACCCTTGAATCATTTTAAAAATCAAATAATTCTAACACACGCCAACGAAGATTTACTAGAATCAAAAAATATTTTTAATTTCAGACGCCACCATATTAAATTCACTACCAACGAAAAATTGATAAGTAACATGAAATTAATACTGAGACCAAAGGTAATTAATGCATTACTAGTGGATTCAGAAATAATGTTTAGTATTAGGTATTTATTGAAAGAAACCTTCCCTACAGTAAAATTTGTGAAAGCGAACAATTTAGTTGAAGATATATTAGACGAAGAAAGACAGAAACAATTAGTTAAACAAATTCTTGAGAGAGCTCATAGAAATGTACGAAATAATATTTTAGAATTAGAAAGAGATTATTTTTGGCCTGAGTTAAAAAAGCAGTGCTATGAAATTAGTAGTAACTGTGAATCATGCCCAACTCATAAATACGACAGAAAACCTAATAAAATTCCTATTGGCAAAGCACCAATACCTACAAAACCTGGTGAGCATATACACATGGATATATTTTACTTTGGCGGACAAATGTTTATAACTAGTTTAGACAAGTTCTCTAAATTTTGTCATATACGACACGTCCCAACAAAGAAAGACATGTATAAAAATATTGATGAAATTCTGTCTCTCACTTACCCCAACGCCAAATTGGTCGTCACTGATAACGAAGAAAGTTTTAATGGTATTATAGCAAATCAAATATACGATAGACTACAAATACAACATGTAGTTACAGCCCCATTTCATTCAACAACTAACGGTCAAGTCGAGCGTATACATGGTACAATTATCGAACTCGCAAATTTATTATCCCAGAAAGGAATCACTGCTCCTGACGAAAAAATATTCGAAGTGTTTCGCCAGTATAACAAGACTATACATTCAGTCACTAAATTCAGGGGTATCCTCATATATACAATTTAATCAAACAAGTTCAAACAAAAACTTTAGCCTACCACAATAAAGACCGCAAGGTTATCCAATATAAAAAAGGAGACATTATTTACTCCAGGACGCATAGAAGAAGTAAAGACGTAGCTAAATTTCAAAAACATATTGTTGAGACAGACAACGGCGAAACCATTACCACATCCAGAAAATTAATAGTACACAAGGACAACATTAGAAGTAAACATGTCAGCAAAGATAGTGATCCTATTAACGATAATCCAACTCATACTACCGAATAATACAATTGATCTAAAAAATAAACAATATGTCTTAATTGAAGACAACCAAGTATATTTACACAAGAACTATGAATACCTGTACCATGTTGTAAACATTACAAAAATATTAAAACCATACGAAAATATCATAAGAAACTCATACAACATACAAAAAAATATAGAACTTCAAGTTTTAATCAAAAAAATAGAAAACTTAAAAACACAATTAACGAACAATAGAAATAAAAGATCTCTAAACTTTATAGGATCAGCTCTTAAATTTATCACTGGTACTCCAGATCATAACGATGAAATTGAAATAAAAACTAGATTAAACCAACTTGTAGAAAATAGTAATCAACAAAGAATAATTAACTCACAATTTGAAAAAATATTAAATAATATCAGCATTAAAAAAATAAACGAAGAATTCATATTAAACGAAGTTTACAACGAATTAATAACATTAACTAATACAATTAATTTTGCAAAAAATAATAACTTTTATTCAGGAACATTAGATGTAGAAGAAATTGAATCTATTATGAAAAATGAAAAAATAAAAATTCCTGTAATTAATATACTAGAATATTCAGATATACACGTTTGTGAATTTAGCCAAGCAATTTTTGTAATATATAAATATCCTATTATCGAAGAAGAATGTAAACTGTACAAAATCTATCCCTTAGCAAATAAACTCGGAAAATTATTATTAGACGATAAGATTGCCTTATGCAAAAATAATTATCAAAGAGTAATTAAATGTAAAAATATTATTGGTTCCCATATATGTAAAATTGAATCTAAAGATAATTGTACATTAACCATTTTAAGCAATGAACCAGCTCAGTGTAAAACAAGACTTGAGAACAACCCAGACATTGAAGACTTCGGCAACGGAAACATTTTTATCGACCATAAACACACGTTAAATAATTTAACTATAAATGGACTACATTTGGTACAGTTTGTCCAAAATATAACTATAGATGGTAAGATGTACTTTAACGAAAAACAAAGAATTTATGACATCATTCATAAAAGACATAATGAAGAATTAAGTATACTCGAAATCCTATATACAAACTCAAAGAATAAATTTATAAATATTCAAGAAATATCTCCATTATTCATTCCATTGAAAGAACACCCATTAAGAAGCATACTATACCTAATTTTAATATTTACTATACTATTAGCAATAATTTACTTTTTAGTACAGCTTTGCAAGTGTTACATATCACAACAAGAAAAAAGGAAACAAGAATTATATAACAGATATTATGAAGCAGAATTACTCAGACTTCAGACTAAAGTATGAAACGAGGACGTTTCTTTTTAACACAGGGGAGAGTTAACACCCGTCACACCATCTGCACCTAAAACATTATCTACAAAGCATTTCCACTATAGCAATACGTGGAGGACAAAGGTCAGACCCTTTAAATAGAAATAAGATAAGAACAATATTATTAACTGTAATAGATAAGAATTATATTATTTAACCCAGCTGTACTCATAAGAAAATGTAAAGTAATAAGTCAAAGGGCATGAACAAACATGACCGAAACAAAGTGAAATCGAAAACACATTTTCTACTGATAAAAAAGGTACTTAACAAAGAACAAGTGGAAAACATGTTTTCGCTTAGATTAAAATAGCTAGCTGTAAGAAATGATAAAGAAAATTGTTACCATAAATAGATGTTAAGAAACAAATTGTAATCAGTCTTAAGAATATTATTAATAAAGAACCACACGTTTCGGTGTAGCAAAAAAATAATATATATTTTTTTTACTCATTCCTTTGACAAGGAATTAACTCGCAGTAGGAAAAAAGAATCCTCTGCCAGTCATGAGTTTTTTTTATTAGGACCGGCACTCAGGGATGACCCCTAATCATGCGTACATTGCGCCTGAACTAGGAAAATTGGTTGTGGGAAGTAGGATAAAGAGAGTAGTGTCTATGAACTTTCGATTTTAATTTATTCATGCTATATACGGCAGAAAAGACCTCCGCAGGGAGCTTATTCCACATACGGATAGTGCGGGCAGAGAATGAATTTTCTTTTTAATGCGTAATACGGTTCAGTGGTAAATCCACCACATATGGGTCTGATCGCACTCTAGACCATGTTAAGCGTAGAAAAGTGCACGTTTCGGAAAAGGGATCCCTGAATTCATTGGAACAAAGCCCATTATAGTAACGATAACAGTTAAACATACCCCACATTGCGTCGATGCTCAAGTGAGTAGGGTAGCCATCTGGCTACCCTACCATCGCCTATGAATTTCTTCGCCGTCTCCTATACGAGGTCGAGTAACTTCAAAACAGTCTTTGAAGCACCGGACCATACATGAGAGTTATACTCCATTTTCGGATGGATGTAAGTGGTATAAATAGAAAGGAGATCAAAGGCGGTAAGTTAAGTCTTACACCGCCTTAGAAAGCCGAGGCACTTAAATGCTTTTTTTGAAACATGAAAAATGTGCTCTGTCCATTGAACATCATACTGTAGTTTCATGCGAAGAACATCAAAAGTTTCTAATTCCTCAACATCTATACCACCCATGTTTACAGATAAAGCAACGAGATCGGGCTTGCATCGGTGTGTAAGCAAGCAGCATTGTCTTGCGAACATGGAAACTTACCCTGTTTTTGCTGCCCCAGTCAGCAATTTTATTGAGCTGATCGTTGAGCGCAACATTAACATTATACCTCATCGTCCCGATCTCTGATGAAATCGGCTATTATTGGAAGCATATGAATGACATAGGTTACTATCATCTGCAAAAGAGTAGATAGAAGTTAAGGTCTGACATGGAAGGTCGTTTAGAAATATAAGAAATAGTGTAGGAGAAAGAACATAGCCTTGCGGTACCCCAGAATTGAGTTTATAGTTGTTGTCACCGACACCAAAAGCCATAAATTTCGACACAAGTGCTCCGTGCCACAATCTTTGTAGTACATTAGAAATATTTAGAGCCACTACTTTACTCTCGCTGAAGTGCTGTATAGATTGGCACCTCTTTTCAAAAGGAAGGCCAATAAGTCCTCCGTAGAGCGGCCCCTACGGAAGCCATATTGACGGTCGTTAAGTAAGCTGTTAGACTCTAGATATTTCACAAGGTGGAAATTCACCATGCCTTCCATCACCTTGGAAAGCGCAAAACAAATAGTGATTGGGCGGTACTTTTCGGGGTTGTAAGCTTCTCCCTTTTTTGGGATTATATGCTAAACCTTCCAGCATGAGGTAAATTCACCTGTATGGTAAATAGTGCTGTAAATGATTGCCAGTGAGCGAGCTAAAGTCGAAAAGCACTGCTTTAAGACTAGCGCTGGAACTCCACTCGGCCGAGAAGCCTTATTAAGTTCCGAAAGGACCTTTTTAACCGGCTGAATCCTTCAAAAACCGGCAGTGGTTGATTGCTTTCCGGCAAGTTCTAATTACTTGCGAATATTTCAGCTAAAAGGTTAGCTTTATCAACCGGGTCAGTGAATAATTGGTCACCCTTCAAAAGAGTCGGGATCGTTATCCTTCACTCTTATTGCCCCGAGAGGCAGAAAGAATTTTAACACGAAGACGTTACTCGTACAGAGCTTTTTCGCATCTTAGTAGCTTAACAAACGACGATATCGCCCTTTTGCGCAACAAATCAGTTACAGTGTTTTGTTAGTACGCCAAAAATTTAATGCAGCTTCCTTGTATCTGACAGCAATTCTGCATGTCTGATTAAAGCATAACTTCAACTTAGGCTTAATCGAAATTCGCTTGAATGGAATGAATGCTTATATTTCCGAGCAATATTATATTTTCCACCATTTCCGCCATGGCATCCATATTACTGTAAAAAAAGCAAAGTTTCCAATTGAAATGCCTAAAGGAGTTGTTGAGCTCA
>OY776281.1:46168930-46258930 GCA_963675445.1 Linnaemya vulpina | reverse complement strand
TATTTTTCATATAATTAATATATTATTAATAATAAAAAAATAAGAATTTCCTGAAGAAGTTAAACCTTAAGCTTGAAAAATGTGCATTATTATAAAAAAATAGGTCGAAAGCTTTGCAAAAAAACTATATATATATATATATATATATATATATATATATATATTAGAGATCTCAAAAATACACAAGAAATTTAATGGACACCTTCAATACAATATATATCTTGAATACACTATATACATTGCCTCTCTTTCGTTTTGAACGCCTTTCGTTGTGAACACCTCTCGTTGTATACATCTCATATATATACTTTTGAAAGTAAATCAGGGCACTTTTTTTTTGTATTTCGGGTTTCTTTACAAAAGATCAAACGCGGAAAGGGAAAGAACTATCTCGAACTTCGACGCCCTTTCCGACCTCATATTGGATATCTTAGAAAATTATACGAACAGTGAAATCTTTTTTGCTGCTTTTCGATAACAGAACTTCGAAATGTTTCACACTCAGCTACAAAACGTTTAAAATATATATACGAAAAGGCTCGATGGGATGGGCTCAACAACTCCTTTAGGCATTTCAATTGGAAACTTTGCTTTCTTGACAGTAATATCGATGCCATGGCGGAAATGGTGGAAAATATAATGTTTCTCGGAATTAAAAGTATTAATTCCATCCAAGTGAATTTCGGTGAAGCCTAAGTTGAAGTTATGCTTTAATCAGATATGCAGAATTGCTGTCAGATCCAAGGATGCTGCATTCAGTCTTTGGCGTACTAACAAAAACGCTGTAACTGATTTGTTGCGCAAAAGGGCGATATTTTCGTGTGCTAAGCTACTAAGATGCGAAAAAGCTCTGTACGAGTAACGTCTTCGTGTTAAAACTCTGTGACAAATCATTCACTGACCCGTTTGATAAAGCTAACCTTTTAGCTGAAATATTCGCAAGTAATTAGAACTTACCGGAAAGCAATAAACCACTGCCGGTTTTTGAAGGATTCAGCCGGTTAAAAAGGCCCTTTCGGATCTTAATGTAAATAAGGCTTCTGGGCCGAGTGGAGTTCCAGTGCTAGTTTTAAAGCATTGCTTTTCGACGTTAGCTCCCTCACTGGCACTATTACCATACAGGCGAATTTACCTCGTGCTGGAAGGTTGAGCATATAATCCCAAAAAAAGGGAGAAGCTAACAACCCCGAAAAGTACCGCCCAATCGCTATTTGTTCTGCGTTTTCCAAGGTGATGGAAGGCATGGTGAATTTCCACCTTGTGAAATATCTAGAGTCTAACAGCTTACTTAACGACCGTCAATATGGTTTCCGTAGGGGCCGCTCTGCGGGGGACCTATTGGCCTTCCTTTTGAAAAGAGGTACTAATCTATACACCACTTCAGCGAGAGTAAGGTAATGGATCTAGATATTTCTAAGGTATTAGAAAGATTGTGGCACGGAGCATTTGTGTCGAAATTTATGGCTTTTGGTGTCGGTGACGTCTTCTCTCGATTAATGACGAGCTTTCTTGGATATCGTGCTATAAGAGTTGTTATAGACGGGATTTCATCAAACAACTATAAAGTCGATCCTGGGGTACCGCAAGGCTATGTTCTTTCTCCTACACTATTTCTTATATTTCTAAACGGCCTTCCATGTCAGACCTTAACTTCTATCTACTCTTTTGCAGATGATAGCAACCTTTGTCATTCATATGCTTCCAATAAGACAATGACGTTCTGGGCAAAACAAAAGGAAATATCTTTTTCTTCCCTTCCAACATTCTCGACGAATGTTACGTAAAATTTAATCATTTTTCTTAATCTTTTCGTTTTGCACAATTTACTAACATATTCCAAACAAAAGATTCGTTTATAATATTTCTTGTTTGTTTTTTTCTGCTGGCCAACATTTACGCCGTCAAGTTGTGCCAAGTAGTTCATGTTATTTTCGTGCCGTGTAAATGTTTTATAGCAAAATTTTCGTACGAAATCTGCATAAAAACCTTTTTTGGAAAAATATGAAATATTTTGGCAAGAAATATTCAGCGAAAATCAGTTTTGCTTGGAAAGATGCTCGCCCATCGAGGGCTTCATTGTAAACAAAAAGGGATTAAATTTTTATCAATTGTGTGTTTATTTTAATGCAGACAAGAAAAGAAAAGAACAGAAAAAACAAAAATCGTTTTTCAAACAGACGAAAATATCAACGCTTTGGCATTGAAATTGTCAGCGTGACAGATAATGTTTGCAGCAATTATTGGAATTATGTTTCGCGCTTGAAACGATTTCATAAGTAGATTTGAGGCACATGTGCTCTTTCCAGTCTGCCGTATTCATAAGTTTGTTCTAGATAACGCACGTCTACTCAAACAAATAATAGAGTGCGATAATGTTAAGCCTTCATGTGGATTCTATCTGAATTTCTTTTTGAGTTTTACTTATTTTGATTTCCTCAAATAATTAATAATAAAACAAAATGTAGGGAATACTGAAACTCCATTAATTTCGAGCATCTATCACTTCAGCATTTTAAGATAAAAAAAACTATATAAAACGAATCGGACGTAATAAGAAAAATTATCATCGTGATCATGTAAATGTAGAAGGTATCACCAAGCCGAGAATGTCCAGTTTTCATTAGTCGTTTACCGAGGCCCCTGACCCTTATCTGATGCCCAATTAATAAGGTCAAAACTAAATGAATTTTTCTATCACTTCAGTGGTTTAAGATCAACAAAAAAAAACTCTCTAAAACAAATCTGATGTAACAAAAAAGTCCTTCATTTATTAATAATAAAAAATATGCATCCTTTATGTTTACTGCAGTGCCGAAGAAGCAAAAACGATATTGAGAAATAATATTTTCAAAATATTAAGTTTTCAGAAATTTGTTATTAGCCGTTTACCGAGGCCTCTGTGTGTTAGTGCTGGTATACCATCGATAGTTTGTAAATAGAAACATAAACACCATCGATGTTAATTAATTGTGGGATTAATTTACCAAAATGTGTGCAAAAATTATTAAAAGATATTGCCGCTGCTATAAAACTTTTCTTTCACTGTAATAATGGAAATTTACACTGAAAGTTATAACCTGGCTTTAGCATTAAAACCATAAGCCGCTGGTATTATAAATTCAATAAATTTTAAACGAAAAAATTTTATTACAATAAATAAAATGTCTTATAGAATTAAGCATATTTATGGTTGTACTTTTCTTTACTTCTTCTAACACTTCATTCACAAACTGTAGCACAGCTGTTTTCGTGTGTGCAGCGTGTTTTTGAAAGTTGTTGCGCCTTTTACCTCAGCCATTTCATGAAATTTCCTTTTAACTAAAGCCCGTTTTCATTTATATTGAAAATATGTTTCCGTGTTTTATTATGATTTAAACTTGTATCACTCTACAAAAACCACCGATTATAAAATAAAAACGTATTTTCCAAGAATGAAATTCTGTTATATTTTGCAAAAGAATTTTTTTTAAATTATGAAAATAAAATGAAAGAAAAATAAAAAGAAAATATGCAGATGCGATGGTTCTGCAAACATTATCAGATGTTTTCAATACATAACTTGGCAGCACTCACCTTAGCACAGACGACAACAAGGTTGGAAGTTTCTAATCTGGTTTTAATAAGTTGTTTGATACGAGTATTGAAATTAATTTTGGTTGTTAAAAAATTGTGATATTTTGAATAGAAGAAAAAAAAAATACCCCCAATTCTGTAACTATTTATCAATGTCGTGTCAAAGCAACAACAAAAACGGGACTTATTTTCTTTAGAAATTGCTACTTTCTAACGACCTCAAGTCACAGGCTATCAGAAACAGTTTACTGTTGTCCTCAAGGAGCAATTGTGTGTGTCCTATTTTGGACATTATCTTGGAGTGACCTTAAGGAATAGTACACACTTTTTATTAAAACAAATTAAAAGATAACATACTGCCGAAACGTAATAAAATCAGCGAACAGTAACCTGATAAAAAAAACTGATTGAAGTACAGGATGGGCAAATTTGAGGTTAGAAAGTAAATTGGCTGTCAAATTATAAAATGTCAATAGAGGTGCTGTCGTCCTTTGACATTTATTTAGAAAAAAGCTGGGAAATTTTGGCCCTGCAAAACTAAAGTCTGGCAAAATGAATGTGAATTGAGAAAATATACCAGCAATATGGTAAAAATTTCACTGTATCATTGCGTAAAATTCGATAAACTTTTTTGCTGATCAGGCTGCTTCCGAGACCGGCGTGTGTAATTAAATCGCTACACTCAAGACTCATGGTACTGTTGCTGACA
Organism: Linnaemya vulpina; assembly: GCA_963675445.1. Lineage (NCBI taxonomy): Eukaryota > Metazoa > Arthropoda > Insecta > Diptera > Tachinidae > Linnaemya > Linnaemya vulpina. The sequence goes on along the minus strand of OY776281.1, from coordinate 46,254,648 downwards.
AGATAACAAATTAATGCGTTTCAAGTGGCCGTAGTGATGCCAACTTAGCCGCTGTTGAGTGTTGAGAATCATCCCGTAACATCAAGCCAGCGAGTTTAGCAACAATTGGGCAGCGCTTGAAACACCTTATCTTCAAGCTTATCAAGCTCAACTCGTTCAAGCACTAAAGCCGGCCGTTTGTGAATTGATTGTTTGAAAGACTGAACTAAAAAAACGAATTTTTTTAACAAAATCAAGTGCAGTGATCGGGCTCACTTGCAATCACTTACAATCGATATATGAAAACAAACAAAATTGCCGAGTATGGGGCTTAGGTTAGGTTAGGTTGTTAGGGCCATTGCCTAAGCAATGCACTTGGGTCCATTGATTCGGTCCCGTTGTGATACCCTAAAGCAAGGACCACTCACGAGTCGTCCTCTGCCGCATTAAGCCATCCCGTGGACCTTAGGAAGGCCGATATTCTAGTCAGCTCCAGACTCGCCAGGCTGTCCAAGTCCAGCAGGAAGCTGGAGCGCAGCGCCACTGCCCTTAAGCCGCCCAGGGCAGGACACTGACATAGAAGATGGAGTACTGTTTTTTCCCCCTCTTCATCATTACAACTTCTACAGAAGTCATTGTATTCTAGACCCATCCTTCTCGCATGGGTCCCAAAGTTACAATGTCCAGTTAAAACATTCACAAGTTGACGAATTCGTATCTTGTTGAATTTCAGAAGGTCGCATGTTCTGCGTGGATCATAGTGGGGCCATGTGGCCCTTGCCACACGACAGTTGGTCACGTTATCCCACCTTAATTGAGCGAGTCTATATGATTCACACTGAACCAAGAACTTGCAATGCGATAGAGGAATGCCTGTGAAGTGACAGATTATAGAGTCATCCATCTCTGTCCCTTCCCTGGCAATTCCATCAGCGATGAGGTTGCCAGGACAGTCGGAATGTCCCGGTACCCAAACAAGTGCCACACTCGAATGTCTCACTATCTCATTTAAAGATAGTCGGCATTCGACCACAGCTATGGATGTGCTGTACACACCATTAATAGCAGAGATGGCCGCCTTGCTATCGGTAAAGATATAGATATCGTTCGATATCCTATAATACCTCAGCCATATAGCTGCACGAGCAATAGCAGAAATTTCGGCTTGCAGGATGCTGCAACCGTCCTGAAGCCTAAATGAAGTTCTTACGTGAAAGTTCTCTACGTAGAAACCTCCGCCTACATTGGCTCCCCTCTTAGATCCGTCAGTGAAGACTCTAACGGAATCTGCGGGAAATGAAAGTCTAGAAACCTGGTCCCTGTCCACGACAAGAGACTGGAAAAGTCCGCCAAAGAAAAGTCTTGGTATGCAATAGTCAATGTTGTCATGGATCCTGTTGTCTCGGTATTCATTCAGAATCCTGGCATGCCCGTAGTCAAACTGTGACCATGGGCACGCAGTGTGCAACCTGACTGCAGAAAATAGAGCCAATTGTTTTGCCAGAATGTCCATTGGGAGCCAATTCAGCAGGGTGAAGAGTGCTCCAGTTGGAGTCGATCTGAGCCAGAGATCGCCACCGCAACATCATCGGCATATGCGATCGTCTTGATTAGTTTACGCTCCAAAGTCTGTAGAAGCGAATTAATAGTCAGATTCCACAGAAGGGGTGATAAAACACCCCCCTGTGGAGTACCCCTATTGACTGCTCTGTATTCAGTTGCATCTCCAATCGAGACCCTGACAACCCTGAATCTAAGCAGATTCCTGACAAACCTACAGATACCGATATCAATCCCTATGGCCAACATTCCTTGAATGATGGACTCAGGATTGACGTAGTTGAAAGCACCTTCAATGTCCAGGAAGGCTACCATAGTGAATTCCTTGTGGATTTCTCTATGCAGCCCACTAGATAATGTGGCGCAGTTTCCACAGACTTTCCCTTCGTATAGGAATGCTGTGTCTCTGAGAGAACGTCCCTAGGTATGGTCATTCTCAAATATATATCAATTGCCCTTTCCAACGTCTTAAGCAAAAAAGAAGTGAGACTTATAGGTCTAAAGTCCCTTGGTGTAGTGTGGGATGTCTTACTCCCCTTCGGGATAAAGATCACCCTGCACATGTGCCAGCATGCTGGTAAATAAGCCTTCCTTAGGCACTCTTTGTAAATCACCGAGAGCCAAGGTAGGACAATATCCGCATTCCTCTGTAGGTCAGCTGGGATTATTCCATCAGGCCCCGAAGACTTCTACGGATCAAAGCTGTTAACAGCCCAGCGTAGTCTGTCGATACTCAACGGAATTGCAGCTGAGCCGTCAGTTGAGTGGTCAATAGCAGCTCCTGTTACAGGCGCCGCCTGACTGCCAGGAAAATGAGTGTCAAGTAATAGCTCAAGCGTTTCTTGACTGCTCATTGTCCAGCTACCACAGGGTCTCTGTATGTAGCTTGGTACAGCCGCTGTGGATGATATTATCTTACGCAGTCTGTTGGTCTCAGAGGATCCCTCAACTCCACTGCAGAAGTTCCTCCAAGACTTCCTTTTTGCGTTTCTTACTAGGTTCTTGAACCTATTCACCGAGGATTTATATGCTGACCAGTTTCCTGATCTTTTCGCCTCATTAAATAACCTGCGACATTCCTTCCGCAAATGCGCAATTTTCAGGCTCCACCAACGTGGTTTTGCCTTGCCCCTACAAATCACCGGCCTACAGGCCATGCTAATGGCGTAGCGGAATGATTCGCTAAGAATCTCCACAGCAGAATCAATATCCCCGATGTCATTCATCGGTGGAATCGAGGATAGGGAGTTACAGAGCAGGTTGTTCTATAGCTCCCAATCGGTCCTCTTCCTGTTCACTACGGGGTTCGGTCTATCAATACCTAGCCCTATGCTAAAGTCAATATAAGGATGGTCTGAGAAGGAGCAGTCGTCTGCAACCTTGCAGTCGCTAACCAGATTAATGTGACCTATGCCAACCAGCGTGAAGTCCGAGACCTCCTGCCGGTTGGACACAATAAATGTGGGTTCTGAACCCCTGTTAGCTATTTCAAGATTGTTACTCAATATGAAATCAAAAAGACACTCACCCCGTTCGTTGGTATCGCTACTACCCCAAGCGGTGTGGTGCGAATTCGCGTCAGCACATATGATTAGCGGCATTCTTATGCTCGACGCCCTGGCCGCAATTCCACGCACCTTAGCATCGGGTGGGCCGCCTGTGTGGTCATGTGCCATGTAGCTCGAGACCAGCCATATTGTTCCAGCCGGAGTCTCCAGGGCTGCAGAAGTGGTGTCCTCATCACTGTATTCAGATAAAATGAAGATACACAAAGAGTTCTTAGCCAAAATGCACGATCTTATATTACCTGTATTTTTGGCACATATGAGCTTGTAGCCCTTTGTTTTTAGTCCTTGAACCCGACCTTGGTGGACCCAGGGCTCTTGGACCATTATAAGCTCCTCCTTTCTCTCGGCCAGTCGGAGGAGCAAAGCAGCGGATGCTGCTTTAGAATGGTAAAGGTTGATCTGCGTCACCTTTACCATCAGCAGCAACAACGGTTTTATTGACGTCCTCTTGACTGGATTCCAAGAGGGCGTCATCGTCATCATCCGCAACTTCCATTCGTTGGAGGAAATCACCAACTAAGTCAGAGACTGAGTGGGTGTCTCCTGTCTCGGATGGAGTTGCGTCCAACGTGCCCGCATCGTCTTCCCTTTGGTTGCGATTCCTTCTGACATCGCTACGGTAGAGGCGCAACAAGATCGTACTGAAACAGTTAAAGATCTTGTTGTTTCTCTCCCGTATTGGTGTCAGTGATTCTTTGTTAAGAACCAGAACTACTCTCCTCCTAGACCTTTTGGGTGCATCCACCTTAGCTACCTTCCAATCATGGGTAGGTAGATCCGGGTTGCAGTCCTTAAGGATCTCGAGGATCTCCTTCGGGGAAGAAGGTTCAGAGGGAACTATGGTCATGGCTCTAGGCCTTCTGGGTATTTCCTCAATTGGAACCACATCCAGCTTAGATCCCTTCCATACTTCCCCAATAGCATCGATGGCCTTCTTTAACAGCGACGCTGAGCGTTCATCTGTACAGGCCATCAACTTTACGCATCGCTGGTGCCAACCAGCATCTACGCATTGAGGCGGTGGTCCCGGATTATCCTTCCGGATTTTCCAGAACACACCCGCCAATTTTTGGTTGACCAGGTCCCATTTAGCATGGGACATGGCACCATCGGACACATCCCTGTCGATGATGGCTCTAATAAGGCTGCCTTTGGCGACCTCACTAAAGGATCCCGACTGGGTGTGCTTGGGACGCTTGGCCCCTGGGTTTTTGGCCGCCTCATTCTCCTCCTCTGAACGTTGCCGTTAAGGCACCGCTTCCTTCTCGGTTGCGGTGGAGGGTCCTGGTTGCGGCCCAGCATGGGCCTTAGCCCATTCGAGAGAGGCTGCCTGCTTTTCAGAAAGCTGGTCAGCCGGGATCGCACCTAAAAGCGAATTTGTCCTTAAGGCGGAGCGCCTTTGATTAGTGGCCCTGCGAGATGGATTTTTGCGCTTAGGTTTTAGTTCTGTGTTGCCGGGTTTGGCAGTGGGTGGCACAGTACTGATCCTCGAGGTTATCCTCTTAGCCCTTTCCTGCACAGAATGCGCATGGGAGGTGATAGGTTTGGACGGTTTAGACCTTTCCATTTCCTTCACACCCGAATAAGGGGATTTTACCGTTTTACCGGTAAGGACCTTTGCAGCCTTCGAGGTACTTGGGGTTGAAGACAGAGGTACCTCGCTGCCTGATTTCGGACAACCACCTTGTTCCGGCCGTGTTGTCCTATTTTTGTCGGCAGCTGGCCTGGTTATTCCTGGCCGGCTACCTGTTGCATCAGTAGCTTGCAGACTAGTCGGGCCTAATGTGGACACCCGACCAGCAGTAGCATTCAATTCACCATGGCCTGCCACTTGCGCCGTGGGAATAGGGTCCCCGGAGATTATGAAGCCCCTGACAGGGTACGAGAGGCTGGGCCCTGGTTGTGGTATGGTGAAGCTTTCTCTTTCTTCCACATTTTATACCTACTGCCAGGTTTCGGACAGCTGCCGCCCCTATGGGGTACAGACGCAGACCATCAGCCGCCTCACTACGGGAAACAGACGCTGATGGATTTGGACAGGTCCGTAGGACCGAAGAGTTACGGACCACTCGATAGCCGCCCCACAGGGGAAAAACCGACGCTATCGGGTGCTGGGAAGGATGGTTCTTGGTCGGCTCGCCGCCTGGACCATCTGGCATGGGTGACCCTACCGGGGGCTGCTGAAACCAGCTGCCCCCGCCAGCACGATCCAGGCAACAGCGCCTTAGCCTCCACATCACGTCAAGATGACCATCCATCGTGGAGGGAGTATGGGGCTTAAAAACAGCCATAAACAGTCCTCGAATAACCCAAGACATCTAAAGAAAATGTGTGTGTTATGCAGTTTGTGGCCAGGCGGCATCACTAGCGCCTGAGCTGATCGTTCTAGTAGTGAAAATCGTAGCCTGAACTTTGGCCTCTTAAAATACGAGTTACTTAACACGTTGTAAGATTTATAATTAAAAAAAGTAAAATCTTTAGCTCAAACAAAACACCCTTTTCCCTCTTTTATCATCCCTAAGAAGTCCTTGTGATCTTGTCACAAACAAAATTACTGTTCTCTTAAATCATGTTCGTTTTTAATGATATTTTTTAAATTATTTTTTAAGTGCAATTTTATTATCTAAAATAACTCCTAAAAAACAGCAGCAATTTTTTTTCCAAAATGTATTTTGCCCACAATAATTGATCGTCTATAGATCTCAATATTTGCTGTGAGCAAATAAAAATATCTCTAAATTGGTTTGTATAAATTTCAGAGCCTACTGCACTTATTTATTTATTTAATAAGTCAATAGATCTTACATCCTTACTGACTAGATAACAAATTAGTTCAAGAATTTAAATATAAAATAAGATTTCTTTTCAATACGGTATTACTCTCAGATAAGTTCATGATATGGTAACATTTGTTAAAGTTGACACATGCGCGACGAAAAGAATCATTATTAGCATAAACAGAGTGGTAATATTTTAATGCCAAGATAGGTCTTACAGGAACGTTGAAGTATAGTTGATTAAGTAAGAACTCCGAATCAACATCGCCTCGAACCAGTCCCATAACAAATAAAGCACTCAACGTCGATCGTCGACTTTTTAGTGTAGGCAATTTTATTAGAGCAAGTCTACTTTGATACGGCGGTAAGACATACGAATCAAATCAAAATTCAAAACTATTTATAAAAAGATTGTTTAATTTAGTGTTGAGACCTCTTACATTTTGGTATATAATATTAATGGGCTTATTTACAGATAGTTTAATTAGTTTTTTGATGACGATGATTTCGGTAAGTGAACAATATCAGGCGTTGGTGTAGTTTTGTATTCATACCCACGAATAAAAGCATTAGGTGGCCAAAAATCTAGATGCACAATTGTATCAAAGTAGTTTTGAGGTATGATTATTTTGAAAGATGCTTTGTTTCTTGGCTCAGAATAATTAAATTTAAAGACAGTCGTTTCAATATTAAGGCCAATCTTATTTGTTATATAATGTTTAATATCATCAGTAGTAGTAGAGGATGCAAATCGAGCAGCAAATATAGTTTTTTTTGGTGAAATAACTTTAAGAGTTGGATTGTTAGAAGAATTAAAAACAGCAACGGATGGATTTGAATTAATTGAGGTACTTGACGGTTTAAAAACAGTAACTGGCGGATTAAAATTAATCGGAACAGATGAGGAAATTGAATTAGTATTTATACAGGAAGGAGAAACAGGTGCTGTGTTGTTAGGTAAATCAGGAAAATTTGGCGAGGGTTCAGAAGTAGTGACGGGATTTTTTTCTGCTATTAATGGCTGCAATGATAACGCCTTTTCAGCCTTTTCATCAACAATAGTATTGATGTCAGTTGTAGGTTTCTTTTTTTTAGGAGAGCACAGACCTTTTTCAAGTAATTTTTTGTATTGAATAAATTTCAATACAATTTGTTAAGATCATTTTGAATTTCGTTAAACTTTATATGCGTGTTTTTGAAGATTGAATAGAATTGAATATCAAGCGCAATACATTTTTTACAGCACCAGCGCAGGCCTTTATCTTCACGCAGATTGTCGGCAGTTCGAGCAGCCAAATCAACACATTTAGCGTGATAAACAGTATCACAAAGCCAGCAAGATACCATTGGCTCATCAGTTTTGTTGCGGCATTTAGGTTTTGAGCAGGACATATTTAACAAATATTTTATTTGTGACCTTTTTCAGTTTTTTTTTATTGTTATTTATTACTTGTTGTTAGTTGATTTTTGAAATCACTCGAATAAAGAGGATCAGGTGTAGAATGTAAAAACAGATTTAAAGCAGAGCAGGAACAAATATTGCTGATTATTATTTTTATTTTCACTTATTGTATCACAACAGCAGCGATTGTTGTTGTTGGTATTAATGAAAATTGAAATATGCAAAAATTTAAATGATATTGTTGTTATTGATTGTTTGTTTTGTTGTAAGCACCAAATATGCGAAAGAATGTAACAACAATAAGAATATAGCTTTTTTAAGTTTCTTATTTTATTGTATTTTTTTTTATTAAAACAGTTTTTGACAGAAAATTAAAAAATGTAAGCAGAGTTCAACAAAAGTACGTCCGACACGGTCGACAGTCAAAAGAGATTTTTTTGTCAAAAAGGAACCCTTTTCTTCTCGAAGAGCTCTTTTCGTTTTACAATTGTTACAAATTGTTAAAAAATTATATATTGTGATTGTCCTTATTATCAATAGCATCCCAGCGTTCATTGTGTGTTTTTTCACAACTCTCGAGGTTGTGACCAGTCATTTATGCAGGGAAGGGAGAAAGTGTTAACAACTTGGTTTTGTTAAAAACGCACTTCAAGCGCATGCGCAGCAACCCTTTGCGGAGAGTTGAAAATCTATTATTATTATTTATTTGTTTGCTGTTATTAATTGTATCCTTTTATTTTCTGTTTGTTATAGTTTTATTTTTGCACAGGATTTTATCATCCTTTTTTTATAGACGATTGTTAGATTTTTTTTTTATTTGTTTCATCAATTCATTTGAGGAGGGGCGAATCCAGCTGACTTTTATTGGTAGTCTTTTTTACAGGTTATTTTTATTACCGATTTCGTCACACATTTTTATTAATGATAATAAAGGATTGTTGCCTAGTTTTGCTTGGCCGCCTGTCCACTTTATTTGGTCTACAGTTTGACAAAAGTTTGATCCAAGATTAGGAAAATTTTAAATCTCTTTAATGGCTATAACTTTGCTAGTTTCACAACTCATTAGGAACTGAGACCTTCACATATACACGCACTTATTAAGTGGCTTGAAATTTGTCATGTCTTGGCACTTGAAGAGAAACCGCTTTAAGGGGATTGTCTGCAAAGCAACTTAATGCGCCGTTTAAGCAGGGATTACAAATGCTTTGATATCTATTTAGGCGTTTAGTTGAAATTCTTGAGTCTAATTATTCTTATTGAATAATGAAAATAAGACTAAAAACTCATTCTACGGACAATTGATTAGTTAATTATGCCACAAAGAAAATAGGTATTACAAAAAAATAAATATTAAAAGATCTGCTGTTATTCTAAATACCCTTTTGCATGATTTAAATAAAACTCTTTAACCCTGGATGGTTATTCTTAGTTCAAAATAAACAGAAAGGTTTTTAGTTAAATATCTTATTGAAAATGAAAAATAATAAAATAGCTGTTTTCTCTCTTAAAATTCCATACGAATGAGAGCAAAATAAAAGAGTTATATGATAGGGATTAAATGAGCATCGTCGATTCGACGAAGAGTAACCAGCCAGGGTTAAAGTATCGAATGTTAACAAGTCTTTGATGTAAAACTAATATTTTCTAACGTTAAATATTTTATTTAATAAAAATTAAAAAAAAAACTTTTAATTTACATACTGTGAAATTTAACAAGCAAAACTGGTATATTCGGATGTGCCGAATATACACGAAGCTACGTCAGGCGTTGCATATATTTTAAAGTTATAAAATATTCTTAAGTTATAAAATAGTTTTAATTAGCAAATAAAAAACAACATCACTTGCCTTTTTGTTACTTTTATGTATGAAAAAAAACCAATTTCCCACCCCTGGAAACGAAATTTTAATTTTTTAAACTATTTTTTCTTATCAATGCAAAGCTTTATGATGTATAAAGCGGTTTTATTTAAGAAAAACTTAAAATTTTTAAACATTTTAGTTATGACATGTACTACAAAATACTGAAGGTGCCAAAAATATTTTTTAATTTCCCATCCCTGGAAAAAATATATATTTTTAGTTTTTAATAGAAAATTGAGGCTTCTCAAAGCATGAAATAGATTCAATTTACAAACAAACAAACAAATAATTTGTTGTTAGTATTAATTTTGCATTGAGAAATTTCCCACCCCTGGGAACGAAACTTGAATTTTTTATTTTATCAATGCAAATTTTCATGATGTATAAAGCGGTTTTATTTAAAAAAAACTTAAGATTTTCAAACATTTTAGTTGTTACATATACTACAAAATACTGAATGTGCAAAAAAAAAAAATTTATTTCCCATTCCTGGAATTTCTTTTTATTTTTTAGCTTTTAATAGACAATTGAGGACTCTTAAAGCATGAAAAAGATTCAATTTACACAGAAACAAAAAAATAATTGGTGTTTGGTATTAATTTTGCGTCGAGAAATAGTTGTAAGCTTTCCAGCTCTGGAACCGTATATTGGATTTCTCTAAATTGTATCTATTTAAGTTCATTTCCAATACATAGGTCCATGAGCGAAGTGTTTCGCTCTTCTGGGTGCTTAAGAAAAACGATTTCACGTACAAACAGACGGACAGATGGACAGACGTTCATCGCTCAGTCGTCATCGCTATGCATAAGAATCCAGAATATATGGGTTCGATATATTAATATCGAAGAAATGGTTTTCATGCAGCCAAACAAAAACCCGATATAAATCCTTGGATATTTTTCGTTTTTGCTCAACAATTTTTAAAGATTTTCCTCTCTTCTATCGATCATACAGCGCTGCAAAGTCTGGCTGTGCTCGTGCCCACTATTTCAACGATTGAAGATCAAAAGGCAGACAATGTATGAGATTTTTATTAAAAAAAAGTTGCTAATTAAGAACTATTTTCATACAACAACAAGTTTTAATCAACTATTTGCAGCGCCCCACTAAAATGCAAAAATTAAAAAAAAAACTTTATATTTGTCATTCAATATCTTCCAAAGATCGGGACGATGGGGTATTATGTTAATGTTGCGCTCAACGATTAGCTCAATAATATTGCTGACTAGGGCCGCAAAAACAAAATTTCAATGTTCGCAAGACAATGCTGCTTGCTTACACACCGACGCAAGCCCGATCTCGTTGCTTTATCTGTAAACATGGGTGGTATAGATGTTGAGGAATTAGAAACTTTTGATGTTCTTCGCATGAAAATACAGTATGATGTTCAATGGACAGAGCACATTTTTCATGTTTCAAAAAAAGCATTTAAGTGCCTCGGCTTTCTAAGGCGGTGTAAGACATAACTTACCGCCTTTGATCTCCTTTCTATTTATGACACTTACATCCGTCCGAAAATGGAGTATAACTCTCATATATGGTTCGGTGATTCAAAGACTGTTTTGAAGTTACTCGACCTTGTATAGGAGACGGCGAATGAACTCATATGCGACGGTAGGGTAGCCATCTCTATTGACTCACTTGAGCATCGACGCAATGTGGGGTATGTTTCACTGTTATCGTTACTACAGTGGGCTTTGTTCCAATGAAGTCAGGGATCTCTTTCCCGAAACGTGCACTTTTCTACGCTTAAGATGGACTAGAGTGCGATTAGACCCATATGTGGTGGATTTACCACTGGACCGTATTACGCATTTAAAAGAAAATTCATTCTCTGCCCGCACTATCCGTATGTGGAATAAGCTCCCTGCGGAGGTCTTTTCTGCCGTATATAGCATGGATATATTAAAATCGAAAGTTCATAGACACTACTCTCTTTATCCTACTTCCCACAACCAATTTTTCTAGTTCAGGCGCAATTTACGCATGAGTAGGGGTCATCCCCTGAGTGCCGGTCCTAATAAAAAAATGCATGACTGGCAGAGGATTCTTTTTTCCTACTGCGCACACACACATTAATTTTATGAAGATACAAAACTAATATAATCAACACCGCAAATGTGTATACTTAAATAAAGTGAATTCAATGTTTTCGATGTCTTCAATGTATAGTCCTGTAAACCAGTGTACATTGGTTCAATTAACTACTTTTTCTGTGCGAAATTAATAACGGCTACAAAACCAAAGTAATCCAAACCATACTTCTAAGTATTTAATAAGTAGAAACAGCTCTAATAAAAAAAGTGGAACTTAACCCATTTGTTACCAAAAATTAACCCGTTTGCACCCACTAATTTAAACATAAATTATATTGTTCATTCATTTATTTTATTAATAATAGCTTAAATCTAATTCATTTTCTAACATTAAATCAAAAGGGGTTTCTCCACTTTCATTTGCTACGCCATCTTGTTCGTCAAGGTTAAATTCTTGTAGTGGTTGGTAGCAACATAACAGTTCAATTGCCTCAGGTGGTAATGTGGAATGTTTCCCCTTTTGAATGCGTCTATTTAAAAATTTTGTTGAAATTATTGGATCTGAAGTATCAACGGCTCTGTTAAATACATCCAGCAGATTGTTTGTACGATTGTTTCTACGGGCGTGATGCAAATGATCGGCTTTGTATATTTTATGCCGAGATTCATCAGCATCTTCGCCAACAAACCCTATTGGAAGTAGAGTATTTTCTATTATTTGCTTGGAATGAATTAGTATTTTATGAACCGTAGAAGTCATTGGCAACCAACGATATGCCTCCTGAAAACGTCTTGCTGTTTCAAAGCAATACGTTTCAAATTTACTCGAATTTATTTCAAACTGGCTAGACAAATAAATCAAAATTATTTTAAACCGAAATGTAATATCTTTGTCAACACCAGTTATATCTGAGAAAATTTCATGTTCAGTGAAAGCTCGGCCGGCAGTATTACCATCGTTTGTGGAGCCGGAACCACTTGCTTTGTCCATCCGAAGTCCAAGTCTTTTCCAAAACTCGTTTGGTATATCAGTTTTTCTCGTTAAAATAATTGTCATCTCCTCGAATTTGCCACTTCTGTAATTCACATTTCTATCCTACATGTAACACAAATTCAAAAAATCGGATCCAGCAATGAAGAGGACTTAGTCCAAACTTTAAGTTCTCTTCATTACAAATTTTTCGCATTTTGGATGGCCTTGTTGGTCTTTCAATGCTTTCTTTCAGGATTGCAGCCAAATTGGATTCACCCTGCTTACGTGCTGTTGGTGCAGCTGCACGAATAAAGAGGGAAGTGTTAGCTTTTTCTGTGGAAAGCTGTGCAGCTTCTTTTCTTATTCCAAATTCTGACTTCGCACTGAATGGCACAGGTGGCCGTCCAATTGCGCTAGGCGTTGCTTGTTTTGAAATATCATTAAACTCAATCTTTAAATAAGAATTTAGCCACTCTTGCTTTTGTTTTTCAAACACATTTAACTTTCTGTGACATTTCTTCCATTTCTGAACTAGTTTTACGCAAAGAAAATTTACGTTTTGTTTTACATGGTTTTCCATTTCATCAGAAATTTTATTATCCGGAATTTTTCCAACTATATATTTGAAAACGGCATCAAATTTATCTTCTTTTGAACTTTTATTTTGCCATATTTCCAACAGTTCCCCATTTTTATACTGAGGTTACCTGAGTAAAAGAGGAATTACTCGTAAAAAGCCAGAAATCGCAACCTAAAAAACTACCAATTATTCACTACCTATTACTTTATTTATTTTGTTAATTTCAGAGAGGTCAAATTGGGTAAAATTTTTTAATGCTTTATTGAAAATCAAATTTAAAAAAAATTTTATATATTTTTAGTATGTTAATGAGTTATTTTTAAATTGCAGTCACAAAAATATATACCAATTATAGTTGAGGATAAGAATACTTACTTGTTTCTCTCTTTTTCATTTTACACTTTTAAATTATTACAAACACAACTCGAGATATACGCACTTAAAATTCACTAAACACTACTGAACTTTAAAGTCCATCTATAAAAAAATTGCATTAGTTGACTTTGACACACAGCTATGTAACGGCTTCTTACATTTGGCACAAAAAAACAATTCCGGCCTTACTTTTGGAGCCATTCTAATTGGAAAACAATAACAAGAGAAAATCATTGATTTTATTTCATGACTTTTGCATAGAAAAAGTCGTCGTTTGAACCATTGTGCAGTGATGAAAAATGTGGCACAATTGGACCATGCTTTTGGATGTTCAATGGCCCTGTGGTACCCCTTAATCTATTTTGGCAAGTTTTTGCCCCTAAATTAGCCAGGTACGTAGACATATTTCACCCTAACTCGGGAAAGAGTCATCCGATATTAAAAACTAAAACACTAGAAGATGTGTAACAAAATTGTTTTTATTTTAGTCATATACAATTTTTCTTTATCTCTTATCGTTTTGGAATTATTCAGAAATTAATCGAGAAAAAAATTCTAGTGTTTTAGTTTTTAAAATCGGATGACTCTTTCCCGAGTTAGGGTGAAATATGTCTACGTACCTGTCTAATTTAGGGGCAAATAATTCCCACGCCCATAAAAATCTGGACCTGATGGAAAAAACAAGAAAACGGATTCGAGTTTAGCGCATCAAAATCCATATAGTCCACATAGGTTTATTCAAAGGATGATTTGGCTGCTGAACAGTGTAATAGAGGGAAAAATTAAAGAACCGCATGCCGGTTAATGGATGTAACCGAATATCAGGAGCCCGGTTAATATAGGTTTAGCTGTAGTACTAAACACTTGGAAACATTTACACATAGAAGTTTAAAAGCATACTATATTAGCTGCTGTGTGACATTATCATTACACCCCGCTATCGAATACACACTTTAATTTTTTTTTCAAACATATTTCATATTGCCTTGTGTGGTTGTTTGTTCGAATAAAACAAAAAATTGTTTAGTTTGCCTAGAGCACATATGAAGGACGAGAAAACCACAGCACAAACAATAGACGTGTATGCATGTACCTTTGAAGTATCGTTTTACCAGAAATTTCCCTTTTCATATATAATGGGTAATTATTTTTTACGTCTACTTGTTATATATGAATAGTTTGTACCACAATTAGTTGAAATATGTATGTTGCGTGTTCCCGAGTCGGCAAACCAGGTAGTCTTTATATCTACGCAGACAGTGGAAAAAATATTGTATATCCACAAGTATTGCAAAATTAAACTTATATGAAATGTATAATTTTTTTTGTTTCTCATTTCTCAACCATTCAATCACAATGTGCCACAGCTAATATATATACATATATATATATATATATATATATATAATATATATATATATATATATATATATATATATATATATGTATATATATATATATATATATGTATATATATATATATATATATATATATATATATATATATATATATTAGCTGTGGCAGGATACAGCTAATATATATACATATATATATATATATATATATATATATATACATATATAAATATATATATATATATATATATATATATACATATATAAATATATATATATATATATATATATATATATATACATATATATATATATATATATATATATATATATACATTTCGAAATATTTGAGTTAATATTTTGAAAAACTGAAATATAATTCGTATTTAATTCTCTACAATTCAATTTTAGCCAAACCATTAATTAAATTTATATACATACTTACCTATTCTAAATCAGAACATCGGGGATCTATAAAATAAATTATTGGTCCTACCGACCGCCATGATATCACTGCCCGTATTTCTAAGCAGAAAATGAAAACGCTATGGGTTTTAGCGTGAAATCTAAAGTGTTTGGTGAAGTGAAGTGCTTTATGTATTCTGTGGAGTGGCAAAATCGTAGTTTGCCACACCTTCACATTTCAATATGGTTGGTGAATACAATCACATCGCAGTGATCCTTAATTATATCATGTTGTTGTGCAAAATATGATGCACAGCCCACGTCATATGCATGAGTACGCGAATAAGATATCTGTTGAAGCTTTGGGAAGAACAATGAAAGATCTCAGAGATAACTCAGAGTTATTTCGTGGTGCGTCCGTCATTCCTAGATCTACAGCTGCCGATGAGATTAACGCTTGCTTAAAGTCTTCATATTTATGGAGATTTGTTAAAATATTGAAACTCACTATCAACGTTCGTGTTCAGATGTAGAATGATCCATCTACTGATAAGTGCTCTAAGCAATTGCTGATAATTAAGAATGGTAGAATGCCTATTGATGACACTGGATTGATAACATTCAAAAGAGGAATTAATTGAATTTGTTTTCACTAACATAGCACGGCAATATACATGCCATGCATGGTTGAGTGCCAGAGCAATTTTAGCGGCAAAGAACAAAGATGTTACTGAATTAAACATGGCTATACAACCAAAGATTCCTGGCGAAGTGGTGTTGTACAAGTCTGTCGATACTGTTATCAATGAAAGAGATGTTGTGAATTATCCAACAGAATTTTTTAATTCGTTGGACTTACCAGGATTACCTCCGTGTAATCTCCAATAGAAAGTTGGAGCCACTATTATTATGCTTCTGTTGTAGGATACTGTATGTGTAAGGACAATTAAAATTCTCAAATTTCGGCAATTAAATTTAAAATTTTTTCAATTTTAATTACCAAAATTCTCAAATTTCAGCAAAATTCTCAAATTTCATTTTGTGTGTGTTTGTATTTTTTCCCACGGTTTAATAGGGTGTTCACATTGTTGTTTTTTTTTTTAATGTTGGGATAGGCGTGGGAATTCGTGTCTGTCCATATGTGACCTTGAGAATACATGTCCGTCCGTATGTGAGCGTGGGAATTTGAGTCTGTCCATATGTGACCTTGAAAATACATGTCCGTCAGTATGTGAGCGGGGGAATTTTTGTGCGTCCATATGTGAGCGTGGGAACTTCTGTCTGTCCATTTATACACTATTTCAAAAGTGTTGTAGTTATATATGGATGGCCCCAATGTTTGTGGTTCGTTTCTTCTTGCTGGAGTGAGATTTATTCTTTTATTTTTTGTTTGTTTTTAATTTTGGTGTGTGTTTACTTAAGATATTTTGTCCAGCAATTCAGTTATTTCTTTGTTGTTTGCAATGCTTGAGTCTGGGGGAATAATTTGATTATTCTGATCTTGAAGACGTTGTGAAAAAAATTACTATTGCATAAATATTGAAACTGATATTTTGTTTATTTTATACATGACGATCATCGATGGATTTTATTTGGGGATCTGGATGGTGGTGCGATTTATGTATTTTGTAGAATATGAATATTTATGCTATGTTTAAGTGTGTGTGTTTTTTGTGTTCTGAGTGGCGGTTGGAATGTCTGCCTGTCAGACAGGCTGTGTGTGTGTGTGTGTGACGATTGGTGAGTCCGTATGACAGTCCGCTTTCTTGCTTTCCTGGATTTTGCGCAAGTGGGTCACTATGAAATGTGATAAGATGTACATATTCATGCGTACATAAATATCTACAAATTTATTTCATTTACGCATATACATACAAACAAATAATAAGCGTTTATTCTTTGTGCCCAAATATTCCCTTGACCATTTGAATGAATGAACCATTGTGTTTGTTTGTTTTTGTGGTTTCTGAAAAAAAATGTGTATGTAGGTTTTTATTTGAAATAAAAAGACATTTATTTTAATTTTTATAAACATTTATTTAAAAGTTTGTTAGCATTTTCAATTTAAGTTAAATTGCACAAACACCATAGTCGTGATAGTTACAATAGAGATATATTGACTGCTTAGTTTCCATTTGTTTAAAATTAATGCAGCCAATATCTTCAATGTTATAAACGGTTTGATGAATAATTTTTTCCAGCCATTTTTTCTTCTCTTCCCCCTTAACATATATTTGAGAATTTCTTACATTGGATTTTAAAAACTTGCAAACGCTTTGAAATGAGACTGATCCATCATTTCAGTTAATATGATGATAGTGTTTTGTTAACCAAACTGCTTCTCTCTGTTTTTTGGCTGATAAACATGCGAAATCAAAAGGAGGTTTCATGATGAAACTAAGGCGTTCGTTGTTGCTGAAAACTATAGCTAGTTCTTTTGCGATGAAGTCATTTGAAGTATTTTTGAAACCTTGCAAGTCTACAAAAACAATATCACCATCCATGTTATTTAATTTATAAGACCTTCCGGACTTGACCTTTTATTGGTATGTATTCTATTACGCGGTCATGAATAAGAACGCAGTAAGCTGATGTTTTTGCTGGAATATTTGTTGCTGTTTCAAATTCAATTTTTATGTCGATTGGTCCGGTATTGAGCGTTTCGTTTTGGTGACTGACATCAACTACAATAATTGGAGCGTTATTTTTAAACTCTTGACCTGTTAGAAGAGGTTGGGGTTGTTTCATGTAGTAGCTTTGTTGGAATCTTAGATACATATCATATAGAATCGCACAGCGCTCATTTTTTAATTTTATATTAAGATCGTCATATGGGTAAGAGGTTGAGTTTAAATGTACTTTTAAGTTAGTAAGATCACAATGAACAAACTTGTTTCCTTGTTGAAAGGCAATCAACACAAAACGAGGGCATTCTTTATTAGCGGCCAGTTTCACATTCCATATGTGATTGGTCCCCGTATTAAGGTGTGGATTCATATGACAATCCCAACTACGGAATGCCATTGGTATAGCAGCACCATTATTAAGTATTTTGATCATATTCAATTTACTATGATCAGATAATTGAACATGTGGAATTCTCCATGATATTAGTGAAATTGTAAGTTTTGCTTTCTCAGTGGAAACATTCGAGTGTACAAGATCCTCATCGTTCTTATTACGCAAGAGTATCAACTCATGTTTACCATTTAATAAAACTTTATTATAGTCTTCAGCGAATCCTAAAAGAAGTTTGAGTGGTACATAGAAATTAAAATTTCCATTTTGAAGATTTATTTCATCAAGTTTATTCCATCCAGCATTTTGCAACTCAACGCTTTCCGTAGGTGATAAAGAAACCAAATTTTTATGGTACTGGTGGCTCCCAAATATCTTGTATGATCAATTTCAATACCATTTAGTTCATAGCGAATTTCATCAAAGACATATGCAACAAAATTGTTTTTCAACTGAAAGTTAGGTGTAGATTTCGATGTTTTTTCATCTACAAGTCCTTCCACATATATATAGCTTTCACTGGGTAACACATATAGATCTTGGTTTTGTATTGAAATTCTTGTTTCATCGTTGTTGTTAAAAGACTGAAGGTATGGTATGTATGTGTGATAATCCTTTTTGATTATATTTTCATCAGATATTGGTTTATCTAAAAAGTCTATTATTGAACTCATTTTGTTTTCAGTTTAAAGTTCAGTGACTTGAGAAAACTCTTGTTTGCTGCTGTAAGCGATTTTTGACGAACAGATCTTTTCAATTGTTGCTTAGGTTGTAATGTTTGAGGATTAGATGCTGCTGTAGTATTCTTCGATATACTCGTGTTGTATATTATCATTATTTAGTTGTCCTTAAATGTATTCGTATTGTAATTTCCTCTCCTCTGAAATTAATTAAGTCGCCGTTTTGATCAACCACGCGAAGAGCTAGTGAACTTATCTCTCTGGAGTTTACTGGCAAATAAATAAGATTTTTGGGAATCTCAACTATTTTATATCCAGCCGGTACATTAATCGGAAATTCATGTAGTGTATGAGCTTTAGAATTATTCATATAAGTATTAACCACAATACTGCTGTCAATCCTCAAGAGATTCACTGGAAGATCAGAGTAATGTTCTTTGTTTGGCATTAATATTCTACTATTGAATCCTAAAAGTCTACCTGTTGTATTTTCTTTATTAAAATATATTGGTTCTTTAGAGCTGCTGACTTTGACTTGCATTGTATTGTTATTAGCTTCAATCAAAATTTTGTTTTCTGGTCTATATCGTTTGTATTGTTCTTCTATATAGTCAACTATATCATTTAATTCATAAGATCCGATCGGTATTTCAATTACAAGTTCACCGATATAAAATATATTGTTGTAGACATCCACATTCGGGATACTGTTGTATGAATGAAAATCAGTTAGAGCACATTCATAGGTTCCGTTTAAATCAATAGGAGGAAAATAATTAGCAGATAGCTCTGATGAATTGGAGCTCAGAGTCAATGTTATTGACATTGTGACTGTTTGATTGTAAATAAATGAGGTTAAACACACAGTATGATTTATAAGAAGCAGTTTCGTACTTATTGTTTATTTACTTATTTCAAACTAAATTAAATATTGATGCCATTGTTGTTGTTTATTTATTGTATTCTTCCATTTACAATATCTCATCTTTGCTTATCCAAGAATTGTGCTCATTACCAAAGCCCAGCCACTTGACAAACACCTTATGTCCTTTAGTTTTGAGAACCTTTTCAACTAGGTATGTATTAGGATATCTGGTTTTTGAAAGTTCTTCTTCATAGAATCCGCCTTTAATAGGATTTCCGCGATAGTCTTCTAATATATATGTTGTAGGATATGTATTTTGTACTCTTTTAATTGTAAAGATTTCTGTTGTCCAATTCGGAGTATAACCTTTTTCAAAAATGTTTTTATATTTGCTTATGCGTACATGATCTCCTGCATTAAATTTTGACATTTTATACATCTTTAAATGACTGTATACTGTGTTTAAAAGCTGTTTTTCATTTGTTGAATTTACTTTAATCGGTGACATTTTAATGGTGTGATGAATTTTTCTATTGTATGCATCAAGTAAATCTCTATACATATCAATCCAATTATATGAACCATTTAAGCTAAATTCCTTCCACATCATTCCTTTTAATGTTCTATTGAATCGTTCTACTATTGAGGCTTTCATAGTGCTATATGTTGAGTAGTGATTAATATTGTATTTATTCATCAACTGACTGAAATGTTTATTGAAAAATTCTTTACCATCGTCTGTTTGCAAGTTTTTCGGTATTCGTCCCAATTTGAAAATATTCTCCATTGCCTGAGTTGTTTCGAATGCATTCTTTCTGCTCAAAGAGTTATTGGCCAAAAGAAGTGCCCTGCCAAAAATTTAGACGTTTCTAAGAACTTTTTTTTGAGGCAGATTTTGAGGTAAAATGATGTGACCTCCTCATAAAATTTTCAATATATCAATTTTTCACATATTTTAACACATGTTGCAATGACTTTGAAACTGATTTATTTTGGAGTTATTGGCCAAAAGAAGTGCCCTGCCAAAAATTTAGACGTTTCTAAGAACTTTTTTTTGAGGCAGATCTTGAGGTAAAATGATGTGACCTCCTCATGAAATTTTCAATATATCAATTTTTCACATATTTTAACACATGTTGCAATGACTTTGAAACTGATTTATTTTGGAGTTATTGGCCAAAAGAACTGCCCTGCCAAAAATTTAGACGTTTCTAAGAACTTTTTTTTGAGGCAGATTTTGAGGTAAAATGATGTGACCTCCTCATGAAATTTTCAATATATCAATTTTTCACATATTTTAACACATGTTGCAATGACTTTGAAACTGATTTATTTTGGAGTTATTGGCCAAAAGAAGTGCCCTGCCAAAAATTTAGACGTTTCTAAGAACTTTTTTTTGCGGCAGATTTTGATGTAAACTGATGTGACCTCCTCATGAAATTTTCAATATATCAATTTTTCACATATTTTAACACATGTTGCAATGACTTTGAAACTGATTTATTTTGGAGTTATTGCCCAAGCAAATTTTGGGAATGTATCAATTACAGTTAGCAAAAATCGGTAATTTCTATTGTCTAAGGAATAATTTCCCATTTCAACTAAATCAGCTTGCCAAAGATCATCTATTCCTTTCATCACAACTCTACGACGTACAAAACGTTTTCGAGCCTGCTTATGCAATTCATTTACAACATTTCTCTTTGAAGACATCTTATTTTTCCAGTCGCTGTTTTAAGTGTGTTGTGATCTACTTGATGCACTTGCACCTATTGATACGAACATGTAATTTTCTATTCCATAAATTTTTTCTCGTAGCTCTTCAATTTCCATATCAAAAAGTGATTTATTACCATTCATTTTCTTATTGATATCCTGCAAATGAGCATTAAGATTTTCTAACTGGAAAGCTACTTCTTGTTGCTGTTTTTTGAGTTAAGTTTGCAGAAACAATTTACTGATAACATCGTTTTCCTCCAGAGCATTTGCAACATTTTTGATTCTCTTGTATTGGACATCAATGTTTTTGTTCGTATCCATAAAGAAGCCCAACAACTTAGGCGCATTTTTGGTTAAAATTACTTCACTTCTATCGTTAATATAATGCCCAAATTTATCAACGGACATGTTTTATATAAAAATCTATGTATGTATATAGTTTATACAATTATATTAGCTTCACGTAGTTCTTCAATAATTGAGACAATTTCGTTGTTGTGATTAGTATGGCCTGCAGACTGTGATGCAAGCAGTAGTCTAAGTCGATCTACCAACTCGTTTGGATCATCCCAGTATATATAGTTTGGATTATGAGGGTTAAACTGCATCAAACCCCTACCTAAATAATTACTTTTTGTTACATCTGATGAGCCTGTATGATTGTCTCCTTTGAAAAGTTTTCCAATAATATGTTTGTACTTATGGGCTATGCTCCCTTTGATTTGACCATCAGACTTCTAGTCTCTCCTGTGAGCATTGGTAGTAAGTAATATTTTTTCTATAGATTTCAAGCTCGAATTTGTCATAGTTTGTTGGTGTTTTATGAAACATTAAAGAAAACAGTCCTGGCGTGAGAGCCCATATTTGTCCACCAACCTGTATCTTATCTTGATTTAACTCGATGGTGCTATTACCAAATCTCCATTGGTTATTATTGTCTTTATGTAGACCATAGTTAGTATATAGTTCGTTTCTCGATTGTAATAGTGATAAGTCAGGATAACTTTCTTCATTATTCGAATTTTGTGAGTAAAAGTCATCTTCATCATAATTATTGCTACTTTTACTATTCGATTGTTTAAACATTAGTATTAGGGAACTGTATGTGCTGCGACCATTAAAAATATTAAATTTCAGCAATTAAATTTGAAATTTTTCAATTTTAATTGCCAAAATTCTCAAATTTCACAAAATTCTCAAATTTCATTTTGTGTGTGTTCGTGTGTGTATTTTTTCCCACGGTTTAGTAGGGGTGTTCACATTGTTGTTTTTTTTTTTTTTAAATAAAATGTTGGGGTAGGCGTGGGAATTTGTGTCTGTCCATATGTGACCTTGAGAATACATGTCCGTCGGTATGTGAGCGTGGGAATTTGTGTCTGTCCATATGTGACCTTGAGAATACATGTCCGTCGGTATGTGAGCGTGGGAATTTGTGTCTGTCCATATGTGACCTTGAGAATACATGTCCGTCGGTATGTGAGCGTGGGAATTTGTGTCTGTCCATATGTGACCTTGAGAATACATGTCCGTCGGTATGTGAGCGTGGGAATTTGTGTCTGTCCATATGTGACCTTGAGAATACATGTCCGTCGGTATGTGAGCGTGGGAATTTGTGTCTGTCCATATGTGACCTTGAGAATACATGTCCGTCGGTATGTGAGCGTGGGAATTTCTGTCTGTCCATTTACACTGTGTACGCCTGGTGAATAAAAAAATTTAGAAGCATTTTTAGGAATCACACTATTTAAAAAGTGTAGTAGTTATATATGGATACCCTTAATTTTTGTGGTTCGTTCCTTCTTGCTGGAGTGAGATTTTTTCTTTTATTTTTTTGCTTATTAAAATTTGGTGTGTTTACTTAAGATTTGTCGTCCAGCAATTCAGTGTTTTTTTTTTTTACTTTTTTGCTTGCAATGCTTGAGTCTGGACGAATAATTTGATTATTCTGATCTTGAAGAAGTTGTGAAAAAAAAAATTACTATTGCATAAATATTGAAACTGATGTTTTGTTTATTTTATACATGACGATCATCGATGGATTTTATTTGGGGATCTGGATGGTGGTGCGATTTCTGTATTTTGTAGAATATGAATATTTATGCTATGTTTAAGTGTGTGTTTTTTGTGTTCTGAGTGGCGGTTGGAATGTCTGGCTGTCAGACAGTCTGTGTGTGTGACGATTGGTGAGTCTGTATGACAGTCCGCTTTCCTGGTCAGTATAAAATGTGATAAGGTGTACATATTCATGCGTACATAAATATCTACAAATTTATTTCATTTACGCATATACATACAAACAAATAATAAGCGTTTATTCTTTGTGCCCAAATATTCCCTTGACCATTTGAATGAATGAATGAACCATTGTGTATGTTTGTTTGTGTGTTCTCTGAAAAAAATAAATATGTATGTAGGTTTTTTGTTTGAAATAAAAAGACATTTATTTTAATTTTTATAAGCATTTATTTAAAAGTTTGTTAACACTTTCATTTTTAAGTAAAATTGCATTCCTTAAGGCACAAACACCATAGTCGTGATAGCCACAATAGAGATATATGGAATGCTTAGTTTCCATTTGTTTGAAATTAATGCAGCCAATGTCTTCAATGTTATAAACTGTTTGATGAATAATTTTTTCCAGCCATTTTTTCTTCTCTCCCCCCTTAACATATATTTGTGAATTTCTTATATTCGATTTTAAAAACTTGCAAACGCTTTGAAATGAGACTGATCCATCATTCCAGTTAATATGATGATAGTTTTTTGTTAACCAAACTGCTTCTCTCTGTTTTTTGGCTGATAAACATGCGAAATCAAAAGGAGGTTTTATGATGAAATTGAACCATTCCTTGTTGCTGAGAACTACAGCTAGTTCTTTTGCGATGAAGTCATTTGAATTAGTTTTGAAAACTTGCAAGTCTACAAAAACAATATCACCATCCATGTTATTTAATTTATAAGAGCTTCCGGACTTGACCTTTTATTGGTATGTATTCTATTACGCGGTCATGAATAAGAACGCAGTAAGCTGATGTTTTTGCTGGAATATTTGTTGCTGTTTCAAATTCAATTTTTATGTCGATTGGTCCGGTATTGAGCGTTTCGTTTTGGTGACTGACATCAACTACAATAATTGGAGCGTTATTTTTAAACTCTTGACCTGTTAGAAGAGGTTGGGGTTGTTTCATGTAGTAGCTTTGTTGGAATCTTAGATACATGTCATATAGAATCGCATAGCGCTCATTTTTGAATTTTATATTAAGATCGTCATATGGGTAAGAGGTTGAGTTTAAATGTACTTTTAAGTTAGTAAGATCACAATGAACAAACTTGTTTTCTTGTTGAAAGGCAATCAAGACAAAACGAGGGCGTTCTTTATTAGCGGCCAGTTTAACATTCCATATGTGATTGGTTCCCGTATTAAGGTGTGGATTCATATGACAATCCCAACTACGGAATGCCATTGGTATAGCAGCACCATTATTAAGTATTTTGATCATATTCAATTTACTATGATCAGATAATTGAACATGTGGAATTCTCCATGATATTAGTGAAATTGTAAGTTTTGCTTTCTCGGTGGAAACATTCGAGTGTACAAGATCTTCATCGTTCTTATTACGCAAGAGTATCAATTCATGTTTACCATTTAATAAAACTTTATTGTAGTCTTCAGCGAATCCTAAAAGAAGTTTGAGTGGTACATAGAAATTAAAATTTCCATTTTGAAGATCTATTTTATCAAGTTTATTCCATCCAGCATTTTGCAACACAACGCTTTCCGTAGGTGATAAAGAAACCAAATTTTTTATGGTACTGGTGGCTCCCAAATATCTTGTATGATCAATTTCAATACCATTCAGTTCATAGCGGATTTCATCAAAGAGATATGCAACAAAATTATTTTTCAACTGAAAGTTGGGTGTAGATTTCGATGTTTTTTCGTCTACAACAAGTCCTTCCACATATATATAGCTTTCACTGGGTAACACATATAGATCTTGGTTTTGTATTGAAATTCTTATTTCATCGTTGTTGTTAAAAGACTGAAGGTATGGTATGTATGTGTGATAATCCTTTTTGATAATATTTTCGTCAGATATTGGTTTATCTAAAACGTCTATTATTGAACTCATTTTGTTTTCAATTTAAAGTTCAGTGACTTGAGAAAACTCTTGTTTGCTGCTGTAAGCGATTTTTGACGAACAGATCTTTTCAATTGTTGCTTAGATTGTAACGTTTGAGAATTAGATGTTGCTGTAGTATTCTTCGATATACTCGTGTTGTATATTATCATTATTTAGTTGTCCTTAAATGTATTCGTATTGTAATTTCCTCACCTCTGAAATTAATTAAGTCGCCGTTTTGATCAACCACGCGAAGAGCTAGTGAACTTATCTCTCTGGAGTTTACTAGCAAATAAATAAGATTTTTGGGAATCTCAACTATTTTATATCCAGCCGGTACATTAATCGGAAATTCATGTAGTGTATGAGCTTTAGAATTATTCATATAAGTATTAACCACAATACTGCTTTCAATCCTCAAGAGATTCACCTTAAAGATATTCACTGGAAGATCAGAGTAATGTTCTTTGTTTGGCGTTAATATTCTGCTATTGAATCCTAAAAGTCTACCTATTGTATTTTCTTTATTAAAATATATTGGTTCTTTAGAGCTGCTGACTTTGACTTGCATTGTATTGTTATTAGCTTCAATCAAAATTTTGTTTTCTGGTCTATATCGTTTGTATTGTTCTTCTATATAGTCAACTATATCATTTAATTCATAAGATCCGATCGGTATTTCAATTACAAGTTCACCGATATAAAATATATTGTTGTAGACATCCACATTCGGGATACTGTTGTATGAATGAAAATCAGTTAGAGCACATTCATAGGTTCCGTTTAAGTCAATAGGAGGAAAATAATTAGCAGATAGCTCTGATGAATTGGAGCTCAGAGTCAATGTTATTGACATTGTGACTGTTTGATTGTAAATAAATGAGGTTAAACACACAGTATGATTTATAAGAAGCAGTTTCGTATTTATTGTTTATTTACTTATTTTAAACTAAATTAAATATTGATGCCATTGTTGTTGTTTTTGTTGTTGTTTATTTATTGTATTCTTCCATTTACAATATCTCATCTTTGCTTATCCAAGAATTGTGCTCATTACCAAAGCCCAGCCACTTGACAAACACCTTATGTCCTTTAGTTTTGAGAACCTTTTCAACTAGGTATGTATTAGGATATCTGGTTTTTGAAAGTTCCTCTTCATAGAATCCACCTTTAATAGGATTTCCGCGATAGTCTTCTAATATATATGTTGTAGGATATGTATTTTGTACTCTTTTAATTGTAAAGATTTCTGTTGTCCAATTCGGAGTATAACCTTTTTCAAAAATGTTTTTATATTTGCTTATGCGTACATGATCTCCTGCATTAAATTTTGACATTTTATACATCTTTAAATGACTGTATACTGTGTTTAAAAGCTGTTTTTCATTTGTTGAATTTACTTTAATCGGTGACATTTTAATGGTGCGATGAATTTTTCTATTGTATGCATCAAGTAAATCTCTATACATATCAATCCAATTATATGAACCATTTAAGCTAAATTCCTTCCACATCATTCCTTTTAATGTTCTATTGAATCGTTCTACTATTGAGGATTTCATAGTGCTATATGTTGAGTAGTGATTAATATTGTATTTATTCATCAACTGACTGAAATGTTTATTGAAAAATTCTTTACCATCGTCTGTTTGCAAGTTTTTCGGTATTCGTCCCAATTTGAAAATATTCTCCATTGCCTGATTTGTTTCGAATGCATTCTTTCTGCTCAAAGGTACTGCCCAAGCAAATTTTGAGAGTGTATCAATTACAGTTAGCAAAAATCGATAATTTCTATTGTCTAAGGAATAATTTCCCATTTCAACTAAATCAGCTTGCCAAAGATCATCTATTCCTTTCATCACAACTCTACGACGTACAAAACGTTTTCGAGCCTGCTTATGCAATTCATTTACAACATTTCTCTTTGAAGACATCTTATTTTTCCAGTCGCTGTTTTAAGTTTGTTGTGATCTACTTGGTGCACTTTCAGCTATTGATACGAACATGTAATTTTCTATTCTATAAATTTTTTCTCGTAGCTCTTCAATTTCCATATCAAAAAGTGATTTATTATCATCCATTTTCTTATTGATATCCTGCAAATGAGCACTAAGATTTTCTAACTGGAAAGCTACTTCTTGTTGCTGTTTTTTGAGTTAAGTTGGCAGAAACAATTTACTGATAAAATCGTTTTCCTCCAGAGCGTTCGCAACATTTTTGATTCTCTTGTATTGGACATCAATGTTTTTGTTCGTATCCATAAAGAAGCCCAACAACTTAGGCGCATTTTTGGTTGAAATTACTTATCAAAGGACATATTTTATATAAAAAGTCTATGTATGTATATAGTTTATACAATTATATTAGCTTCACATAGTTCTTCAATAATTGAGACAATTTCGTTGTTGTGATTAGTATGGTCTGCAGACTGTGATGCAAGCAGTAGTCTAAGTCGATCTACCAACTCTTTTGGATCATCCCAGTATATATAGTTTGGATTATGAGGGTTAAACTGCATCAAACCCCTTCCTAAATAATTAGTTTTTGTTACATCTGATGAGCTTGTTTGATTTTCTCTTTTGAAAAGTTTTCCAATAATATGTTTGTACTTGTGGGCTTTGCTCCCTTTGATTTGACCATCAGACTTCTAGTCTCTCCTGTGAGCATTGGTAGTAAGTAATATTTTTTCTATAGATTTCAAGCTCGAATTTGTCATAGTTTGTTGGTGTTTTATGAAACATTAAAGAAAACAGTCCTGGCGTGAGAGCCCATATTTGTCCACCAACCTGTATCTTATCTTGATTTAACTCGATGGTGCTATTACCAAATCTCCATTGGTTATTATTGTCTTTATGTAGACCATAGTTAGTATATAGTTCGTTTCTCGATTGTAATAGTGATAAGTCAGGATAACTTTCTTCATTATTCGAATTTTGTGAGTAAAAGTCATCTTCATCATAATTATTGCTACTTTTACTATTCGATTGTTTAAACATTAGTAGTAGGGAACTGTATGTGCTGCGACCATTAAAAATATTAAATTTCAGCAATTAAATTTGAAATTTTTCAATTTTAATTGCCAAAATTCTCAAATTTCACAAAATTCTCAAATTTCATTTTGTGTGTGTTGGTGTGTGTATTTTTTCCCACGGTTTAGTAGGGGCGTTCACATTGTTGTTTTTTTTTTTTTAAATAAAATGTTGGGGTTGGCGTGGGAATTTGTGTCTGTCCATATGTGACCTTGAGAATACATGTCCGTCGGTATGTGAGCGTGGGAATTTGTGTCTGTCCATATGTGACCTTTAGAATACATGTCCGTCGGTATGTGAGCGTGGGAATTTGTGTCTGTCCATATGTGACCTTGAGAATACATGTCCGTCGGTATGTGAGCGTGGGAATTTGTGTCTGTCCATATGTGACCTTGAGAATACATGTCCGTCGGTATGTGAGCGTGGGAATTTGTGTCTGTCCATATGTGACCTTGAGAATACATGTCCGTCGGTATGTGAGCGTGGGAATTTGTGTCTGTCCATATGTGACCTTGAGAATACATGTCCGTCGGTATGTGAGCGTGGGAATTTGTGTCTGTCCATATGTGACCTTGAGAATACATGTCCGTCGGTATGTGAGCGTGGGAATTTCTGTCTGTCCATTTACACTGTGTACGCCTGGTGAATAAAAAAATTTAGAAGCATTTTTAGGAATCACACTATTTAAAAAGTGTAGTAGTTATATATGGATACCCTTAATTTTTGTGGTTCGTTCCTTCTTGCTGGAGTGAGATTTTTTCTTTTATTTTTTTGCTTATTAAAATTTGGTGTGTTTACTTAAGATTTGTCGTCCAGCAATTCAGTGTTTTTTTTTTTACTTTTTTGCTTGCAATGCTTGAGTCTGGAGGAATAATTTGATTATTCTGATCTTGAAGAAGTTGTGAAAAAAAAAATTACTATTGCATAAATATTGAAACTGATGTTTTGTTTATTTTATACATGACGATCATCGATGGATTTTATTTGGGGATCTGGATGGTGGTGCGATTTCTGTATTTTGTAGAATATGAATATTTATGCTATGTTTAAGTGTGTGTTTTTTGTGTTCTGAGTGGCGGTTGGAATGTCTGGCTGTCAGACAGTCTGTGTGTGTGACGATTGGTGAGTCTGTATGACAGTCCGCTTTCCTGGTCAGTATAAAATGTGATAAGGTGTACATATTCATGCGTACATAAATATCTACAAATTTATTTCATTTACGCATATACATACAAACAAATAATAAGCGTTTATTCTTTGTGCCCAAATATTCCCTTGACCATTTGAATGAATGAATGAACCATTGTGTATGTTTGTTTGTGTGTTCTCTGAAAAAAATAAATATGTATGTAGGTTTTTTGTTTGAAATAAAAAGACATTTATTTTAATTTTTATAAGCATTTATTTAAAAGTTTGTTAACACTTTCATTTTTAAGTAAAATTGCATTCCTTAAGGCACAAACACCATAGTCGTGATAGCCACAATAGAGATATATGGAATGCTTAGTTTCCATTTGTTTGAAATTAATGCAGCCAATGTCTTCAATGTTATAAACTGTTTGATGAATAATTTTTTCCAGCCATTTTTTCTTCTCTCCCCCCTTAACATATATTTGTGAATTTCTTATATTCGATTTTAAAAACTTGCAAACGCTTTGAAATGAGACTGATCCATCATTCCAGTTAATATGATGATAGTTTTTTGTTAACCAAACTGCTTCTCTCTGTTTTTTGGCTGATAAACATGCGAAATCAAAAGGAGGTTTTATGATGAAATTGAACCATTCCTTGTTGCTGAAAACTACAGCTAGTTCTTTTGCGATGAAGTCATTTGAATTAGTTTTGAAAACTTGCAAGTCTACAAAAACAATATCACCATCCATGTTATTTAATTTATAAGAGCTTCCGGACTTGACCTTTTATTGGTATGTATTCTATTACGCGGTCATGAATAAGAACGCAGTAAGCTGATGTTTTTGCTGGAATATTTGTTGCTGTTTCAAATTCAATTTTTATGTCGATTGGTCCGGTATTGAGCGTTTCGTTTTGGTGACTGACATCAACTACAATAATTGGAGCGTTATTTTTAAACTCTTGACCTGTTAGAAGAGGTTGGGGTTGTTTCATGTAGTAGCTTTGTTGGAATCTTAGATACATATCATATAGAATCGCATAGCGCTCATTTTTGAATTTTATATTAAGATCGTCATATGGGTAAGAGGTTGAGTTTAAATGTACTTTTAAGTTAGTAAGATCACAATGAACAAACTTGTTTTCTTGTTGAAAGGCAATCAAGACAAAACGAGGGCGTTCTTTATTAGCGGCCAGTTTAACATTCCATATGTGATTGGTTCCCGTATTAAGGTGTGGATTCATATGACAATCCCAACTACGGAATGCCATTGGTATAGCAGCACCATTATTAAGTATTTTGATCATATTCAATTTACTATGATCAGATAATTGAACATGTGGAATTCTCCATGATATTAGTGAAATTGTAAGTTTTGCTTTCTCGGTGGAAACATTCGAGTGTACAAGATCTTCATCGTTCTTATTACGCAAGAGTATCAATTCAAGTTTACCATTTAATAAAACTTTATTGTAGTCTTCAGCGAATCCTAAAAGAAGTTTGAGTGGTACATAGAAATTAAAATTTCCATTTTGAAGATCTATTTTATCAAGTTTATTCCATCCAGCATTTTGCAACACAACGCTTTCCGTAGGTGATAAAGAAACCAAATTTTTTATGGTACTGGTGGCTCCCAAATATCTTGTATGATCAATTTCAATACCATTCAGTTCATAGCGGATTTCATCAAAGAGATATGCAACAAAATTATTTTTCAACTGAAAGTTGGGTGTAGATTTCGATGTTTTTTCGTCTACAACAAGTCCTTCCACATATATATAGCTTTCACTGGGTAACACATATAGATCTTGGTTTTGTATTGAAATTCTTATTTCATCGTTGTTGTTAAAAGACTGAAGGTATGGTATGTATGTGTGATAATCCTTTTTGATAATATTTTCGTCAGATATTGGTTTATCTAAAACGTCTATTATTGAACTCATTTTGTTTTCAATTTAAAGTTCAGTGACTTGAGAAAACTCTTGTTTGCTGCTGTAAGCGATTTTTGACGAACAGATCTTTTCAATTGTTGCTTAGATTGTAACGTTTGAGAATTAGATGTTGCTGTAGTATTCTTCGATATACTCGTGTTGTATATTATCATAATTTAGTTGTCCTTAAATGTATTCGTATTGTAATTTCCTCACCTCTGAAATTAATTAAGTCGCCGTTTTGATCAACCACGCGAAGAGCTAGTGAACTTATCTCTCTGGAGTTTACTGGCAAATAAATAAGATTTTTGGGAATCTCAACTATTTTATATCCAGCCGGTACATTAATCGGAAATTCATGTAGTGTATGAGCTTTAGAATTATTCATATAAGTATTAACCACAATACTGCTTTCAATCCTCAAGAGATTCACCTTAAAGATATTCACTGGAAGATCAGAGTAATGTTCTTTGTTTGGCGTTAATATTCTGCTATTGAATCCTAAAAGTCTACCTATTGTATTTTCTTTATTAAAATATATTGGTTCTTTAGAGCTGCTGACTTTGACTTGCATTGTATTGTTATTAGCTTCAATCAAAATTTTGTTTTCTGGTCTATATCGTTTGTATTGTTCTTCTATATAGTCAACTATATCATTTAATTCATAAGATCCGATCGGTATTTCAATTACAAGTTCACCGATATAAAATATATTGTTGTAGACATCCACATTCGGGATACTGTTGTATGAATGAAAATCAGTTAGAGCACATTCATAGGTTCCGTTTAAGTCAATAGGAGGAAAATAATTAGCAGATAGCTCTGATGAATTGGAGCTCAGAGTCAATGTTATTGACATTGTGACTGTTTGATTGTAAATAAATGAGGTTAAACACACAGTATGATTTATAAGAAGCAGTTTCGTATTTATTGTTTATTTACTTATTTTAAACTAAGTTAAATATTGATGCCATTGTTGTTGTTTTTGTTGTTGTTTATTTATTGTATTCTTCCATTTACAATATCTCATCTTTGCTTATCCAAGAATTGTGCTCATTACCAAAGCCCAGCCACTTGACAAACACCTTATGTCCTTTAGTTTTGAGAACCTTTTCAACTAGGTATGTATTAGGATATCTGGTTTTTGAAAGTTCTTCTTCATAGAATCCACCTTTAATAGGATTTCCGCGATAGTCTTCTAATATATATGTTGTAGGATATGTATTTTGTAATCTTTTAATTGTAAAGATTTCTGTTGTCCAATTCGGAGTATAACCTTTTTCAAAAATGTTTTTATATTTGCTTATGCGTACATGATCTCCTGCATTAAATTTTGACATTTTATACATCTTTAAATGACTGTATACTGTGTTTAAAAGCTGTTTTTCATTTGTTGAATTTACTTTAATCGGTGACACTTTAATGGTGCGATGAATTTTTCTATTGTATGCATCAAGTAAATCTCTATACATATCAATCCAATTATATGAACCATTTAAGCTAAATTCCTTCCACATCATTCCTTTTAATGTTCTATTGAATCGTTCTACTATTGAGGCTTTCATAGTGCTATATGTTGAGTAGTGATTAATATTGTATTTATTCATCAACTGACTGAAATGTTTATTGAAAAATTCTTTACCATCGTCCGTTTGCAAGTTTTTCGGTATTCGTCCCAATTTGAAAATATTCTCCATTGCCTGATTTGTTTCGAATGCATTCTTTCTGCTCAAAGGTACTGCCCAAGCAAATTTTGAGAATGTATCAATTACAGTTAGCAAAAATCGATAATTTCTATTGTCTAAGGAATAATTTCCCATTTCAACTAAATCAGCTTGCCAAAGATCATCTATTCCTTTCATCACAACTCTACGACGTACAAAACGTTTTCGAGCCTGCTTATGCAATTCATTTACAACATTTCTCTTTGAAGACATCTTATTTTTCCAGTCGCTGTTTTAAGTTTGTTGTGATCTACTTGGTGCACTTTCAGCTATTGATACGAACATGTAATTTTCTATTCTATAAATTTTTTCTCGTAGCTCTTCAATTTCCATATCAAAAAGTGATTTATTACCATCCATTTTCTTATTGATATCCTGCAAATGAGCATTAAGATTTTCTAACTGGAAAGCTACTTCTTGTTGCTGTTTTTTGAATTCAGTTTGCAGAAACAATTTACTGATAACATCGTTTTCCTCCACAGCATTTGCAACATTTTTGATTCTCTTGTATTGGACATCAATGTTTTTGTTCGTATCCATAAAAAAGCCCAACAACTTAGGCGCATTTTTGGTTGAAATTACTTCACTTCTATCGTTAATATAATGTCCAAATTTATCAACGGACATGTGTTATATAAAAATCTATGTATGTATATAGTTTATACAATTATATTAGCTTCACGTAGTTCTTCAATAATTGAGAGAATTTCGTTGTTGTGATTAGTATGGCCTGCAGACTGTGATGCAAGCAGTAGTCTAAGTCGATCTACCAACTCGTTTGGATCATCCCAGTATATATAGTTTGGATTATGAGGGTTAAACTGCATCAAACCCCTTCCTAAGTAATTACTTTTTGTTACATCTGATGAGCCTGTATGATTGTCTCCTTTGAAAAGTTTTCCAATAATATGTTTGTACTTATGGGCTATGCTCCCTTTGATTTGACCATCAGACTTATAGCCTCTCCTGTGGGCATTGGTAGCAAGTAATATTTTTTTATAGATTTCAAACTCGAATTTATCATAGTTTTTTGGTGCTTTATGAAACATTAAAGAAAAAAGTCCTGGCGTGAGCGCCCATATTTGTCCCCCAACCTGTATCTTATCTTGATTTAACTCGATGGTGCTATTACCAAATCTCCATTCGTTATTATTATCTTTATGTGGACCATAGTTAGTATCTAGTTCGTTTCTCGATTGCAATAGTGATAAGTCAGAATAACTTTCTTCATTATTCGAATTTTGTGAGTAAAAGTCATCTTCATCATAATTACTGCTACTTTTACTATTAGATTGCTTAAAAATTTTTTGTTCACTTAGTTTCTTGGGCGTACTCGTTTCCAATTTTATTGTTGAGTTCTGAGGATGAAAACTTTCATTGTCATCAATTCCAGTTTCCTTATCACTCGGTTCTTTTTTAACTGGTCTACCAACGTATTTAGAGCTATTGATAAATTCTTTTAAAGGTTCTGTGATAGGCTTGAATGTATCTGTTAATTGCTGATGTGTATCTATTTCTCCAGTTTTTATACTACGAAGCTTTTTCTTCAAGATATTTCTTGTTGCCACCAAGTCTTTAAGAATTTGTTCATTCATTTTAGCTATCAGGTCAGTTCAATAGGAAGCAGATCAGGTTATCAGGTCAGTTT
Source organism: Linnaemya vulpina (assembly GCA_963675445.1). Classification (NCBI taxonomy): domain Eukaryota; kingdom Metazoa; phylum Arthropoda; class Insecta; order Diptera; family Tachinidae; genus Linnaemya; species Linnaemya vulpina. The sequence goes on along the minus strand of OY776281.1, from coordinate 46,219,901 downwards.
AACAGCTATCAGGTCAGTTTATCAGGTACCAGATCAGCTTATCAGGTCAGTTTATCAGGTATCAGACCAGCTTATCAGGTCAGTTTAACAGGTATCAGACCAGCTTATCAGGTCAGTTTAACAGGTATCAGGTCAGTTTATCAGGTATCAGATCTGCTTATCTGATCAGTTACAATAATCACATGTATAAAGTTTGAAGTCAGATTAAATACTGCAGGGTGCATTTGATGAACAGTAAATTATATTATGATGAAGTAATCAAATGACTTTCTATAACGACTGTTGTTTAGTTCATTATCTTTACTTATCATCAAAAATCCGTATTTTTTCTTCCAACATCCGCTACAAATTTGTTGAAACATTTCAAAGTTCATATCGCTGGCAACGTGATCATCATATACATGTTTCATATTTGTCGAATCTTGTTTAAACATAATAATTACATTAGCTTTATCTCTTATCAAATGTTTTGGAATCCGCGTGTAAGTTTGACACAAGTAAAATGACTCTACGTTCTTATGACGACCCATACAAAAATATGCACGTATATTGTTTTGCTTTTCACATGCAACATCATTAAAAATCATAATTGAATTGCTTTTAGCTTCACTAGGAGGAACAACGTCCTCGTTTTCTGCAAATGTGTAGTATCCGATTCCTTTAATTGGTGAAATTAATTTCTTTAGGTATTCATATTTAGGTTGATATAAAGATTTTGAGTACAAGTAAATATTTTCAAACTTGAGACCATTAGGACTTTCCAGCAAACTAATCATTATGTTAGTTTTTCCACAATTTGAAGGACCAACTATTAATGCTCGAATAGAATTTGGTAACAAGGAACTATGTCTTATTTTTTTACTGTCATTTGAACAAATATCAGCATTACGAACTAAAATATTTTTATGTTGTTTTATGAAGCGCATTTTAATAACTACTTGCTAAACTTGCAAACAATATCTTTTATTGTAGATTAAATTAATATGGTTGTACTTTATAACAAAAGTTTTAGTCACAAACAAACTATCGTTGGAGAAGGTTTACTAAATAAAGCAATAAATTCTCTACCTTTTGAATTACATCTTCCTGGATACCAGTATTGTGGACCTGGCACAAGATTACAAAAGCGTTTAGATAGAGGAGATAAAGGAATTAACTTATTGGATGCTGCTTGCAAAAATCACGATATTGCTTACTCGAAAAATAAAGACTTAAACAGCAGACATCAAGCTGACAAAATTCTTGAAAATACGGCTTGGGAAAGAGTTCTTTCAAAAGATAGTGATCTTGCAGAAAAAACATTTTCATATATAGTCACCAACGCAATGAAAGCAAAAACTAAACTTGGTATGGGTGTTGAAGCAAAGAAAAGGAATACAGTGAAAAGACCATCACCACGAATTCGTATAAATGACAAAAATCTGTTTCATAAAACAATTAAATCAGCAACAAAGATATTGAAGAAGGAAAAACCATAAGATATTAATTCAGCCATTAAGATTGCTCGTAAAGCTATCAGTAAATCTCTTAAGGGGAAAAAAGCTCGTGTTATAATACCGCGTATTATAAATGTTCCAAAAATTGGTGGTTTTTTGCCCATAATACCGATTCTATCTGCTCTAGGTGCACTTGGTAGTCTAGCAACTGGAGGTGCCTCTATAGCTAAAGCTGTAAATGCAACAAAGAATGCAAAAAAACAACTTGAGGAAGCCACCAGACACAATAAGGCAATGGAGTCTATTGCTGTGGGAGAAGGACTGTACCTTAAACCATATAAAAACGGTTATGGACTTGTTTGTAAAGATCATTCAAAAAACTATTAGAAATGCTACCCAACAGACCATTATCAGAATTTGATCTTAGAAAATTTTCAAAATATATTCCACACTTTAGAGGAGTTTATATGTTGGATTCACTACCAAAACGACCAAAGACTGTAGAGTGTGGAATAATCAATTTGGATTTATCAACAGGCCCAGGTACTCATTGGGTAGCATACTATAGGAACAAGAATGAAAAACAATATTTCGACAGCTTTGGAAATTTACAACCTCCTCTAGAATTAATCAAATATTTAGGTAGAAATATTCAATACAACTACAATCAATATCAAAACTTTAATACATATAATTGCGGTCACTTATGTTTGAAATTTCTTTATGATATAACCAAAGATATTAAATAAAACACAATCATATATATTTATATACATACATATTTAAAAACATTTTCTTTTTTATTATTATTTTTTTTTTCTTGTTAAGTACAAAATATATGAACATAACATATTTTTTACTGCCAAACGGGGTACTGAGAGTTTGGTATTAAAAACTCGTTCATCTCGCTTTCTAAGATCAGGTTTCGCTCTCCTTTTCTTTGTAGTCGATATTTATTATTCGAAAGATCTTCTAATTCTGCATTGGTCAATGCATTGTATCGGTTGGGGAGAAACATTATGTGGTTTTCCAGCTCAAGTTGAACTGTTTCCCCATACTTTGTGGTTACTCGCTTTGCACGTACGATAGTGTGTTTGAATAATTCATCTAGATCCTTTATATGGATTAAGGATTTTGTATTGTACGAATTAAATTTTTCCACTAGATCCATTGCGGTAGAAATTTTTCACAACTTATAGCTTTGAACTTTTATTGCAAACTAATCTCGATTTTAGCTTTCTAGACTGTAAGAAGCTTAACAGAAAATCATTATACAATGATTTTTTTTGTTTTATTTTTGACAAAAGACGAAGTGAGGAAAAATTAAATATATATATATATATATATATATATATATATATAAGTATTTAAAACTAAGTAGTTGGAAAAGGATAGAGAGATGTCATATATACGTATTCATTTTTTTGAGTCGAATTTTAAATTATTTTCTGGACTAAAAACGCTGACATCGTTTTTTTTTTTTTTAATTTCATAACATACACCTTAGTACTGGTTCGTTGAAAACAATTATTAGTAGAGAACTAACAGTCAAAAAGATCGGAAGTAAATTTTAGTAATACTATAAAATATTTCATAAAATTTCATTTGTATAAATTTGATGAATTTTTGATTTAAATGTTAGCATATCATCATACACAGTCGACTTATTGAATAAGCAATTTCTATATGAAGCTATACTATAATTATTAAGAATGCACTTCTTTACTCCTTTCGATTTTTTAATATCACTTTGATGTTGCACACTAAAAGAGTACATTTTTGACCGCAATCCTACAAATTCCTTCATTACCTTTCCACAATTTTCATCCTTCATCATACCCAATACCTTTTTGTTTACCAGAGGAAATCCATATACATTGTCTTTTGGGTAATCTGATGTGACATTAGAAACAAGCTCGCACAATTCTTAGTTGATTTTGAGAGATGTGTAATATACGAACACATGGAAATGGTGAAAATGTTCCTCGATATGTTGAATGAAAATGATGATTTTGGTATAATGGAAGATGAGGACAAGGACGATGGTCACTTTAAGTCTTGTCCATGGAGCCATCCAGATTGTGAGGAGGGGCCAGATACCTGCCGGTGCTCCGTATTTTACTTAAGAAAAATGATGATAAATCATTTAATTAATTCATATTATGCAATATTTCGATGAAACTAAATAATAAATCACCAAACAAAATAAAACAAATTCTGAATGTTTTTTCATTTTATATATATTTGTACAATTTTTTTGTTTATTTCTCTTAACAATACAACAATTTTTTTACTTATTAATAGATTTAACTACTTAAATAAACATAAAAATTATTACTTAAAAATAGGGATACAGTTATAGCACTGCTTCTTGCTCTTCTAGTCTTGAAATTTCCCACAGTAGCATGTCAAGTTCATAATCAGGATTAGTTTCCTCGATTCGAAAATGATACCATGCATATGTACTCATCTTATCGCTTCTTATTTTTCTTTTATCGTCTGCATAATTTAATACTACTTTATTTATTTCATTTGTATAAATTTGATGAATTTTTGATTTAAATGTTAGCATATCATCATACACAGTCGACTTATTGAATAAGCAATTTCTATATGAAGCTATACTATAATTATTAAGAATGCACTTCTTTACTCCTTTCGATTTTTTAATATCACTTTGATGTTGCACACTAAAAGAGTACATTTTTGACCGCAATCCTACAAATTCCTTCATTACCTTTCCACAATTTTCATCCTTCATCATACCCAATACCTTTTTGTTTACCAGAGGAAATCCATATACATTGTCTTTTGGGTAATCTGATGTATCAAACTTATGGTCGAGGTCAGTTTTTATGTCAGCATAAAAGTCTTCTGTTTTTACTGTGTAAATGAAAGAGTCAGTGTCCATATAATTCAGTGATAAGTTTGACTTGAATTTGGGTTGCATGTACCCATAAAGGAAATCATACATTTTCCATTTGGAAAGCTCTAATACACAAAATCCTAAATATATAGGCTTATTGTAATAGGTTTTCACTCTATTCATTTGAATCGCTACCATATTCTCAGAAAATATTGACAAACTATGAAAATTAGGTTTAGATATCCAATCTTGAGCTCCTAAATGATTACAGTTTGTCCTTTTCCAGTTCGTAACTATTCGTACATCTTTTCTCTTTTCCACATTCTCCATAGTTTTACCGTATACTGCATTATTTAACAATTTGAAAAATTTTTTTTCAAAAGTATTTTTTGCAGTAGCCCTATGTTTGGTATTCAAGTCTATATAAATTTTCAACCAGGTTGATTGCTTATAGGTGAGAATTCGATGCACTTTCTTTAGAACTAGACCATACTGTAAACATTGTTTAAGAACTCTATAATGTATGACATATGTTTGTTTTGTTGAAAAATCTGCAACTAATTTAATGTGCTTTGTTTGCAAAATTTTCTTATTTTCTGGACAGAAAGGTAGGTCATTGTGAGAGTCATGCAAATGAGAAGGACAGTCTAAAGTAACTTCATAGACATATCCATCACTTGAATTATCACCTATGGCTTTAGGATCCAGATTTAGCTCTTCAGCTGACAGCCATCTGAATCCACCATAAGGTAAATACTCAGACATAGCCCAACCGTAGAGGTTATTTGCGTCTAAATACACAATAAATTCTGAGGGCTTTTCTCTATCGAAATCAGGTAGATATTTGTTGTTAGCCTTTGAATATCGGTTACTGCATTGTACAAGTCCACCACGTATTCCTTTCTTGAAGAAATTGTACATATCTATGTCCGTCAAAAGCTCTAGTTCTATATTTGTGTACTTTAGCATAGCATCCCACGATAGTCCTGGTGCAGTGTAATATTGACATGGATCTAAGTGGTAGATGTTCTTGCAAACCTTTCTAAAACTTTCAAATATATCTGCAAGTAGGAGAACATCCGTTTTTAAATATACTTCCATGTAATCTTGCAAGGTTTTGCAGCCGAAAGCATTCCAAACTTCTTTTGCATGCTCATAGTCTTCAATCGAGCACTCCTTATTATTGAGATGGTTGAAGAAATTTTCCCTTGCTGGAAGTTCACCAACATTCAATTTTTCAAAAGAATTAAGAAAATCATAGGGAAAGACACCTTTTCTTCTCACTAGATCAAACTCTTTTTTTGTTTTAAATTGTCTTTTAATGATGTGAAAGTCTTGTTCTGAAAGATTATTAGCTAAAGATTCTAAGCTTTCAGGCATAAAGCGAATTGTGTCTAAAAATCTAAGTTCAAGGTTGTAGTTGTCGGTCATTTTTGAAAATCTAGATAGTGATATGTATAATTCTTTGTTGAGCGGAAGGACTTTTATATTGTCAGATTTTTTACCCAACTCTTTAACAAAAAGATGCGCGTCATAAGATGAATAATTGTGGAAATAGATTGGTATAAATTTTGGAATTTGAAATTTTAAATTGCATCTATTATGAGCTGCTCCTCTAAATTTACCACTTATGTGGCAGTGATCTCGCACTCTATCATTGCCTAGATATTTATGACAAATATGACAATCTATCGCATTTCGAAAATTAAAATTTTCGAAAGGAGTTAAAGCATCCATTTCCCTTTTATTTACTAGATATTCATTATAAATATCTTCACAATCTTCAATCAAATTTTCTACAAACTTTTCTGCTGCATCCCTCCCCGTATATAATTTAAACTTATCTAAACTATCATTATGCTTACATTTAATATAATAACTAAAAGCACAAGGAATGTGCTTTTTGCGATACCTACTTTTGTCACTTACTCTAATATTAACCTCCTCCAGTATACATTCAAAGTCTGCATACACAACAAATGGTACATCCATTTGTCGTTGGTGGTCTTTAAACTGCAACACGGCATTTTCCTCAGACGGCAGCTCCGCAACAATTTGACCACATTCTTCTTTATGTCGCTCTAACGTCCTCTCATTGTGGGTGTATTGGAGGCAGCTGTTACAGAAGACAAGTTTTTTGCAGTGCTTGGTAGTCTGAGATTTTAAAAGTCTGTGGAAAGAAAAAAGTTATAAGAATATATATATTAATATATTTACGTAAATAAATGTATGTTTTATTACTTACTTTGATATATTTGTTATAAGAATATAATGCTGATATCCTTCAGCATTTTCTAATAATAACAAATTAATATGTTTAGCTTTTTCATTCTTTGTGTTATAGAATGGTCCAACAATCTCATTGCTTTCATCATTGTACCCGAACACATTGACGCTAATATTTGGATTGCTTTCTTCAAATATCCTGATACTCTTTAACGCCAACGGAAACTTTAAATTTTTGAAATCAATCTCAATTCCGTTTTGCAAACATATGATATCAGCGCTGATGTCTGCAATGTTGTATGAGCAGCAACGTTGTGGTCTTTTAATATCAGATGTATCCAGTGCAGATATTATTGCCCATTTAAAACAATAAATGTCATTATTTTCAACATTTATACATGCCTTTTTACTTTTTAAGTTCTCTGGCGTACTTATCCAGTTCGATCCTCTCACCAAAGATGACTTATTTATAGCGATTTCGAGGCGAACAATTCTAATTAAAGTCCATCCTGAATCCCGTTCTTGAAATTCAGACATTTTGTTGTGGATTTCTTGAAATTGCTTTGCCATAATTTCCTCAACATCATCTCCAATGCACAGAAGATCCATCTTTGCCCGGTGAGAAATAGTACACAATTCCATATCATCGCTTATAATTTTAATATACTTTCCAATAAGAGTAATATTAAATTTAATAATGTTGTGTACGACAAGACTATTTTCAAGTCTTTCTTTGATGATATGTTTATTATCCACAATAACATCTTCAAATAAAATACAATCTTTATTTACTGGAACTCCAAATGTTGTAATATTATTTTTAAAAGCACTATTTATTATATAATATTTGCATTCATTTGGAGCTTGAGACAGTAGATCATCCGCAGAATTTGAGATATCCATTTCTACTTCATTATTTTGTGTATTTGCCTGATCATGTGGAATAACTTGACTTATATCCATGTCTTGAGAAGGATTATCTACGGGCAAATAACTTGGGTAATAATTAGGCATATTATTTTGCTGCAACTGTATAGGTACGCTATATTCAATGGGATATGGAATCTCCATAGGTGCTGTGAATTGGTTGGTTGACACTGGATACGGATATAAAGGATACGCTGGTACCTGCACTGGATACTGATACTGCACTGGGTACTGATACTGCGCCGGATACTGATACTGCAAATTGTTGTGGACCATTGAGTTGTATGCATATGTTGAGGGTTGTATGGACTGTGCGATTTGTTGATATGTTGCTATGGGGTTGCACGCAGATGTTGGGGGTTGTATCGACTGTTGCACTTGCTGTGGTTGAACATGACCTTTGCAATGTTCTAAATAAGATTTTTGGTATTTATATACCTTATTACAGATATTGCACTTGAAAATTGATGAACTCATTTTTTTTTTTAATATTTTTATTTACACTTATAAAAATTATTTTGGTTATAGTGTACTTTTTTATTAAAAAATATATTGATTGCTTGAATAACATGTAATATTACAAGGATTTTTATATATATATTTAAATTCTGTCTTTGCTTAAATTATATGACACACTCTTATTTTTTGATATACAAATAATATGTTTTTTGAGAATATGTATTTATTTTCTGTCTTAGATTTATTAATAACACACAAGGAATTTTTTAATAGTCACGACTTGTTACTTTTAGATACAAAAATGTACTGAATTTTATCCTAAAAATTTAGATTAATACAAATTCGTGAAAATTTTGTTTTGGTATAGTACGCTTCATTCCAACAAAGTAGCTTTGCGTTACTTTGCAAAAGTAGCGTATCTGGTGATAGAAACGGTTAAGATTAAAAAATTATAAAAGAAACTGCTACGTGGACAAAACGTTGTGGTATCTGATATACACAGAATGCCGAGGCATGCTTATGCATGCCTCTACAATACAAAATGTTTAAGGGAATGAAACTGCTACGTAGACAATATTTATGTAAACATAAATTTTGATAAGTGATATCTACAAAGTACAGAGATATGCTTGTGCATGCAGACACGTTACAAAGTTTTGAACGGAATGTGATATATACAGAGTACGGGGACATGCTTATGCATGCCTCTACGATACAAAATGTTTACGGGAATGAAACTGCTACGTGGACAAAACATTGTGGTATCTGATATACACAGAATGCCGAGGCATGCTTATGCATGCAAATACGTTAGAAAATATTTAGGAGAATGAAACTGCTACGTAGACAATATTTATATAAACAAGCATTATGATATGTGTTATACACAGAATACGGCGGCATGCTTATGCATGTAGAGACGTTCCAAAATTTTGTAGCAAAAGAAACTGCTACGTGGACAAAACATTGTGGTATCTGATTATACACAGAATGCCGAGACATGCTTATGCATGCCTCTACAATGCAAAATGTTTAAGGGAATGTAAGTGCTACGTGGACAATATTTATGTAAACAAAAATTTTGATAAGTGATATCTACAGAGTACAGAGACATGCTTGTGCATGCAGATACGTTACAAAGTTTTGAACAGAATTTGATATATACAGAGTACAGGGACATGCTTATGCATGCCTCTACGATACAAAATGTTTACGGGAATGAAACTGCTACGTGGACAAAATTTATGTAAACAAACATTATGATATGTGATATACACAGGATACGGAGGCATGCTTATGCATGCAGATACGTCACAAAATTTTGTAGCAAAAGAAACTGCTACGTGGACAAAACATTGTGGTATCTGATAAACTACAAAATTTTTGTAGCTTCACACGTTTTCAAAGCAAAATTGTCAAATTTTGAAGTTGAGCTTTTATTTCTACAATGAAGCCCTTCTGGTACACACCATTATATCGGAGACTTCAGCGTCACCATTTGAAGGAGTATTTAAGAAAAGCCAGACAGGAAGAGTTCGAGAAACATCTTGAAGGAGATGAGGAGCTTCTCCTAGAGCTGTCTTCGCAACCATCTTCATCTAACCCACTCCAAAAAATAGAGGAAGAATATGAAGAGATGCTGACAGGTGACGATGACCTATTTTTGAGCATCAATACTCAGCCTGAAAGAAGCTGGTAGTGAATCCAATAGAAGTGAGGTAACCAACAAACCGCACATAGAAATATTGGAAGTCCAAATGCTCCCAAAAATTGATGTCCCAATGTTTCTTGCATTATACGAAGATACCAACGATCAATTGTTGATAGAGGCAGCTGACGCAGTGGAGGCAGCTTTATATTAAAAAATATATGTAAATGTATGTATAAATATTACATATTAATAAAAATTAAAACAATGTATATGTTTAAACAATGGTTCATTCATTCATTCAAATGGTCAAGGGAATATTTGGGCACAAAGAATAAACGCTTATTATTTGTTTGTATGTATATGCGTAAATGAAATAAATTTGAAGATATTTATGTACGCATGAATATGTACACCTTATCACATTTTATACTGACCAGGAAAGCGGACTGTCATACAGACTCACCAATCGTCACACACACAGACTGTCTGACAGCCAGACATTCCAACCGCCACTCAGAACACAAAAAACACACACTTAAACATAGCATAAATATTCATATTCTACAAAATACAGAAATCGCACCACCATCCAGATCCGAAAATAAAATCCATCGATGATCGTCATGTATAAAATAAACAAAACATCAGTTTCAATATTTATGCAATAGTAATTTTTTTTTTTTCACAACTTCTTCAAGATCAGAATAATCAAATTATTCCTCCAGACTCAAGCATTGCAAGCAAAAAAGTGAAAAAAAAAAAACACTGAATTGCTGGACGACAAATCTTAAGTAAACACACCAAATTTTAATAAGCAAAAAAATAAAAGAAAAAATCTCACTCCAGCAAGAAGAAACGAACCACAAAAATTAAGGGTACCCATATATAACTACTACACTTTTTAAATAGTGTGATTCCTAAAAATGCTTCTAAATTTTTTTATTCACCAGGCGTACACAGTGTAAATGGACAGACAGAAATTCCCACGCTCACATACCGACGGACATGTATTCTCAAGGTCACATATGGACAGACACAAATTCCCACGCTCACATACCGACGGACATGTATTCTCAAGGTCACATATGGACAGACACAAATTCCCACGCTCACATACCGACGGACATGTATTCCCACGCTCACATACCGACGGACATGTATTCTGAAGGTCACATATGGACAGACACAAATTCCCACGCTCACATACCGACGGACATGTATTCTCAAGGTCACATATGGACAGACACAAATTCCCACGCTCACATACCGACGGACATGTATTCTCAAGGTCACATATGGACAGACACAAATTCCCACGCCTACCCCAACATTTTATTTAAAAAAAAAAAACAACAATGTGAACGCCCCTACTAAACCGTGGGAAAAAATACACACACGAACACACACAAAATGAAATTTGAGAATTTTGTGAAATTTGAGAATTTTGGCAATTAAAATTGAAAAATTTCAAATCTAATTGCTGAAATTTAATATTTTTAATGGTCGCAGCACATACAGTTCCCTACTACTAACATTGATTCTTCAATTAGTTTCTTGGGCGTACTCGTTTCCAATTTTATTGTTGAATTCTGAGGATGAAAACTTTCATTGTCATCAATTCCAGTTTCCTTATCACTCGGTTCTTTTTTAAGCGGTCTACCAACGTATTTAGAGCTATTGATAAATTCTTTTAAAGGTTCTGTGATAGGCTTGAATGTATCTCTTAATTGTTCATGTGTATTTATTTCACCAGTTTTTATACTTCGAAGCATTTTCTTGAAGATATTTCTTGTAGTCACCAACTCCTTAAGAATTTGTTCATTCATTTTAGTTATCAGGTCAGTTCAATAGGAAGCAGATCAGTTTATTAGATCAGGTTAACAGATCAGGTATCAGATCAGCTCATCAGGTATCAGATCAGCTTATCAGGTACCAGATCAGCTTATCAGGTCAGTTTAACAGGTATCAGATCAGTTTAACAGGTAACAGATCAGATTATTAGGTCAGTTTAACAGGTATCAGATCAGCTTATCTGATCAGTTACAATAATCACATGTATAAAGTTTGAAGTCAGATTAAATACTGAAGGGTGCATTAGATGAACAGCAAATTATATTATGATGAAGTAATCAAATGACTTTCTATAACGACCGTTGTTTAGTTCATTATATTTACTTATCATCAAAAATCCGTATTTTTCCTTCCAACATCCTCTACAAATTCGTTGAAACATTTCAAAGTTCATATCGCTGGCAACGTGATCATCATATACATGTTTCATATTTGTCGAATCTTGTTTAAACATAATAATTACATTAGCATTATCTCTTATCAAATGTTTTGGAATCCGCGTGTAAGTTTGACACAAGTAAAATGACTCTACTTTTTTATGACGACCCATACAAAAATATGCACGTATATTGTTTTGCTTTTCACATGCAACATCATCAAAAATCATAATTGAATTGCTTTTAGCTTCACTAGGAGGAACTACGTACTCGTTATCTGCGAATGTGTAGTATCCCATTCCTTTAAATGGTGAAATTAATTTCTTTAGGTATTCATATTTAGGTTGATATAAAGATTTTGAGTACAAGTAAATATTTTCAAACTTGAGACCATTAGGACTTTCCAGCAAACTAATCATTATGTTAGTTTTTCCACAATTTGAAGGACCAACTATTAATGATCGAATAGAATTTGGTAACAAGGAACTATGTCTTATTTTTTCACTGTCATTGGAACAATTATCAGCATTACGAACTAAAATATTTTTAGGTTGTTTTACGAAGAGCATTTTAATAACTACGTGTGAAATTTGCAAACAATATCTTTTATTGTAGATTAAAGTAATATGGTTGTACTTTATAACAAAAGTTTTAGTCACAAACAAACTATCGTTGGAGAAGGTTTACTAAATAAAGCAATAAATTCTCTACCTTTTGAATTACATCTTCCTGGATACCAGTATTGTGGACCTGGCACAAGATTACAAAAGCGTTTAGATAGAGGAGATAAAGGAATTAACTTATTGGATGCTGCTTGCAAAAATCACGATATTGCTTACTCGAAAAATAAAGACTTAAACAGCAGACATCAAGCTGACAAAATTCTTGAAAATACGGCTTGGGAAAGAGTTCTTTCAAAAGATAGTGATCTTGCAGAAAAAACATTTTCATATATAGTCACCAACGCAATGAAAGCAAAAACTAAACTTGGTATGGGTGTTGAAGCAAAGAAAAGGAATACAGTGAAAAGACCATCACCACGAATTCGTATAAATGACAAAAATCTGTTTCATAAAACAATTAAACCAGCAACAAAGATATTGAAGAAGGAAAAAACACAAGATATTAATTCAGCCATTAATATTGCTCGTAAAGCTATCAGTAAATCTCTTAAGGGGAAAAAAGCTCGTGTTGTAATACCAAGCATTATAAATGTTCCAAAAATTTGTGGTTTTTTGCCCATAATACCGATTCTAACTGCTCTAGGTGCAGTTGGTAGTCTAGCAACTGGAGGTGCCGCTATAGCTAAAGCTGTAAATGCAACAAAGAATGCAAAAAACAACTTGAGGAAGCCACTAGACACAACAAAGCAATGGAGTCAATTGCGGTGAGAGATGGACTGTACCTTAAACCATATAAAAACGGTTATGGACTTGTTTGTAAAGATCAATCAAAAAACTTTTAGACATGCTACCCAACAGACCATTATCAGCATTTGATCTGCGAAAATTTTCAAAATATATTCCACACTTCAGGAGTTTTTATCTTGGATTCGCTACCAAAACGACCAAAGACTGTAGAGTGTGGAATAATCAATTTGGATTTATCAACAGGCCCAGGTACTCATTGGGTAGCATACTATAAAAACAAGAATGAAAAACAATATTTCGACAGCTTTGGAAATTTACAACCTCCTCTAGAATTAATCAAATATTTAGGTAGAAATATTGAGTACAACTACAATCAATATCAAAACTTTAATAGATATAATTGTGGCCACTTAAGTTTGAAATTTCTTTATGAGATAGCCAAAGATATTAAATAAAACACAATCATATATATTTAAAAACATTTTCTTTTTTATTATTATTATTATTTTTTTCTTGTTAATTACAAAATATAGTCACATAACATATTTTTTACTGCCAAACGGGGTACTGGGAGTTTGGTATCAAAAACTCATTCATCTCACTATCCAGGATAAGGTTTCGCTCTCCTTTTCTTTGTAGTCGGTATTTATCACTTGAAAGATCATCTAATTCGACATCTGTTAAAATATTATATCGGTTAGGGAGAAACATTATATGGTTTTCCAGTTCAAGTTGAACTGTTTCCCCATACTTTGTTGTTACTCGCTTTACACGTACGATGGTGTATTTGGATGATTCATCTAAATCCGGGTATTAGGAAAACGCTAAATTTCTTCGGAATAAAACCGTTTCAAAATTAAAGTGCTTTTTTAAGGATTTATTGATATACACGGCTTAAACTGATATATTTCACGCACATTTCTTGCCACATTATTAATTTTTTATCAAAAGCTTATAAAGCAGAACAAATTTAAAAAGTGGCAACGCGTGCAAAAAATTTCGCGGTAATTTTATGATAATGTTTTGTCATCTCGGGGCAAAATTCTGCGCGTTTTTCTTATACATATGCATTTTTTAGTTTTAATTAATTTTTTAAGAAACTTTATTAACACATTGTGCCCTTTATCCAGTGATTGTGTTTTTTTAATTTATCATAGACAACACTGCCATTCTCTACTAGAAGAGAAATGTTTTTAAATTTCTACGAACATAAAAATATATCACAATTATAAATACCTACTGTAGTGTGTGACATAACTATAGTGTACGTAAATATTTACGCATATACTTATTACAAGTTAATTGCAATTTCTTTTCCATATATAACTTCATATATGATTTAAAGAAACTATTTAGCTGAGTTGTTTGCGTTAAACTACTTACCTTTATATACAAAACACCCGTACATTAGAGTATTGGATTACATTTTCATGTGAATTTCGGAATTTTTACTTAATTTAAAGAAACTATTTAACTTTTTATTTTGTATGTGTAGAATATTATATGTATACTTATGTATAATAAATCCATGAGATAAGAGCGTACATAAATTTTTCTCAATTAAGATTAGTTCTTGCTTGGTCTGTATATTGATTCAAACAATACGCTTTCTGTAACCCCAGAGTAGATTTATTTCTTGAGTATTATTTGACATTCAGTTTGGTTTTAATTCATACACTTTTCAGACAAGAAATAGTGCTAAAGGAGTACTTGCTTTCAATAAATGTAGGCAAAAGGCTCATATGGGTATTATAGACATTTCTTATTGACCAATTTTAGAATATAATTCTGTGGTCTGGAACCTGCAATATTAAGTTCATATAATGAGAATTTTGTGTGTGTTTAAGTTTTAAACCTTAAAATCTTTCCATCTACTTCCTCTCAGAAGACTTCCCTGGAATGAAAATAGTAACCGTCCATCATATGGAAGCCACATACTTTCCAACTCTAAAAAATAGACAAACATATGTGAATATTAGTAGTAGGATACCAGTAGTGTCAGGACAATTAAAATTCTCAAATTTCGGCAATTAAATTTAAAATTTTTAAATTTTAATTGCCAAAATTCTCAAATTTCAGCAAAATTCTCAAATTTCATTTTGTGTGTGTGTGTGTATTTTTTCCCACGGTTTAATAGGGTGTTCACATTGTTGTTGTTTTTTTTATAATGTTGGGGTAGGTGTGGGAATTTGTGTCTGTCCATATGTGACATTGAGAATACATGTCCGTCCGTATGAGAGCGTGGGAATTTGTGTCTGTCACTATGTGACCTTGAAAATACATGTCCGTTAGTATGTGAGCGGGGGAATTTTTGTGCGTCCATATGTGAGCGTGGGAACTTCTGTCCATCAATATGTGAGCGTGGGAATTTCTGTCTGTCCATTTATACTGTGTACGCCTGGTGAATAATAAAAGCATTTTTAGGAATTACACTATTTCAAAAGTGTTGTAGTTATATATGGATGGCCCTAATGCATTTAGCTCGTTTCTTCTTGCTGTAGTTAGATTTCTTCTTTTTATTTTTTGCTTATTAAAACTTTGCTGTGTTTACTTAGGATTTATCGTCCACCAATTCAGTGTTTTTTTTTAACTTTTTTTCATATATTAGAATGTAGGGAATAATTCAATTGTTCTGATCTTGGCGACATTGAAAATTGATTCCCTGTTTATATTTATATTGAATTTGTTTATTTTATGTATGACGATCATCGATGGAGTTTATGTGGTGTTCTGGATGGTGTGATTTCTGTATTTTTCTGTGTGCTATGTTTAAGTGTGAAGTGTGTTTTGTGTGTGTTCTATTGTTTTGAGTGACAATCAGAATCTCTGTCTGTCAGGCAGACTGTTTGTGTGTGTGTGTCTGACGATTGGTGAGTCTGCATGACAGTCCGCTTTTTTGCTTTCCTGGATTTAGCGCAAGTGGGTCAGTATGAAATGTGATAAGATGTACATATTCATACGTACATAAATATATACAAATTTATTTGATTTACGCATATACATACAAACAAATAATAATCGTTTATTCTATGTGCCCAAATACTCCTTTGACTATTTGAATGAATGAACCATTGTGTTTGTTTGATTGTTTGTGTGTTCTCTGAAAAAAATATGTATGTAGGCTTTTATTTGAAATAAAAAGACATTTATTTTAATTTTTATAAGCATTTATTTAAAAGTTTGTTAGCATATTCATTTTTAAGTAAAATTGCATTCCTTAAGGCACAAACACCATAGTCGTGATAGTTACAATAGAGATATATTGAATGCTTAGTTTCCATTTGTTTAAAATTAATGCAGCCAATGTCTTCAATGTTATAAACTGTTTGATGAATAATTTTTTCCAGCCATTTTTTCTTCTCTCCCCCCTTAACATATATTTGAGAATTTCTTATATTGGATTTTAAAAACTTGCAAACGCTTTGAAATGAGACTGATCCATCATTTCAGTTAATATGATGATAGTTTTTTGTTAACCAAACTGCTTCTCTCTGTTTTTTGGCTGATAAACATGCGAAATCAAAAGGAGGTTTCATGATGAAACTAAGGCATTCGTTGTTGCTGAAAACTACAGCTAGTTCTTTTGCGATGAAGTCATTTGAAGTATTTTTGAAACCTTGCAAGTCTACAAAAACAATATCACCATCCATGTTATTTAATTTATAAGAGCTTCCGGACTTGACCTTTTATTGGTATGTATTCTATTACGCGGTCATGAATAAGAACGCAGTAAGCTGATGTTTTTGGTGGAATATTTGTTGCTGTTTCAAATTCAATTTTTATGTCGATTGGTCCGGTATTGAGCGTTTCGTTTTGGTGACTGACATCAACTACAATAATTGGAGCGTTATTTTTAAACTCTTGACCTGTTAGAAGAGGTTGGGGTTGTTTCATGTAGTAGCTTTGTTGGAATCTTAGATACATATCATATAGAATCGCACAGCGCTCATTTTTGAATTTTATATTAAGATCGTCATATGGGTAAGAGGTTGAGTTTAAATGTCCTTTTAAGTTAGTAAGATCACAATGAACAAACTTGTTTCCTTGTTGAAAGGCAATCAACACAAAACGAGGGCATTCTTTATTAGCGGCCAGTTTCACATTCCATATGTGATTGGTCCCCGTATTAAGGTGTGGATTCATATGACAATCCCAACTACGGAATGCCATTGGTAGCAGCACCATTATTAAGTATTTTGATCATATTCAATTTACTATGATCAGATAATTGAACATGTGGAATTCTCCATGATATTAGTGAAATTGTAAGTTTTGCTTTATCAGTGGAAACATTCGAGTGTACAAGATCTTCATCGTTCTTATTACGCAAGAGTATCAATTCATGTTTACCATTTAATAAAACTTTATTGTAGTCTTCAGCGAATCCTAAAAGAAGTTTGAGTGGTACATAGAAATTAAAATTTCCATTTTGAAGATCTATTTTATCAAGTTTATTCCATACAGCATTTTGCAACACAACGCTTTCCGTAGGTGATAAAAAACTAATTTTTTTATGGTACTGGTGGCTCCCAAATATATTGTATGATCAATTTCAATACCATTCAGCTCATAGCGGATTTCATCAAAGAGATATGCAACAAAATTATTTTTCAACTGAAAGTTGGGTGTAGATTTCGATGTTTTTTCGTCTACAACAAGTCCTTCCACATATATACAGCTTTCACTGGGTAACACATATAGATCTTGGTTTTGTATTAAAATTCTTATTTCATCGTTGTTGTTAAAAGACTGAAGGTATGGTATGTATGTGTGATAATCCTTTTTGATTATATTTTCGTCAGATATTGGTTTATCTAAATCGTCTATTATTGAACTCATTTCGTTTTCAGTTTAAAGTTCAGTGACTTGAGAAAACTCTTGTTAGCTGCTGTAAGCGATTTTTGACGAACAGATCTTTTCAATTGTTGCTTAGGTTGTAATGTTTGAGGATTGGATGTTGCTGTAGTATTCTTCGATATACTCGTGTTGTATATTATAATTATTTAGTTGTCCTTAAATATATTCGTATTGTAATTTTCTCTCCTCTGAAATTAAGTAAGTCACCGTTTTGATCAACCACGCGAAGAGCTAGTGAACTTATCTCTCTGGAGTTTACTGGGAAATAAATAAGATTTTTGGTAAATTGAGAGGAGCTGCTCATAGTATATGCAATTTAAAATTTAAAATTCCAAAATTGATACCAATCTATTTCCACAATTATTCGTCTTATGACTCACATCTTTTTGTTAAAGAGTTGGGTAAAAAATCTTACAATATATAAGAATCTGTCAATAAAGAATTATACATATCACTATCTAGATTTTCAAAAATGATCGACAACTACAACCATGAACTTAGAGTTTTGGACACAATTTGTTTTGTGCCTGAAAGCTTAGAATCTTTAGCTAATAATCTTTTAGAGCAAGACTTTCACATCATTAAAACACAATTTAAAACAAAAAAGAGTTTGATCTTGTGAGAAGGAAAGGCGTTTTTTCTTATGATTTCCTAAATTCTTTTGAAAAATTGAAGTTAGGTCAGCTTCCAGCAAGGGAAGATTTCTTCAATCACCTCAATAACAAGGAGTGTTCGACTGAAGACTATGAGCATGCGAAAGAATTTTGGAAGGCTTTTAGCTGCAAAACAATGCAAGATTATATGGAAGTTTATTTAAAAACGGACTTACTCTTACTTGCAGATATATTTGAAAATTTTTCAAAGGTTTGTAAGAGTATCTATCACCTAGATCCATGTCAATAATACATTGTACCAGGACTATCGTGGGATGCTATGCTAAAGTATAAAAAAATATAGAACTAGAACTTTTGACGGACATAGATATGTACAATTTCTTCAAGAAAGGAATACGTGGTGGACTTGTACAATGTAGTAACCGATATTCAAAGGCTAACAACAAATATTTACCTGATTTCGATAGAAGGAAGCCCTCAGGTTTATTGTGTATTTAGACGCAAATAACCTCTAGGGTTGGGCTATGTCTGAGTATCTACCTTATGGCGGATTCAGATGGCTGTCAGCTGAAGAGCTAAATCTGGATCCTAAAATCATAGATGATAGTTCAAGTGATGGATATGTCTATGAAGTTACTTTAGACTATCCTTCTCATTTGCATGACTCTCACAATGACCTTCTTGATTGCCTTTGTTGAAAGGCAATCAAGACAAAACGAGGGCGTTCTTTATTAGCGGCCAATTTAACATTCCATATGTGATTGGTTCCCGTATTAAGGTGTGGATTCATATGACAATCCCAACTACGGAATGCCATTGGTATAGCAGCACCATTATTAAGTATTTTGATCATATTCAATTTACTATGATCGGATAATTGAACATGTGGAATTCTCCATGATATTAGTGAAATTGTAAGTTTTGCTTTATCAGTGGAAACATTCGAGTGTACAAGATCTTCATCGTTCTTATTACGGAAGAGTATCAATTCATGTTTACCATTTAATAAAACTTTATTGTAGTCTTCAGCGAATCCTAAAAGAAGTTTGAGTGGTACATAGAAATTAAAATTTCCATTTTGAAGATCTATTTTATCAAGTTTATTCCATCCAGCATTTTGCAACACAACGCTTTCCGTAGGTGATAAAAAACTAAATTTTTTATGGTACTGGTGGCTCCCAAATATCTTGTATGATCAATTTCAATACCATTCAGCTCATAGCGGATTTCATCAAAGAGATATGCAACAAAATTATTTTTCAACTGAAAGTTGGGTGTAGATTTCGATGTTTTTTCGTCTACAACAAGTCCTTCCACATATATACAGCTTTCACTGGGTAACACATATAGATCTTGGTTTTGTATTAAAATTCTTATTTCATCGTTGTTGTTAAAAGACTGAAGGTATGGTATGTATGTGTTGATAATCCTTTTTGATTATATTTTCGTCAGATATTGGTTAATCTAAATCGTCTATTATTGAACTCATTTTGTTTTCAGTTTAAAGTTCAGTGACTTGAGAAAACTCTTGTTAGCTGCTGTAAGCGATTTTTGACGAACAGATCTTTTCAATTGTTGCTTAGGTTGTAATGTTTGAGGATTGGATGTTGCTGTAGTATTCTTCGATATACTCGTGTTGTATATTATAATTATTTAGTTGTCCTTAAATATATTCGTATTGTAATTTTCTCTCCTCTGAAATTAAGTAAGTCGCCGTTTTGATCAACCACGCGAAGAGCTAGTGAACTTATCTCTCTGGAGTTTACTGGGAAATAAATAAGATTTTTGGTAAATTGAGAGGAGCTGCTCATAGTATATGCAATTTAAAATTTAAAATTCCAAAATTGATACCAATCTATTTCCACAATTATTCGTCTTATAACTCACATCTTTTTGTTAAAGAGTTGGGTAAAAAATCTTACAATATATAAGAATCTGTCAATAAAGAATTATATATATCACTATCTAGATTTTCAAAAATGATCGACAACTACAACCATGAACTTAGAGTTTTGGACACAATTTGTTTTGTGCCTGAAAGCTTAGAATCTTTAGCTAATAATCTTTTAGAGCAAGACTTTCACATCATTAAAACACAATTTAAAACAAAAAAGAGTTTGATCTTGTGAGAAGGAAAGGCGTTTTTTCTTATGATTTCCTAAATTCTTTTGAAAAATTGAAGTTAGGTCAGCTTCCAGCAAGGGAAGATTTCTTCAATCACCTCAATAACAAGGAGTGTTCGACTGAAGACTATGAGCATGCGAAAGAATTTTGGAAGGCTTTTAGCTGCAAAACAATGCAAGATTATATGGAAGTTTATTTAAAAACGGACTTACTCTTACTTGCAGATATATTTGAAAATTTTTCAAAGGTTTGTAAGAGTATCTATCACCTAGATCCATGTCAATAATACATTGTACCAGGACTATCGTGGGATGCTATGCTAAAGTATAAAAAAATATAGAACTAGAACTTTTGACGGACATAGATATGTACAATTTCTTCAAGAAAGGAATACGTGGTGGACTTGTACAATGTAGTAACCGATATTCAAAGGCTAACAACAAATATTTACCTGATTTCGATAGAAGGAAGCCCTCAGGTTTATTGTGTATTTAGACGCAAATAACCTCTAGGGTTGGGCTATGTCTGAGTATCTACCTTATGGCGGATTCAGATGGCTGTCAGCTGAAGAGCTAAATCTGGATCCTAAAATCATAGATGATAGTTCAAGTGATGGATATGTCTATGAAGTTACTTTAGACTATCCTTCTCATTTGCATGACTCTCACAATGACCTTCTTGATTGCCTTTGTTGAAAGGCAATCAAGACAAAACGAGGGCGTTCTTTATTAGCGGCCAATTTAACATTCCATATGTGATTGGTTCCCGTATTAAGGTGTGGATTCATATGACAATCCCAACTACGGAATGCCATTGGTATAGCAGCACCATTATTAAGTATTTTGATCATATTCAATTTACTATGATCGGATAATTGAACATGTGGAATTCTCCATGATATTAGTGAAATTGTAAGTTTTGCTTTATCAGTGGAAACATTCGAGTGTACAAGATCTTCATCGTTCTTATTACGGAAGAGTATCAATTCATGTTTACCATTTAATAAAACTTTATTGTAGTCTTCAGCGAATCCTAAAAGAAGTTTGAGTGGTACATAGAAATTAAAATTTCCATTTTGAAGATCTATTTTATCAAGTTTATTCCATCCAGCATTTTGCAACACAACGCTTTCCGTAGGTGATAAAAAACTAAATTTTTTATGGTACTGGTGGCTCCCAAATATCTTGTATGATCAATTTCAATACCATTCAGCTCATAGCGGATTTCATCAAAGAGATATGCAACAAAATTATTTTTCAACTGAAAGTTGGGTGTAGATTTCGATGTTTTTTCGTCTACAACAAGTCCTTCCACATATATACAGCTTTCACTGGGTAACACATATAGATCTTGGTTTTGTATTAAAATTCTTATTTCATCGTTGTTGTTAAAAGACTGAAGGTATGGTATGTATGTGTGATAATCCTTTTTGATTATATTTTCGTCAGATATTGGTTTATCTAAATCGTCTATTATTGAACTCATTTTGTTTTCAGTTTAAAGTTCAGTGACTTGAGAAAACTCTTGTTTGCTGCTCTAAGCGATTTTTGACGAACAGATCTTTTCAATTGTTGCTTAGGTTGTAATGTTTGAGGATTAGATGCTGCTGTAGTATTCTTCGATATACTCGTGTTGTATATTATCATTATTTAGTTGTCCTTAAATGTATTCGTATTGTAATTTCCTCTCCTCTGAAATTAATTAAGTCGCCGTTTTGATCAACCACGCGAAGAGCTAGTGAACTTATCTCTCTGGAGTTTACTGGCAAATAAATAAGATTTTTGGGAATCTCAACTATTTTATATCCAGCCGGTACATTAATCGGAAATTCATGTAGTGTATGAGCTTTAGAATTATTCATATAAGTATTAACCACAATACTGCTGTCAATCCTCAAGAGATTCACTGGAAGATCAGAGTAATGTTCTTTGTTTGGCATTAATATTCTACTATTGAATCCTAAAAGTCTACCTATTGTATTTTCTTTATTAAAATATATTGGTTCTTTAGAGCTGCTGACTTTAACTTGCATTGTATTGTTATTAGCTTCAATAAAAATTTAGTTTTCTAGTCTATATCGTTTGTATTGTTCTTCTATATAGTCAACTATATCATTTAATTCATAAGATCCGATCGTTATTTCAATTACAAGTTCACCGATATGAAATATATTGTTGTAGACATTCACATTTGGGATACTGTTGTATGAATGAAAATCAGTTAGAGCACATTCATAGGTTCCGTTTAAATCAATAGGAGGAAAATAATTAGCAGATAGCTCTGATGAATTGGAGCGCAGAGTCAATGTTATTGACATTGTGACTGATTGATTGTAAATAAATGAGGTTAAACACACAGTATGATTTGTAAGAATCAGTTTCGTATTTATTTACTTATTTTAAACTAAATTAAATACTGATGCCATTGTTGTTGTTGTTTATTTATTGTATTCTTCCATTTACAATATCTCATCTTTGCTTATCCAAAAATTGTGCTCATTACCAAAGCCCAGCCACTTAACAAACACCTTCTGTCCTTTAGTTTTGAGAACCTTTTCAACTAGGTATGTATTTGGATATCTGGTTTTTGAAAGTTCTTCTTCATAGAATCCACCTTTAATAGGATTTCCGCGAGAGTCTTCTAATGTATATGTTGTAGGATATGTGTTTTGTACTCTTTTAATTGTAAAGATTTCTGTTGTCCAATTCGGAGTATAACTTTTTCAAAAATGTTTTTATATTTGCTTATGCGTACATGATCTCCTGCATGAGATTTTCACATTTTATACACCTTTAAATGACTGTATACTGTTTTTAAAACCTGTATTACATTTGTTGAATTTACTTTAATGGGTGACATTTTAATTTGTCGATGAATTTTTCTATTGTATGCATCAAGTAAATCTCTGTACATATCAGTCCAATTATATGAACCATTTAAGCTAAATTCTTTCCACATCATTCCTTTTAATGTTCTATTGAATCGTTCTACTATTGACGCTTTCATAGAGCTATATGTTGAGTATTGATTAATATTGTATTTATTCATCAACTGATTGAAATGTTTATTGAAAAATTCTTTACCATCGTCTGTTTGCAAGTTTTTCGGTATTCGTCCCAATTTGAAAATATTCTCCATTGCCTGGGTTGTTTCAAATGCATTCTTTCTTCTCAAAGGTACTGCCCAAGCAAATTTTGAGAATGTATCAATTACAGTTAGCAAAAATCGATAATTTCTATTGTCTAAGTAATAATTTCCCATTTCAACTAAATCACCTTGCCAAAGATCATCTATTCCTTTCATCACAACTCTACGACGTACAAAACGTTTTCGAGCCTGCTTATGCAATTCATTTACAATATTTCTTTTTGAAGACATCTTATTTTTCCAGTCGCTGTTTTAAGTGTGTTGTGATCTACTTGGTGCACTTTCAGCTATTGATACGAACATGTAATTTTCTATTCTATAAATTTTTTCTCGTAACTCTTCAATTTCCATATCAAAAAGTGATTTATTATCATCCATTTTCTTATTGATATCTTGCAAATGAGCATTAAGATTTTCTAACTGGAAAGCTTCTTCTTGTTGCTGTTTTTTGAGTTCAGTTTGCAGAAACAATTTACTCATAACATCGTTTTCCTCCAGAGCGTTTGCAGCATTTTTGATTCTCTTGTATTTGACATCAATGTTTTTGTTCGTATCCATAAAGAAGCCCAACAACTTAGGTGCATTTTTGGTTGAAATTACTTCACTTCTATCATTAATATAATGCCCAAATTTATCAACGGACATGTTTTATAAAAAAATCTTTTTATGTATATAGTTTATACAATTATATTAGCTTCACGTAGTTCTTCAATAATTGAGACAATTTCGTTGTTGTGATTAGTATGGCCTGCAGAGTGTGATGCAAGCAGTAGTCTAAGTCGATCTACCAACTCGTTTGGATAATCCCAGTATATATAGTTTGGATTATGAGGGTTAAACCCCTTCCTAAATAATTAGTTTTTGTTACATCTGATGAGCTTGTTTGATTTTCTCCTTTGAAAAGTTTTCCAATAATATGTTTGTACTTATGGGCTTTGCTCCCTTTGATTTGACCATCAGACTTATAGTCTCTCCTGTGAGCATTGGTAGTAAGTAATATTTTTTTTATAGATTTCAAGCTCGAATTTGTCATAGTTTGTTGGTGTTTTATGAAACATTAAAGAAAACAGTCCTGGCGTGAGAGCCCATATTTGTCCACCAACCTGTATCTTATCTTGATTTAAATCGATGGTGCTATTACCAAATCTCCATTGGTTATTATTGTCTTTATGTGGACCATAGTTAGTATCTAGTTCGTTTCTCGATTGCAATAGTGATAAGTCAGGATAAGTTTCTTCATTATTCGAATTTTGTGAGTAAAAGTCATATTCATCATAATTACTGCTACTTTTACTATTCGATTGTTTAAACCTTGATTCTTCAATTAGTTTCTTTGGCGTACTTGTTTATAATTTTATTGTTGAATTCTGAGGATGAAAACTTTCATTGTCATCAATTCCAGTTTCCTTATCATTCGGTTCTTTTTTAACCGGTCTACCAACGTTTTTAGAGCTATTGATAAATTCTTTTAAAGGGTCTTTGATAGACTTGACTGTATCTCTTAATAGTTCATGTGTATTTATTTCACCAGTTTTTATACTTCGAAGCTTTTTTTCAAGATATTTCTTGTAGTCACCAAGTCTTTAAGAATTTGTTCATTCTTTTAGTTATCAGGTCAGTTCAATAGGAAGCAGATCAGGTTATCAGGTCAGTTTAACAGCTATCAGGTCAGTTTATCAGGTACCAGATCAGCTTATCAGGTCAGTTTATCAGGTATCAGATCAGCTTATCTGATCAGTTACAATAATCACATGTATAAAGTTTGAAGTCAGATTAAATACTGCAGGGTGCATTTGATGAACAGTAAATTATATTATGATGAAGTAATCAAATGACTTTCTATAACGACTGTTGTTTAGTTCATTATCTTTACTTATCATCAAAAATCCGTATTTTTTCTTCCAACATCCGCTACAAATTTGTTGAAACATTTCAAAGTTCATATCGCTGGCAACGTGATCATCATATACATGTTTCATATTTGTCGAATCTTGTTTAAACATAATAATTACATTAGCTTTATCTCTTATCAAATGTTTTGGAATCCGCGTGTAAGTTTGACACAAGTAAAATGACTCTACGTTCTTATGACGACCCATACAAAAATATGCACGTATATTGTTTTGCTTTTCACATGCAACATCATCAAAAATCATAATTGAATTGGTTTTAGCTTCACTAGGAGGAACTACGTACTCGTTATCTGCGAATGTGTAGTATCCCATTCCTTTAAATGGTGAAATTAATTTCTTTAGGTATTCATATTTAGGTTGATATAAAGATTTTGAGTATAAGTAAATATTTTCAAGCTTGAGACCATTAGGACTTTCCAGCAAACTAATCATTATGTTAAATTTTCCACAATTTTAAGGACCAAATATTAATGCTCGAGTAGAATTTGGTAACAAGGAACTATGTCTTATTTTTTTTACTGTCATTTGAACAATTATCAGCATTACGAACTAAAATATTTTTATGTTGTTTTACGAAGAGCATTTTAATAACTACTTGTGAAATTTGCAAACAATATCTTTTATTGTAGATTAAAGTAATATGGTTGTACTTTATAACAAAATTTTTAGTCTCAAGCACACTATCGTTGGAGAAGGTTTACTAAATAAAGCAATAAATTCTCTGCCTTTTCAATTACATCTTCCTGGATATCAGTACTGTGGACCTAGCACAAGATTACAAAAGCGTTTAGATAGAGGAGATAAAGGAATTAACTTACTGGATGCTGCTTGCAAAAATCACGATATTCCTTATTCGAAATATAAAGACTTAAACAGCAGACATCAAACTGACGAAATTCTTGAAAATAAAGCTTGGGAAAGAGTTCTTTCAAAAGATAGTGATCTTGCAGAAAAAACATTTGCATATATATTCACCAACGCAATGAAAGCAAAAACTAAACTTGGTATGGGTATTGAAGCAAAGAAAAGGAATACAGTGAAAAGACTATCACCACGAATTCGTATAAATGACAAAAAACTGTTTCATAAAACAATTAAACCAGCAACAAAGATATTGAAGAAGGAAAAAACACAAGATATTAATTCAGCCATTAATATTGCTCGTAAAGCTATCAGTAAATCTCTTAAGGGGAAAAAAGCTCGTGTTGTAATACCAAGCATTATAAATGTTCCAAAAATTTGTGGTTTTTTGCCCATAATACCGATTCTAACTGCTCTAGGCGCAGTTGGTAGTCTAGCAACTGGAGGTGCCGCTATAGCTAAAGCTGTAAATGCAACAAAGAATGCAAAAAACAACTTGAGGAAGCCACTAGACACAACAAAGCAATGGAGTCAATTGCGGTGAGAGATGGACTGTACCTTAAACCATATAAAAACGGTTATGGACTTGTTTGTAAAGATCAATCAAAAAACTTTTCGACATGCTACCCAACAGACCATTATCAGCATTTGATCTGCGAAAATTTTCAAAATATATTCCACACTTCAGGAGTTCTTATCTTGGATTCGCTACGAAAACGACCAAAGACTGTAGAGTGTGGAATAATAAATTTGGATTTATCAACAGGCCCAGGTACTCATTGGGTAGCATACTATAAAAACAAGAATTAAAAACAATATTTCGACAGCTTTGGAAATTTACAACCTACTCTAGAATTAATCAAATATTTAGGTAGAAATATTGAGTACAACTACAATCAATATCAAAACTTTAATAGATATAATTGTGGCCACTTAAGTTTGAAATTTCTTTATGAGATAACCAAAGATATTAAATAAAACACAATCATATATATTTAAAAACATTTTATTTTTTATTATTATTATTATTTTTTTCTTGTTAATTACAACATATATGCACATGACATTTTTTTTACTGCCAAGCGGGGTACCGGGAGTTTGGTATCAAAAACTCATTCATCTCACTATCCAGGATAAGATTTCGCTCTCCTTTTCTTTGTAGTCGATATTTATCACTTGAAAGATCATCTAATTCGACATCTGTTAAAATATTATATCGGTTGGGGAGAAACATT
The DNA here is from genome assembly GCA_963675445.1 of Linnaemya vulpina. Classification (NCBI taxonomy): domain Eukaryota; kingdom Metazoa; phylum Arthropoda; class Insecta; order Diptera; family Tachinidae; genus Linnaemya; species Linnaemya vulpina. Next base: position 46,191,987 of record OY776281.1, on the reverse strand, counting down.
ATATGGTTTTCCAGTTCAAGTTGAACTGTTTCCCCATACTTTGTTGTTACTCGCTTTGCACGTACGATGGTGTATTTGGATGATTCATCTAAATCCTTTATATGGATTAAGGATTTTGTATTACAGGAATTGAATTTGCTTATTAAACTCATTGCGCTATAAATGTTTCACAACTTATAAGTTTGAACTTAAATTTCGAATTAATCTCGATATAAGCTTTCTAGACTTTAAGAAGTCTAACTGAAAATTATTAAGCAATGATAATAGATTTGTGTGTGTGTGTGTATGTGTGTGTGTGGGAGAGAGAGGGAACAAAAGAAGAAAAGATGAATAATAAAATCTGGTGTTAGAAGAAGATAGAGAGATACTTATATACATTTTTGAGTCCTTTACTCTAAAATTTGAATTTGTTTTTGGAGTGGAACGCAGATTTAGTTTTATAAATTATATAAAATTTCTCTTACAACTTGTTCGTTGAAAACAATTATTAGTAGAGAACTGACATTCAAAAAGATCGGAAGTAAATTTTGGTAATAGTATAAAATATTCCATAAAAATCATGAGTGACATTAGAAACAAGCTCGCACAATTCTTAGTTGATTTTGAGGGATGTCAACTATACGAACACATTGAAATGGTGAAAATGTTCCTCGATATGTTGAATGAAAATGATGATTTTGGTATAATGGAAGATGAGGACAAGGACGATGGTCACTTTAAGTCTTGTCCATGGAGCCATCCAGATTGTGAGGAAGGGCCGGATACCTGTCGGTGCTCCGTAATTTACTTAAGAAAAATGATGATAAATCATTTAATTAATTCATATTATGTAATATTTCGATGAAACTAAATAATAAATCCCAAAACAAAATAAAACAAATTCTGAATGTTTTTCATTTTAAATATATTGGTACAATATTTGTTTATTCCTCTTAACAATACAACAATTGTTTTACTTATTAATAGATTTAACTACTTAAATATATATATATATATATATATATATATATATATATATAATATGAAATTTATTTGTTGGGTGGTTAAGCAATGTCTATATGCATTTCATTGGCGCTTCTTACCAAATCGTCAGTAGACTTCAACCACATATTATAATAGTACAATGACAATATGTCCAAAAATTAGTTTATTAACAATTCAATTGAAATTTTATTTTTCAGTTTGCCTTATAAATACTTTCATTGTTATCCAAGGGATTTCTAATTGTATAAAGGTATAGAAAAGTAAAATAGAGTCATATCGAATAAAAGTTGTTTGTTGGGTTTGGTTTGTATAAGTTTCATAGACTGCTACACTTATTATAATGTGATTTTTTGAAATCGTTTGTGAATTTTTATAGTTAATTTATTTAACATAATTCTCAGATGGTTTTTGGAAGTCTTTTAATAAGTTGAGAAGTTTGAAACTTTGCAAAACTGTGGTTGAAGTCTACTGACGATTTGGTAAGAAGCGCCAATGAAATGCATATAGACATTGCTTAACCACCCAACAAATAAATTTCATATTATAATAGTACAATGACAATATGTCAAAAAATTAGTTTATTAATTATATATATATATATATATATATATATATATATATATAAATTATTACTTAAAAATAGGGATACAGTTATAGCATTGCTTCTTCCTCTTTTAGTCTTGAAATTTTCCACAGTAGCATGTCAAGTTCATAATCGGGATTAGTTTCCTCGATTCGAAAATGATACCATGCATATGTACTCATCTTATCACTTCTTATTTTTCTTTTATCGTATGCATAATTTAACACTACTTTATTTATTTCATTTGTATAAATTTGATGAACTTTTGATTTAAATATTAACATGTCATCATATACAGTAGTCTTATTAAATAAACAGTTTCTATAACTATAAGTTGTGTCGTACTTATCAAGAATGCATTTCTTTAACCCCTTTCGATTTTTAATATCATTTTCATACTGCACACTAAAGGAATACATCTTTGATCTCAAACCTACAAACTCCTTCATTATTTTTCCACAATTCTCATCCTTCATCATACCCAACACCTTTTTGTTTACTAGAGGGAAACCACGTCAGTTTTTATGTCAGCGTAAAAGTCTTCTGTTTTTACTGTGTAAATGAAAGAGTCAGTATCCATATAATTCAGTGATAAGTTTGACTTGATTTCCCATAATGGAAATCATACATTTTCCATTTGGAAAGCTCTAATACACAAAATCCTAAATATTTAGGTTTATTTTAATAGGTTTTCACTCTATTCATTTCAATCGCTACCATATTCTCAGAAAATATTGACAACCTATGAAAATTAGGTTTAGATATCCAATCTTGAGCTCCTAAATGATTACAGTTTGTCCTATTCCAGTTCGTAACTATTCGTACATCTTTTCTCTTTTCCACATTCTCCATAGTTTTACCATATACTGCATTATTTAGTAATTTGAAGAAATTTTTCTCAAATGCGTTTTTTGCAGTTGCTCTATGTTTGGTGTTTAAGTCTATATAACTTTTCAACCAGGTTGATTGTTTATAAGTGAGAATCCGATGCACTTTTTTTAGAACTAGCCCATACTTCAAACATTGCTTGAGAACTCTATAGTGTATGACGTATGTTTGTTTTGTGGAAAAATCTGCAATTAATTTAGTATGCTTTGTTTGCTGAATTTTTTTGTTTTCCGGGCAGAAAGGAAGGTCATTGTGAGAGTCATGCAAATGAGAAGGATAGTCTAAAGTAACTTCATAGACATATCCATCACTTGAACTATCATCTATGATTTTAGGATCCAGATTTAGCTCTTCAGCTGACAGCCATCTGAATCCGCCATAAGGTAGATACTCAGACATAGCCCAACCCTAGAGGTTATTTGCGTCTAAATACACAATAAACCTGAGGGCTTCCTTCTATCGAAATCAGGTAAATATTTGTTGTTAGCCTTTGAATATCGGTTACTACATTGTACAAGTCCACCACGTATTCCTTTCTTGAAGAAATTGTACATATCTATGTCCGTCAAAAGTTCTAGTTCTATATTTTTTTATACTTTAGCATAGCATCCCACGATAGTCCTGGTACAATGTATTATTGACATGGATCTAGGTGATAGATACTCTTACAAACCTTTGAAAAATTTTCAAATATATCTGCAAGTAAGAGTAAGTCCGTTTTTAAATAAACTTCCATATAATCTTGCATTGTTTTGCAGCTAAAAGCCTTCCAAAATTCTTTCGCATGCTCATAGTCTTCAGTCGAACACTCCTTGTTATTGAGGTGATTGAAGAAATCTTCCCTTGCTGGAAGCTGACCTAACTTCAATTTTTCAAAAGAATTTAGGAAATCATAAGAAAAAACGCCTTTCCTTCTCACAAGATCAAACTCTTTTTTGTTTTAAATTGTGTTTTAATGATGTGAAAGTCTTGCTCTGAAAGATTATTAGCTAAAGATTCTAAGCTTTCAGGCACAAAACAAATTGTGTCCAAAACTCTAAGTTCATGGTTGTAGTTGTCGATCATTTTTGAAAATCTAGATAGTGATATGTATAATTCTTTATTGACAGATTCTTATATATTGTAAGATTTTTTACCCAACTCTTTAACAAAAAGATGTGAGTTATAAGACGAATAATTGTGGAAATAGATTGGTATCAATTTTGGAATTTTAAATTTTAAATTGCATATACTATGAGCAGCTCCTCTCAATTTACCAAAAATCTTATTTATTTCCCAGTAAACTCCAGAGAGATAAGTTCACTAGCTCTTCGCGTGGTTGATCAAAACGGCGACTTACTTAATTTCAGAGGAGAGAAAATTACAATACGAATATATTTAAGGACAACTAAATAATTATAATATACAACACGAGTATATCGAAGAATACTACAGCAACATCCAATCCTCAAACATTACAACCTAAGCAACAATTGAAAAGATCTGTTCGTCAAAAATCGCTTACAGCAGCTAACAAGAGTTTTCTCAAGTCACTGAACTTTAAACTGAAAACAAAATGAGTTCAATAATAGACGATTTAGATAAACCAATATCTGACGAAAATATAATCAAAAAGGATTATCAACACATACATACCATACCTTCAGTCTTTTAACAACAACGATGAAATAAGAATTTTAATACAAAACCAAGATCTATATGTGTTACCCAGTGAAAGCTGTATATATGTGGAAGGACTTGTTGTAGACGAAAAAACATCGAAATCTACACCCAACTTTCAGTTGAAAAATAATTTTGTTGCATATCTCTTTGATGAAATCCGCTATGAGCTGAATGGTATTGAAATTGATCATACAAGATATTTGGGAGCCACCAGTACCATAAAAAATTTAGTTTTTTATCACCTACGGAAAGCGTTGTGTTGCAAAATGCTGGATGGAATAAACTTGATAAAATAGATCTTCAAAATGGAAATTTTAATTTCTATGTACCACTCAAACTTCTTTTAGGATTCGCTGAAGACTACAATAAAGTTTTATTAAATGGTAAACATGAATTGATACTCTTCCGTAATAAGAACGATGAAGATCTTGTACACTCGAATGTTTCGACTGATAAAGCAAAACTTACAATTTCACTAATATCATGGAGAATTCCACATGTTCAATTATCCGATCATAGTAAATTGAATATGATCAAAATACTTAATAATGGTGCTGCTATACCAATGGCATTCCGTAGTTGGGATTGTCATATGAATCCACACCTTAATACGGGAACCAATCACATATGGAATGTTAAATTGGCCGCTAATAAAGAACGCCCTCGTTTTGTCTTGATTGCCTTTCAACAAAGGCAATCAAGAAGGTCATTGTGAGAGTCATGCAAATGAGAAGGATAGTCTAAAGTAACTTCATAGACATATCCATCACTTGAACTATCATCTATGATTTTAGGATCCAGATTTAGCTCTTCAGCTGACAGCCATCTGAATCCGCCATAAGGTAGATACTCAGACATAGCCCAACCCTAGAGGTTATTTGCGTCTAAATACACAATAAACCTGAGGGCTTCCTTCTATCGAAATCAGGTAAATATTTGTTGTTAGCCTTTGAATATCGGTTACTACATTGTACAAGTCCACCACGTATTCCTTTCTTGAAGAAATTGTACATATCTATGTCCGTCAAAAGTTCTAGTTCTATATTTTTTTATACTTTAGCATAGCATCCCACGATAGTCCTGGTACAATGTATTATTGACATGGATCTAGGTGATAGATACTCTTACAAACCTTTGAAAAATTTTCAAATATATCTGCAAGTAAGAGTAAGTCCGTTTTTAAATAAACTTCCATATAATCTTGCATTGTTTTGCAGCTAAAAGCCTTCCAAAATTCTTTTGCATGCTCATAGTCTTCAGTCGAACACTCCTTGTTATTGAGGTGATTGAAGAAGTCTTCCCTTGCTGGAAGCTGACCTAACTTCAATTTTTCAAAAGAATTTAGGAAATCATAAGAAAAAACGCCTTTCCTTCTCACAAGATCAAACTCTTTTTTGTTTTAAATTGTGTTTTAATGATGTGAAAGTCTTGCTCTGAAAGATTATTAGCTAAAGATTCTAAGCTTTCAGGCACAAAACAAATTGTGTCCAAAACTCTAAGTTCATGGTTGTAGTTGTCGATCATTTTTGAAAATCTAGATAGTGATATGTATAATTCTTTATTGACAGATTCTTATATATTGTAAGATTTTTTACCCAACTCTTTAACAAAAAGATGTGAGTCATAAGACGAATAATTGTGGAAATAGATTGGTATCAATTTTGGAATTTTAAATTTTAAATTGCATATACTATGAGCAGCTCCTCTCAATTTACCAAAAATCTTATTTATTTCCCAGTAAACTCCAGAGAGATAAGTTCACTAGCTCTTCGCGTGGTTGATCAAAACGGCGACTTACTTAATTTCAGAGGAGAGAAAATTACAATACGAATATATTTAAGGACAACTAAATAATATACAACACGAATATATCGAAGAATACTACAGCAACATCCAATCCTCAAACATTACAACCTAAGCAACTATTGAAAAGATCTGTTCGTCAAAAATCGCTTACAGCAGCTAACAAGAGTTTTCTCGTCACTGAACTTTAAACTGAAAACAAAATGAGTTCAATAATAGACGATTTAGATAAACCAATATCTGACGAAAATATAATCAAAAAGGATTATCAACACATACATACCATACCTTCAGTCTTTTAACAACAACGATGAAATAAGAATTTTAATACAAAACCAAGATCTATATGTGTTACCCAGTGAAAGCTGTATATATGTGGAAGGACTTGTTGTAGACGAAAAAACATCGAAATCTACACCCAACTTTCAGTTGAAAAATAATTTTGTTGCATATCTCTTTGATGAAATCCGCTATGAGCTGAATGGTATTGAAATTGATCATACAAGATATTTGGGAGCCACCAGTACCATAAAAAATTTAGTTTTTTATCACCTACGGAAAGCGTTGTGTTGCAAAATGCTGGATGGTATAAACTTGATAAAATAGATCTTCAAAATGGAAATTTTAATTTCTATGTACCACTCAAACTTCTTTTAGGATTCGCTGAAGACTACAATAAAATTTTATTAAATGGTAAACATGAATTGATACTCTTGCGTAATAAGAACGATGAAGATCTTGTACACTCGAATGTTTCCACTGATAAAGCAAAACTTACAATTTCACTAATATCATGGAGAATTCCACATGTTCAATTATCCGATCATAGTAAATTGAATATGATCAAAATACTTAATAATGGTGCTGCTATACCAATGGCATTCCGTAGTTGGGATTGTCATATGAATCCACACCTTAATACGGGAACCAATCATATGGAATGTTAAATTGGCCGCTAATAAAGAACGCCCTCGTTTTGTCTTGATTGCCTTTCAACAAAGGCAATCAAGAAGGTCATTGTGAGAGCCATGCAAATGAGAAGGATAGTCTAAAGTAACTTCATAGACATATCCATCAATTGAACTATCATCTATGATTTTAGGATCCAGATTTAGCTCTTCAGCTGACAGCCATCTGAATCCGCCATAAGGTAGATACTCAGACATAGCCCAACCCTAGAGGTTATTTGCGTCTAAATACACAATAAACCTGAGGGCTTCCTTCTATCGAAATCAGGTAAATATTTGTTGTTAGCCTTTGAATATCGGTTACTACATTGTACAAGTCCACCACGTATTCCTTTCTTGAAGAAATTGTACATATCTATGTCCGTCAAAAGTTCTAGTTCTATATTTTTTTATACTTTAGCATAGCATCCCACGATAGTCCTGGTACAATGTATTATTGACATGGATCTAGGTGATAGATACTCTTACAAACCTTTGAAAAATTTTCAAATATATCTGCAAGTAAGAGTAAGTCCGTTTTTAAATAAACTTCGATATAATCTTGCAGGGTTTTGCAGCTGAAAGCGTTCCAAACTTCTTTCGCATGCTCATAGTCTTCAGTCGAACACTCCTTGTTATTGAGGTGATTGAAGAAATCTTCCCTCTCTGGAAGCTGACCTAACTTCAATTTTTCAAAAGAATTTAGGAAATCATAAGAAAAAACGCCTTTCCTTCTCACAAGATCAAACTCTTTTTTGTTTTAAATTGTGTTTTAATGATGTGAAAGTCTTGCTCTGAAAGATTATTAGCTAAAGATTCTAAGCTTTCAGGCACAAAACAAATTGTGTCCAAGAATCTAAGTTCATGGTTGTAGTTGTCGATCATTTTTGAAAATCTATATAGTGATATGTATAATTCTTTATTGACAGATTCTTATATATTGTAAGATTTTTTACCCAACTCTTTAACAAAAAGATGTGAGTCATAAGACGAATAATTGTGGAAATAGATTGGTATCAATTTTGGAATTTTAAATTTTAAATTGCATATACTATGAGCAGCTCCTCTAAATTTACCAAAAATCTTATTTATTTCCCAGTAAACTCCAGAGAGATAAGTTCACTAGCTCTTCGCGTGGTTGATCAAAACGGCGACTTACTTAATTTCAGAGGAGAGAAAATTACAATACGAATATATTTAAGGACAACTAAATAATTATAATATACAACACGAGTATATCGAAGAATACTACAGCAACATCCAATCCTCAAACATTACAACCTAAGCAACAATTGAAAAGATCTGTTCGTCAAAAATCGCTTACAGCAGCTAACAAGAGTTTTCTCAAGTCACTGAACTTTAAACTGAAAACAAAATGAGTTCAATAATAGACGATTTAGATAAACCAATATCTGACGAAAATATAATCAAAAAGGATTATCACACATACATACCATACCTTCAGTCTTTTAACAACAACGATGAAATAAGAATTTTAATACAAAACCAAGATCTATATGTGTTACCCAGTGAAAGCTGTATATATGTGGAAGGACTTGTTGTAGACGAAAAAACATCGAAATCTACACCCAACTTTCAGTTGAAAAATAATTTTGTTGCATATCTCTTTGATGAAATCCGCTATGAGCTGAGTGGTATTGAAATTGATCATACAAGATATTTGGGAGCCACCAGTACCATAAAAAATTTAGTTTTTTATCACCTACGGAAAGCGTTGTGTTGCAAAATGCTGGATGGAATAAACTTGATAAAATAGATCTTCAAAATGGAAATTTTAATTTCTATGTACCACTCAAACTTCTTTTAGGATTCGCTGAAGACTACAATAAAGTTTTATTAAATGGTAAACATGAATTGATACTCTTGCGTAATAAGAACGATGAAGATCTTGTACACTCGAATGTTTCCACTGATAAAGCAAAACTTACAATTTCACTAATATCATGGAGAATTCCACATGTTCAATTATCCGATCATAGTAAATTGAATATGATCAAAATACTTAATAATGGTGCTGCTATACCAATGGCATTCCGTAGTTGGGATTGTCATATGAATCCACACCTTAATACGGGAACCAATCACATATGGAATGTTAAATTGGCCGCTAATAAAGAACGCCCTCGTTTTGTCTTGATTGCCTTTCAACAAAGGCAATCAAGAAGGTCATTGTGAGAGTCATGCAAATGAGAAGGATAGTCTAAAGTAACTTCATAGACATATCCATCACTTGAACTATCATCTATGATTTTAGGATCCAGATTTAGCTCTTCAGCTGACAGCCATCTGAATCCGCCATAAGGTAGATACTCAGACATAGCCCAACCCTAGAGGTTATTTGCGTCTAAATACACAATAAACCTGAGGGCTTCCTTCTATCGAAATCAGGTAAATATTTGTTGTTAGCCTTTGAATATCGGTTACTACATTGTACAAGTCCACCACGTATTCCTTTCTTGAAGAAATTGTACATATCTATGTCCGTCAAAAGTTCTAGTTCTATATTTTTTTATACTTTAGCATAGCATCCCACGATAGTCCTGGTACAATGTATTATTGACATGGATCTAGGTGATAGATACTCTTACAAACCTTTGAAAAATTTTCAAATATATCTGCAAGTAAGAGTAAGTCCGTTTTTAAATAAACTTCCATATAATCTTGCATTGTTTTGCAGCTAAAAGCCTTCCAAAATTCTTTCGCATGCTCATAGTCTTCAGTCGAACACTCCTTGTTATTGAGGTGATTGAAGAAATCTTCCCTTGCTGGAAGCTGACCTAACTTCAATTTTTCAAAAGAATTTAGGAAATCATAAGAAAAAACGCCTTTCCTTCTCACAAGATCAAACTCTTTTTTGTTTTAAATTGTGTTTTAATGATGTGAAAGTCTTGCTCTAAAAGATTATTAGCTAAAGATTCTAAGCTTTCAGGCACAAAACAAATTGTGTCCAAAACTCTAAGTTCATGGTTGTAGTTGTCGATCATTTTTGAAAATCTAGATAGTGATATGTATAATTCTTTATTGACAGATTCTTATATATTGTAAGATTTTTTACCCAACTCTTTAACAAAAAGATGTGAGTCATAAGACGAATAATTGTGGAAATAGATTGGTATCAATTTTGGAATTTTAAATTTTAAATTGCATATACTATGAGCAGCTCCTCTCAATTTACCAAAAATCTTATTTATTTCCCAGTAAACTCCAGAGAGATAAGTTCACTAGCTCTTCGCGTGGTTGATCAAAACGGTGACTTACTTAATTTCAGAGGAGAGAAAATTACAATACGAATATATTTAAGGACAACTAAATAATTATAATATACAACACGAGTATATCGAAGAATACTACAGCAACATCCAATCCTCAAACATTACAACCTAAGCAACAATTGAAAAGATCTGTTCGTCAAAAATCGCTTACAGCAGCTAACAAGAGTTTTCTCAAGTCACTGAACTTTAAACTGAAAACGAAATGAGTTCAATAATAGACGATTTAGATAAACCAATATCTGACGAAAATATAATCAAAAAGGATTATCACACATACATACCATACCTTCAGTCTTTTAACAACAACGATGAAATAAGAATTTTAATACAAAACCAAGATCTATATGTGTTACCCAGTGAAAGCTGTATATATGTGGAAGGACTTGTTGTAGACGAAAAAACATCGAAATCTACACCCAACTTTCAGTTGAAAAATAATTTTGTTGCATATCTCTTTGATGAAATCCGCTATGAGCTGAATGGTATTGAAATTGATCATACAATATATTTGGGAGCCACCAGTACCATAAAAAAATTAGTTTTTTATCACCTACGGAAAGCGTTGTGTTGCAAAATGCTGGATGGAATAAACTTGATAAAATAGATCTTCAAAATGGAAATTTTAATTTCTATGTACCACTCAAACTTCTTTTAGGATTCGCTGAAGACTACAATAAAGTTTTATTAAATGGTAAACATGAATTGATACTCTTGCGTAATAAGAACGATGAAGATCTTGTACACTCGAATGTTTCCACTGATAAAGCAAAACTTACAATTTCACTAATATCATGGAGAATTCCACATGTTCAATTATCCGATCATAGTAAATTGAATATGATCAAAATACTTAATAATGGTGCTGCTATACCAATGGCATTCCGTAGTTGGGATTGTCATAAGAATCCACACCTTAATACGGGAACCAATCACATATGGAATGTTAAATTGGCCGCTAATAAAGAACGACCTCGTTTTGTCTTGATTGCCTTTCAACAAGAAAACAAGTTTGTTCATTGTGATCTTACTAACTAAAAAGTACATTTAAACTCAACCTCTTACCCATATGACGATCTTAATATAAAATTCAAAAATGAGCGCTATGCGATTCTATATGATATGTATCTAAGATTCCAACAAAGCTACTACATGAAACAACCCCAACTTCTTCTAACAGGTCAAGAGTTTAAAAATAACGCTCCAGTTATTGTAGTTGATGTCAGTCACCAAAACGAAACGCTCAATACCGAACCAATCGACATAAAAATTGAATTTGAAACAGCAACAAATATTCCAGCAAAAACATCAGCTTACTGCGTTCTTATTCATGACCGCGTAATAGAATACATACCAATAAAAGGTCAAGTCCGGAAGGTCTTATAAATTAAATAACATGGATAGTGATATTGTTTTTGTAGACTTGCAAGGTTTCAAAAATAATTCAAATGACTTCATCGCAAAAGAACTAGCTGTAGTTTTCAGCAACAACGAATACGTCAATTTCATCATAAAACCTCCTTTTGATTTCGCATGTTTATCAGCCAAAAAACAGAGAGAAGCAGTTTGGTTAACAAAAAACTATCATCATATTAACTGAAATGATGGATCAGTCTCATTTCAAAGCGTTTGCAAGTTTTTAAAATCCAATATAAGAAATTCACAAATATATGTTAAGGGGGAAGAGAAGAAAAAATGGCTGGAAAAAATTATTCATCAAACCGTTTATAGCATTGAAGACATTGGCTGCATTAATTTTAAGCAACTATGGTGTTTGTGTATAAAATAAACAAAATATCAATTTCAATATTTATGCAATAGTAATTTTTTTTCACAACGTCTTCAAGATCAGAATAATCAAATTATTCCCCCAGACTCAAGCATTGCAAACAAAAAAGAAATAACTGAATTGCTGGACAAAATATCTTAAGTAAACACACACCAAAATTAAAAACAAACAAAAAATAAAAGAATAAATCTCACTCCAGCAAGAAGAGACGAACCACAAACATTAGGGTGAACCATATATAACTACACCACTTTTGAAATAGTGTATAAATGGACAGACAGAAGTTCCCACTCTCACATATGGACGGACAGAAGTGCCCACGCTTACATATGGACGGACCGAAGTTCCCACGCTCATATATGGACGCACACAAATTCCCCCGCTCACATACTGACGGACATGTATTTTCAAGGTCATATATGGACAGACACAAATTCCCACGCTCACATATGGACGGACATGTATTCTCAAGGTCACATATGGACAGACACATATTCCCAGGCCTACCCCAACATTATAAAAAAAAAAACAACAATCTGAACTCCCCTATTAAACCGTGGGAAAAAATACATACATACACAAAATGAAATTTGAGAATTTTGCTAAAATTTGAGAATTTTGGCAATTAAAATTGAAAAAATTTTAAATTTAATTGCCGAAATTTGAGAATTTTAATTGTCTTAGCATATACAGTATCCTACTACTTGCTTCGTAATATCAATCAACCCCGTTTGTGTAATGGTACAAGACTTACTATTAATAGGTTGATGGCTTATGTAATTGAAGCTACTATTTTAACTGGAAAATTAAAAGGGGAAGATGTATTCATTCCACGTATCCCAATGATTCTGTCTGATATACCATTTGAATTTAACATCTTCATTTTCCTGTTCGCCTTGCGTTTGCGATTACCATTAATTAGGCGCAAGGCCAATCTTTGTGGAGTGAATTTAGTGCATCCAGTCTCTCACATTGATAGTTCTATGTAGCATGTTCGTGCGTTGGCAAACCGTCGGTTTTGTATATTTACACCGAAAATGGAAAAACAACAAATGTTGTTTGCTACAGAGCATTACAATAAAAGCAGTTCATCACTGATTTATATGAATTCGAATTTTTTATTTTCTTGTTTGCACTACGACGTGTGCAGAGGGTTCGCTAGTTATAAATATATAACAGCCATACTTACGTATGTACATATGTACATATATACATATACAAACATACGCAACACATAGTGTAAGAAAATAAGTATATTAAGTAACTCAAAAATTGTGTTTGCGAAAAACATGAGAAAGAGAATAAATAAGTCATTTTACTTCGACGTACAAAATTTTTGAATTTTAGTAATATACCTATGGCGTGCAACATCTTTATATCATAGAGTCTTTGCTTCCGCCTATAGTTTTTTATCCAAATGAATGAGATTTCAAAGTTACAGTCGCATATATAAAGATTTTTGTGTAATCTTCTTCAGGCATTAGACATTTTTCCCGCCAAATTTGCCCTAAAGCGAATAAAAAAATCGCAAACCTTTAAAATGTCTTCTAGATCTTTTACACATCTTTACCCAGCATTTCCCGCCCGATATTAAATTGTTTTATTATTTCTCACTTGCATTCATATGGTAAGGCAAAAGAAAATTACATATGCACATATATATTGCAGCTCAATCATTAACAATAGCCCAGTTCACAGTCTCGAGCAAGTAGTTTAGCATTGTAGCATGAGCAAGCTGGTATAGCATATTTTTGCCATACACTAACAAAATATACACAAATACACATGCTACTATTGTCAAATATGCTTTCATAAAATCCAAAGTTTTTATTTGCAATGAATGTGCAATGCGTCTGTGCAAACTAAAGTCAATATTGTCAATTCATCTTTTTTAATACACAAAAAACGTTTTTGTAAACCTGTTTGAATTTAAAAGTCCATATGTACATACATAGATATATACAATAATATATCAATAAATTCATCATTATTATATTATATATATATATATATATATATATATATATATATATATAGATATATATATTTATATATATATATATATGTGTGTGTGTGTATATTTATATATATATATATATATATATATATATATATATATATCAATAAATTCATCATTATTATATTATATATATATATATATATATATATATATATATATATGTGTATATATATATATATATATATATATAAATATATATGTGTATGTATATATTTATATATATATATATATATATATATATATATATATAAATAGTATTTATATATATATATACATATATATATATATATATATATATATATACATATATATATATATATATATATATATATATATACATATATATTTATATATATACATATATATATATATATATATATATATATATATATATATATACATATATATATATATATATATATATATGTATATAAATATATATATATATATATATATATATATATATTTATATATATATATATATATATATATATATATATATGTATATATATATATATATATATATATATATATATTTATATATATACATATATATATATATATATATATATATATATTTATATATATATATATATATATATATATATATAAATAGTATTTATATATATACATATATATATATATATATATATATATATATATATATACACATATATATATATATATATATATATATATATATATACATATATATTTATATATATACATATATATATATATATATATATATATATATATACATATATATATATATATATATATACATATATATATATATATATATATATATATATATACTTATATATTTATATATATACATATATATATATATATATATATATATATATATATATATATACATATATATACATATATATATATATATATATATATATATATATATATGTATATATATATATATATATATATATATATATTTATATATGTACATACATATATATATATATATGTATATATGTATATATATATATATATATATATATATATATATATATAGTTACTGCAGCGTTTTTTTGTAATACATGTTATCGGTTTATTTTAACATAGTTGTTAATTACTTCACAACAGCTGCCAGTTATAAAAATAAATGAACTTTTTTCTTCAAACGCATTTAGTTTTTTCTTCAAACAGCTGTTCATGTTTTTGCAATGAGTAATGATATATGAAACTCAAAATATCGTTCATAATTAATGGCAAAAATATGATATACCAATTTGTTCATGCTACGATGCTAGACTACTTGCTCGAGATTTTGAACTGGGCTATTGTTAATGATTGAGCTACAATATATATGTTCGTGTGTAATTTTCTTTTGCTTTACCATATGAATGCAAGTGAGAAAAAATAAAACAATTTAATATCGGGCGGGAAATGCTGGGTTAAGATGTGTAAAAGATCTAGAAGACATTTTAAAGGTTTGCGATTTTTTAATCGCTTTAGGGCAAATTTGGCGGGGAAAATATCTAATGCCTGAAGAAGACTACACAAAAACCTTTATATGTGCGACCGTAACTTTTAAAGTTCATTTATGTGGATAAAAAACTAAAGGCGGAAGCAAAGACTCTATAATATAAAGATGTTGCACGCCATAGGTATATTACTAGAATTAAAAAATTTTGTAATTCGAAATCCAATGACTTAATTATTCTCTTTCTCATGTTTTTTGCAAACACAATTTTTTAGTAACTTAATATATTTTCTTATACTATGTGTTGTGAATGTTTGTATATATGTACATACATACATAAGTATGGCTGTTATTTATTTATTGTAGTTCTTTCATACTATTGCTGAGGCCGAAGAAAACTGTCATTTCTGTTTTGTTTTTTCCAAATGTACATACATACATATTTATTTTCTACAATGTTTAGTCTGCACACAATGCAATTTTTTCCATAGAAAATATAAAAAAATATATGAATTTTTCTAAAAATTATCTCAATTAATATTTTTAGATAAAAAATATTTTATAATGAAAAATTGTTTATAGTAAAAAATTCATTCATAATAAAAATGTTAGTAGAAAAAATTTCAGAACAAAAATGTTTCTACGGAAAAACATTCTTTGATTATAATAAATTTCATAAGCTACATACATATCTTCATAAAAAAATTGTAATAAAAATCTTCCAATAGAAAACATTTTATAATGAAAATATTTTTGTAAAATATATATATATACAGAAAGAAAATTTTTGATTACAACTTGTTTTCTATCAAATATTCTATATGGGTAATTTTTATATCGAAAAGTTAGTGTATCAAGTTTTTATAAAAAATTTTTTGTATATAGAATAGATATGCTTAATCTTTTTAAAATAACTTTACTACGTGAGCATTCTGCATGTTTGATCTATAATTACATATCATCTAGTGCTCAGAAGGTTAAAAAAGGAAACTAATTGTTTGTAATATGTTTTATTGCTAATAAGGTAATTTTAATATATATATATATATATATATATATATATATATATATATGTATATATATATATATACATATATATATATATATATATATATATATATATATATGTATATATATATGTATATATTTATATATATATATATATATATATATATATATACATATATATATATATATATATATATATATATGTATGTATATATATATATATATATATATATATATATATTTATATATATACTATGTATATTTTATTTTACGAAAATAGTCCTCAAAAATTGCATCAGATGTATGTAGGTATTAACACTTCGGTGCGAGTCGATATTTATTTGCTTCTACACAAATAAAATACATATTCTTTACCTTACATTAATACAAACAATTGTTAAGCTCATTTTCTTATTCACATACATATATTTTTAAGGAATAATGCCTTTGAGGTCGTAAAGCAAAAATACGCACAGTTGGACGAAAGAGATTCTATGTAAATGATTTTGGTTATGGACGAAAGGATCATAAGAAAAGAGTTAAGATATAATCAGAGTTTAGATTTAATAGATGGATTCGAAACTACAGGTTTTTTAAGAACTAAAATATTGGTACTCATGCATGTGTTTTTATGGTAAAAACATTGTTTTCTAACTGGAGTTTAATATAAAAAAATTCGCGTGAGATTCGCAACTCAATTTTATAGCAGAACTGTTACAGCTGCTATTAAAACAATATGCAAAACAACACAATTTAAGAGCTGTTCCGCAGAAGTAACCCTTTCAACGGCTCAGTTTGTGAAAATTTAAAAAAATTTTATAAAATATCTGGATGACGTGGAATTCGTTGACCAGAAAAAGCTTGTTTTTTTTAATGGTATGAAGCTCACTTTTAATTCAGTCCATTTACTGGTTTATGACATTTTAAAAGAAGGGGGTGATTTATATTATGTCATGACAAAATCTCTTAATCAGGACAAGTTAAAAAATAAATTTTCTGTACTGTGTCAAAAGCAAGGCAGCAATAACAACCCTTCCGTAGCCGGGTTAAATACTATTTTGGCAAAAGTTATGGTTGCTAAAATTGTTCAATCAAGTTTTTCCAGTAACAGTAAAGTCGAACAAGGCGAGATTGACCAAATTGATACTTATGATATATGTTTACCACAAAGTAATGATTATGATATATATTCATGAAGTGAACATACTGAAATAGGCTCTAATGAAAGGGTTGATGTTGATTTTGACTATGATGTATATGCAGATTACTTTTTAGAAGATATATTTAACAATTCTGAGAACATACATTTTGAACTGGTTTCTATGAGACACTTCGTTGAGTATGTTGCATTTAAAATTATTCCAGATATTAACAGATTTGGGAAATTTAGCTGCTCCATCAGGCAAACTAATGAATGCAAGTAAGAAACATATTTTAATATTTCACAATATCTTTAAAACTGAACCGGAGCGAAATAGTATAAATCGTTTATTATTGACTTGTGCAAACGCTCAACCCCGGAATGGTTCAGTGGTGATTGTTCCAACCATAAACAGCAATTATTGGACTTTTAGCTGTTGCTCCCTCTTCGAAAGCACTGCTCTTGGCCTATAGAAAAAGGTAGTTCTAAGCAAAGAACAGTGCAGATTTTATCAATAAATAAAAATACAAAAGCAGATCTATAAATAATTAATAAAAAAAAATATAACAAAAAAATAAATAAATTAATAAATGCAAAATATTAAAATAAACAAAATATTACTAATAATAATAAAATTTTTTTTCTATATAAACATTTTTAAAAAGGTTTAAATATTTTAATTAAAATCTCCAGCTCTCATGATTTTAACAAAATAAATGTATCCTTTTTTATATTATATTTTACAGAAAATCTTACTGCACAATAACGTAATAGAATTTATAGAAAGGGTTATTGCATATGACCATTTTATATGAATAAAAGAAACTAATTACTATGATTTTCTTTGAATTCCTTAATAACTTATTTCTAATACAAAATCAATTCTTCTATTTTAACAAAGTGAATGCATTCAAAGTTTTTGATTTCTCATGAATTAATTTCTATTTCAATTCAATTCAAAATGTGTACAAAAATTGTTTATATAATATGTATATCATAATAATATATGGCATCATCTCATCGGTGCTGATAGATACATTTTAGTTTATCCAACAACAACACAAGTATTATTTATCTACAGTAATTTACGCAGCAGTATTTTTCGCTTCGGACAAAGTATCTATTCTATACAACATAAAAGTACATGCACAATAACAATTTTCTGCAAAAAATAACACATTCCGCCTCACAAGTTACATTGTTGAATGCTCTAGGCAAACCAACCAACTTTTTGTGTTATTCGAACAAATAACTACACAAGACAAGATGAATATGTTCGATGCGGGTCGTAATATTACGACCCGGATATAAATTTTTTTGCTTGTCATGCACTATCTTATATACATAATCTTTGATAACATGTAATGTCCTAGGAATGAGTGCACTCACTTTGCATCAGTTTCAGGCTAACCACAAACTAGCTCATTTTTAGTTAGCTTATTATCGATTCAATACGAGTGCGTCATCAGGTAGCTGTAAGCTGGTTGGTGATTTGCTAGACTCTTATGAGTTGACTTAAGGCGTATATAAAATGAATGTACCCATGGCTAGCTAAACTATTGCTTTAATTTAATAAAAAGTTGTTGTTTTTAATTTTTTATCTATTACATTTTATTTAAGAGAATATTATTAATTAAAAATTCTAATAAAATTAATAATGTCGCTTTTTAATAAGTTTTATTGCATTTCTTAATGGTTTTTCTGGTTCGTCTTCACCATCAATATGAAATGCATCTAATTAATGATAACAAATTAATTAATGAAAATTAATTAAAATTCAAAATAATTCGTTAAATCAGATAATTATCTCACCT
Source organism: Linnaemya vulpina (assembly GCA_963675445.1). NCBI lineage: Eukaryota > Metazoa > Arthropoda > Insecta > Diptera > Tachinidae > Linnaemya > Linnaemya vulpina. The sequence goes on along the minus strand of OY776281.1, from coordinate 46,172,608 downwards.
TTTAAAGCACCAAAAATCCTTTTTAACTGGCACCTTGCCGTGCATTTCGTCTGTTGGCTTCAAGAAACAGGTTAAATGAAACGCAACCTTCAAGAGCGACAAAAAAGAACAAAACAGTTACAGTAATTTATTATTATTTAAATTTTATTATGTATAATTTTTATTTCGTATTTGTACGCTTTAAAACAATTTGTTTTTCACTCGCTCGTTTCTCTTACTAAAAAGTACTTAATAATCTAAAATTCCTTTATAAAGTAAACGAAAACAATTAAAAAATCGCTATTTAGCAATTGGGGAATCAGAGAGAAGAGCAAAGCAAACATATATACATGTAAATACGTGGATACATATAACATATATATATATGCACGTATATACATATTTATGTATAATTTAACATAAAGTAAATAGAAACAGTACAGGTTTTTTAAATATTATTAGGGTGGCGGCGGTAACATTTTCCTCTTCGTAAGCGAATTATGGACCATGAGCTTGCCATCCTGTCTATTACCGACGTCTAGAACAGCTACCTTAGTAACGGGCCTATCCAATGTGGCTGTACTCTTTTTGACTTTAACACGACGAACTTGCCCTTCATTTGCCTTTAAGTTTTGTTCTAGCAGGCAGTTTCTTATTATTTTTGAGACACGAAATTTCTTCGGCACGTTCACTGGCTTGTAGGAGCAACTTGAGTCTAATCGTATAATTAGACACGAATCCCAAAGGATCGAAAATTTACATGAGGACTTGTAGAACTTCCATCTTAGTAGGGATCACATATGGTTGGAATACATCCCTTCGGAGCCTCGAAAATCTAGAATTATATTGGAAAACATCACTATTTGATTCCCAATACATACCAAGTATTTTTGCTATAGCCTTGAATGAGGTCTGCATTGTTTTCGTATACTTTCGGAGTTGGTAACCCAATTCCTCATGTGGAATCCACCGGATGCATGCATTGTGCGTACTTGGATCGCTAGTTCTATCGCCTCTTCTTCGGTACCTACACTGTCAATAAAATCGTCCATGTAGTAGTAGTGCTGAATGGCTTTAACAGCTCGTGGATACTGATCACGAAACTCATCTGCATTCTTATTTCGAATATAATGGGCTATACAGGGTGAGCAGTTTATACCAAATGTTAGGGCCTTCATTACGTATTCACATGGCTTATTGTTGTCGTCATTTTCGAACCATAAAAACTGTTGAGCATTCATGTCTTCGTCTCTAACGTTAATTCGATGAAACATTTCTGCTATATCGCGTCATATGGCGATTTGACCCACACGAAATTCTACTAAAATGTGGCTTAAGTAGATCAGGGCCACAAATAATAACATCATTTAAACACTTTTTGTGTGACTTTGCTGCTGCAGACCAGACGGACTTTTCTGCTCTGCTGTGTAAGTTGAATAAAACTGATGTTGACTTTCCTGTATGCCTAGGAATATTTATCATCATGTGTTTCTGAGATTTTAACTAAGTTAGAACAATTAACCTATAAAAATATTAATATAGCAAAAATAAAATGTTCATAAAATAAACAAATCACATACAATTTGAGCTTAGGCTTGAGCTACCAATGAAAATTGGAAAAACGTTCACATACACTTAAGTATAAAATTCAAACCAAAAAAGTTTGACTTAATGTATAATGGAACAAAAAAAATTCTGAAAAATGGGACATGAAGAAAATAATTAAACGGTAACACGGGCATTAAAACAAAAACGTGTTAACATCAGCTTGATACAGTTCTCGGATTCTTTTTCACAATAAAATTTGTGTAAATACGAATTGTTATCACATTCAACTAAACAGTGGTGATAAACACAATATACACTTGAGCACTGAAGATGAAAGTGTTGCGACTTTCGAAAACAGCTGTTCTGCTCTGCTGTGTAAGTTGAATAAAACCGATGTTGACTTTCCTGTATGCCTAGGAGTATTTATTATCATGTGTTTCTGAGATTTTTACTAAGTTAGAACAATTAGCCTATAAAAATATTAATATAGGACTTTTCCAGGTTTTTTTGGATTAAGGGCGATAAACACTGGTAGATACCATGTACGACCCTCATACAATGACCTTTCTGCTTCTTGCACCTCTCTAGCATATCATTTAGAAACTAGTTTCTCTATTTCCACTTGCATAGTCTGCCATAGTTGCGGATCTTTGACAAGCTTTTTTTGGAGACACTTTAGGCGATGGCTTGCCACTTGATGGCTCTCGGGCCACATAGGGGCATCATCAGTAGAACAACTTCGTATTGCTGATTCTTCTTGATGGCTGCAGTTTCAAGTATTTTCAATGCTGTGTGTTTTTCAGGCGACAAAATGACTTTCTCTTTCGGGGAAGCTAGGTTGAAATATTCCTTGACCTCATCGTGCAAGACCTTATATCGATTTTTGTACTCACAAGTATAGATGTTAGAAGACGAAGCCTGGCTTTGATCGGAGCCACTACCCTGAAAGGTCCATCCCAATCGAGTTTTTGTTGCAATGAGCTGATCTCGACCTCTTTCCCTGATCTTCAACGGAACTGCAACTCTCCAGTTCTTAAGTACAATTAGGACCATGGGCTTAGCGTTACTGTACGACTGGACTGGCAAACTTTTGAAAATGGGTAGACTTTCACGATGTCATCAAAATTAATTGAATGTATGGGTAGGCCAAAATTGCTCACAGTGCGAACCTCATGAAGTGTAAATCTACTATCGTATTTGGTACCGGATACCTCAATATCAATCTTGACGGAATTGTTTTCGGATCGTGTAGTATTACCGGTCCATCGTAGCTCCAGGGGTTTACCAGAGAGTCCCAATTTATTAAATAGAATTTGCTCCATTGGGTTCACGGATGAGCGTTCATCTAAAAAGGCAAACGTTTCCAAAGAGCCATCATTGTAATATATACGAATCGGTAGTATTCTGAAGCACGGTTTATTATTGCAATCGTTGTGTGCATTCACGCTTCCACTGGGAGCAGATGTTGCCACTTGAACTGGTTTTGGATGAGCCGACGTAATATATTTGTGCAAGAAAGGATGGTGTTTTGCGTTACAATTTGCAATATCACACAATTTTTTCGAAAAACACTTGCAACGATGAGCATTCAAACACTGGCGGCACAATTGATTTTCTGTCACCACATCCCACTTTGAATCGAAACTTAACGATTGGAACTCACCGCAATTTTGAACCTTGTGTCCCTGACTCATACAACAAACGCAAAATAATTTCCTGGAGGGGATTGTTCTGAATGAGTGTTAACCGAGGCACCTTTTTTTGAACCGATAGGGAAAACGACCTGGCTGGCAGCAGATGCTATATTGTACATTCAATCGCTGAACGATCTCACCACTGAAATCCTATCATCTTTTGCATGCATCGCCCAATTCAATTTGTGATTGTTGGGCAATTTATCGACCAAAGTCTTTACCAGCAATGGGTTGTTTAAGTTTACTTTTCACGAGCTCCTTTGCTCGGCCCTTGAGGCACGACTGCAAGCGCATTAAATTCTCTCCATCAGTATATCCAGCGATGTCAGTACTATTTTTGTAATTGCTGTTAAATAGGGGCCAGTCCTCAGGATTACCATCGAAATTCGGTAACTCCTTAGGTATGCGATTTGTGAGGCAGTTGGCTGGAAAGAACTTTGGTTAATAAAAGAATTAA
>OY776281.1:45953930-46163930 GCA_963675445.1 Linnaemya vulpina | reverse complement strand
CCGAAATACTTTGTAATAGGTTCAATATATTTCGCCGTGATAGTGGTAACAAAACTACTGGTGGCGGTGTTCTTATTGCGGTTTCTTGTAATTTTTCTTCTGAACTCGTCATTATTGATTCTCCGCTTGATATAGAATTTATATCTGTAATAATAAAACTTAATTATAAAAGAGTATATGTCACTTGTTCTTATATTCCGCCATCTTCCCCGCAAATTTTATATACTATGCATGCCGAAGCTATAGGCCTCTGTCTTTGTTTTTGGTAATTTTAACTTACTTTCCATTGCCTGGACATATTTGCCAGAAGATACATATTTTATTCAAACGAAGCAGAACTCGAATCATGACGAATTTTTCAACGTCTTATATGATCTTAGCCTACACCAAATTAATGGAATTTTTTATAACTACAATAGATTATTAGATTTAATCTTCGTCAATGATGTGGCTGAGTGTTTCATTAGGCTCTCATCCCCCATTACATCTCCTGAAGATTGTTACCATCCCTCAATTGAAGTAGTGGCTTCAATTCCGTCAGAATCAGGCCTTCGTTGTTCAGAAATGAAAAGGTCTACTCGTTCAAACATACTAACTACAATATGTTAAATGTTCACTGACACGAATTGGGGCAACATTTTATCGTGCGCTACTGATGTTGAGCAGATGTCTCGTGCCAAAAATAAAAAAATAAGTGCTTTAAGAAATTTAAACAGTCTGGTTCCTCTGCGGACTATCTAAGGTACTCGATTAGCCGCTCTGAATACATTTCGCTTAATAAGACATGTTATGATAACTATATACACAGAATGAAATAAAATCTTAAACGTAATCCAAAGCCATTTTTCAAATTTGTTAATTCCAAGCGAAAAACAACTGGCTTTCCTTCTTCTATGAATTTTCAACAAATGGAATCCTGTGATGACGCCATTATAAACAATTTACTTGCCGATTTTTTCTCGACAACTTATTCGGATGCTACCTACGACGATTCGTTTCACAATTTACTTGCCGATTTTTTCTCGACAACTTATTCGGATGCTACCTACGACGATTCGTTTCACTATCCAGTTAGGATAACAGCCAACCCATCAACCTCTATTCAATTTATTGGTATATCAACAATCTGCATGGAATTAAAACGCCTTAAATTTTTTTTAAACTTTGGTCATGATGAAATTCCTAGCAACATTTTGATAAACTGTGCTGACAGTATTGCTGTGCCATTAGCACCTTTATTCAATACGTCAAACAAATTTTTTCATTTTCCTTATGTATGGAAGAATTCCTTTATTATTCCTTTGTTTAAATCGGATTTAGATGTAGCAAACTATCGTGAGATTTCAAAACTGAGTGTTATACCCAAACCATTTGAAAAAATTGTCACCGATCACTTAAGTTATCAAGTATCACATATGATATCACCATACTGTACTACAACGTATCTTCTTTATCTTACAACCGTAATATATTGTGGATTTCTTCAACAAACCGATGTGATCTACTATAGTTTTAGCAAAGCCTTTGATAAAGTCAACCATATGCTTTTGAAAATTAAACTGAATTTGCTTGGCTTTACGGATCTTAGTATAAAATGGATATATTCATACCTGAGTGATAGAAAACAAACCATTTGCCTAAAAAATATATATTCCAGAAGCATCGATGTTCTATCTGGTGTACCACAGGGAAGCCACCGTGAATCGCTTCTACTTACACTGTTTATTAATGACTTACCTGATGTAATTCGTTCATGCAATATTTTGGTGTATGCTGACGACGTGAAAATGTTTCTGAGTTATCGTCAAATATCTGATCAACAACGTCTCCAAGAAAACTTAAATTCGTCTTACACTTGGTGCAAAATAAATCGTATGGAACTTAATTTGAACAAATTTTAAAACATGCGTTTTGTTAGAAAAACTCCGATTTCTGCACGCTAGGTTTTTGAAGATTATCAATTGGACTTGGTTGATAATTTCTTGGATCTCGGAATCCTGCTTGATTCTGAACTTAGTTTTATTGCTCATATAACAATTGCAATAAATAAAGCTAGGGGTGTAATTGGGTTTGTAAAATGCTGGGCTAAGGAGTTTAATAATCCGTATGTTATAAAAAGTCTATATACATCACTTGTAAGGCCTGTGTTGGAGTACGGATCGGTAATATGGGACCGTATATATGAAACACATTTTGACGCTATCGAATCTGTAAAAAAACAGTTTCTTGTTTTTTGTCTTCGTGGGTTAAACTTTAACCCAATGAATTTACCATCATATTCTGCTAGACTTTCCCTTATCAAGCTGCCAACACTAAAAAAATCGTAGAACTGTGCTGGACATATCGTTATTTTCAACATAATTATTGGCGATGCACAGTGGGCGAAAAGCCTCATCTAGCGGCATTTAATTAATAGCGTTTAGGAATTTTCTGTTTGTTTCTCTTATATTTTTCTTAGTTAAAAATAGATTAAGCTACAATATTAAACAAAATAAATATTTTTTTTTAAATATATTTATCTTTTTTTTTGTGAAAGTTAAATTTTTTTTTTTCATATTTTAAACATTGTTTGTTTCATTCAGGAAAACAGAATAAAGTTAATACATTTAATGTTTCACATTCCTTTGGTCTAAAAATATATTAAACTTCAATATTAAAAACATATTTAAAAAAAAATTTGTATTCATATTTTTAAATTTTTTTCTGTTCACATAATTATTTTTGACCTTATTAGGTCTTTATATACTTCAGTTGCTTTCGTAACAAAAATTTAATTATAATGCCAAAAAAATAAAAATATTATTAACAGTTTTTTTTATTTCGATTCAGAACTACTAGATGAATCTAAGGTGGAAGGTGGTGGTACACTATGTTGTGACAAAAGCTGTAAGATATCCTTATCGACATCCGTCTTTTTTGAGCTGCCTTGTGCTTTGCGTAAATTTGAAATCAAGGGATGTGATGAACACAAAAGCGCATGCATTAAGTCCTCTATTGTATTTAATCGGGATGTCTTTCGCGTATGGTGCTCGCGGAAATTGCGATAATCTTTGTTCCGGGCTTCTAACGCTTCTTCCGACATTTTTCCTATTGGAAGTCGTGACACTTTAATTATATCGGCTCCATGTATTAAGAATTTATGTATGGAACACGGCATATGAAATAAAGGATATTGTGTAATAAAAAGTTCTGCGGTCTGTAAAGCATATAGCCTAAAAGATTCAACATCGATTTTTTGTCCGCAAGCAATCGAGCGTAAAATGACACTAAATCTGTAAATTAGCTCCTCATTCACTCCGGTTATTTCTGATGCTAATTTTGGTTCTCTGAAAAATCGCCTGGCTGTATTGCCGTTATTGGTGTTGCCGCAACCCGCCATTGGGATATCAGCAAGCAAGGACATTTTTCTTTTTAAACCTTCTTGAACATACAATTTCCATTATTTTACAGTATGTTTATCGGCATCGCGAACTTGCCATTTTTTAATATGTAGCCTATAAGATATATGCAGGATACATTCAAAGCACCGAATCCATGCGTGAAGTGTTGATAGTCCAAATTCGTATAAATGAGCTTATTAAATTAGTTTTTGCTTATTAAATTAATTTCATTACTTTTATACGTGTTAATATTAATTATATTATTAAATATATGACTTTCAACGGCAGAAAGTTTTTTAGTAGGCACGGGCTCGTTGCGCCGTAGTAAATAAACTTCTCGTCTGAGCACCGACATTGTTCCTAAAAAATGCAATATCATGTAAAGTTGCAGGTAGCTGCAGATAAATTTGCACATTTTACAATCACAGGACAACATAGTAATTTTAAAAAAATATTCTAGTGCGAATACCCAAGAATATCAGAAGTTCCGGTCCACAGAAGTCTTTTTTTGGCTTTTTTTTTCAAGCAGTTACTCGTATAGTCGACATGTACCACGTATTTTCTACAACACTTCAGCACAGGTCACAAACAAAATTTTTTTAGTTAATACATACCTCTAACTATAAATAAAACCAATTTTCGTCCACTTAATTGAGACAAACGCAACTTTAGAGAATATTTGGCAAAGAAAACACGTGTTAAAGCTTAGTGATGTGCCGGCTGAAACATGTGTTATGTTTCACAGCTCACAGCTGTTCAACTAGATCATGTCAATCAAAATGTAATCGATATGTAAGTTCAGTGGTATATTAGTAATCGATAAATACACAGTTTTGGAGCAGTTAAACATTTTGAAAATTGAATTAAACGACGCTAGATCGACCATTTCGCCCACAGTGCGATGTAAGCTCTGGGTTTTTAATCAACGATATAATTTTTAATGTCCCACAATGTCCTTCAAGTTTTTTTTTTTGTCCGCTATCAGTTACATTTTTCAGAGCAAATTATGCCAGTAATGATCCTTTGAGAAGGATGTGCAACGATTTCAACAAATTTTATAAATATATTAGTTTTTCTTCCAGCCACAGTACAATAAAAACCAATATATTAATCTATCTAAGCTCATAATTTTTTATGTATTAAAATTTGTAGATATTATTTTATGTTTATATAATAATATTTAAAAATGTATATATACAATTTAAATTTTATCCATAGACAAATAAATAAACGAAAATAAATAAATAAATATATATATATATATATATATATATATATATATATATGTATATATATATATATATATATATATATATATATATATGTATATATGTATATTTATATATATGTATATATATATATATATATATATATATATAGATATGCATTATATGTATATATATATATATATATATATATATATATATTTATTTATATATATATATATATATATATATATATATACATATATATATGTATATATATATATATATATATATATATATATATATATATTTGTATATATATATATATATATATATATATATATATATCTATATATATATATATATATATATATATATATACATATACTATATATATATATATATATATATATATATATATAAATATATATATATATATATATATATATATATATACAAATATATATATATATATATATATATATACTGTAACGTGACCTTAGAATTAATTCTAAATCATAATGAACCTAAATAATACACACATTGCAGTGATATACAATCCGCATTACATACAGACACCGCATTTCATACAGACCCCGCATACACATTGCCTACAAAGCCAGATTTATGCACACATCATAATACACACACTACATTACGTACACAAAGCGATTGATACATAAGTTGTAGAAGCAAAACAATAAACATCACACAATTCGTTGGACAAACCAGCAATTGAAAGAATTCTCATTCGCTTGGTATTTGAGTCTGCTTAAGTGACCAAGTTTTAATCACAATCGGGAGGAATGAGTTGGAACACGATACTTTCCTGTAGTGCATGTGTATATTAGAGGACGTCCGAAGTAGTATCATCGTAGTTAGCCGAACGATATCCGAAGAATTTATATCGTTCGTATTAGCATATTATATTATTTAGCCGGACGATATCCCAAGAATTTATATCATTCGTATTATTATACTATTTTGTTTAGCGGAACGATATCCGAAGAATTAATATCGTTCGTATTATTATTATCACCGTAGCTAGCCGAACGATATCTGAAGAATTTATATCGTTCGATTATTTTATTTAGCTGAACGATATCCGAAGAATTTATATCGTTCATATTATTGTTACTACCGTAGTTAGCCGAGCGATATCCGAAGAATTTATATCGTTCGTATTATCAGATTATTTTATTTAGCTGAACGATATCCGAAGAATTTATATCGTTCATATTATTGTTACTACCGTAGTTAGCCGAGCGATATCCGAAGAATTTATATCGCTCGTATTATCATATTATTGCCGTACCTAGCCGAACGATATCTACAGCATTTCTAAATTCAACAACTGATCAACACTCCGCCTTGCTTAGTGTACAAAACCTAGGCATACGAATTGGACAATAGCGGTGTGCATAATTCACAAAGGAAGCAGACCTTTGACGATCCTGGACAGACTGAGTTTATACCTCGGCTGCGAAAATAAAACTGTGCTACAATACATATATACATATACATATATATATATATATATATATATATATATATATATATACAAACCTCGATTAAACGGGCCTCTATTAATCGGTTTCATTTATTAACCGGCATGCCGTTCTTTTCCTCTTTTCTCTATAATGCTTGCCTGACATCTATTATCCGTATAGCATTCGTAAGTTTTTTATTATGTAAATCCAAATCCGTTGTTTTCCCCTTTTAAGTTCAAGTGCCCACACATAGGTACATATATATTTTCGTTTGTATTTATTTAGTAAGTAAAATTTGATCTGCTAAAGCTATGTATACACGATTGGCAGATCTTATGATGTAAGAAAAATTTTGAGAAAATGTCTAACAACCGTCTGAACTTACAATTTTTGTCTTACAACATTGTCAGAAAAGGCATTTTCGGTACATTGGAAGACAGAAATATTGTTAGACATTTGACAACTGTGTGAACACTCTCTTTGTGATTGCCAGCCATTGGAAACTCACATTTTATTATACATCTGCCAATGGCACGATTTTCAGGGATATATTCATACTGGCAATGCTTTCTATAAATATAGGCATAAAAAATCAAATAAAAGTTGTGCAATGCTTAACAACGCATCTGGCATTTCTTTCCATACAACAGTCTGACAATCGTTTGAACAGACAATATTCGTTGGCAGATAAATTTATGTACCGTTTTATGATCTTATTGGTACAATTTTGATGTTCTCATTTTGCAATCTTAATACATATGTACATATATGTATGTATGTATGTATATATATATATCAGTGATATGCAAGCTTTTATTTGCCTATCCTGCGAGTTACGTCAGAGACAACTCCGACTCCACAAAAAATTAAAGTTGATTGGAAAATATAATAAAGAGGTCAATTGCCCAACCAAGGTTGTGCAATTGACACACTTTGCAAATTAAACACATTTTATTAATAAAACAAAAGCTACTGAACTGGTGGCTAATAACACAAGTAAAGGGTGTTTTTATAGAGTGACACAAGTTTAAATCATAATAAAACATAGTAATATATATTTGATATCGATGAAACGGTCTTTATTGGATAGAAAATTTTATGACGTTAATGTTTAAATATGATTTCGGCCATGTGGCCGCCACGGCTGGCGCGTACAAGACGCAAACTGGAACACCAATTTTCACAAACAGTAAGATTCTGACCATCATCGTTTTTGAAGACATATGAGGCAATGACTCCGCCAGCCCATAAAGCGCACCAAACAGAAACTTTCTGTGGATGTAATGGTGTTTCGACAAAAGCTTGTGGATTCTCCTCACTCCAAATGCGACAATTCTGTTTATTTACGTACCCATTCAACCAAAAATGGGCTTCATAGGAAAATACAATTTTGAATAGACGAAGTGCACGATAAGTTTGACGAACAGAACCATTATTTTGATTAAAAATTTCCACAATTTGCACTCGTTGCTCTGTTCTAAGTCGATCCATGATAATATGTCAAAGCAAACTAAACAAAAAACAACTATCAGCATTTAAATGTGTCGTCAAATAAAGCAGTGATGCTAACTCAAATTTGTATCATTCTATAAAAAACACCCTATATAATGTAACCTAAATACTTTTTTAGTTTTAAGCAAAAACAAAATAACTAATAATAAGCATTTTTAATTCAATTTAATTTAAAATCAACTTTGTAAATTTAGTAAAGCAAAAACAAAGTAATTAAGAGAATAAGCATTTTTTGATTTTAAGAGTCAGTTTAATTTAAAATCAATTTTTGTAAAGTTAGTTGTTAATCAGAATTTAATAAATAAAGTCCACAAACGCAAGACAGAAGTTTTGGTTTTTTTCTTAAGAACGGTACATTTTATTGTATATATCTGGCGCAGTAACGATAGGATCTAACCCCGAAGGATTAAATCGACTGCAAAAAACTTTCGAAAAAGGAATTAAGAAAATATATAATAATATTTTTTGTTTAACTAATTAATTGGTAGATTCTTCCGAAAAAGGAACTTTTATAAAAAAAAATTTTTTGTTTATCGTGAAATCCTTAAAAACAAAATATTATAATAAACAAAAAGGAACTTTTTTTAATCTAAATTTAAAAAATGGAAGCCGAACAACAATTACCAACAACCAACTCTCCTACGGAGTCACCTATTCCGGTAACTGAGATCCTTAAAGAGGCATCAAAAATAAAGGAATACAGAGGAAACAGAAATTATGCCCTGTCTTTATTTTTAAGGGAAGTAGAGCTTTTCCTTTCAGTTTTTGAAAACACCAGACTACAGGCACATGTGTTCCAACGGTGCGTAATAAATAAGATACAGGGTGCAGCCTTAGACGTTATAAAAGCATTAGGATCAGATGCTTCGTGGGAACAAATCAAGAAGGAGCTCATCTATAGTTTCGGGGTACGAGAAACCTACCATCAGCTATACTACAATGCTCTATCACTAAAAATCACAATGTAAGTTAATACTACTATAATTTAAGTTCTATTTTTAATAAGTTAAATGAAAAATTTGAACAGGATACTAATAAACCTGTTGAATTTAACCCAAAAAATAATGAAAGCATGATTTTCAAAACACTTTTAAATAATATACAGCCTTACATGGCGAGTATCATATATAGTAGAAACATAACTGGTATAAGATCAGCTTTTTACACACTAGAAGAAAGAGGGATCATTAGACAAACCACTAATCACACAACAAACAGATACTATACAGTCAATCCAATCACACCGGACACCTTACACAACCCAATTACTCAGGTCAGTGCTACAACCAAAGACAAATCAGGCAGTCAATCAATTCTGGAAAGTTTAGGCAGACAAACAACTCTGGGCAGTTTAGGCAGACAAACAACTTTGAACAAATTAGGCAGTCCAGCAATACAGCACTATACCACCATTCAAACTTGCCTAGAAATGAACAACGTGGACAGACATCAGGGCGAGTACGAAATCATTTTAGACAAAATCATGTAGAGCCAATGGAAATCGATAATTTCGACGAAGAAAGTCTTCAGTTACCAGCAAAAAAGCTAATTTCCCGTTAGTAGAATTAACAATAGGGAATACTAAAGTAAAATGCCTAGTAGACACAGGATCATCAACGACGTTAATTAGCAAAGAAATACTTCTACAATACGAACGATTTAAATTGGACAAGCCTTTACTTTTCAAGACATTAAACGGACAGATGGAAGTAAACTATGAGATCATTACAGGAACGGATTTTAAAAACAAACAATTTGACGAATTAATAGGTCAAAACATTCTGAAAATGTTAAAAGCTAATACAAATATAGGTGAGGAATACATTGAAATTTATAATAATAAAATAAAATTTTGTAACGCTTGTCCATACGAATATGACAACGTACATACCCTAGAGGGATCAGAAATCAATGACGTAATAAGTAAACTCTTAAGAGATGATATGAATGAAGCTGAATTTAGAAAACTAAAAAACTTATTAGATAAAAATATTGATATATTTTTTCACGAGGCCACGAAATACAGCATAAAATCATCACCAAGAAAAATAATCCTATATATTCTAAAATATACAGATACCCTCAAATCTATGAGAAGGATATAAACCGTCAGATGAAGGAAATGCTGCAACAAAATAGGGGCTTCCACCAAATAAAAATAAAAAACGAGGATAGGAAAAAGACAGCATTCTCAACCCCATTAGGCCACTACGAATTTGTTCGCATGCCATTCGAGCTAAAGAATGCCCCTTCAACATATCACCCGCTAATGAATTCGGTATTAAGAAACCTCATTAACAAAATCTGCGTTGTATACTTGGATGACAAAAACAAATTAAATCCTTCCTCGGAGCCACAGGGTATTATACAAAATGTTCAGTCACAATTAATGAATTCATACATTTAATTAGTTACAAACTAACATTCAATTAACTCATTTACATATAGTACAACTTAAGTAAGAATTTGCATTGTCACCGAATCTCTTTATTTTTTATAACTCATAACTGTTCCTTATTTACTTGCAATATTTACCTGCAAACCTAATAAGTATTTAACCTTTATAACATTCTTAATTTGATCATTAAAGAGTACAGTTCTTAAACTGAATTCTTGTCATTCCTCTTTTGTTTTTTTGCATATGAACATTTTTCTTATGAAATTACATTTTTGGCGACCGTGACAGGACAGTTAAGTTATAAGAAATTATAATAATTCGGTGAACGAAAATAAATTTAACCAATAACCATTTACTGATCAAGAACAATTTAGAATCACATTTGTTCAAACTCCAGTTGTAAGCGTAGAGCTACACTTCATCAGAGTTACTATCAACATAGTAATATCATTATCGTCATTTCGCTGTTGCTTGCCGCCACTCTGCTGCAGGTTTCTATATGCACAAAATTTTTGTCGAGATCAAAGATCAATCATCATTGCTTTGTCGTTGTATACCTACTCTACGTATATTCAGCTATATCTTTGATTACACAGCCGCGTAAAATCATATTGTAAAATATTTACCTTGATTATCATCAGCTCAGCAACATCATTATCGTCATTACGCAGTCGCTAACTATCACTCTGCTGCAAATTACACAGCCTCATCGTTAATTACATTTATGCTTACAAACATACACTGAAAATTATCATTATAAAACATACACATCTTTTTTCACCATCGCTTAACAACGTAAGTAACATAAAATATACTACTCGTAGTAATTAGTTGTACGTTCATCAGTAAAAGCACTATATAATAATATACTGATTATACCAATTGCATGAGCCACTTTGTCGTATCATTAAAAATTACAATACAACAGTCACCAACCTGTAACTACTAGAAAAATGAGTACTGAGAAATCCGATAGTATGGGCAACGATAAAGTTGAGTGTGGACCCAGCATGATTTCATCATTAAAACAACAACGGACAACCATAAAGAGACATATTACCCAAATGAAATCTAAAATCAAAAAGGACAGTAGCTCATCGCATTATACTATTCTTGAATGCCAGTTGCAAATTCTCGAATCGTATTTCAAACAAATTAGCCATGTTCAATCTCAAATTGAGAAGATTGATGAATCCGATACAAACAGATCAGACATTGAAGAACTTTTTATATCTGCCAAGGCTCCATTGATAAATTTTATGAATTCGAAACGAAGCTCCAATGACGTCGATCAAAGATTTTGAACATTACTCAACCAACTATATCGCATCAAAATCGTTTGCCACAAATTAAATTACCGAAATTCGATGAAAAGTATTCTGAATTTTCTCGATTCTTCAGTACTTTCAGCACACTAGTTCATAATGAGCAAAGTATTCCTATCATTGACAAGTTTAATTATCTACTCAATTGTGTCTCTGGGTAAGCCTTGACAGTTATAGAACCCTTTCAGGTGATTGAGTCAAATTATAAAAAGGACATAAATGCTTTAACTGAACGGTATGATAACAAAGCATTAATTTTTATTGAACATATAAATTCCTTGTTTTCGCTGCCAACGATGACCAAACCGAGCGCACTCTCATTACGTGGTATCCTCGATAATGTTTCGGCTCATCGCAGTTCTTTGCTCTCTTTAGGCTCTGAGCTGGATGTAATGAACGCTATAATCATACACTTGGTTTCATCAAAAGTAGATGCAGAATCAAAAAAAGTTTATGATGAACAACAAGATTTTAAATCTCTGCCTTCGTGAAATCAATGCTATTCCATTCTTAACCGCCGTTGCCAATTTCTTGAAAGCTGGGCATCTGAAACCGAAGTATCTCACGACTGTGAACAAAAGGCAAGGACTAAATTTAAGCGACCAGGTGTAGCACTTTTTACATCAAACAAAAGTTGTGAGTATTGCCAAAGCAAAGAACACTTCATTGGAAATTGCAATTTGTATTTGTCATTGGACGTTCCTCGACGATTCGAATTTGTCAAGACCTCTAAGCTCTGCATGAATTGCCTTCGAACAGGTCATATGGTAGCGAAGTGTCAGTCGAAATCAAGATACCGAACTTGTCGTATTTCTCATCATTCAACCCCACATAATCAAGGTTCACATTCGTCGACGATTCAACAGTCTTCCCCGGAACATCATTCAGTTTCTAACTCATCGTCTAATCATCGACCAGTATCGTCTTTTCAATCATCATCGACATCACTTCTACCGTCGTCGTTTAAGCCATCGTCCTCGTATCATCCAAATATACATCAACAAGCATCATCGTCAAAGTCAACAAATAGCCCTGCAATTATTAACTTAACGCAAAATCCAACCTTTACTTCTCGCAGTCGTCGTCGTGTGTTGCTTCCTACTGCCATAGCTTCCTACTGTTCAAGATGCTTTCAAAATGCTTCAACCCTGTAGAGCTCTTCTAGATTCATGCTCCGAAATCAATTTAATCACCCAAGAAGCTGCCAGTCGTCTTCGTCTAGAAAGGAAATAGCTGGTGTTTCAGACATTCGCTCGCACTTAAAATACAAGGTTACTGCTACGGTCAAATCTCACGTGTCAGATTTCGACTTCACTACTACATTTTCGGTTAAAAAATCGATCTCGTCGTTACAACCATCACAACACTTCGATACACAAAAGTGGGACTTCCCAACTGACATCCCACTTGCAGATACACATTTTAATTCACCGCAACGCATTGATTTGCTCCTTAGTTCTGATATAGTTTTTAACTTATTACTCGATGGCAAGATTCACTTGGGTGAAGGGTTACCATATTTAATTAATACATCCCTTGGATGGATAGTAGGGGGTGGAATTAATACGCAGGCCCCAAGAAAAGTTTTATCATGCAATATTGTTACCGTTGAGGAATTAGATTCCATGCTAAAGACGTTTTGGAAATAGAAGAATTTACCCAAAAGAAATCACGTATATCCGAAGAAGAGGAACAATGTGAACAACATTTTGTAGAAACCACTGTTTTCGAAGCAAATGGGAGAGTCAAGGTACGTTTACCATTTCAGTGTTCTGCTGAAAAACTCGGAAAATCATTTGACATTGCTCTCCGTCGATTTATATATCTTGAAAAACGTCTTCAAAGGGACCAGATGTTGGGGACCATGTACACGGACTTCATGAGGGAATACATTAGAATGGGTCATATGTCACTAGTAAATTATGAAACTTTAAATAAACCTCATTATGTTATACCGCACCACTCTGTTTTGTGCCTTCAAAGCCTATCAACTAAACTGAGAGTAGTGTTTGACGCCTCAACGAGGATCGAAATTTTCAGCTCATTCTCTGGAGAGAAACACCTAATGACCCTCTGAATCTTTATCAGCTCAACACCGTCACTTATGGCACATCGGCGGCTCGCTATTCGAAGTCTTTCATTCATAGCTGATACTTATAAAGAAGAATTTCCTATTGGTAGCACGGTTCTAAAACAAGGCCTCTACATTGATGACCTTCTCACTGGAGCAGCAACTATTGATGAGCTTTCCTCAAAGAAGCTTGAAGTCACACAAATTCTAGAGAAATCTGGTTTAACATTGTCAAAATGGAACTCAAACTGTTCAAAATTAACTACTTCAAGTGAAAATTTGATTTTTAAACAAACAAAAATTAAAATATCACCAACACCCTAGAAATGTCGTGGAAGCCAAATGAAGACGTTTTTTGCTTCCGATTTGAATTTTCAAAAATTGTTATTCCGACAAAGAGACTAGTGTTATCTGTAGTCGCTAGAATTTTCGATACTCTTGGCTTGTTAAGCCCAATAGTAACTTCATGCAAAATATTACTTCAAGAGATGTGGAAGCAGCAACTGGACTGGGATGCACCATTAGACGATCGGTTGAAAACACGCTGGTTTCAAATTGAAGAAAAGTTACCCCATGTTAGTACACTACAAATTCCTAGATTTGTAGGAACAATGCCAGATGTGACTTTCGACATACACGGTTTTTCTGATGCCTCACAGTTGGCATATGGGTGTTGTATGTATATCCGAGTACCTCATATAACTGAATTTCGTGTAACTCTACTTATCGCAAAATCTAGGGTGGCACCTGTAACTCAACAATCGTTACCCAGATTAGAGCTTTGTGCTGCACTACTATTGAGTCGAACATGGGCAAAAATTAAGGATCAGTTTGAAACCCGATATAAATTTCGTATATTTTTCTGGAGTGATTCCAAAATCACTGGCTCAAAAGGCATTCATCCTCAAATGTGTGCTTTGTCGCCAATCGTGTTTCTGAAATTCAAAATACTACACAGAGCATACCCTGGCGACATATACCATCGAAACAAAATCCTGCAGATGTTATTTCCCGTGGTTGTCTTGCTAACGAACTGAGCTCTACCATCTGGTTTGAAGGTCCAGATTTTCTAAAACGGGATGAGAAGTACTGGCCGTCTAATTCAATTTCTAATACTGAACTTCCATCATTAGAAATCAGGAAATCGTCGTTTAAAACTACAATGATTGAGAGTTCAATTATTACACAAATTGTCGCTAAAAAATCATCATTTCTTCGCATTCTGCATATCATAATTTATATTCATCGATTATTTTACAAAATCAAACGCCAACAATTCATCACAGCGAGCGAGCTTGAACTCGCCTTTTGGAAGGTGGTACACGACGTTCAACAAACATCGTTCAAGGGTGAAATTGACCGCCTTAAAAAGGGTCTCACGCTGCAGCCAGCCTTACAAAAATTATCTCCATTTCTACAGACTGTGCAAAGCTACAAAAAGCCTTTATCGATTTTAAGAGTTGATGGTAGGTTAGCGAACGCGCCCTTACCTTACAACGTCAGATTTCCATCACTTCTTCCAAAAGACCATCATTTTACAAGGGTGTACATTATATATCTCCATTTCAAGCATTTACATGCGGGCCCCAAAGCGCTACTTGCAATTCTTCGACAACAAGTGTGGGTCATCAATGCTAGAGACGTTGTGAAACAAGTGGTCCGGAATTGCATCCACTGCTTTAAATATAAACCTCGACTACTTCAACAAGTCATGGGTAACCTCCCAACGGATAGACTTCTGCTCATCGTCCCTTTCTCGTTTGTGAGGTAGATTTTTGTGGCCCATTTTACACATCATACCGAATTAGAGGAAAACTTATATAAAACTTACGTAGCTATATTCGTTTGTTTTACCTCGAAGGCTCTTCATATAGAACTGGTTTCAGATTTATCGACTAATGCCTTTCTCTTATGTTTAAAACGATTCATAGGTAGACGTGGTATACCTCAACGTTTATGTTGTGACAACGCTACAAATTTTGTAGGTGCTCAAGCAAGACTCAATGAGTTTAAGCAACGTTGTTTCGAGGAAAACAACATTGAGTCCATAATGCAATACAGCGAAGTTAGTGGCTTCCACTTCTCGTTTATTCCCCCTCGATCACCCCATTTTGGTGGCCTGTGGGAATCTGCAGTGGAATCTACAAAAACCATACTACTAAAGAACGTATCTAATGCTGCCATTACCTATGAAGAATTTCTAACTATATTGATCGAAGTTGAAGCCATTTTGAATTCACGGCCGTTAGTACCTAGAAGTGACGATCCGAATGACGGTGAAGCTCTAACCCCCTCTCATATGATAATTGGTTCGTCATTACTTACTCTACCCGACGAAACCTTAGCACACCCCAAAAACATTAGCTACTTGAAGTCCTGGCAACGTGTTACATATTTGAAACAACAATTCTGGTTGGAATGAGTGCGTGACTACGTTCTTATAACAAAAATCAAAGTGGTTTAAGCCAGGCGCAAACATTCAAAAAGGAAAATTAGTAATCGTCCATGAAGACAATCTACCTCCGCAGCAGTGGCTGCTTGCTCGTATCGTAAACGTTATTCCTGGCAAGGATGGCAGAGTCCGTGTTGTAGATGTCCAAACGAAAAAAGGAATTTTTAGGAGATCCATTCATAAAATTGCTCCCTTGCCACTTGACGAAGTTGATTGAAAGAAGACTTTCAATGGGGCGGAGTATGTTCAGTCACAATTAATGAATTCTTACATTTAATTAGTTACAAACTAACATTCAATTAACTCATTTACATATAGTACAACTTAAGTAAGAATTTGCATTGCTTTATTTTTTATAACTCATAACTGTTCCTTATTTACTTGCAATCTTTACCTGCAAACCTAATAAGTATTTAACCTTTATAACATTCTTAATTTGATAATTAAAGAGTACAGTTCTTAAACTGAATTCTTGTCATTCCTCTTTTGTTTTTTTGCATATGAACATTTTTTTTAGGAAATTACACAAAATTTATCGGATATTACGCAAAAATTGCACATAACATGACAAAATATCTCAGAAAAAACACTAAGGTCAATAAAAATGACTCACAATATATAGATGCTTTTCAAAAATTTAAAAGGCAGTTAATTAATTCGCCTATACTTAAATACCCAGATTACAACAAGAAATTTAAATTATTTACTGATGCAAGTAATTGTGCTATAGGGGCCCTGTGCAGCAGAACCCTCAATGACCACGAAAAGAAATATGCTGCTGTTGAAAAGGAATTATTGGCCATTGTTTGGGCTGTCAAATATTACAGGCCATACTCTTTGATCTGGCAACAGACCATCAGCCTTTAGTTTGGCTTGATACAAAACACAAAGGTAAGGACATCAACCCAAGGCTCTAGAGATGGCTTATGGAGTTAGGCGAGTACA
The DNA here is from genome assembly GCA_963675445.1 of Linnaemya vulpina. Taxonomy (NCBI): domain Eukaryota; kingdom Metazoa; phylum Arthropoda; class Insecta; order Diptera; family Tachinidae; genus Linnaemya; species Linnaemya vulpina. Next base: position 46,147,152 of record OY776281.1, on the reverse strand, counting down.
ATAGAGAAATGAATCATATAAAGGGTAAAGAAAACAAAATAGCAGATTTTCTGAGTAGGATTGATGTAACCACAAGTGAAATTCGTGCAATAAATGACAGTTTTAGTACTACTGGTACGATTCATTCACAGCAAGAAGAGCAAAATGACCATTTTCAAATCCTAGATACAGTAGTGAACAGATTTCAAACTCAATTAATTTTAACTGATCACAAAGTAAAGGAAACAGAAATAGTCAATGGAAAGAGAAAGATTTTTGTTGGTAGAGATGACATCCAATCCAATTTTATGACTGACATTTTTAGAAGATTCCTTAAAAAGGGAAGAGTAGGAATATTTTCTGAACTAGGTGATGAAGTTTACAATAAGGTTCAGCTTAAGATGATTGAACTTTTTGATAATAGCATAAAGTTTTACAGATGTAACCACCATGCAAAAGACATGGGCAATGAGGACGAAACGTATAAACAAAAAGCAAAGTACCACGAAATGGGGTTGAAAAAGAACATTTATTTTAAAAATCTTAAAACCTTAATAAACAACTGTGATATATGCAAATACGACCGTAATCCAATAAAACCAAAATATAATATCACTGAAACTCCATCGGATGTTAACCAAATTATTAACTTGGATGTTTATACCATAAAGAAACAGTTTTTTAACATTTGTAGATAAGTTTTCTAAACATGCAGGAATAGTACCACAGTAATTGAAAAGTTAAGACAATTTCTATCAATTAGAAGCAAGCCTACCAAAATGATTACTGATAACGAATTTAATGAAAGATTGCATAGCACAATATCAGAGTGCAATAAGTTTAGAGCACTAGAATCTGAAAATTCACCCCTTTCAACTCAAGAACGAATATTTAAGTGTGTAGAATGGTACAAAAAATCCACTAACTCTGTAGTTAAAGAAAAACCAATACATATCGTAGAAGGTAGAGTCAACAAAAGTAAACTAGAAAAAAAATTAAAGAAGCAAAACAACGTATCATAAATAAGAGAAACGAAAAAAGGGAAGATTATGAAAGAACCGATAATGAGGACTGTGTGAAAAATTGTAAAACACTAAGACATAAGTATGAGCCTAGATACCATAAATTAAAACTAGATAACATACATCCTTCAAATACTAAACGAAAAAACAAATTTTCAGAAAAACTGGACCTTACTCGCTATGCTGATGATGCTAATACTGTTGCAGATTTAAATTAGTTTGCCTTTTAATTTTGTAACGTTCCTCTAATTTTAAATTCTTTAAATATAACAGATGTCATTGCTTGGTTTGCCAACGACTCATTAATTCTGTGCTGATCATTTTTATTACTTTATTTCACAACCATGTCAAAGTTCGGAAAAACTCGTTTTTTGTTCGTGCTAGGGTGTGGTATGATCTAGATTTAAAAAGACAACTTTCAGCCATATTTCGTTATTATAAGAAGCCAAATACAGTGTCAGAAGTTGATGAGTAAGCGGGGTAGAATTAAGTAAGTATTTATGAAATTTTGCTTTGCTTTGATTATAACAATAATTTATGTATGTCTTTCTACAAAAAAATCCAAGATAATAAAACGTCAAACAAACGGACAGGATTGATTCCCCCTTGTTTTATTATTAACTTTAAACCCCGCAACAATTTTTTATTATTTAATTATTTAATTCTGCCGAATTTGAACTGGAGTAATTCTGATAATGATGACAAGAAAAAGTGAGAGATTGTCACTAAAGATGACAGAAGTAGAAGAGGATGCTGTCAAAAGGAACAGTAGCGAATCGCTGGAATGCCTAAGCGAGGAGGAGGCAACTATGGTGGAACAGCCGTCCACAGCTGAGCTGAAAGAGGAGATTCTTCAGCTAAAGAATTCTTTGAGGGTCCTGATGGAAAAATGCTGCAGTTCTCCACTTCCGCTAAATTCAACAGCTACATCGTCTGCCGTAGCAAACTGCCAGCCAACCATGACAACGCCGACCACACCCATATCATTGCCGTATCAAATGCAACAGAAAACAATGCCGAATGTTTTACCTACAACAGCTACATCGTCTGCCGTAGCAGGCTACCAGCCAACCATGCCAAGCCCACCACAACTGAATTATTGTGAGTATAAAATTCCATATTATAATTATAATACAAACAACAATTCGGGCAAAATATATCCCCTCAAATGTCGTTACAATCAACCACCTTTGTTAAAACCCCAAGTACTCAAATCTATACGAATGCAATTCCCCGTACAACTCATGCTGTTTCATCCGGCTACGTGCCTTCATATTTTCAAAATGCTGCCATGCATGCGCCTCAGGTTCTACAAAGACATGCGTATCATGAACTTGGTAAACTTCACGACTTACCTAAATTCTCCGGTCAGCCGGAACAGTGACCCATGTTTAATATTGCGTATAATGAGACGACAAATATTTATAATTATACGGATTTAGATAACTTATTGAGACTACAAAAGGCAATAAAGGGGGAAGCAAAATCAAAGGTGGAAACTTTCTTAATCCATCCAAGTAGCGTCAGCCAGGTTATGAGTACTCTGGAATTTCATTATGGTCGACATTTAACGCTTATTCGAAGCCAAATTGCCAAGGTCCGTGCCTTATGCAATTTATGAAATTGTTAACTTCAGCACAATGGTTTCCAATCTTACCGTGTTTTTGGAACATGTAGGCGCAATTCCTCACCTTTCAAATCCCACATTAATTGATGAGTTAGTAAACAAATTGCCTCCATAAAAGAAAGAGGAATGGGCAAGATATTGCGTACAAAATCTTGGATAATTTCCAACCGTCCGCCAACTCAGTACATGGCTGAAGGATGTGGCTACTTATGTTGCTCTTACCACCGAGCCCGCTAAAGTTGATGCGCCTAGAAAGGATAAAGTTAATCCATCTTTCACTATTACAACGGAAAATCGCTTTGTACCATGTCAGGTTTGTCGAGAAATCACAAATTGGACCAATGTAAAAATTTTAAGGAATTAACAACCGCCGATAGATGGAAGTTTGTAAAAAATAGCAATCTTTGTTTTTGTTGTTTACGACCCGGGCACAATTCGAAAAAATGTCAGACAAAACGACAATGTGGTCTGGAAAAATGCACTAGAAATCACAACAGACTTTTGCACGAGAACATAAAAGAATATGAGTCTCATAATTTAAACAAAACTAAAATTAGTGAAAGCAGCAATCAATCAATTAGTGAGGGTACTAAGCCGATAAGTGTTGAAGGCACAAACAATGTTGTTAACGCGATTGTTAATAAGAACTGCAACAAGAAAACTTTATTTAAATTTTTGCCTTTCCAATTAATGAGACCGAAGGGTTCGGTGGAGGTTGTAGCATTTATTGACGAAGGATCAAAAATCTCGCTTCTGGAAAACGAAGTTGCAACACAAATTGGTTTAAAAGGTTCAACAAGTAATTTATGCCTCAAATGGATAGGCGGCCAAACAACAAGTGAAGTACCGAAAAGGGTTAATTTAGAAATATGTGGTATTGATAATGAAAATTCGAGTTTTTGTATGAAAAATGTATGGACTACAGCTAATTTACAATTACCGTCTCAGAGCTTACATATTGAAAATTTTAAAAATAGATTCTCAGTTTTGAATAAAATAAAGATAAATGATTACTCAAATGTGAGACCAAGGTTACTTATTGGTTTGCCACACATAAGACTTGTTCGGCCAGTCACTGTAGTTAATTTGGATGAAAGTTTCGCAGTGCACCAAACAAACTTCGGTAATATTTTGTTTGGCTCAAACGAAGATGCAATCGAAGCAGTTGTATGCCAGATTGACATCGACAATTTAGATGACATTAGCCAGCAAATGGCAGACTATTTCACATTGGAGAATTTCGGTGTGCAAAGTACGAAGTTGTTAATGTCGCCCGGCGATGAAAGGGCTGAAGAAATACTACAGAGTTCTATAAAGAAAATTATTCTGCAGTACGAAACGGGCTTATTATGAAAAGAAAATAAAATTGAATATGTTTATAGCTACCCTGCCGCTATGAAACGGCTTCAAATTTTGGAAGACAAAATGAACAGTGACGAAGATCTAGCCAACTGGTATAGAGCTAAAATACAGGAATATGTTTGCAAGTCCTATGCTCGAAAATTATCCCCGGAGGAAGTGTATACTGATGACGGCCGCAAATGGTATTTGCCTCATTTCGCCATAACTAACGTAAATAAAGGGAATAAACGCCGTCTAGTATTCGATGCAGCAGCCACAGTAAATGGTGAATCCTTTAATAGCAGATTGTTAAAAGGACCTAATAGGTATCAGCCAAAACCCTTAATATCTATACTCTTTAAATTTCGTCAACGACCAATTGGTGTTTGCGCTGATATAAAGGAGATGTTCCACCGGGTGAAGATAAGAGAGCAAGATCAAGTGGCTCAACAGTTTCTTTGGCGAGACGGTGATTCAACAAGACCACCGGATGTGTACGTTGTGCAAGTGATGTTATTTGGTTCAGTTAGTTCTCCTTGCTCAGCTCAATATGTTAAAAACTTTAATGCCAGTCAGTATGACACTACATCACGAAATGCCTGCAGGGCCATTATTGAGAATCATTATGTTGATAATTATGTGGATTCCTTTGATAGTGTCCAAGAAGTGATTTCTGTAAGCAAGGACATAGTGTCTATTCATAAACAGGCAAATTTTGAATCAAGAGGCTCTGTTTCAAATTCTTCCGAGTTTAGCGATTCGATGAACAATCACGATGGTGAAGATAATGATTTATATTCAACAAATTTAGGCGGCGGAATTATCTCGTCGGAAAAGATATTGGGTATATTTTGGTTACCGAAGGAAGACAAATTTTGTTTCGTTTTAAGATTTAGTAAGATGCCAGAAGCCGTTCTAAATGGTAGTAGAAAACCAACCAAACGGGAAATTTTGAGTTTAACAATGTCTATATTTGATCCGTTTGGATTTTTGGCAAACGTCGTAATAGTGTCTAAGGTATTGTTACAGGAGCTATGGAGGTATAAAATTGACTGGAGTTCACTTATTCCTGACAAAGTTTATAAAATGTGGTTCAATTGGTATAAAGAGCTGAAGAAGGTTGAACTAATTCAAATTCCTAGGTGCTATAGCCCATCCTTTTGCGAGCCTTCTTCTGTTGTTGACTTGCATGTATTTGTAGACGCAAGTGAATTGGCCTTTGCGGCAGTAGCCTATTGGCGAAATAGTAACAAGAGCGCTTAGAACTTCAAGCCGCTGTACTTGGTGTAAGGCTTAGTAGGATGATAACGTCTAGTCATGATATAACCCCAAAGAGCGTAATTTTTGGTCCGATTCAAAAACTGTAATCAATTGGATACAATCGGATAGCAGAATCTATAAACAGTTTGTTGGTCATCGCATTTCAGAAATTTTGGAGTACTCTGACATGAGTCAATGGCATTAGGTCCCAGGTTCTCAGAATCCCGCAGATGCTACAAGATTAAAGAGTCCGACAACATCGCACTGGTTTTATGGACCCAAATATTTAAAAGAAGGAAAAGAACACTGGCCAAAACTACCAGAGGATCTAGGCGAATATGAAGGCAAGACAGAGAGGCGTAACAAATTCATAGCAACAATAAGTGACATTTCGATTATTCCATTTAATAAATTTTCAAGATATTACAAATTGAAGAAAGTAATGGGCTGGGTCATTCGTGCTGCAAAAATTTTTGGAACACGCGCCAAAGAGAAATCAGCGCCAGATTTTAATTCTTATTTAAGTGTTGCTAAATAGAATGAAGCGGAAATGTTATTGTGTAAAGCGGCACAATCTGATAGCTTTCCAGAGGAATATAAACAGTTACAGATTAAACAGCCTGTGAGAAAATCTAGTGCTATATACCAACTTTCACCCTACTTGGAACATCAGCTAACGCACCTACTTCAAAATCATCAATCAATATGCATCAAAATCAGGAATCAATATGCGCTGCTGTTCGTTTAAAATTTTGGATTCCCGGCCTTAGGCAACTGGTCAGATCTGCTAAGGCACGATGCCAATTGTGTAAGAATTTGAGCGCAGTACCGAAACCACCTTTAATGGGACAGCATCTTATCGACCGTCTTTCACCATATGTGAGACCGTTTTCGTACACAGGCGTCGATTTCTTAGGCCCGTTCTTGGTATCAGTGGGGCGTAGAAGTAAGAAGCGCTGGGTAGCACTCTTTATATGTTTGACAATAAGAGCTATCCATCTCGAGGTGGCCAAGGATCTATCTACGGATGCAGTAATACGATGTCTGCGAAATTTTATTAATCGCAGGGGCGTGCCTGTACGAAGACGCAGCGATAGTTGTACTAACTTTATAGGGGCTAGTAAGGAAAATTTTGCTTTTGAGAATTCAAAGATCGCCGATGAGTGCAGTCGTAAAGGCATTGAATGGTTATTCAACATGCCTGCCAACCCTTCAGCTGGAGGTGCACGGGAGCGGATGGTTCGAGTGGTCAAAAGAGTACTTGCGTTTACTTTGAAAGAAAAATCTGCTCAGGTGGATACTTTTGTTAGTCTCCTAATAGAAGCTGAAAATCTGGTCAACAGTCGTCCATTGACTTATATTTCAATAGACAGTTCGGATCAAGAGCTATTAACACCCAACCATTTTCTGATTGGTTGCGCGAATACATTTCAAACACCAACTGTTCCGGAGAAGGCATGTCTAAGAAAACAGTGGCAAATATTGCAGCAGCTCAAACAAACATTCTGAAAGAGGTGGGTTTTAGAGTACCTCCCAGACTTGACCCGGCGAACGAAGTGGTATCAACCGGTTAAACCAATAGAAGTGGGTGATGTGGTTGTGATATGTGACGACAATGAGGCAAGGGGAAACTGGAAACGAGGTGTGGTGGAAAAAGTATTTTCGGCGGCAGGTGGTCAGGTGCACTCGGCAGTGGTTAGGACACCAGCAGGCAAACTTAAGAGACCGTTATAAAAGTTAGCAGTCCTAGATGTTAAAAGTGAGTCTCCCAGATCAACTCACGGGATGCGGGATGTTGCAGATTTAAATTAGTTTACCTTTTAATTTTGTAACGTTCCTCAAATTTTGAATTCTTTAAATACAATAGATGTCATTACTTGGTTTGCCAACTACTCATCAACTCTGTGCTGATCATTTTTATTAATTTATTTCACAACCATGTCAAAGTTCGGGAAAACTCGTTTTTTGTTCGTGCTAGGGTGTGGAATGAGCTGGATTTAAAAAGGCAATTGTCAGCCATATTTCGTTATTATAAGAAGCCAAATACAGTGTCAGAATTTGATGAGTAAAGGGGGTAGAATTAAGTAAGTATTTATGAAATTTTGCTTTGCTTTGATTACAAAAATAATTTATGTATGTCTTCCTACAAAAAAAAACTAAGATAATGAAACGTCAAACAAACGGACAGGATTGATTCCCCCTAGTTTTATTATTAACTATAAACCCCGCAACAAATACCAATTGCAATAGCATCCCTGACAATCCAGCCAATCAATAATTCAGACGGTTTTGCCAAAATTAAATTAGATGACGTAAAAATTATCTTAGAATGCAATAAAATCATTTATATAATTGATGTTCAACAAATAACATAGGTAATCGACAATCTAGAAAAGCAGATAAGACAATATCAATCTATCGAGAAAAAAATACTTCTCGAGCACGAATTAGAAAAACTCAAAGTAAAAGCACAAAACAGACGTAAAAGAGGTTTATTTAACGCAATTGGCTTAGGTTTAAAGTGGATAGCAGGAACAATGAGCGACGATGACCGAATTGATATCGAAAATCATTTAAAAACTATAGATGAAAATAATCACAAAACAATAGACGATCTTAATAAAAATATATAAGTACGTAAATAACCATTTTAATCAGTCATAAACAAACTCAAGATAACAACAGACACGGACCAGTTCAACGTGATAAAGAAGAATGATGATAAAATAATTAACGAGATATATTATTTCGATACTTTGCTCAAATTAAAAATTCTATCGGACAGTCTAGAACACATTCAAAATAACATGGTATCCGCAAAATTCAATATAATGACTAGCAATATTCTAACGGACTAACGGAAAAGATCCCTCATTACACCGATCACCGATACAAATTTCACACAGTTAAACTTTAAACCACAAGAAGTTCTACACTACAACGGACAAATTTATGAATATAAACAAAACCCTAATGTTAGAGAAATAAAAATATCTATTTTATGTATATATAAAAATAATTGTAAAAAATAGGAGAATATGAAAAAGAAATAACAGAAATAGAACCTGGCTTGATACAGCAAAAACTACTTATTTACATTTAATGATTGCAAAATAAAAATAGATAAAGAAACTTTTGTAAATTCAGGAAAAACATATAGAGATAATTTTGTTACTCCTTCAAAAAATCAAATTGAATTTAATATAACAGAACCTACATTTGATGAAATAGTTTTAAGCGAAATAGAAAATGTAAAAGAAATTAAAGAATTAAAACATCAACAAAATATAGTAAGACATCAATCCTAACAATATTTGTATTAATTTTCTTATTAATCATGTTATTAACAACGGTCAGTGTGTATACAATAAAAATTAAAAGAAAACTTAAACCAAAAATTCAGGAGAGGAGTTACGTCAGAGATAACTCCGACTCCACAAAAAATAAAAGTTGATTGGAAAAAATATTAAAGATATCAATTGCCCAACTAAGGTTGTGCAACTGACACACTTTATAAATTAAACTCTTTTTATTAATAAAACAATAACACAAGTGTAATGTAACCTAATACTTCCTTAGTTTTAAGCAAACACAAAATAACTAATAATAAACATTTTTAATTCAATTTAATTTAAAATCAATTTTGTAAAGTTAGTAAAGCAAAACAAAATAATTAATTAATTAATAAGCAATTTTTGATTTTAAGAGTCAATTTAATTTAAAATCAATTTTTGTAAAGTTAGTTCTCAATCAGAGTTTAATAAATAAAGTCAAAAAACGCAAAACAGAAGTTTTTGTTTGTTTTAAGAACGGTACATTTTATTTATATATCGCGCGAATTAAAGGTTTGTAAGTATCAGAGAATAAAAAAATATAATTTTTTGACTACTATGAGTCTTTTTCTTTATTTATAAATTCTCTTAATGAATTAAAAATATCTCGACGTCTATGCGTCTCTATAACTTATTTTTAACTCTGGTGAGTTATTCTTAGTACACATGCTAAATCTTAACTGACTACTATTTTGAAATATCTTTCTTATATACTAAAAAATACATGTCTTTGTTTCTTAAGTATTAAAACATATCTTTGTTTAGTTTCGTACTTTCTCTGACCTTGATTATTTACAATCATTTACAGTATTAAGTTGTTTACAATTTTTTAGATTTATTTATGATATTTGTATATTTGTTTGTTCGACCTTTTTTATCTTTATTATGTTTATGAATACATTATGTTCTAATATTTAATCCGTATTTTATCTTAGTATAATGCTTGTATATGTTTATATATGTGATTTATGGCCTAACCTTTACTTATCATAAAAATGTCTTAATTACTATTTTCGTTATTGAACATGCTTCATGCAGAAACATGTTTGTTACTTTCTTTGTCACTGCAAGAGCATGTGTTATCATTAAAGATGTTTCATGCAGAAACATGTTTGAATCCTTATCAGTATAATCGTTATTATGTTTCTACATCTTTATAGTTTTAAACAAAGAGGGTTGTTTTGTGTGCGAGTGACGTTAACTGCGAGTGACGTTAACTCTCCCCCTGCTTAAACAAGAGCGTCCCGATCTATAATTAATTTGTCTACCTGTTGTTGGTAATAAATTCTAAAGAATTCTACTGCTCGTCTTTGTCTATATTGTAGTATGTATTTATATATTTTCAGTCCGATAATGACTAAGCTAATTATTGTCAGGATAGATATGAATGTATAAAAACCAGATCTTATAGGATGCTGTTCATATGGTATTATTAATTGCTTCAGTGAGTCTATATTATTAAATGCATTATGTCGGTGTGATTTTAGAATTTTCGCTATTTCGAAGTCTTCATCATGTTTAGTATTAATTGCTTCAACTATTCGGTCGTGGATATTTCTGTATATTTTATTGTCTATTGTGACCTGATCTGTATATGTAACTAAGGTTGTACCAGTAGTGGTAATATTATTAACTGTGTGGTTTCCATCTAATAGTATGAAACCTTCGTCAATTTCTAATAGGTCATCATTATATTCTTGTATGACAATGCACTTACTGTTTATTGTTCAGAAGAGGTAATATACACGTGTCTGTTTCATTGTTCGCTCTACAGATATTTCTTCCCAAAAAATTCTTGCAAAGTTTTACTCTGATGTATTCACTATCGCATTTGGAAATATGTTCATCTGTTTGGATTTTTCCATGTTTAAAACTTATAGGCGTAACCTTAAATAGCTTACAGTGTTCTTTTAGGATGGGATATTTGTAGATGGCAATAAATAAGTCTCCCGTTCCAGCTATGTGTATGTCCGCGTATTCTAGTACGTTTATTATTGGCACTGATATTAGTTCGTGTTGTATTATCTCTTGTATGTCTGCCAGGCTTAAGGATTCGGTTAAATATGCATTATTTTTTGCGGCGTTAATCGTTCTCACTAGTAATAAAAGTTGGTCATGTACTTGTTCGATGATAAGGTGATTCTCTAATATATGGCCACTTAAATTATCGATTAATTTTTCGAATCTTGAGTTGATTATGTGCTGTTTTTCGTTGTTGTTTATTAATGTGTTTATAGCTGTCTCCATTTTAATGAAGTCATCGTGGTCTGGATTTCCTGTTATGAATTTCAAAGCTGATCCTAAAAAATTTTAAGATCTTGTGTGCCTTTTATAAGAATTTAGCTGGTCTGCTATCATTTCAATTTTCTTCATCCAGATCATTTCTTGGGCAGTGAAATTTTGTTTTCCCATAACAATTTGCCTGTATGGTGTGAGTATTTTTGTCAGGTTAGTAACGTGGAAGAGGAATGAATATTCGTCGTATATCAGAACATCATCAGTTCTGGTTAGAACGTATTTTTGTCCATTTAGGTTTTTAATTTCTGTGTCTCCCCTGATTTCTGATGTGACCACTGCGAGTAATATCAGGTATATGATCATTATGATTAATGGTATAATTTTTAATGTTGTCCTTATGTACAATCTTCCCCCTTGTAGTTAAGACAGTGTCCTCACGGTCTTCCTTTATAGTGTATTTAATATATCTGGCGTCTTTCTTTTTCCTTACTCCTTTGATTTTAACTAATATTTGTTCATTTGGTGAAAATGTTCGGTGTTTTGTACCTTGATTCAATCTTTTGAGGGTTTTTTCTGATGCACTTTTTAATTTCTCATATATATCTTTTTTATTATAATTAATCTTGTTAAACAAAATGTCTACTGGTTTTTGTCCTGTGACTGTGTGTATGGTGTTATTTAATTCTCTTATTGTTTTATATATTTCTTCGGATATTGTCGTTTCGTTTTGTATTTTAAATATTCTTGCTAATTCGGAGATTGTGCTGTGAGCGCGTTCAACTTGTCCGTTAGAAGTCGATCGGTAGACTGGAGTTTCTATCTTTTTTATTCCATATTTTTCACACATAATTTTTACTGTTGGTGTATTTAGACAATTTTCGTTATCAGTCATTAATCGTGTGCAGTTCGGAAAATTATTTGTGATAACTTCAATTTTCTCAGACATGCGTTCTCTTGAATCTATTTCTCTAAGGGTAATGTATTTTGAGAATTTATCAATAGCGACTAGAAATGTTTTTTTATCATTAAAATAAATATCCATGTGTATGTATTTTCCGGGTTCTGTTGGTATGTCAGATTCTCCTGCTGGTTCTCTTGTGGGGTTTCTTTCATATTTGCCATACAAACAGGGTGTACATCTTTTGTTAAAAGCCTTGCATTGTTGTTTTATTTCAGGCCAGTAATAATTTTCAAGTATCTCTTGAATGTTATTCTTGTAACCTCTATGTGCTCTATTATGTATTTTCTTTACTATTTCGGTTTGTCTTTCTTCTTCACGAACATCGATTAATTTTGTTGGTGTATACACAAAGTTTGCAGTGTTGAAAGTGTTTTTTATAATAGGGCTGAGTGCATAGATATTTTCTCTGGTGGTGTGTATGGCAGTCGTTTTGTTTGGATGTAATATATTTTTCAACTCTGTGATCAGATTTTGTTCATTTGTAAAGTTGATTGTGTGCCTTATTCTATTTGAAAATATTGTACGGGTTCGTGTTTCGTTGATTCTTTTATTTGGAACGAGTTCGATTTGGATGGCATATGCATTTAAAGGTTGTTTTACTTGTTTAATAATCTCTGTATAAGAGCTTTCGGCTGAATGAGCTGTATCAATTGATGATGTATTTATACATTGTCTTGACAAAGCGTCACCTACTACGTTTTGGTGCCCTGGTTTATATACCAGTTTTGCTCCAAAGTCTTCAATAATGGCTTTCCAGCGTTTTCGTTTTTGGTTGGGGTTTTTTTCAGAAATGGCGTGTGTTAGGGACTGGTGGTCGGTATAAATGGTAAGGTCTGTTGTTCCATAAATATAATTCCTTAGTTTTTGTAATGCCCAAATGATGGCTAATAATTCTTTTTCGTTGGTGGAGTAATTTTCCTCCGTTTTACTAAGTGTTCTACTGAGAAAAAATATTGGCTTTTTCATTTGGCTAAGCACTGCTCCAATAGCTATGTTGGATGCGTCTGTGGTCAGCTCGAATGTTTTATTATAATCTGGTTGGAAAAGTTCAACCTGTTCCTTTAAACAATTTTTAAATTTTTTAAATGCCTGTATAGCGGCTTCCTCTAATTCTATTTTTGTTTTAGCACTTTTATTTTTACCGATTTGTCCGTTATCACCTCGTAATTGAATTGTTAAGGGCTTGGCTATACCAGCATATCCTTGTACAAATTTCCTGTAGTATCCTGTCATACCCAGGAATCCTCTTAAGTCTTTTAGTGTTTGAGGGAGGGGGTATTTTTCGATTGCTTCCACTTTTTCTGGGTTAGTGGCGATTTTATTGTGTTTAATTATGTGACCTAAATATTCAACTTCTGTTTGAAAGAATTTTGATTTTTCATCGGATACCTTTAGTGTTGCTCTATTTAGTGCATTAAATATAATCTCTATGTGTTCCATATGTTCTTCTGGTGATGATGAGTAGATCAAAATGTCATCGATATACACATATGCAAATTTCCCAATGTATTCTCTTAGGATGTCGTCGACACATCTTTGAAATATGGATGGTGCGTTTTTCAGCCCGAATGGCATACGTATAAATTCGTATTTTCCACCGTTCACACAAAAAGCAGTTTTTTTTCTATCTTCCTCTCTTATTCTAATTTGATGGAATCCTGATTCTAAATCTAAAGTCGTGAAATATTTTGCCTTTCCTAAATTCTGTATTGTCATGTTCACATCAGGAATGATATATCTGTCAGTGATTGTATGGGAGTTTAATTTCTGGTAGTCTATCACCATTCTTTTCTTAGGGCGTCCATCTTCATCTAAGCCCTTTTTTGGGACAGTCCATATCGGGGAATTATAGGAGCTGTTACTCCTTTGGATGATTCCGTCCTTTATAAGTCTTTCTATTTCCCTATTTACAAAGTCATTATCCGGTATGGGATATGGGTATTGCTTCGTCCAAATGGGGTCGTCCGTTTTTGTTCTTATTGTAGCTTCTATCGTTGTCGTGAAAGGTAACGGTCCTATGCCATTGTTTTCTTTCATTAACTTGTTAATTTTTTCCTTATACATGTCATTACCTATCGTATAGTTTATCCTATTACTTTCCTTTCTTCCACTGTCAGAGTCATATTTCTTATGTCTATTAAGGCATTTAATGTAATTATACCCTGTAGTCCTAATATTAAATCTGAATCTGTTATATTATCTAATTCAAAAAAATCTATATCCTCACCGAGGAATTTAATTCTTTGTTTAGTGTTTACTATTGAAGTTCCATGCATCGAAATAACCTCCATAGGTTTTACTTTCTCAATTACATTAAATTTTAAAGATTTTTTTACGTAATTATGGGTTGCTCCGGTATCTAGCAATACATTATATGTTTTTTCATTGTCACTCATTAGTATATGGGGCAACCCGTTTATTAGTTTAAATGCTTAACCACTAACTTATTAACAGTACCTGTTTCTACTATAGTGCTGCTGTTGTCCTCGTCTTTGGTGATGATGTTGTTGTTTCTCATTTGTTTGTTGGTTTGGTAATTTCCGCTTGGTTCTCTTTCTCTTTTCCATGGTTGGTGATTGAAGGGGTTGAAGCGTGCTGGTTGACGATGAATCGTGTTTCCAAAACTGATGTCCATTGGTTCCGGTCGCGGTTGGTGGTTGTTATATCTTGGTGATTGATATTGTTGATTTCTTTCCATTGGTTTTGAGTGAAAACTGTTGAAAGGCTGCCTCGGTCTAAATTCCGTCCTAGGTTGCAATTGATGCCTTTGCTGATGCTGATGACGTTGTTCGTTGCCAAATGGTCTGTTGAATTTTCCTTCATGAGCCAACCTTAAATTCTGATGACGGTTGTCGTGTTCTATTGTCCTTGCTATAGTGTATGCATGCTCTAGATCGTGAGGTGCATTTCCGTATAGGGTCGACTGAATGAATGTGTTATTTACTCCGGCTATGAAGACTCGAACTGAATCTTCTTCTGCTTGAGATGTCATGGCTCTGGTTACGGCTTCCATATGACCGGACATTGAAATCTTTGAAATGATTAGACTTAAACGTTTATTTATTTCATCATAGAACTCTGATAAGGTTTTCCGTCCTTGACTGCAGCTCTTCATTTCATCTTGGAGAACATATAGTGGTCGAGTATCTGCGTATGCTTTGTCGAGTCTGTCACGGATGGCTAAAAATTAAATATTGTGCCGTGGTTGGCTAGTAACTGTGCTACGCTTCCCTGTATTTTTGTTTTTACGATCTGCAGTGCCTGGGCGTAAATTGGTTGGTTGCTGAGATTGGATATGGTCTCCATCATTCGTGTTGCGTCTTCTCTCCATATCCTGTAGTTGTTCAAGTTACCATCAAAGACGGGTAACGATTTAAAAACGTCTAGTTTCACCTGGTTTTCATTTGTGATTCTAGGCTCTATTGTAACCCTTTGGTTTTCTGGGATGATTTCTACGTGTTGTACTTGCCTAATTTGTTCTTCCAAATTCTGGACTTGTCTTTGATGTTCAGTCCGCATGTTCTCAATGGTGGCTTGTAGGGCTGCCATTTGTTGTACCAGTAAACTTACATCAAAATTTTGTGCCATTGTTGATGTTGGGGTTTCTTCAGTAACTTCTTCTAATTGTCTGTTTAAGTCGAAAGTTGTTCCGCGTTTTGGTTTTTTAAAATTGTACATTTGCTAATACAAGCAGTTTGTTGTACTATCCTTCTATGAAGGTTTACTTAGTTGATTTCAGTTTAAACTTCGTGTCCTTGCTGCGACAAGGATTCAGATGGTCCGTCTCGTTGGAGAATAAGTTTAATTACTCTCCTGGCAGGATCGCCAATTAAAGGTTTGTAAGTATCAGAGAATACAAAAATATAATTTTTTGACTACTATGAGTCTTTTTCTTTATTTATAAATTCTCTTAATGAATTAAAAATATCTCGACGTCTATGCGTCTCTATAACTAATTTTTAGCTCTGGTGAGTTATTCTTAGTACACATGCTAAATCTTAACTGACTACTATTTTGAAATATCTTTCTTATATACTAAAAAATACATGTCTTTGTTTCTTATGTATTAAAACATATCTTTGTTTAGTTTCGTACTTTCTCTGACTTTGATTATTTACAATCATTTACAGTATTAAGTTGTTTACAATTTTTTAGATTTATTTATGATATTTGTATATTTGTTTGTTCGACCTTTTTTATCTTTATTATGTTTATGAATACATTATGTTCTAATATTTAATCCGTATTTTATCTTAGTATAATGCTTGTATATGTTTACATATGTGATTTATGGCCTAACCTTTACTTATCATAAAAATGTCTTAATTACTATTTTCGTTATTGAACATGCTTCATGCAGAAACATGTTTGTTACTTTCTTTGTCACTGCAAGAGCATGTGTTATCATTAAAGATGTTTCATGCAGAAACATGTTTGAATCCTTATCAGTATAATCGTTATTATGTTTCTACATCTTTATAGTTTTAAACAAAGAGGGTTGTTTTGTGTGCGAGTGACGTTAACTGCGAGTGACGTTAACTCGCGCGATAAGAAAATAAATTCTGCTTGCGCAGCCCATTCTCTTGTTGAAACATGTATACTGTAACCAACAAATTATTTCTATCGCGCTCTTTGAGTTTCTTCAAACAAATAAACAAATTATCATGAATCAAATAAACAAGATTGCGCAGGTCCGTTAGTTTCATTGCTATGAATGAGATGTTTGCGTGACGTAGACAAAGACCTTTGTGTTTTGTTTTAAAAGCAAAATAACATTTTGAAACAAATTTAAGAACAAATAGAAAAAAATATAAATAAAAATAAATTAAAACAAGTAAAAGTGTTATATTCGGCTGTGCCGAATTTTATATACCCTTCACCAACGTTCTTCTGCTTTCTAATTTATAAAATAGTTTCAGTTAGCAAAAAAAAAAAACAACTTCAGTTGCACTTTTTGATTACTTTTATAAATAAAAAATTTTAAAATTTCCCACCCCTGGAAACGAAATTTGAATTTTTCAAATATTTTTTGCCAATGCAAACTTTCATAATGTGTAAACCGGTTTTATTTAAGGAAAACTACAAATTTGTAACCATTTTGGTAACTTTCATGTGATACAATATATATAATATTTGATAAGAACATTGTTTTTCCTGAATTAAAAAATACTTTTAATTAGTAAAAATAAACGACATTAGTTGCTTTTTTGTTAGTTTAGTGTATAAAAAATTTAAATTTCCCATCCCTGGAAAAAAATTTTATATTTTTTAGTTTTTAATAGACAATTGGGGCTTCCCGATACATGAAGCAGATTCAATTTACAAACAAACAGAAACATAATTGGTTTTTGGTGTTAATTTTGCGTCGAGAAATAGGTGTAAGCTTCCCAGCTCTGGAACCATCCTTCCGATTTTTTTGAATTTCAATACCACTCTATTTAGGGTAATTTCCAATCCATCAGTCCAAGAATGAAGTCTCTCGCCCTTCTGGGGGCTTGGGAAAACCGTAATTTCTTCGATATCAATATGCGACCCCATAAAGTATATATATTCTCGATCCTTATGAATAGCGATGATGATTGAGCGATGTCCGTCTGTCTGTACGTGAAATGAACTTAAATAGAGTGGTATTGAAATTCAGAAAAATCGGAAGGACGGTTCCAGAGCTGGGAAGCTTGCACCTATTTATCGACGCAATATTAACAGCAAAAAGCAATTATTTTTCTGTTTGTTTGTAAATTGAATCTGCTTCATGCATCTGGAAGCCCCAATGGTCTATTAAAAACTAAAATATATAAAATTTTTCCAGAGATGGGAAATTGAAATTTTTTTATACATTAAAGTAACAAAAAAGCAACTAACGTCGTTTATTTTTACTAATTAAAACAATTTTTTAATTCAGGAAAAACAATGTTCTTATCAAATATTATATATATTGTATCACATGAAAGTTACCAAAATGGTTACAAATTTGTAGTTTTCTTTAAATAAAACCGGTGTACACATTATGAAGGTTTGCATTGGCAAAAAATATTTAAAAAATTAAAATTTAGTTTCCATGGGTAGGAAATTTTAAAATTTTTTTTTTTTATAAAAGTAATCAAAAAATGCAACTGGAGTTGTTTTTTTTGCTAACTGAAACTATTTTATAAATTAAAAAGCAGACGAACGTTGGTGAAGGGTATATAAGATTCGGCACAGCTGAATATAACACTTTTACTTGTTTTAATTTATTTTTTATTTATATTTTTCTCTATTTGTTCTTAAATTTGTTTCAAAATGTTATTTTGCTTTCAAAACAAAACACAAAGGTCTTTGTCTACGTCACGCATACATCTGATTCATAGCAATGAAACTAACGGACCTGCGCAATGCGTAATCTTGTTTATTTGATTCATGAGTTAGCTAGTTAGCCTGAATATAATGATTTAAATCATTTTGTGTCATAAAGTGATTCGAATCAATATATCCAATTCTAACTAGCGTAGGCAGAATTTTTTCTCCCCTCCACAAACATATGTTTCTGTGGTGAATTATTGTAAATTTCATAGCATATGAAAAGTAAGACTGTATAGACTTTCCCAACCTTGTTCAGTTGTTTCGCTGCTTCAAATACATTGTAAATGTGTATATGTAGTGATGCGTAACACTGATATATATATACTTTGAACTCACAGAAACATGACCTAATGTTTACTCAAGATACATACGTCGTTGATTGGACTCTTGATATTAATTAAAGAGCTGCATAATTTAGGTTTATACATGAACATGCCATGTGTTCATTATAAAATGTATATGTTCGAACTCATGCATGATTAAACTGCGATTCATAAAGCAAAAATTTTTCATACTTATGTAAGTCATGGTGAACTAATAAGTTGGCTTCTCTTCGGCAATTAATACAATATTGCGACAACCAAAGCAATTGTTGTTTTTTTAATATTATGGTCCGCATCGAAAATTTAAGTACTAGACCGCAATTGAAAACCTTTATCGCATATTGGTAAAAAGTTCACAGTTGATAAAATAATAAAAACTTATAAAGCAACTGGAACTTGCGCAACAGTTGCATATAAAAGTAACTATGTACATAGATATAAAAACTAATGAACCCGATAAATTAGAGGAATTTTTAAACCAAATTAATAAATCCAGACAGTAACCCATTTTCATATTTCTGGTGCGCTGCACAAGACATTATTTCCAAAGTAAATAATCAACATAATTTTAACAATAATTTTTCACACGCTTTCCTAATTGAAATGGTTAGCCAACAAACGTAATTTAAGTTAAACAAAATTGTCATACATACTTATCAATTTCCTTTAACAAAATTAAATAAAATAACAAAATCTAATTTAAGCTAAGTAAGCAAAATTGTAATACATTTTAAGTTGATTGAATATAATTAAAGAAAATAACAGACAGACTGATCTGACAACCGAAACTGATCAAACGTGTCTTTTATTTTTAATTTTTTAAAAACGCTCGAACGTCGGCAAATAACAAAATTCAAGTGCTTTGAGAGGTGAACGTCCAAAAAAGATTGATTAACGAACTCAACGTGTGATAGTCAGAAGAATTTCTGAAAACATCAATATAAGTGCAGTGAAATTATCCCAAGAAATATTAAAATATAACAGGATCGACGTTCCCTCAGAAACTACCCCAAGATTCCTTAAAAGGACCGATTAGCATTCACACGTTGCCTGAAAAAAGCCATTTGTTAGTGAGGTTGGAAAGAGGAGGTTGGATTATGCACTCAAGTACCAAGATATCCATTTAACGCGTAATTTTCACCGATGAATGTAGGTTCAACGTTTTCGGTAGCGGTGGTTTATATAAGGTATGGAGAAAACCTAATTCATGGAAATGCTGCACACATGTGCAACTGCAAACAATTCTCACATATCCAAACAGAAATAGGACTTGTTTAATACAGGAACTATACATCATTGCAGCCAAATAATGGTTGGACAAAATTCTGGAGTGGTGATAGCACCTGACGTACAATCTCGCCATGGGTTATTCCACGTGTGACGGAATGGGCAAATAATGCTCTGAAGTAGAGAACTACTGGCATAAAGCAAGCGTTGAATATTTACACTGCTTATACCTAAGTAGTAATTATTTAGTTATTCTACTCTTCATAATCATCAAATGCAGCACAACAACACTGCATGTAGATATCCCTCTTTTTTAGAAGAAGCAATGCAAGACTCTGTAAATTATTTAGATTAATATGTAGCAACTACTTTATAAAAACAAAACTTGTTTTATAAAAATTATTTTATATATAACATTTGTTTCTTAAATTAAAATTTATGTAAAAAATAGAAAGGATACAGTTAGACAGAAAATAAAATTGAAACTAACATAACATAGTTTTAATAATTGGTGACCCCGAGTTCCTCACGTACATATATAAAGGACTTAAAAACCAACACAAATGCCAATAGTACGAAATCAGGAATCTGCAGAACATTATGTTACAACAACTTCATCTGTTTCGCATTCCTCGATTCTGGAAAGAAAATCCAACAATTTGGTTTGCTCAGTTGGAAGCACAATTCGAAAACCATGCTAGAACAAATGAAAAAACCAAATATTTTGCAATCTTGCCGGAATTAGAGCCTGATGTACCTTCTCAAGTAAGTGATATTATAATGAAACCTTCAGAGAATGCCTATTCGGCAATTAAACAAAAACTCATTGAGCAGTTTTCCATTTCTGAGGAAAAGCGTATTAAAAAGCTTCTCAACGAAATGCCAATTGGTGACAAAACACCTAGCTCATTGCTACGTGAAATGCGAGGTCTTGCCAATGGTAGTGTAAGAGATGAGTTTTTGCGAACTATGTGGTTACAACGCTTGTCGCCACAAATTCAAACTATTTTAGCAACTTCATCAGAGTCTATAGACAGTAAGCAATTATGGCTGACAAGATTGAAGATATTTCTGGATCATCATTGAACAACATATCTAGCATTCGAAGTTCAAACGCAATCGCTGATTTGCGTGAACAAATTTCTGCACTTACCAATGCATTAAAAAATCTTCAAATGACACAGAATCGCAGATCATCTCGGTCGAATTCGCGTAAAGGATCAAAAATATCTCAAAATGTTTCACAACAGATGTATTATTAGCACAATAAGTTTGGAAATAACGCTCGCTGTTGTCGTCAACCTTGCTCCTACTCATATAAGGTGACGGAAAACTCTCAAGGCCGTCACTAAGCATTGCTAGTGACAGGAGACAAACCAATAACCATTTATTTATTCACGATTCTCTTCTTCGAAAAAGTTTTTTAATAGACTCTGGAGCTGACATCTCAGTTATACCATTGTCAAATCAAAGCTTAAAGGATCATCCTAACAATTATAAACTTTTCGCTGCTAATGGATCCGTGATTAACACTTATGGGGAAAAAATTCTTTCTCCAACACTGGATTTAAGAAGAAGTTTCTCTTGGGAATTTATTGTTGCTGATGTTGAATATTCAATAATTGGTGCAGATTTTTACAACATTATGGTTTGCTGGTGGATCTAAAGGAAAAAAAGTTAATTGACAATCACACAGGTTTCAAGTCATCTTTTTTCATTAAAAATGCAAATCATTTGGAAATAAAAACAGTAAGTAGTAATGGTCCATATCATGACTTGATTGCTTGTTTTCCAGACATTACCTGTAGCGGCTAAATAATTGTCGACTTCAAACATTTAAATATCTGGTTTGTTCTTAGTTTTGTTCATTATTCAACATTCAGTTAATGATCATTATTCATATCTTCTTTTATCCTGTATTAGTTATATACATATGTATGTATTCATATTTAAGAAAAAATTTACACATTATAAAAAAAAAAGGAATAACGTTCAAGTGCAAAAAGTCACGTCCGCATATTTTCTAGAAACTTGTTATTTGCCATTTTGTAAAATAGAATTACTTCTGTTTAGATAGTCGGCGGAACAACACAAATAATTTTGAAGTGCTTCTTGCTATTAAAAAGAAATTAAAATAAAGCCAAGTTAAATATAACACTGTTTGTTTTATAAATAAAATAGTAGTGAGGCGCTATTAAAACTTGTCAGAGTTTCGCCTGTAACAATTCTTGAAAATTATTTTGTTCAGTGACTTTAAAAAAAAATTAATTAGTTCAGTGACTTTTTTAAAAATTATGTGCTGAGTGAATCCTTTATATGAAATAATTCTTTTTGAGCAACTTATAAAAAAAATTATAAAAACTGCAACAGAAGCAATAATGGCCGGAGAAAATAATTGCAAAAAGTGTTGTGAGACGGATACAGTTGAGATGGTACAATGCGATGTCTGTGACCAACGGTATCACTTTGGATGTGTTGGAGTGGACAGCAACGTAGCGAACGTAAGTTGGACTTGTGAATATTGTAAAGGCGTGTCACAACTTACACTTACCGGGAATGTAACTCACACGTCCACACCAACTAACACTTATGCTAACGTACAACTATCATCAA
Source organism: Linnaemya vulpina (assembly GCA_963675445.1). NCBI lineage: Eukaryota > Metazoa > Arthropoda > Insecta > Diptera > Tachinidae > Linnaemya > Linnaemya vulpina. The sequence goes on along the minus strand of OY776281.1, from coordinate 46,124,890 downwards.
CCGAAATACAAGGGGTAAGTCAAAAGGTTTATATAACGACGCCGTCATCGAGTTAATATCAGGGTCAACAAACATCTTCATCAGAAAGTTTAAGGAATACTATCACCTTTACACCTGGCAAAAACTGTAGTACCACAACAATATGCCCCTCCATGAATGAGACTACCATCTATGATTTATTCTGCTCCCATAATGTCGCTCGTACCACCATCTTCATGGCAAAACGCGTATCAACCTTTCATTCCAGCATTCTTACCACCAAATTTAGTGCCAAATTATTTTCATCCCACCACTTCTTCAAATTTTCAAAGCCAAACAACGCAAACAGCACAAAGCATAAATGTTGATGATATTGCTAAGCGAAGAATGTTAGAGATAAAACGTCTCAAAGAAGAAATGCAGGTCAAGCGGCAGCACTTAGATGAAAAATATAAAATATTACCACAAACACGAGAATCATCGACACCATATTTGCCGATGTCGACATCAAACTCTGGGTCAGCAGTGGCTTCTGCAATAAACATGGGACCAACACCAGCGCAATTAGCAGCGAGGCAATCTTTTCCAAAGCAGCTTCCAATCTTTAACGGAGATCCCGATGAATGGCACCTTTTCATAAGTAGTTTTGAAAACAGCACATCTTTAGCTGGCTACACAGATGCTGAAAATTTAATGAGGCTTTAGTCATCACTTAAAGGTAAGGCTCGTGAAATTGTTAAAAATAAGCTATTAGTGAAACAGATGGTGCCCGAAATTATACGGACACTTCGTATTTGTTTTGGAAGACCGGAACACAGTTTAGAGTGCGTAATTGATAAGGCTAGAAGCTTTCCGCCAATTAAGGACAAATTGGAAACTTTAATAGAGCTTGCATTGTGTGTTTGCAACATATGTGATACAATGGAAGGGTGTCAACTTGCTTCTCATTTAAATAATCCGCTATTAGTCAAGGAATTAGTGGACAAACTTCCTAACAACCATAAATTGAAATTGACGTTTCCTAAGGACTGCAGCGTTCCTAGCTTTAAGATTTTTAGCGATTGGCTATATAATATGGTAGAAGCAGCAAGTAACGTGACCGCTTTGTTCGGAAAAACTAGTGCACCAGTGAATACGCACAACCGTAAAGAACCCTATGAGAATAACAACACAGTGGGTACCTCATGCCTTATATGTAATGATGGTAACCATAAAGTAGTCCAATGTGTTGCTTTTTAAAATATGTCGCTCAATCGCAAGTGGGAATGTGTGAAAGCCAAACATTTGTGTCGCCAATGTTTAGGTAGACATAAACGTAAATGCGACTTTAACAAAGAATGTGGCATTGACGGCTGTAAGTATAAACATAATTCTTTGCTACACAAAAAGGTGAGCGTTGAGCAAAATATTAACATGAATTCTCCTAATCAACAAAATTCAGTAGTGAATGCACACGGCAACAGCTATGATGAGTCTCAACCATTATTTCGAATAATACCTGTAAACATACATTCACCAAATAAAACTAAAAAAGTTTTCGCCTTTCTAGACGAAGGTTCGACAGTAACCCTTATTGAAAAAAGCATTTTTGATGAACTAGGCTTTAAATGCGAGAGTGACCCCCTATGTCTGAGATGGACGGGCGACACAACACCTCAAGAAAGTGACTCTGTGAAAGCTGACATAACAATATCAAGCGTAACTAACAACAAAAAATTCCGGCTGAATGCTGTTCATACAGTAAGCAATTTGGGCCTCTCATCACAGACGATAGATGTAAGCAAAATTTCTAAAATATTCCTGTATTTGACACAACTACCAATACAACCGCATGAAAACGCTACTCCGGTAATTTTAATTGGGGCCGATAACTGAATTCTAGCTGTTCCCCTTAAAATACGCGAGGGACAGTGGAACCAACCAATCGCTTCCAAGACCAGACTGGGGTGGACATTGCAGGGCTCAAGCAATAAAGGCGCCAAGGAATATCGTATGAATATACACGCGTGTGACAGCCGGCAAAATTACAAGGAGCTTCATGATATGGTAAAAGAATACTTCTCTCTAGAGTCATGTAAACAAAAACAACTGCTTTACTACGACGACAACCGAGCTATGGCCATTTTGAAAAATACGACAAAAAAAGTCGCCAATCACTACGAGACTGGTTTGCTATGGCGCAATCCAAACTTGTACTTACCTGATAGTTATAATACAACCTTAAAACTTTTGCAGTGTCTTCAAAATAAATGCAAAAGGAATCCATCCTTAGAAACAACTGTACAAAATCAAATTGACAATCTTCTTTTAAAAGGATATGCTAAAAAACTCAGTCAGAGTTAGAGGTGCATCGCAACAAAGTGGGGTACTTGTCGATATTCGTAGTCTTCAATCCTAACAAACCAAGTAAAATCAGATTAGTTTGGGACGCAGCGGCGAAATCCAACGGTGTGTCATTAAATGACTTCATGTTGTCAGGGCCTGACCTTCGAAAGCCCTTGATGGAAATCCTCCTTAAATTTTGCATTGGAAAAATTGCTATATGCGGCGACATTTCTGAAATTTTTCATAGGGTGAACGTAATAGAAAACGACATGGTATGAAGAAAGCGCCAATGACGCACAACCAAGTGTTTTTATAATGCGAGCGTTAACCTTCGGCATCAGTTGTGCTCCTTGTATCGCTTACTATGTACGCGATAAAAATGCGGACACGTTCAAGGAAAAATATCCTCGGGCAGTTGAGGCCGCACAACAAAATTAATACGTCGATGATTTTATTGATAGCGTTCCGGATGAACCCCAGGCCATAGAATTAGCGATGCAAGTGAAGGAAATCCATTAAACTGGTGGCTTTAGAATGCATAACTGGACATGAAATTCCAAAACCGTCTTAGAGCAGTTAAGCGACAACAACAGCCTACCTGAGATGGAAATGCAAGATTGGGGCTCGATTGAGTTCAGATATATTTCTAGATTTGCAAGACTAAAACGAGATGTCCTTAATGAAAGCTTAATACCAACCAAACGTGAAACTCTCCAAGTGTTGATGTCCATATTCGATCCTCTGGGGTTTGTATCCTGCTACACCATAGGCCTAAAAATATTAGTTCAAGAAATATGGCGATCTGGTATAGCATGGGACGAAGAGTTAACAGATGATTTAAACAAAAACTGGTGTAAATGGAAATCCTTCATTTCAAAAATAACGGCATCAGAATTTCCAGATGCTACTAATGGAAGCCACTAACGATGTCCAACCACACACTTTCGTTGATGCCGGCGAAAATGCTTACGCTGCTGTATGTTACCTACGTGTAAAGAAATATGACGTCATAACCGTACCTGTAGTCGCTGCCAAGAGCAAAGTATCACCGTTGAAGCCACTATCGATTCCAAGGCTCGAGCTGTAGGCTGCATTACTCGGCACAAGATTGGCCAAAAATTTATTGCTAGTGCCGCAAATTAAAATTAACTCGCAGTTCTGATGGAGTGATTCAAAGACTATTCTGAAATGCCTGCAAATAGATGCTAAGAGATTCCATCAATTCGTCATGGATCGTGTGGGTGAGATTCTTGAGCCTACAAATGTCAAACAGTGGATATGGGTTCCATCAAAGCAAAATCCTTCCGACCTTACTACGAAGGTACTTGCTCCAACCAATATACCGATGTGCTTTGACGGTCCAGAATTTTTACGCGCTAGTTCAGTTGAGTGGCCTTACTGTGACGATATTGGAATAATTAATGCAACAGAAATAAAACGCTGCAATTTGGTGATTGAAACCGCAAAAATAACCAAAATTAATGTTGAATATTATTCAAATTGGAGACGGTTATACCACGCTGTGGCTACTTTTATCCTGTATTATCAACGACTCAAAGAATTTGCGATGCACACAACAATTAAAAAGCATATAGAGATAGATGTAACCCTAATTGAAATTTGTACAGGGTAGCGAGTATGGAGAAGAAATACATTGTTTAGTACATGTTAAACCTATACCTAAAGGAAGCAAACTAATTTCCATGAATATATACTTGGATAAAAATGGTGTTATAAGAAGTCGTGGAAGAGCGGAATTCCTTAGTAATCACGAAGACGTAATCGTTTTGCCTAATAATCACCACGTGACATTTTATTAAGTCGACACTTTCACGGAAAATTTCGTCATCAGTCCCATGAAACTGCGCTTAATGAAATAAGATCTCATTATTATATTTCGAAGCTACGAGTTCTGTTCCAAAAAGTGAGACGAATGTGCCAATGGTGCAAAATCAACTACGTCACACCACAAGTATCACAAATGGCTGCGTTGCCAGCAGCAATACTAGCTGCATTCGAACGACCTTTTACTTATGTGGGTGTGGAATATTTCGGCCCTATAAACGTAGCAGTTGGCAGAAGATGCGAGAAAAAGTGGGGTGTAATTTTTACCTGCCTAACAGTGCGTGCCGTACATATAGAGATCGCACATAGTTTAGATACCAGCTACTGCATAATGGCGATTGGAAATTTTATTTCCAGACGCGGTACACCTAAAGAAATATATTCCGATAATGGAACCAATTTTAAAGCTGCTGAAAAGATTTTGTGCGGTCAATTTGAAAACATCGATGTATCTACAATCCAAAAAACCTTCGACCAAATTAAATGGAAGTTTAACCCACCCGCAGCGCCGCACATGGGCGGTGCTTGGAAGAGGTTGGTGAGGTCTGTTAAAACCGTCATTTACAGCATTTGCCCAACAATGAAGTTTACCGATGAGAGTTTGAAAAATGTATTGTGTGAAGCTGAGTTCACAATAAATTGTCGCCCACTAACCTTTGTTTCGATTGAGAACAGCAATGATGAAGCCCTCACTCCCAACCACCTACTAATCGGATCATCAGATGGCTACAAACTGATTGCTAACGAAGGTATGGACCTCCGACAATGATGGTACAAAACGCAAGAGTTTGCTGATCAGTTTTGGAGAAGATGGCTGAAAGAATATGTACCTACAATCTCACGACGAAACAAACGGTTCGCCAAACAACCACCCGTTAAACCAGGAGATGTAGTCGTCATTGTTGACCCAGATCTACCCAGAAATATTTGGCCCAAAGGGATGGTGATTGATACTGCAGAGCAAGAATCAAAACCAAGACTGGTATTCTGCAAAGACCAGTGGTGAAATTAGCAGTTTTGGAAGTGTCTGGTGCCTTTAAAGGTAAACTCAACCTGCCGACCTCGTTTACGGAGGAGTTACCTGTTGCGGCAAAATAATTGTCGACTTCAAACATTTAAACATCTGGTTTGTTCTCAGTTTTGTTCATTATTCCACATTCAGTTTTGTTCATTATTCAACATTCAGTTAATGATCATTATTCATATCTTCTTTTATCCTGTATTAGTTATATACATATGTATGTATTCATATTTAAGAAAAAATGTACACATTATAAAAAAAGGAATAACTGTCAAGTGTAAAAAGTCACGTCCGCATATCTTCTAGAAGCTTGTTATTTGCCATTTTGTAAAATAGAATTACTTCTGTTTAAATAGTCGGCGGAACAACACAAATAATTTTGAAGAGCTTCTCGCTATCTAAACGATATTAAAATAATGCCAAGTTAAATATAACACTGTTTGTTTTATAAATTAAATAATAGTGAGGCGCTTTTAAGACTTGTCAGAGTTTCGCCTGTAACATTTCCAATCCCTCAACAACATCGGTAAAAGAAAAACACAATATTCAACATTTTATCGAAACAAAGGGTCAACCCGTGAATTCCAAACTACAACGTCTTTCCCCTGAACAATTTGTTATAGCAAAGCGTGAATTTCAATTTATGATGGAACAAGGTATATGTTTCCCATCCAAAAGTAATTGGTCCAGCCCATTACATATGGTTCAAAAAAACAATGACCAATGGCGTCCCTGTGGCGATTACAGACGTTAGAATTCCATTACAGTTCCAGATAAATATCCGCTGCCACATATTCATGACTTTCGTGTTGGATTAAGCGGTAAGAAAATATTTTCTACTGTTGATTTGGCTTCGGAAGATATACTGAAAACCACCATTATAACACCATTTGGACTCTTTGAATTTAATTATATGACATTTGAGTTATGAAACGCTGGCTTTCTTTTCAAAGATATATACATGAAATTCTGCGTGGGCTTAATTTTTGCTTTAGCTATTTGGATGATGTTCTTATTGCCCCAACTCAGAAGATGAACATTTTCATCATCTGGATCAGGTGTTTAAACGCTTTGATGACTATGGTGTAGAGATAAATTTGTCAAAATGTCGATTTGGTCAGTCAGAAATTCAGTTCCTTGGGCATATGGTTAATAAAAATGGCATTTATCCACTTCCTGATAAAGTAGCTGCGATTAATGATTTGGCTGCTAATGTAAAAGAATTGAGACTTTTCCTTAATTTTTATCGTGGATTTATTCCTCATGCTGTTGAAAGTCAGATGCCACTTCTTGAATATTAAAAACATAGCAAGAAAAACGATAAGACTCCCATAGTTTGGACTTCGGCAGCTGAAAATGCTTTTAAAAAATGCAAATTAGATTTAAGCAATGCAACACTTCTTGCACATCCAGTATATAACAAGCCAATTTGCGTGATGGTAGATGCATCAGCAATAGGTGGAGTCCTTCAACAACAGATTGATGATGTATGGTTTCCTTTAAGTTTTTTTCAAGAAAGCTTACAGAAACTCAAACTAAGTACAGCACTTACGATCGAGAACTGCTGGCAATTTACACTGTAATAAAATACTTCAGGCACATGCTCGAAGGCCGGCACTTTATTATATTTACGGATCAAAAGCCCTTAGTTTTCGCGTTTCATCAAAAACCTGAGAAAGCTTCCCCGAGTCAGTTTCGTCAACTTGATTTTATATCACAGCTTTCAACTGATATTCGACATATTAGTGGTCATACTAACACAATAGCAGATGCACTCTTACGTATCTCTCTGATTGATGTTCCAAAATCTATAGATTACGAAGAATTAAGTAAATCTCAAGAAATTGATTTGCAACTTAAATCACTTTTAAATGATAATACGACGCAACTTGTTTTAAAGTCAATAAAGATTTTTCAAGATAAACCATCCATTATTTGTGATATATCAACAGAAAAAGCAAGACACTTTGTGCCATTACATATGGCTTGTCACACGGTGGCATTAAATCTAGTATAAAACTCATACAAGATCGTTTTGTTTGGCCGAATATGAAGAAAGACATACATGACTGGGCTCAAGAATGTTTACAATGTCAGCGCTCCAAAGTAAATCGCCACACATTTAGTAAAATTTGTACATATCCTATGGCTTCTGAGCGTTTATCTCATATAAATATAGACTTAGTTGGTTTTTTACCCTCTAACTTGCTTACTTGCATCGATAGATTCACTCGATGACCGGAAGCAATTGCACTGGAAAATATATCAGCTAAAACTGTGGCTGAAAACTTATATAAAGGTTAGATATGACGTTTTGGTATTCCATCAAAAATAACTACAGATCAAGGCCGTCAATTTGAGTCACATCTTTTCAAAGAACTCACCATTATTCTTGATTATAAACGAATTAGAACAACTGCTATCACCCATCCTCCAATGGTATAAAAGAGCGATGGCATCGTTCTCTTAAAGTTTCACTTATGTACCACAATAGAGAGAATTGGTTAGAAGTACTGCCTACTATACTTATGCGTCTTCGTTCCAGTATCGGGGATAATGTTTATGCAACTCCCGCTGAACTAGTATATGGTTCAACAATTCGCTTACCATGTGACATATTTCAAAATTGTACGGAATCATTACCTAATAGCGATTTTGTTCAAAATATTAAAGCCCAAATGAATATGCTTAAGCCGGTTGATGCTAGACATAAATCGAATAAATCTGTTTTTATTCACAAAACCCTGAAAACTTGTTCTCATGTTTTTGTTCGCAATGTTGCAGTCAAGAAACCACTTCAACAACCATATGATGGTCCTTACCGCGTTTTAAAACGAACAAAGTTTTTACTTTAGAAATCAAAGGCTGCAGCAAAGCTGTATCTATTGATCGATTAAAACCTGCTTTTATGTTCTATGATGATATATGTGAAGATCCAAAGAATATAATAATTCAACGTAAAACATTGAACTTATGCCCACGAAAATATGTAAATGTATCCAGAACCGAATCAAGGATTCCTAGAAAAGTAAAGTTTACAAGAGCTTATGTAATAAACTCTCTGGTGGGGGAGTATATGTAGCAACTACTGTATAAAAACAAAACTTGTTTTATAAAAAATATTTTATAAATAATAACCTTTGCTTTTTTAAATTAAAATTTATATAAAAAATAGAAAGAATAAAAAATATAGTAGTTAGTCAGAAAATAAAATTGAAACTAATACAACATAGTTTTAATAAATATATAATAGATTATATATTATATATATATATATATATATATATATATATATATATATATGGGTCTGGTAGGACATATATCATACACTTCCGTATCATACCACATGTAAAGTCCAAGACATTCGCATTTTAAGTTTTGGCCACTGTACTTTCAATATACGTTTCTCTGATTTAACTAAGAAAAAACAAAACGCAAAATAAAACGAAACGAAGAAGAGAAATCTAAATTCCATATCTGTTGCTATTTTCATTTAAAAATCTTTCGTATGGCGAGCTCATTTATAGCTAATCGTCGTTTGCAATAAACTACTTTTTACGACCCCACAAAATAATTTTCATACATACATATTTATCCTTTTATAGCAGTGAACCTATAAAAATAATTGTTGTTTTATTTAACAGCTCCTATTTTGTGTTGCTTTTTTAGGTATTCATTTGCTTTTTGTTTTATAAAAATATATTGTAGTCGAGTTGTGCTCTTTGCGTACAGGCAATACAACTCTATTACAATCTCATTATAAAATTTTATTTTAAGAGAAGAAGGTTTCAGTAAAAATGGTATCTGATGTTATTGTTTTTGCTTTAATTGATGAAGTTTTTGAGCAAGAAATCGAAGATGAACGCCAAAAAATGCGTGGAAAAAAGAGGAAGTGGTCGAAGGAGTGGTTAGCAAAAAAAAAAGAAACTTATTCAAATAAAAAACTTTTAAGAACGTTGCAAGAAAATGAACCAATGGATTACAAAAATTATATGCGAATGTCCGACGAAATATTTAATAATCTTTTGTTTAAAATATCCATTCATATACAGAAGCAAGACACAATTATGAGAAAAGCAATTCCTCCTAGCACTCGTTTAGCGCTAACGTTACGATTTCTAGCAACAGGATGCTCATATGAGGACCACTGCTGTTTCTCCACAAACGATAGGAAATATTGCTATAGAAACATGCGAAGCTATTATTCAAGTTTTACAACCATTTATTAAGGTAAGTAATAAAAATAAATGTAATAAGTATAAAGTGTTGTATCTGATTTAGAACTTTTTACTTGTAGCTCCCTCAAACTCCTACAGAATAGCTGGATGTGGCATAAAAATTTTATGAAAAATCGTTGTTTCCCAAATCTGTAAGAGCGCTCGATGGAAAGCATGTTAATAAAATAAGGCCCCGCCATTCAGGATCATTTTATTTCAACTACAAAAAAACCTTTAGTATCGTTTTAATGGCTGTTGTAGACAGCGACAGCAACTTTTTGATGGTAGATGTTGGTGCGAATGGCAGGTTCCCAGACGGTGGCATATTTTCCAACACAAAGTTCTTCCAAAAGTCGAAAATGAAGAACTTAATTTGCCCAACCCAACACCTTTGCTAAGTGATCAAGAATCATTGCACTTTGTGTTTATTTCAGATGCAGCATTTGCTTTTCGCAAAAATATTTTGAAGTCGTTTGGCTATTCAAACCACAGTTGCCACTGTGGTACAATTGAACCAAAAATTGTTGTTTTTTTACGTTTGGTTCGCTGGCTAATTTTTTTTCTTTTATGAAAAGTTAACGATTATAATATAAATAAATTTTGAAAGTTTTATTATGCCTGTAAAAATGTATTTACGAAAATTATTACTCTTCACATAAAGTAAAAATTTGATTCGTTTACAACACTTGATAGGAATCGATTATTACCTACCCACAGTAGTAAATCAAAAAGCTATATTGGCAACAGTGATCGATTGTTACTTTTGTTTACAAGTCAGAAATTGACAATTTGACTTCAGTGTAAAAAGTATTGTATTATGCTGGTATGCAAATAAAATTGAAAAAATTCGTTCTCCTTTTTTATTTTGGTTCTTTTTTTATGGATTTTGGTCCCGAAGAAAAATTTAGAGTGGCAACCGTGATTCCAACTTGACAGATGATCAGATAACAGAATATTAGCGTCTGCTAGAGTTAAGGTAGAGAACGCTTTTGGGATCCTAGCTTCTCGATTTAGCTTACTACGCACCACAACCAATTTGTGTCCAGAAAAAGCTACAGTTGTTGTTCTCGCATGTTGTTATTTACATAATTATTTGCGTCGGCAAACGATGTCTACTATGGAAATGTTGGAAGACTTCGTATAGTTGCCAAAAATTGAGCAGCAGAAATTCAACCAATGAAGCAAAAGGAATAAGACAAACATTTTGTGAAGCAATAAAACAATTAAAAACAATTTAATAAAAATAAAATTCAAATTACATTTAATTTATAATAATAATAAACAAATAAATACATAAAGAACATAAATAAAAAATTTCACATAGCATGTCCAATAACAGCCGCAGCGTCACGCCTAGAGGGGCGGCGGCAGTGAAGATAGGGTGCAGTATGATTTATTTGGTTCAAGGAGTAGAGGGAGGGGTAAATACTTTTACATTTCACTCCTCTGTGGTTGACTCTGCGGCAGTTACGTAATTTTGTATATTTGTTACTTTTCCCTTTTTTCCTCGTGCATATTTACTCATATTGGGAATCGTTCAATAATTCTGAGAAGTCATTATAAGTACGTGAAGCACGTGATTTTATTTGTCCAGAGAAAAAATTTGTACAACATTGTGAATCGTTAGAAACAACAGTCTCTGGTACAAATAGGACTGAATCATTAGTGTAATCACTGTATACTGTGTTACTGCTAACAGTACGTGGTGTACTAGTTCTTGATATATAAGGTGTCTCAATGTGGACAAAACGTGGAGTGCTCACTAAAGGTTCATTGGAAATACTTGACACAGTGTAATAGTACAAGTTGCTTAAGCGTGCCATCAACAAAATCTCATCGATAGCCCGTTTGGAGAATAATTGTTGATTCGGATTAACTTGCCGATACATGCAAGCCCATCCATTTGAAAAAACGGTAGCCTCATCTTCGATCTCTGCAACTTTGGATGATAACTCTATATGTTCGTTAACTCTTTTCAGAAATTCATATGGGTAACGATATACTCATCTTTATCTTTACTTAAGCTCGATCGGCCAGGCAATGGTATATCCAAGTCTCGCAAAAAATTAAAGTATTCATAGTACCACAAATTTGGTGTATCATTTCACTTGCTACTGCTCCAGACCTTTTACATTAAATGACTTTTTTCAATTCGCGGCGATAGCAATTGCGCATATTAGCTATTTTATTTTTTAGTTCCTCTAGGGTTCCTTCACTTTTAATTTTTTTATACTCCAACAATAGTTTATCATAACTCTTATTTCGAATGTTTCTATTTTTATAGTTTTTATTTTCGCAGTTCCACGATTCCGGCATAGTTTTATAAAATTCAATAAAATCTCGCATTTCTTTTGAGTCCTCCATTTTATCTTTTAAATAATTAAAAATAAAAGTATATTATCACTCTCTGCTGTCAGAATGAAAATGAACAATAAAACAGAATAATGTTGCACGGACATGTGGAAAAACGTTGCAATCTTGTTATATTACTTCTAAAAAAATCAAAACTTTTTGATCTTTTGCACAACCAGGGTCGTGGGCTTGTCTTGTGCAAAATAAAGACACACTTCTTTTCCTTAACGATTTTTATTGCCCGTATACGTACATACAAGTTGAGGAAAACGGTTCTAAGTAATGACGATTGTTGTGACCAACATGTTTATGACGGTTGGCTAGTTGATCGTTGGTCAACCCGTGATGGTTGGCTGGGCACTTGTGGTGATAGAAGTCGCTTGATGAATATGGTAGAAGTAGCCTGATGCGAACGATAGAAGTCGCCTAATGAAGATACTAGAAGTTGCCGGATGCAGATGATAGCAAAAACATACTCCAATAGAGGTTTATCAACCACTCTGTTGACGACGCAGCCGTGGGCAAACTAACAAACTCCCATACGGGATATAATAGACCAACTTATGTGAATATTTTATTTCTTTTAACTTTAATCAACGGTAACACTGTCTTCGATGATCTTAAATTCGTGGTTTCACATCACCAATCAAGTGATATAATAAGTATATGCTACAATATATATAAATATCTTTCAAACTGTGGTAATTTTTATCCATTTTGTGGAATGTGTGCTGAATTGAAAATTCATTACAATGTTTTGATCTCTCATCTTATCCTGAGACCTTAAAAAGTATATTGTATAAATTTTGCATGATTGCATTTAGGGCCATTATTACAACTTGGTGTTATCTTAAAGTGAGATTTTATCGGTCAGATTAACACATTTTCATTATTACAACTTTCTTTTAATCTAAGTATGTGCGATATATTAAAGGCAAGTTCAACTTTGCGATAAGTTTTACCAGGAGGATTTATGTTTATATTACCACATTTTCCTATTTTTTAATATGGTAGCACCAAACATAGGTCTTCTTCACTTGAAAAGTTTTTTGCCCGTCTTCTCACAGCTCGCACGGTCGTTTCCTTAGATGCTGACATTTTTAATTTTATAACACAAAGTTATATTTTCACAAATAAGAGATGCATATATTTTTAAAAGGTAAAACCAAGTGTGTCCTTGCCACTATAATTTTTCGCGATCTAAATAATCTTTCAAAAGTAGTCGGTAATTGCTAGTGTTATTGCCACACAATAAGAAATATACATTTAATATTATCGGCAAGTTGTAATAATGAAAAGTTGCTACCGGCCACTTTATCGACTTGTTATGCTAACGTTGGCATTTACTACCACCAACTTTGTCGTCAAGTTGTAATAATGGCCTTCAGTCAATTAAGGTTTTTCTACTAGCCTGTTTATATGAAAGATCTACTAACTGGTACTCTTTCTGTTGTTACCAAATTATGAAAAGTTTTCAAAACAATAGATTTCGTAATTGTTTTCCCAAAATTAGTTTGTATCATTAGTATCATGGATAATGTCTTATAAAATATCATAATTTGTCATTGCTAATTTACCTTTTTACACGATGGATCATAGTAACAACCCGCTTATTCGGCAAGACTGCTATAGACGGCTTTTGAGTAATAAATTCGTCACTCACAATTGCCAGTACTTACTTGGAGTACCAATATATTGTATGAATTCGTATGTAATCAAGAGAGCAAAATTCTTTTTCTGTCATGTTCTTTCTATTATTTACTTTGAAAACAAAAAAGTGTACAATAGTTTTCTAGCCGAAGCACAACCTACGTCAAACACGACCAATTATTTGTGCTTGTCGCTAAACGCTAATTGATGTGTCGGCATCATTCGGGGGTTGAAAAATTGTTAGTCTGTGTTTTGACAAAGAATATACACTATAAGAAGACGCATGTAGAACAACTCAGGAAATAAAATTTTAAAATCTTTATTGGTGCCGGCGGTAAGGGAAAAAACGAAGAAACCAACGTGTTGGATCGTTGATCATCGAACATGTTTAAAAGTTGGTTTCATCAAATTTAACTTAATGTACTGAAGGCATGGTAAAAAAACATAAGCAAAATACACATGCAAACTTGTTTGAAGACCTTTACAAAAAATTCTATTTTCATTTCAAAAGATTGTTAATGATTGAGCTACAATATTTATGTGCGAGTGTAATTTTCTTTTGCTTTACATAATGAATGCAAGTGAGAAAAAATAAAACAATTTAATATCGGGCGGGAAATGCTGGGTAAAGATGTGTAAGAGATCTAGAAGAAATTTTAAAGGTTTACGATTTTTTTATTCTCTTTAGAGCAAATTTGGCGAGGAAAATGTCTAATGCCAGAAGAAGATTACACAAAAATCTTTATATATGCGACCGTAACTTTGAAAGCTCATTCATTTGGATAAAAAACTAAAGGCGGAAGTAAAGACTCTATAATATAAAGATGTTGCACGCCATAGGTATATTACTAAAATTCAAAAATTTTGTACGTCGAAATCCAATGACTTATTTATTCTCTTTCTCATGTCTTTCTCAAACACAATTTTTGAGTAACATAATATACTTATTTTCTTACACTATGTGTTGTGTATGTTTGTATATGTATATATCTACATACCTAAGTATGGCTGTTATTTATTTATAACTAGCGATCCCCCTGCACACGTCGTCGTGCAAACAAGAAAATAAAAAAATTAATCCGAATTCATTTAAATCAGATATAAACTGCTTTTATTGTAATGCTCTGTGGTAAACAACATTTGTTGTTTTTCCATTTTCGGTGTAAATATACAAAACCGACGGTTTGCCAACGCGCGAACACGCTACATAGAACTGTCCATGTGAGAAGACTGGATGCACTAAATTACCTCCACAAAGATTGGCCTTACGCCTAATTAATGGTAATCGCAAACGCAAGGCGAACAGGAAACTGAAGTTGTTAAATTAAAATGGTATATCAGACGGAATCATTGGGATACGTGGAATGAATACATCTTCCCCTTTTAATTTTCCAGTTAAAATGGTAGCTTCAATTACATAAGCCATCAACCTTTTAATAGCAAGTCTTGTACCATTACACAAACGGGGTTGATTCATATTACGAAGCATAATAATAGTGGCTCCAACTTTCTGTTGGAGATTACGCGGAGGCAATCCTGGTAAGTCCAACGAATTCAAAAATTCTGTTGGATAATTCACAACATCTCTTTCATTGATAACAGTATCGACAGACTTGTACAATACCACTTCGCCAGGAATCTTTGATTGTATAGCCATCTTTGTTCTTTGCCGCTAATATTGCTCTGGCACTCAACCATGCATGGCATGTATATTGTTGTGCTATTTTAGTGAAAACACATTCAATCAATTTCTCTTTTGTCTGTACGAAATGGATTAAATCACTTGGCAATGTTATCAATCCAGTGTCATCAATAAGCATTTCACCGTTCTTAATTTTCAGCAATTGCTTAGAGAACTTATCGGCAGATGAATCATTCCGCAACTGAAAACGAACGTTGGTAGTGAGTTTCAATATTTTAACAAATCTCCATAAATATGAAGACTTTAAGCAAAGCGTTAATTTCATCGTCAGCTGTCGATCTACGAATGACGGGTAATGTTTGCCTAAAATCGCCTGACAATAAAATCAACGCACCACCAAACAACTCTGAGTTACCTCGGAGATCTTTCATTGTTCTTCCCAAAGCTTCAAGAGATATCTTATTCGCGTATTCATGCATATGACGTGGGCTGTGCATGGACTGCGTATCATATTTTGCACAATAACATATAATTAAGGATCATTTATTTGATCTGGAATTTCATATTTCACATATAACATTGTTAACTTCATGCGATGTGATTGTATTCACCAACCATATTGAAATGTGAGGGTGTTGCAACCCACGCTTTTGCCACTCCACGGAATACGTAAAGCACTTCACTTCACCAAACACTTTAGAATTCATGCTAAAACCCATAAGCGCTTTCAATTTCTGGTTAAAAATACGGGCAGTGATATCATGGCGGTCGGTATCACTTTGGCCAGCGAATATATTATCTTTAATGTCACTCCATTGTGGATTACACGTAAGTGTTATAAATAAATCTGGTCGACCATGATTACGCTCATAAGTCATTGCATCCTGCGCGTACGCATGCATATGACGTGGGCTGTGCATAATGTATTTAAATATTTAAGTTTTTAGTGATGTATTTATATGTAATTTATTTTATAGATCCCCGATGTTCTGATGTAGAATAGCTAAGTATGTATATAAATTAAATTAATGGTTTGCCTAAAATTGAATTGTAATGTATTTAAATACGAATTATATTTCAGGTTTTCAAAATATTAACTCAAATATTTCGAAATGATTGCAGTGTTCACTAAATAGCTATAACTCATGAACCAATACATATACTGTATATACATAAAAACCTTGGTATTGATGTCACCTTTCATATAAATTTTGCAGAAACAAAATCGGTTCGCATATTCCGGAGAACATCAATTACTAACACAACGCAATTTATTTTTGTATTTATAGATAGTTCTTTCATACTATTGCTGAGGCCGAAGAAAACTGTCCTTTTTTGTTTTGTTTTTTCCAAATGTACATACATTTTTATTTTCTACAATGTTTAGTCTACACACTCTGAAATTTTTTCCATAGAAAATAATATAAATGTTTCATATATTTTTCTAAAATATATCTCTATTAATATTTTTGGATAAAAAATATTTTATAATCAAAGATTGTTTATAGTAAAAAATTCATTCATAATAAAAATGTTAGTAGAAAAATTTCAGAACAAAAATGTTTCTATGGAAAAACATTCTTTGATTATAAAAAATTTCATAATCTACATCTCTTCATAAAAAAAATTGTAATATATCAAAATATATATTGTAATATATATATATATATATATATATATATATGTATATATATATATATATATATATATATATATATATATATATGTAATATATATATATATATATATTTTTCATTACAACTCATTTTCTATCAAATTTTCTATTTGGATAATTTTTATATCGAAAAGTTTGTGTATCCAAAAATTTTCCGTAGAAAAGTTTTTATAAAAAATTTTTTGTACAAGGTAATTTGAATTTAAATACTATGGATATTTTATTTTATGAAGTTGAAAGTAGTACTCAAAAATTGCATCAGATATTGCACATGTAACACTTCGGTGCGAGTCGATATTTATTTGTTTCTATACAAGCAAAATACATATTCCTTACACTACATTAATACAAACAATTGTTAAGCTCATTTTCATATTCACATATAAGTATATATATATATATATATATATATATATATATATATATATATATTTCAAGAATAATGCGTTTGAGGTCGTAAAGCAAAAATGCGCACAGTTCGGCGAAAGAGATGCTAAGTAAATGGTTTTGGTTATGGACGAAATGATCATAAGAAAAGAGTTAAGGTATAAACAGAGTTTAGATTTAATAGATGGATTCGAAACAACAGGTTTTTTAAAAACTAAAGTATATCATGCATGTGTTTTTATGGTAAAAGCATTGTTTTCTAACTGGAGTTTAATATAAAAAAATTCGCGTGAGATTCGCAGCTCAATTTTATAGCAGAACTGTTACAGCTGCTATTAAAACAATATGCAAAACAACACAATTTAAGAGCTGTTCCGCAGAAGTTACTCTTTCAACGGCTCAGTTTGTGGAAAAAATTGGTAAGATTTTCGATTGTCTTAATAAGGGTTCCCTTTATGGCGATAACTGCTACAGATCTGCAGTTCAAGTTAACAATGAACCTCACAAATTTATACAAAACTTTATGAAATATCTGGATGACTTGAAATTCGTTGGCCAGAAGAAGCGTGTTTTCTTTTTCAATTTTATGAAGCTCACTCTTAATTCAGCCCATTTACTGGTTAATGACATTTTAAAAGAAGGGCGTGATTTATGTTATATCATGACAAAATCTCTTCATCAGGGCAAGTTAGAAAATAAATTTTCTGTACTGCGGCAAAAGGATGGCAACAATAGCAACCCTTCCGTAGCCGGGTTAAATACTATTTTGGCAATGGTTATGGTTTCTAAAATTATTCAATGAGGTTTTTCCAGTAACTGTGAACTTGAACAAGACTAGATTAACTAATTGATACTTATGATATATATATATGTTCACAAAAAAAAAAAATATTTATATATGCATATATATTTATATGTATATATATATATATATATATATATATATATATATATATATACATATATATATATATATGTATATATATATATAAATATATATACATATATATATATATATATATATATATATATATATATATACATATATATATATATATATATACATATATATATATATATATATATATATATATATACATATATATATATATATATATATATATATATATATATATATACATATATATATATATATATATATATATATAGTATATATGTTATATATACATACATACATATATATATATATACATACATATATATATATATATATATATATATATATAAATATATATATATATATATATATATATATATATATATACATATATATATATATATATATATATATATATATATTTATATATATATATATATATATATATATATATATATATATTATATATATATATATATATATATATATTATATATGGATATATATATATATATATATATATATATATATATGTATATGTATATATAAATAAGAAATGTATACAAAAAATTTTTATATGATATGTATGTATATCATAATAATATATGGGCATCATGGCATGGGTGCTGATAGATACATTTTTGTTTATCCAACAACAATACAAGTATTATTTACCCTACATTAATTTACGCAGTACTGTATTTCTCTTCGGACATGGATCTATTCAATGCAACATAAAAGTATATGAACAATAACAATTTTCTGCAACAAATAATAACACGTCCCGCCTCACAAGTTTCCTTGCTGAATGCTCTAGGCGAACAAACCAATTTTTTGTCTTATTCGAACAAATAACTACACAAGACAAGATGAAACATTTTTGATAACATTCATATGTTTAGCCCGCATATAAATTTTTTCGTGCTTGTCATGCACCATCTTATATACATAACCTGTTTTGATCAACAAGTGTGAAGTTGAAAATTGTTGATTAAAAATAGCGTTTGTTTAGTTTTTCGTGGAGAAAAATGAATTTTTAAATATATCAGTAGTGTCTTGTTTTTATAAAATAAAGGTAACGAAAATGAAACAATTGTAAGTTTACTTGTTCTTTCAATATTAAAATATATATGAGTAATGTTTAAAATTACATTTTTTAGATTAAAGCAATGAGGTGCATACTTGAACCTGCCGGTGTGCAAAAGAATTTTAGACGTATTTTGGGTGACGATGTCATTATGACCTAGAAGAGTTTTAAAGAACACAAAAAAATTGTTTCAGTACTTTCAGGTAAAAAACACATAATATTTTGACTGAATGTAAATTGACAATCAAATTTTAACCATTTCAGAAGTGGTCTCAATGACCAATATTAACAGTGTTGGGACAGCGGTGAACACATAAGAAAACCCGTTCAAATCCAGAAAATCGAAACAACTTCGCAGGAAAATCCTACGCATCATGAAAAATATTGAAAAATTATTAAATAAACAAATAGAACTAACAAATAAACTCATGAATATGATGTCACTTCTTATTAATAAAATATGCAAGTAAACTTAAGATTGGCAGTTTGGAACGCGAATGGACTTGCTAGTAAACTAAACGAAATTGATTTTTTTATGAAAGAAAGGCATATTGATATATTTGTTATTTCTGAAACCCACCTTACTTCGAAATCTCATATAAAAATAAAAGGATATGATTTTATTTATACAAATCACCCAGATGGAAAAGCCCACGCCGGTGCGGGATTATTTATAAAATCTTCTATTCGGTATGAGCCTAAGAAAGAATTTCAAAAAGATTATTTACAAGCCGCAGGTGTAAAAGTAACCTGTAACAATAGGCCTATTAGTATACACTCCATATATTCTCCTCCTAGACACACAATTAAATGTGAACAGTATGAAAGCTTCTTTAAATATTTGGGCTCTAGACTCACTAACCCACTAAGAAAGATCTTCTTGATTTTGCTGTGTATTCTGGAATTTCTAGGCACTCGCTAGACATTATAGATGACGATAGCTTAAGCTCTGACCATACCCCGGTGATAATTAATTTTAATACTAATGTGGAAATATCATCTAAAAATGGGAAACTAATCAAACGGAACACTAACTTGGATTTCTTTAAAGAATTTAATGGAAACAATTTAAATACCGAAATAAACACTGCGGAAGATTTAGATGACGCCATAGAATCTTTTAATTTATTAATACATGACGCTGCGTCCTTATCTACCCCACCATCATCCATTCGTATTCAGGATTTAGGTCGAAAAGTGTATGCATTCGCTGCTGCACGAGATATGATAAGACAATCTAGACGTCTAAGAAGAGTGTGGCACCGATCCAGTAACCCAAGGGATAAGGCTAACTGGAATTTGGCAATTAAATTATGCTCAGGAATGTTGGCGAAAGAGAGAAATGAAAATATTAATAAAGATCATGAACTTTACAATGCTACTAAATTTCTCAAGAAACCTGCGAAAAGGATTGTTCCCATAAAAAATTCTGATAATACTTGGCTTAGAACTGACAAAAAAAATCTAATGCATTTGCTGGACATCTAGCATCAATTTTTAAGCCTCAACTTACGAGTAATTATGTTGACGAGGTAGCTCATTTCTTGGACATAGCTTGTCAAATGGAGCTGCCTATAAAGCATATTACACCTACTGAAACAAAAATGGAGATATGTGCCCTTAATAACAAGAAATCTACGGGATGTAACAAAATAGATGCGATTGCAATAAAGTCTTTGCCTTTTAAGGGAATGTTATTCCTAACTTAATATTTAATTCCATTTTACGTCTGCAACACTTTCCTTCACAATAGAAGTATGCTGATATTATAATGGTTTTAAAACCAGGTAAGCCGGAAAATACAATGACGTCGTACAGATCTATTAGCCTATTGTCTATCTTATCAAAAATTTTTGAAAAATTATTTCTCAAACGCTTAAATCCATTTCTTCAGAAATGCAATATTATTCCCGATCATCAGTTCGGTTTTCGAAGTCAACATGGCACACCAGAACAGTGTCATCGAATTATTAAGGTGATAACTAACTCTTTTGAAAATAAACAAGTAAAAGTGCTATATTCAGCTGTGCCGAATCTTATATACCCTTCACTAACGTACGTCTGCTTTCTAACTTATAAAATAGTTTCAGTTAGCAAAAAATAAAAACAACTTCAGTTGCGCTTTTTGGTTACTTAAAAAAAATATTCCAAATTTCCCACCTTTGGAAAAGAAATTTTAATTTTTCAAATTTTTTTTTAGCGAAGTGCTCATAATGTGTAAAGCGGTTTTATTTATGCAAAAGTACAAATTTTTAACCATTTTGGTAACGTTCATGTTATACAAAATATTGCAGTATCCAACCCTGGAATCGAAATTTTTGTTTATTTTTTAATTTTTAATACCAATTTTGTTTTTCCGAAATAAAAAATAACTTTAACTTGGAAAAAAACGACATTAATTGATTTTTGGTTATGTATTGTATAAAAAAATTTAAAATTTTGGAGCCCTGGATGGGAACTTTAAATTTTTAAATTTATTTTTAATCGATGCAAATCTTAATGATACCATAAATGGTTTTATTTAAGAAAAACTTAAAATTTTTAAACATTTTAGTTACTATATGTACCACAAAAACCGAATGTGCCAAAAAAAAAAAAAAAAAAAAATTTCCCACCCCTGGAGACGAAAACTAAATTTTTTAAAATAATGTTTTACCAATGCAAGTCTTTATGATGTATAAAGCGGTTTTATATAAGAAAAACTAAAATTAGTAACAATTTTTTTCACTTTCATGTACTACAAAACATTGCAGTATCCAACACTGGAATCGAAATTTTGATTTTTTTAAATTTTTGACACAAAATTTGTTTTGCCAGAATAAAAAACTATTTTAACCAAGAAGAAACGACGTTAATTGATTTTTGGTTATGTTATTGTATTAAAAAATTCAAATTTCCTGACCCTGGATGGGAACTTTAAATTTAAAAATATTTTTTCATCCATGAAAATCTTCATGTTACCAAAAACGGTTTTATTTAAGAAAAACTTAACATATTTATATATTTTAGTCATTATATGTACCACAAAATACCGAATGTGCCCAAAAAATATTTCAATTTCCGATCCCTGGAGGCGAAAATTAAAACTTTTTAAAATGATTTTTTACCCATACAAGTCTTCATGGTGTATAAAGTGATTTTATTTAAGAAAAACTACGAATTTGTAACCATTTCTGTCACTTTCACGTACTACAATATGTATCAGTTTTCGAGCCCTGGAATCGAAATTATTTTTTTTTAATTTTTGATACCAATTCTGTTTTTTGTGACAAAAAATAATTTTAACCAGGATAAAACGACGTTAGTTGATTTTTAGTTATTTTAATGTACAAAATATATTAAAATTTCCTAACCCTGGATAAGAATTTTTAAATTTTTAAATTTTTTTTCCATCTATGCAAATCTTCTTGATGTATAAAACGGTTTTATTTAAGAAAAACTTAAAATTTTTAAACATTTTAATTATTATATGTACCACAAAATACCGAATGTGTAAAAAAAAATATTCAATTTCCGATCCCTGGAATCGAAAATTAAATTTTTTTAAATTATTTGTTACCAATGTCTTCATGATGTATAAAGCGGTTTTATTTAAGAAAAATTACAAATTTGTTACCACTTTCGTTACTTTCATGTACTACAAAATATTGCAGTACCGAGCCCTGGAATCGAAATTTTGATTTTTTTTTTTAATTTTTGATACCAATTTTATTTTGCCGAAATAAAAAGTAATTTTAATCAGGAAAAATGACGTCAGTTGATTGGTTAGTTTATTGTATAAAAAAAATGTGAATTTCCTAACCCTGGATGGGAACTTTAAATTTTTATTAAATTTTTTTTCATCGATGCAAATCTTCATTACACAAAAACGGTTTTATTTAAGAAAAACTTAAAATTTTTAAACATTTTAGTTATTATATGTACCACAAAACACCGAATGTACCAAAATTTTTTTTTAATTTCCCATCCCTGGATATTTTTTTTTCTTTTAGTTTTAAATGGACAATTGAGGAGTCCCAAGGCATGAAATAGGCTCAATTTTCAAATAAGCAAAAAAATAATCGGTTTTTGGTGTTAATTTTGCGTCGAGAAATAGGTGTAAGCTTCACAGCTCTGGAACCGTCCTTTCGATTTTTCTGAATTTCAATACTACTCTAAGTTAGCTCACTTCCAATCGATCAGTCCAAGAATGAAGTCTCTAGCTCTTCTGGGGGCTTGGGAAAACCGTACAGACAGACGGACATACGGACATCGCTCAATCGTCATCGCTATTCATAAGGATCCGAAATATATATACTTTATGGGGTCGCATATTGATATCGAAGAAATTACACACGGAATGACAAACCTAAATATACCCTTTCACTTTTTTGTGAAGGGTATAAAAATTCTGTTCGTCTGTATTTTTGGATATACAGCAGGCATTTGATAAAGTATGGCATGAGGGATTATTATACAAATTAAAAAAAATGCTTCCTACACCATTTTATTTATTCTTCTTATCATACGTAAAAACAGATGTTTCTACGTCAAAGTTAACAACGATTTTTCTCATATTTATCAAATAGAAGCTGGGATCCCACAAGGAAGCGTCCTTGGACCAATTTTATATACTTTATACGCCAATGATATGCCGACAAGAGACGATGTAACAGTCGCTACATATGCCGACGATACAGCATTCATATGTTGTAGCTAAATAGTCTTTATGTTTGGCTTACAAAATGGAATTTTATTGTTAACACCCAAAAATCTAGTCACATCACTTTTACAACAAGAAGAGAAGATTGTCCGGCTGTGTTTCTCAATGGCACTTTAATTCCAAGTGTTAATACTGTTAAATACTTAGGCTTACATTTAGACAGAAGACTTACATGGAAAGCACATATTATGCGAAAAGAAAACAACTTGACATCAAATTTAGGCCAACTATCTATGGAAAATAAGGTCTTGCTTTATAAAACTATATTAAAACCCGTATGGACTTACGGCATAGAATAATGGGGCACTGCTTGCAATTCCATCATAGAAATATTACAAAGGTTTCAGTCAAAAGCTTTGCGCTCTATAACAAACGCTCCCTTTTATATAACGAACAAAGCTCTACACAACGACCTGAAAATACCGTTTGTCAAATCCGAAATTAAAAGATTCAGCTCCAATTACTTAGAAAGGCTTAGTAATCATGTAAACGTACTGCCAATTACACTTTTAGATGAGACTGATGAAGTCCGGAGGCTTAAACGAAATCATATCCTAGATCTCCCTTACATTTAAGTATACAGTCTTGATAGACTGAAGTTAGTAATGAAATAAAAACATATGTATACTTATAAAATGTTCGTTTTTTAGTTGTTATTCTTAATTTATTGTTTATAATATTAAATATTTAATTTAACTCTATATTTGTAAATATTATTTTCATATATAACTTAAATTTTTGTTTTCAATCGAAAGCAATCAGACATGTTATTCTTTAAACTTAAACCATTTGCTTATTATCATAAGATAGATTACAAATAAATATGTAATAAAAAATAAAAAAAATCCAGAAAAGGCTCATCTTTAAAAACATTTCGTTGCAGAGAAAAGCTAATATTTTTCTGTAAATGTTTTTATTATCGTGTTTTGGTTTAAATTATCGTGTTTTTTCATATAAATATATGTTATCTCTTGTTTTTTACATTTAGTTCTATAATATTTTTTTTTTGTTTTGTTGTTTCTATATGAATTAAAGTTTTTGTTCTATTTTCAATGTTAGTTTTATAAGACGCTGTGAATCAATAATATACAATATTATATAAAACCATAAACCATTAAAGACATTTTTAATATATCATAACCGAGCATTTAGCAAGTAGTTCATTATCCAACAATAACAAAAACGTTCATTATTTACCAGCAACGTGGTAGTTCACCCGGCTTCAGTGTTCTTTTAATCATGGTATTTTTGTGAGTGAGAGCTATGATGAATAGTCGTCACTGTTTTCGTCAACGGAATGTAAGCGAGAGAGTGGCGATTGTATACTAACAATGACATCCACATGTTAAGCTCGTCACTCAAACGCACTGCGTAGGTATTGCCGAGTAAGTACAGGTCATTGCTTTATGCATAATGAAATAATGACTTATGTAATGTATCCGCGGACAAGCGGGAATTGGTACCATACACATTCACATACATATGTACATACGTACATAAATGAATGTTCATGTACGTATGGGCATACAAGTGCGTGTATTTGGACCTACACCTGCCTATATATGCTAACACACTTCATCAAAAATGTTTTTCTCCAATTACAAAATGCAAACAAAGAAACAAGAAAATTCAATTAATTTATATATTAGCTTCATATTGCTTAAGATATAATAATTTATAAGAGAAATGTGGCTCATAAAAATTTTAATTGTAAATACTACTATGCATATGAATAGAATTACAAATGCAAATTGTATTCATATAATAGAGTGCAGATAAAGTTCAATGAGTAATGCGGCACACTATAAATCCGGCAATTGAGTATCGCTTTCGCTTTCTTCTCCACCAAATTCGAAGCAGTCCAACTCATTTGAATTTTTTTCATTTGAAAGAGGGAATTTCTAAATAAGGTGAAACAGCACCATCTGGTCCAGGTCTAAAAATTATATTATTATTCAAATCCGATATCAGTTGATTTGGTTTTTCCAGCTGCCCATTACTATCATTCTTGTTAATGTCCATAGGTAAACTATATTGGTCATTTCAACTGCGTAAGTCTTAAGGAATCTTAATTGATTCCTTAAGTGTGCCTTCTCCGCTGCTCTTTTTCTTTGAAAGTCTTCTTCAGCTCTAGAAATTGTGTATATGTATAAGTATATATGTATATATATATATATATATATATATATATATATAGTTTGATTTATTTTTATTGACCTTATCAGTTTATTATAATATTAATCAACTTTGTGGTCGTTTTCTATTAATTTTATTAAGTCTAATTTTTATTTAATATTTCGTTAATAATTTGTTAACATCTTTAAGAAATAAAAATTTATTTTTATTTTCTCTTAACACAATGTTAAAATAAAATAATATAAAAAAAAATTAATAAAATTAAAAAAAAGCGACCGCAAGCTTGATTTATATATACATATGTATATATATATATATATATATATATATATATATAATACAGATTTTCTTGAGCTAAAGGTAAATTATATATATATATATATATATATATATATATATATATATATATATATATATATAGTTTATTTCCAATATTTTGTTAACCTTTGGTTAACTTCTTTAGGAAATTCTTATATATTTTTCAATCTATCAAATTACAATTCTAAAAAACAATGTGTATCATAAAATTCAAATTTTTCCAATTGTGAAAAATTACATAACTCTATAGTATATGTTTATGTCTATGACTATTAATATAATATAATATAATATATATATAATATATAATATAAAATATTATGATATATGAATGCAAATTTCATATATTTTTTATATTTTAACATAACCAATAATTAAAATAATATACATATGTAAGCAAATACCACATAGTTTTGATATTTTAACGTAAAAAATAATGAAAAAACACACCGTGTGCCACTGAATTCTAAACTATTTCAAATATTACAAATACAAAATGTTAACAACATTATATGTTAACAATATTCTGTTATTTAATATTAACATTATGTAAATTGAAAATTAAAGTAGTTAACCTATATGTATGTTTGAAATATTTTTACAAACGGAAATAGAGTAGAGGCAATGGAAAACAAACAATATATTACAATATTTATATAAAAAACTTAATTATGAATAAACTAATTATACATACATATATACACAAATACATATATATATATATATATATATATATATATATATATACATATATATATCCATATATATATATATATATATATATATATATATATATATATACATAATAAATATTTTAACATGAAAAAACGAGAAACATACTACATATATTTTTGTTCTAAATCCTGTTATTGTTCCTATGTAACAAATACCTATAAGAATGCGCAACATTTGCTGTGTCTGTTCTGAAATTTATTCTTTTATCTATTTGTACGTTTATTATTTGTAACATTTCTAGCATATATCTACGTTTATAATTAAATTCCGTATTTAAAATTTAAATATTTTCAAAATCAGGATAATGATCTAAATCAAAGCAATGTGAACAAAAAGCTGTCTTTTTTGAATTAATATTTCTATATCTTTGATCTGTTCTATGTCCAGCTATTCTAGTCTTCAATTTATTTTTAGTCGTACCTACATCTACACAGTTGCAATTCTCATTGTTGTTTCCTTTACATGGTATTTTGTAAATTACATTAGATTTATCTAACTTATGAATCTTATCTTTTGTATTTGTAAAAACATTTCCTAAAATGCTACACATTTTATATGCAATCTTGTACTTTGTTCTGTCATACATGTCCGATTTTTCTAATCTTTCTGACATTTTCGGTATATACATATATTATTGACTTATAAATTTTTGGCTCATTACCATTATTTCTATTATTATTATTACTACTATTATTAATATTGCTATTAGTATTATATTTCTTATAATTAAATTGTCTCATCAATCTACAAGAAAGATGATAAGGAAAACTGTTATCTCTCATTATATATATTATCTTCTTCTTATTCTTCTTATGGAATTCAACGTCACTTATTGTCAAAATTCGCTCTATAAGATTCTTGGCCGTATTAATTATCACCCTTTTAGGGTGTTTTAAATAATAATTAATAATTCTGCCAGATGGCGTTGGTTTCTGGAACCAATCTATTAATAATCTATTTTCCTTTCTTAATACTAAAGTATCTAAATATGAAGGTGTTGAATTATTTTCCTTTTCGATTGTGAATTGTACATCGGAGTGAAAAGAATTAAATGTTGATAATATATTATCAATTTCACTTTCTGCAATAATACAAAACAAATCGTTAACCAAAAGTTAACGAAATATTTAAAATAAATTATATATATAATATACAGACCTTAAGCTCAAGAAAATGTGTATTATTTATATAAAAAAGAGATCGAAAAATTAGCAAGAAAACTAATTATTTATATATATATATATATATATATATATATAAATTAGACCTCTGCACAAATGTATTTGAAGAAAAAAGTACTCCTAATATGGCAAAGCTTGTACATATTTTCCTACTGTAATCTGCTCGACCACAAAATGTTGTACCTATTTTCTAAAATAACAACATCAAGGAACGATTTTGTTGTTTGGTCGATTATAAAAGTTCTGTGTAATATTATGTTCGAGTCATTCATCAAACAAATCGAGTAAGAATTGAAGATCAAACTTCATATTGTACCATAAAGCTGGATTCACCCATGGTTTCAGAACGAATTTCACGTTCGGAAACATGTTTTTTTTGTATGTAGCTTGGCGTTTCTGTTTTAGAGAGTGAGAGAGCGAAAGAGAGTAACGTGTTTCGGAACCTGAATTGGTTTAATTTTAATTCACTTTCCGAAACATTGCAACTACGCTGCCAGAAAGTTTAATCTCATAAGTGAAGAAGAATGAATGAGATGCCACAGCTTATATGTACATATGTATAGTAAAATACATAACTTGTTTTATACTTTTGCATGTATAACAACACACTTGTTTCGTATTGTTTGTGTATATAATAAAATACGGAGCATTTGTTTTGTATTAAAAAATATATAACTGGTGAATATTGTTATAAATAATATTAAATAAATAGTGATATTACCCAATTGTAAAACTCACTAACATAGTTTACAAAATTATTTCACATGGTAGCCTTGATGTTGCAGAACAAATGCGCAAAGTGGGTGAATCGCTTCAGAGCATACTCTCAAAAAACTAGAAATGTTGTCCAACGTCAATATCGTTCTGAAACCATGGGTGAATCCAGCTTAAGTTCCACGTGAAGGTTTACAGCTAAAAGAAATGATTTTTATGTTAAGTTTTGGACTAAAACTTTTAGTCTGAATTTATGTGTCTGCATAGTATGGTGGTTAATTTAAGAAAATGGAAATAAATGAGGCAAGTATGAGTACATATGTATATAATTACATATTCACAGTTATAAATATTTATTGGTATGTATATTTCTACAACCATTAATTAATTTATTTGTTACTTTTAGACTCTTGATAAATCTACTTCAAAATAATTCAATGTGTTTTTTACAATTTTCAAAAGTTCAACACCACGGAAAATTTTAATCAAAACCGTATATGTAGTAATCTTAAAGCTTCAAACAATTAGAAAATTATTCAATAGCAGTAAATATAGAATATAATAACTTCATTATGAAATTTAACATTGCTGTTAAAGTATTTGAAGTACAACAAGTAGGTACATAAAATTTGAGTAACTTATTTTTTTTATGTTCTCATTTTTGTATATTCCATATTTCCTGAACAAGTTCGAAGTCAAGTACATACACGTTGGTATTCGTCCATCAAACCTTCTCTTCTCTTCATTACTAGCGTTTTGTTCGAATGTCTTGACTTATCTGAAATCTTATTCGTTGCAGACCTTTAATATATTTATATATATATATATATATATATATACATATATATATCTATATATATATATATATATATATATATATATATATATATATATATGTATAGCGTTTGTTTAGTTTTTCGTGGAGAAAAGTGAATTTTTAAATCAATCAGTAGTCCCTTTTTTATAAAATAAAGGTAACGAAAATGAAACAATTGTAAGATTACTTGTTCTTCCAATATTAAAATATATATGAGTAATGTTTAAAATTATATTTTTTAGATTAAAGCGATGAGGTGCATACTTGAACCTGCCGGTGTGCAAAAGAATTTAAGACGTACATATCTTGGGTGACGATGTCATTACGACCTAGAAGAGTTTTAAAGAACACAAAAAAATTGTTTCAGTACTTTCAGGTAAAAAACAAATAATATTTTAACTGAATGTAAATTGACAACAAAATGTTAACCATTTTAGAAGTGGCCTCAATGGCCAATATTAACAGTGTTGGGCCAGTGGTGAACACATAAGAAAAGCCGTGCAAATCCAGAAAAGGAGCATCCTTAAAAACATTTCTCTGTGGAGAAAAGCAAATATTTTTTTGTAGATGTGAATTAACGTGTTTTTTTCATATAAATTTATGTTTTCTCTTGTTTTTTACATTTAGTTCTATTGTGGTGTTTGTGTCATTATTTCTATAGTCCCTATATCCCTTGGTTATTTTATACAGCTGTCAGGGTATTCAGCTCAACTTTAGGCGCTCAAAAGAACTGCCGAAATAGTTGTAGTAACTTTAAATCAGAACAAAGGCAAGTTGTTGCCGAATTTACGAATCAAGGTAAAGTCTCCTTTATTTATAAAAATGCATGGTTTATATACTACCCGTTCTTATGAGATTTAGAGTTAACCTCTCTAACTTATTCTAGCTTATCATATAATTATAACTATCTCCTGCAATATTATGCATTTCTCCATTTCCCCTATTCTCTAGTTACATTGGCCAATAGGAATGTTTGTTGTGCGAACATAAATTGTCACTCAAACTAATGATTCATGCAATCGTTAGTTCGATCAACTGCACTGCCCTTGGTGTATGCTTACACCCTCTGCATGTGTGTGTTCTAGTTAGGGTGTGCAGTGTATACTTGTATGATACACTACACCCTCACCCTTAAGAGAAATATTATGGAGTGATTTTTCTATAGGATGCGTGACATTGTTTCAACATTCTTTGTATATATACGATTTTAATAATAGTAATAATAATAATTTTAGTTTAATTTATAATCGGTATGTAATAGTGTCTCTTAATTAATTTTTAAAATCTATTATTTAAAGTATCTAGTATTTAAAAAATTTTTCTTTTGTGTAAAGGAGTTATAATTCGTTATATATTATTATTTTTATATTTAATTATTTAAGAAATTTAGGTTTAATTAATTAATTGAGAAACATTTTTTTTATATTTAAGGTTTTCTATATAATAATTACAATTGGTTAAATGTTGTTGTTAGAGAATTTAATTTGATAATGTTCGGTACGGTTTCAAATTATTGTTATGTATTTCTTTTTCTACACCATTATAGTCTATTATGGTGTTTACATTATTTTTTTTTATTATTTTAAATGGTACCTTATAGGGACTTTGATTTTTTTTTCTTATTTTCTACTTTTATTAAAACTAAGTCTCCTACTTCTGGATTAAATTTATTAGTGGTATGGTGTGGAAAATACTTGTTTGATTTGCAACAATGAGCATATGTTTCGCGTAACTTCATTTGTAAATTGGTTTACGATTCTTTTTTGTTTTGCTTTTATCAATAATTCCTTTGCTTTATTCAAAGCAAATTTTAACCTGACTTGTAACTCTTGTACGTAGTCGTCATAACTGTAAAAGTTTTGTTTATTTTCTAGAATGTCAGAGAGTAGATATGGTAATTTTCCATATATTAATTCAAAAGGCGTGTAGCCTGTGTCTACATGTGGTGCCGTATTGTAGGCAAAAGTACAATATGGAATCCACCTGTCCCATTCATAATCACTTGCAGTTGTTAACAAAAATTCGTTGAGTACTCTGTGGTTTCTTTCAACTGACCCTAATGTCTCATGATGGTATGGTGTGGAAAATACTTGTTTGATTTGTAACAATGAGCATATGTTTCGCATAACTTCATTTGTAAATTCTGTACCTTTGTCAGATTTGAGCACTTTAAATTGTCCATGTATTAAAATAAATTGCTCAACCATTGTTCTTGCTGTCGTAAATGCATCTTTTGTCATGGTAAGAATATATCGGTATTCATTTGAAATACGAAGAGGAAAAACGGTATCAATAGAAATCCCTTCAAAACTATTGTTTGGAGTGTCTGTTAGTGTAAGTGGTTCTTTAATGTGTTTAGTTTGTTTGTTTCTGTTACAACTGTCACAATATGTAATAAATTTTTTTACCATCTTATTCATATTTTTCCAAATATATCTCTGTTTTAGTTTAATGATTGTTTTTCTTATTCCTAAGTGGCCTGCGTGTGTGGTATTATGAAACTCGTCAATTAGTTTGTATTTTAATATGTCATCTGATATTCTTTTTGGGGCGTTGTATATTAGTATATTTAGTTGAGGACTTTCTTTATTAATTTTTATTCTTGCATATGCTTCTTTCAATTTTTCTTTTGTATACATCTTAAATATTTTATCATTACTTGATAGCGCTAATTCTCTTATATTTTCTTTTTTCATTTTAGATATCAGTTTCCTCAGAATCGAATCTAGTTTCGCTGAGTTATCGCTGAACCTTGCTAGCTTATTATTTTCTTCATTAATGGCATGTAACTTCTTCATCGAATCTTGTTTCGATGAATTATCGTTATGTCCAATGTGCACAATGTTATCTTTTATAAATATATCTTCTTCTTTTATATCTTCTATATTATTAAATTGCAATTTTCTTATATTCTTGACATCATTTATTGATGTACATTCCCATATGCGAAGTTGATCAGACTTCTGAGAACCATCGTATCTTACACGCGCGTCGTTATTTTCTGTTATTTTATTTGTCTCCTTATATTTACTCCAACTCCTTTTTGCCTCATTTTCTTTGTTTTTCATAGCCCTCGTATTTATTAATACTTTCTTAGCTTGTTCATCATCTTCTGTTGGTATCATCCGTTTTAGTATATCCGAATTGATTTCTATCCTAGATAGTGCGTCAGCGTTTGTATTCATCTTTCCCCTTTTATAAACAATATCGAAGTCGTAGTCACACAAGTCAAGTCTAATTCTTGTCATTTTTGAAGAAGGATTTCTATGGGAAAATAGTGATACTAATGGTCTATGGTCAGTTACTACTGAAAATTTTCTACCGTACAAATATGGTTTGAAATAGTTGATGCTCCAGTGGATTGCCAATAGTTCCTTTTCAATTACTGGTTTGTTCATGTCATGTTTCTGCAATGCCTTACTTGCATATGAAATTGGTCGGTCTTTACCTATTTCGCCCTGTGATAGCACTGCTCCTAGTGCGTAGTTTGAAGCATCTGTTGTTAATATAAAGGTTTTGTTAAAATCAGGGTATTGAAATACTGGGGGACTTATCAGTTTTCCTCTTAGGTCATTAAAAGCTTTTTGGCAATTGTCCGTCCATTTGAATTTTGTGTTTTTCTTTAATAGTTGGTTTAAGTCTTTAGCTGTGTCTGCAAAATTTGGTATGAATCGTCTATAGTAATTGCAAAATGCAACGAATCGTCTTACTTCATCCGCATTTTTTGGTGTGGGATAATTCTTAATTACGTCGTATTTTGATGGGTCTGTTTTTACTCCGTCTTTAATTATAAGATGTCCAAGATAAGTAACTTCTGATCTTAAAAATTTACATTTTTTTGGATTTAATTTCAAATTGTACTGTTGTAATCTGTCTAATACTTTTATTAGGTTTCTATTGTGGTGGTTCAAACTACATCCGTATATGATAATATCGTCCACATAAAGAAATGCTTCAGATTCTAATCCTGAAAGTGCTATTGTCAACATTCTTTGAAAGCTGTTTGAGGATATCTTCAGTCCAAATGGTAACCTTTTAAATTGATAGTGGCCTTGCTGTGTAGAAAAAGCTGTTAAAGGTCTAGAAATTTTGTCTAAATTTATTTGATGAAATGAGCTAGTCATATCAAGTGTAGAAAACCATTTTGCTCTACCTAATTTGTCCAAAATATCTTCCAATCTAGTTAAAGGAAATTTTTCATTTATTATCTTGTCATTAAGTTTTCTGAAATCTACTACCAATCTCCATTTCTTCTTATCTTCTACATTCTTTTTAGGTACTAAAAGGAGTGGTGCATTTTATGGGCTAACTGATGGTTCTATTATGTCATCAACAAGCATTTTTTTTACTTGTTCATTTATTACGTCTGTATGTGAATGTGGTAGTCTGTAATTGTTTATATAAACTGGATTGTTGTCCAGGGTGGTGATTCTTTGGTTGTAGAAATTGTTTACAGTTAATTTTTCTTCTTCTAAGTGGAAAACATTTTGATATTTTTTAAATATATTTATTAGTTCTGTTTTTGCATTGTTGTCATTATTTTGTAATTGCAGTTCTTTTACTATTTTATTGAATCGTTCACTGTTATGTTGAAAATTGTTGCAATTGTAATTTAATACGTCATAGTTTGAAAGTGGGTCAGTTTGTATTTTGAAATTTTCTAAAGTTATTGTGTCGTTCGTTGTGTTTAATATTTTTACGTGTGTCATGCCGTTTTTTGGTGCTATTGAATTGCTTAAAAATATTCCTTCTTATATTTCATTATTATATATGACTAAATCTTCTGTTAAGTTTAATTTAATGGGTTGAATGACTTCAGTTCTTGGTGGTATTGTTATCTTTAAGGTATTAATTGATTTTGCTTGCATAGGAATTGTAACTGTGTCATTGTTCACAAATAAAGAAATTGTGAATGTTTCATAATCTATTTTGCATAAATATTTCTTAAAGAAATCTCTTCCTAAAATACCATCTGTTTCTATTGGAAAATTTTGTTTTACCAATTGAAATGGATGTTCGCATATTCCATATGATGCTGTTAACTTAAGTTCAATTGTTCCTATCGATTCTATTTCTTCTGTTGTGATACCTGTTAGTTTTCATTTTTCTTCTGGTTTAAACTGTTCACCTATGAACTCA
The DNA here is from genome assembly GCA_963675445.1 of Linnaemya vulpina. Lineage (NCBI taxonomy): Eukaryota > Metazoa > Arthropoda > Insecta > Diptera > Tachinidae > Linnaemya > Linnaemya vulpina. The sequence continues at coordinate 46,090,071 of OY776281.1, read as the reverse complement.
TTACGCATTCGGCAAAGTGATATGTCGGCGCCAGTGTCAATAAGAAAAGTTAAATTTTTGTTCTTATATGTGACATTGATATAATTGGAATTGTTTTCTGATATTTTGTGAATCTTTAATTTTTGCCCTCCGGGATGACCATGTATCCCTGGCCCATCTCGTTTCCCGCATTTTGTATTGTGTGTACGTATCTGTTGTTATTATTTCTATTTATGTAGTTATGATTTCTTCTGGAATCATTTCTATTATTATTATTGTTATTAATGTTATTATTGTTATTATTATTAAATCTTCTACTAAAATTGTTATTAGTATTATTGTTGTTTCTGGAGCTGTTAGCTATATTGTTTCTATTGGAGTTGTTGTTAAAAACGTTATTATTATTTCTATTATTAGTATTGTATGATCTGTTGTAATTGGGGTTGTTGTTTTGTCGCATGTATGTGTTGTGTCTATAATGATTTTGGTGTTGATACCGTGGTTGATACGTCCTAACATGCAATATTGAACTGTTGTTTGTTCTATGTTCATTTTCTAATTCTAATGATAATTCAAATGCATCTTCTAAATTACTTGGTCGAGCCGCATATATGGTCGATTTAAAGTAATCGTTTAGACCCTTTTTAAATGTGTCTAGCGCCAATTTATTGTTAAGCTTAGTTATTACATTTTTTTCGTTTTCAGAAACGCCGTCACCTAGTTCATGTATCCCTAAATTGTTTAACTTATCTATTAAACATGTTATTTTCTCCTTGTACGTGTTAATGGTCATTTTTCCTTGAAATAGAGTACTCAATTTATTTTGTAATTCTGGAATTGTTTCCCTATTCTTATACCTTTGTTTTAATTGGGTTTTTAATGACTCAAAACTTTCTGGTTTTGTGAAGCTTGCTATTGCAGTTCTGACGTTTGAAGTTAGTTTTGCGTAAAATATGTATTTGAGAAAATCTACTTTAGCCTCAGTTGAAAGAGAGTTATTATAAAGTTCAGTTGTTATTAAAAAGCTTTATAATTCGAGATAATTTCCGTTGAATAGTGGAATAGCTTCTGAAGCTGTTTCTAAACTGAATGACGTCATTGTGATGGTTGTTTCGGTTTCAGTTCTAATATGTAATGGTATTTGCTCGTGTATAGATATTGGTAACTCTAATGACATGTTCTTTTTGTTAGCTATATTTATTAATTTGTTTCCAATTTCCAAAAAAAAATGCATCTGCCGCCGCTTTGTGTGCTGTTGTTAAACTGTTATAATTTACATTAAATATAACTCTAATTTCTTCAAGAGCCCGCAGCAAGTTTCCTATGTGTTTTTCAACAGTTTCATCTCTTGTTGGCCTGTCGAGATTTAAACATTTGTAAGATCTATCAAATTTTTCTTTTATTAATCTAACTTTTACCAGTAAATTTTGCCATTCCATTCAATAAAATAGTTGTATAAAAAATTTTTTATATTCTGTCTACATTATCTGTACGACTTGTGTACTTTTTCCTCAAAAATTTTTTATGCAGTTGGTACAATTTTATGAGTAAATTTATTGTGCTTAAAACTACTAATAATACTAATAAAATAAAGGTTGAGTTATCAGACTGTCGAGATACTTCTACATTATTTACTACGTTGGCGTTTGGGTCCGATACCCTAGATTGTCTTCCGCCCATTGAATGCTGATGGTTTCCCCAAATAGGACCTACCATTTAATGTTGTGGGAGTTTCTCTTCTTTTCTTTTTCATTGGTGCTTTCTTCTATTCTTTATCTTGTCTTTTATTACTTCTTGTGTTTCCTTTGAAGTAGCTAGCATCAATTCCTTGTACAGGATTGCAATCTCTTTTCTTGCTTGGAACTTTTTTCCATCTCTCCTTTTTAATAGCCCTTTTTTTACTGTTTCCTTTTTTTTTGGCCTTGTTTCTTTTGGCGCTTTCTGTATTCTTCTAAGGTTATTGCTCTTGGACCAGCGCTTAGCGGTGTAGCCTGGTATTTTGGAGCTGATGTGTTGACGGGGACTGGTGCGTACTCTTCATGGAGGTATTCTTCCCAGCGTTTAAAACTGTCTTCTATTTCTTTATCCGTCATTAAATAGTAATATTATTATTATTATTATTTTACTGTTAGAGGATTTGTTAGACGATCTGAGGATCTGGTCCGTTCGCAGGATCGCCATGTGGTGTTTGTGTCATTATTTCTACAGTCCCTATATCCCTTGGTTATTTTATATAGCTGTCAGGGTATTCAGCTCAACTTTAGGCGCTCAAAAAAACTGCCGAAATAGTTGTAGTAACTTTAAATCAGAACAAAGGCAAGTTGTTGCCGAATTTACGAATCAAGGTAAAGTCTCCTTTATTTATAAAAATGCATGGTTTATATACTACCCGTACTTATGAGATTTAGAGTTAACCTCTCTAACTTATTCTAGCTTATCATATAATTATAACTATCTCCTGCAATATTATGCATTTCTCCATTTCCCCTATTCTCTAGTTACATTGGCCAATAGGAATGTTTATTGTGCGAACATAAATTGTCACTCAAACTAATGATTCATGCAATCGTTAGTTCGATCAACTGCACTGCCCTTGGTGTATGCTTATACCCTCTGCATGTGTGTGTTCTAGTTACGGTGTGCAGTGTATACTTGTATGATACACTACACTATAATATTTTTTTTTGTTGTTTCTATATGAATTAAAGTTTTCGTTCTATTTTGAATGTTAGTTTTATAAGACGCTGTGAATCAAAAATATACAATATTATATAAAACCATAAACCATTAAAGACATTTTCAATATATCGTAACTGAGCATTTAGGAAGTAGTTCATTATCCAGCAATAACGAAAACGTTCATTATTTACCAGCAACGTGGTAGTTCACCCGGCTTCAGTGTTCTTTTCAACATGGTATTTTTGTGAATGAGAGCTATGATGAATATTCGTTACTGTTTTCGTCAACGGTATGTAAGCGACAGAGTGGCGATTGTATACTTCCAAGTCACTAAAACGCACTGCTTAATTATTGCCGAGTAAGTACAGGTCATTGCTTTATGCATAATGATATAATGACTTATGTAATGTATCCGCGGACAAGCGGGAGTTGGTACCATACATATTCACATACATATGTACATACGTACATAAATGAATGTTCATGTACGTATGGGCATACAAGTGCGTGTATTTGGACCTACACCTGCCTATGTATGCTAGCACACTTCATCAAAAATGTTTTTCCCCAAATTACAAAATGCAAACAAAGAAACAAGAAAATTCAATTAATTTATATATTAGCTTCATATTGCTTAAGATATAATAATTTATAAGAGAAATGTGGCTCATAAAAATTTTAATTGTAAATACTACTATGCATATGAATAGAATTACAAGTGCAAATTGTATTCATATTATAGAGTGCAGATAAAGTTCAATGAGTAATGCGGCACACTATAAATCCGGCAATTGAGTATCGCTTTCGCTTTCTTCTCCATCAAATTCGAAGCAGTCCAACTCATTTGAATTTTTTTCATTTGAAAGAGGGAATTTGGAATATCTTACTTTTGGGAGATTATCATTAAAATCTAAATAAGGTGAAACAGCACCATCTGGTTCAGGTCTAAAAAGTATATTATTATTCAAATCCGATATCAGTTGATTTGGTTTTTCCAGCTGCCCATTACTATCCTTCTTGTTAATGTCCATAGGTAAACTTCTATATTGGTCATTTTCAACTGCATAAGTCTTAAGGAATCTTAATTGATTCCTTAAGTGTGCCTTCTCCGCTGCTCTTTTTCTTTGAAAGTCTTCTTCAACTCTAGAAATTATGTATATGTATAAGTATATATATATATATATATATATATATATATATATATAGGTAGATTTATTTTTATTGACCTTATCAGTTTATCATAATATTAATCAACTTTGTGGTCGTTTTTTATTAATTTTATTAAGTCTAATTTTTATTTAATATTTCGTTAATAATTTGTTAACATCTTTAAGAAATAAATATTAATTTTTATTTCCTGAAGATGTTAACCCAATGTTAAAACAAAATAAAAAAAATAAATAAAATTCAAAAAAGCGACTACAAGCTTGATTTATATATATATATATATATATATATATATATATATATATAATACAGATTTTCTTGAGCTTAAGGTCTGTATATTATACATATATAATTTATTTTCAATATTTCGTTAACCTTTGATTAACTTCTACAGGAAATTCTTATATATTTTTCAATCTATCAAATTATAATTCTAAAAAACAATGTGTATCATAAAATTCAAATTTTTCTAATTGTGAAAAACTACATAATACTATAATATATGTTCATGTCTATGAATACTAACAAATATTAATATAAAATATTATGATATATGAATGCAAATATCATATATATTTTTATATTTTAACATAACCAATAATTAAAATAATATACATATGTAAACAAATAACACATAGTTTTGATATTTTAACATAAAAAATAATGAAAAAACACACCGTGTGCCACTGAATTCTAAACTATTTCAAATATTACAAATACAAAATGTTAACAACATTATATGTTAACAATATTCTGTTATTTAATATTACCATTAGTAAATTGAAAATTAAAGTAGTTAACCTATATGTATGTTTGAAATATTTTTACAAACGGAAATAGAGTAGAGGCAATGGAAAACAAACAATATATTACAATATTTATATAAAAAACTTAATTATGAATAAACTATTTATACATACATATATACACATATACATACATGTATCCATATATATATATATATATATATATATATATATATATACATACATATATCCATATATATATATATATATAATTTTTGTTCTAAATCCTGTTATTGTTCCTATGTAACAAATACCTATAAGAATGTGCAACATTTGCTGTGTCTGTTCTGAAATTTATTCTTTTATCTATTTGTACGTTTATTATTTGTAACATTTCTAGCATATATCTACGTTTATAATTAAATTCCGTATTTAAAATTTAAATATTTTCAAAATCAGGATAATGATCTAAATCAAAGCAATGTGAACAAAAAGCTGTCTTTTTTGAATTAATATTTCTATATCTTTGATCTGTTCTATGTCCAGCTATTCTAGTCTTCAATTTATTTTTAGTCGTACCTACATCTACACAGTTGCAATTCTCATTGTTGTTTCCTTTACATGGTATTTTGTAAATTACATTAGATTTATCTAACTTATGAATCTTATCTTTTGTATTTGTAAAAACATTTCCTAAAATGCTACACATTTTATATGCAATCTTGTACTTTGTTCTGTCATACATGTCCGATTTTTCTAATCTTTCTGACATTTTCGGTATATATATATATTATTGACTTATAAATTTTTGGCTCATAACCATTATTTCTATTATTATTATTACTACTATTATTAATATTGCTATTATTGCTATTAGTATTATATTTCTTATAATTAAATTGTCTCATCAATCTACAAGAAAGATGATAAGGAAAACTGTTATCTCTCAATATATTTATTATCTTCTTATTCTTCTTATGGAATTCAACATCACTTATTGTCAAAATTCGCTCTATAAGATTCTTGGCCGTATTAATTATCATCCTTTTAGGGTGTTTTAAATAATAATTAATAATTCTTCCAGATGGCGTTGGTTTCTGGAACCAATCTATTAATAATCTATTTTCCTTTCTTAATACTAAAGTATCTAAATATGAAGGTGTTGAATTATTTTCCTTTTCGATTGTGAATTGTATATCGGAGTAAAAAAAATTAAATGTTGATAATATATTATCAATTTCACTTTCTGCAATAATACAAAACAAATCGTTAACCAAAAGTTAACGAAATATTTAAAATAAATTATATATATAATATACAGACCTTAAGCTCAAGAAAATCTGTATTATTTATAAGAAAAGAGGTCGAAAAATTAGCAAAAAACTAATTATATAGATATATATATATATATATATATATATATATATATAATATATATATATATATATATATATATATATATATATGGATATATATATATATATATATATATATATATATATATATATAAATAAATAAATATATATATATATATATATATATATATATATATATGTATATATATATATATATATATATATATATATATATATAAATGGATATATATATATATATATATATATATATAAATGGATATATATATATATATATATATATATATATATATATATATTAATATATATACATATATATATATATATATATATATATATACATATAAATGAATAAATAAGTATATATATATATATATATATATATATATATATATATATATCGCTTAGCAATAACATAACTATTTATGATCACAATTACCGTTTCATGGCTTCTAGTTCATTCAGTCGTTGCGCTTCATGTATTTCTGCATCTTTGGATAACTTCTCAGCTAGTCTACGTTTTTCCAAAACACGTACAGTGCTATGAAAACTAAAACGATGGGTGTTCTTCTCCGTAGCGCTGGCATTGCTCTGAAAAAAGAAACAAATGCTGTAAGTATTAATGGGCATTGCTGAAAATATATTACTTAAGTTTTGTAAAATATTCATGTAATATTTGTTTGTCATATTACATTTACTACAACAACCAATCCGCTGTATTTTTTAACCATTTGTAGAAGTTACGTCGAACAATATCGAAAATAGCAGACTTACGTACTGACTGTGGGCACCAATTTCCTACTCTATGGCCTCAAATATAGCAAGACTTGCAAAAGTACTCAATTCCTGAATACAATACTTACGTTTTGGAAAGCAATAAAATTGCATAATCGGATGAAAAAAAAATTGTAAAGAATGAGAATTTGTATGGTTTTGTTTTACAAGTAGAACGTAAATAGAGATTTTTTAACAACTTTGATCTCGCAGCATTGTTTACTGCAGCTCATCTCTTTTCGTGTTACATTTAACTGTTAAATATGTTAAGTTTGGTCCGGAATTCAACAAGGATTTAACTTACAATAGAACAACGCTTCACAGAAAGCGTTGTAGTAAAGTTGCTTGTGAAGCGCATCATGAATTACGGATGGAATTCGTTCCTTAGCCGTGTGTGGAATAGACTTCCTACATATGTCTTTCCTTTTATGGTTGTCTTATAGAAGTTGAAATCTAACGGCCATAAGCACTACTCCCTCTGTCCTCCTTCCCGTAACCAATTTTTCTAGCTCTGGCACAATACATCGCATATGTATCTGGCTACCAAAAAATTACAACCCGCGCCACTGAAAAATATTTTTCACGCAAAATTTCTAATAAAAGCCAAGATTTTTTTTACCAAACATTTCGTAACCGAATTTGGCTAAGTGCCTTAAATATCAAACTCGCACATAGGAAGTCCCCTAAATTCTGTTCGGCTAACTTCCTAAGTGCTATTGAAAAATAATATCGCAAGTAATGCAACCATTTAATTTTTACTACTTTTTTTATTAGGACCGGCACACAGTAAGCTGTCTAGTGGAAAAATATAAAAAAAAATTTTCGAATTTTTCAATAAAATATATATGAAAACTAACACTTCCACGATTTCAGAGGTGGTTTGTTTTTTCATGTGCGTTACACATATAAAAAGTTATACGGTCTCAAAGTCGAACTATTTTCATAATTTTTTCATAACTTTTAAGTAACAAAAAATGGGTTCGGAAAAATTAATATAAAAAGTTAATTTTTCAATAAATATGCTTCCAGTTATATTTCCTTTATTCTGAAATGTAGCAGAAACAATGAAGAAATCCTAAAATTTAAATATTTATAGCAACACTGTAAGAAAAATTGTGAAGAACTTAAAAAAATAGTCAGCTTCGTTGGACCCGAAAAACTAGGCACATCACAAAACGACTTTTATGCATCAATAATCCTATTTTCTGATATATATATATATATATATATATATATATATATATATACTAAAATACGTATAAGAAGGTTTAGGTGTTTTCTATGCCAACATGTTTCGAAATATAATGATTTTAAAAATCATCCATATATTATATTTTTATTAAAATTATCAGAAGATATTTTTAATGCTTGATAATGTATGATGCTTTAAACCATATATAAAAACTTATTCTCACATATTTGGACAACTGTTTATTAATACAAATACGTATTTAAGTGAAAAACGTCAAAAAGTCGGGGTTGAAGTGCTTTTAATAACAAGCTAAACCTAGAGATATGAACGAACTTAGTATTACTTATTCTCCCAACGAAGACCGTTATATATACGGAATTTCACCTTTACATTGTTTGCTAAGATGCTTTGAGTGCAAAATTCAAGATAAATTTCGATGTGAGATGGGATTAAGAGTTGATAAAGTGAAGTCTAATTTTGGCACCAGTAATGATGGCAATACAGCTCGAAAATTTTTTAACGAACTCAAAAAATGGTCCGAAATTACAGGAGTTAATGAAAAATTTATATATAACTTGAATTTAATCTTAAAAACAGTATCCTCTAGAAAGCCTATAAATATATCGAACTTTAAACAGCTAAAGGAGGAAACTCGAGAACTGTATTTAAATAACTATGAATGGTATTATATGCCATCAACGTTGCACAAACTTCTCATTCATAGTTGTGAAATTATAAAATATTTTGATTTACCTCTTGGTAATATTTAAATACCTGTATGAAATAAACATTTTGTTTTAAATATTTTCTGGGTTTATTTTAGAAATGCTTTCCGAAGATGCCTTAGAATGTCTACACAAAACAATTAGAAAGAACAGACTTGAGCATAGTCGAAAAAATAGCAGAGAAAATTGTAATCAGGATTTATTGAATAAACTCCTAATTTCTTTTGATCAATTAATCTCATCTAATAGAAATACAATATATACAAGCAGGTCTTTCAACAATAATCAAGAAATTAGTAATTACATAATAGTAGATGAATCTTTTAACACTGATTCAGACTCAGAAACTTATTTTAGTGATAAAGAAATTGTCTTCAATTTTTATGCTATATGAATTTGTTTGTTACTGTATTATTAATCTTTATATAAATATGTTTGTTAGCTTAAATATTAATTTAGTTTTAAAATATTTAGTGTTGTCAATTTGTTAACCCTATTCATATAATGTTATTTGAATACCAATGGTTATTTTCAAAACTGTAAACAATAAAAATACTAAAAAGTTTAAAATAATGTTGTATTAAAAAATGTATACGGCAACCCTAAATAATTGGTGATTGTTTATATTTCATAAAAAAAACTATCACGCTATATCATTTTGTATGTGAAATGATAGATTAAAATTCAAAAATATAATAATTAAAAAATAAAAGGATTTCTAAAAATTTTAATTCATTTTCGAAAATAGTAGGCCAAGAGAGATATCTGCCAAAAATTTCATTAAGCTACCATAATTCCTTCGATTTTTTTTTTGCACTCAGGGGACGACCCCTACTAATGCACACATTGTTAAGAAAATTAGTTGTGGGAAGTAGAATAAAGAGAGTAGTGTCTATGAACTTTCGATTTTAATTTATCTATGCTATATACTGCAGGAAAGAGCTCCGCAGGGTGCTTACTCCACATACGGGCAGAGAATGAATTTTCTTTTTAATGCGTAATGCGCTTCACTGGCAAATCCACAACATATAGTTGTGATCGCACTCTAGACAGTGATGAGCGTAGAAAAAAAGTGCGCTTTTCGGGAAAGAAATCCCTGACTTCATTGAAACAAAGCCCATTTTAGTAACGATAAAACAGAGAAACATACCCCACATTTGCGTCGATGCTCATGTGAGTCAATAGAGTTGGCTACCCTACCGTCGCCTATGAGTTTCTTAGCCTTCTCCTGCACGCGGTCGAGTAACTTCAAAACAGTCTTTGAAGTACCGGACCATATATGAGAGTTATTATCCATTTTCAGTAGGATGTAAGTGGAATAAATAGTAAGGAGATCAGATACGATAAATTATGTCTTACACCGCCTTAGAAAGCCGAGGCACTTAAATGCTTCTTTTGAAACATGAAAAATGTGCTCTGTCCATCGAACGTCATACTGGACTTTCATGCCAAGAACATCAAGAGTTTCTAATTTCTTAACATCTATACCATGTTTACAGATAAAGCAACGTGATCGGGCTTGCGTCAGTGTGTAAGCAAGCAGAATTGTCTTGCGACCATTGAAATTTACCCTCTTTTTGTGACATCGTTCAGAAATTTGATTGAGCTCATCGTTGAGCGTAACATTCATATTATACCTCATGTCGATTTCGACTTATTATTGAAAGCATATGAATGACAAAGGCTGCTATCATCTGCAAAAGAGTAGATAGGAGTTAAGGTCTGACATAGAAGGCCATTTAGAAATATAAGAAATAGTATAGGAGAAAGAACAGAGCCTCGCGGTACCCCAGCGTTGATTGTATACTCTTTTGATGAAATCCCGTCTATAACAACTCTTATAGTACGATTTCCAAGAAAGCTCTACATGAATCGAGAGAAGACGTTATCGACACTAAAAGCCATAAGCTTCGACACAAGTGCTCCGTGCCACAACCTTAGAAATATCTATAGCCACTACCTTACTTTCGCCGAAGTGGTGTATAGATTGGTAACACTTTTGCGACAAGGAGCCATATTGGTGGGTTTTAAGTAAGCTGTTAGACTCTATATTTTTCACAAGGTGGAAATTCACCATGCTTTCCATCACCTAGGAAAACACAGAACAAATCGCGATTGGACGGTGGTTTTGGGTGTTATTGGCTTCTCCCTTTTTGGGATTATATGCTCAACCTTCCAGCATGAGGGAAATTTGCCTGTATGGCAAATAGTGGTGAAAAGCATTGCCAGAGGACGAGGTAACGTCGAAAAGCTTTAAGCCCAGTACTGGAATTCAATTCGGCTCAGAAGACTTATTTAATGTTAGATCCAGTAACACCTTTTTAACCGCCCGAGCCTGAAAGCGAATCTCTGGCATAGTTATGGATACATTTTCACGAACTGGCAATGGTTGATTTATTTCCGGCAAAGTGCGAATTACTTTCGAATATTTCAGCTTAGAGATTAGCTTTACCAACCGGGCCAGTGAATAATTGGTCTCCTTTAAAAAGAGTCTGGATAGAAGAACTAGTATTATCTTTCACTCTTTTGTTGAACGACCAGAAATTCTTACTGCCCCAAGAGGCAGAAAAGATTTTAGCATGAAGACACTGATCGTACAGGGGGGTTACTCTCTATTGCGATGCGAAAGAGAAATGGTAACTAATGGTAACAATTGGTACCCTCTATTGCGTTTTCGCATGCAATTTTTTTGCTTTCGCAAATCTGGCATTACCGCACTCTGTAATACGAAAGCGTATGTCAAAATCGTTCGTTAAACGCAAATATCTTGCGCTAACAAAATATCAAACGCAAAGGAACCGCATCATGTAAGTAAATACCAACATAATATTATATTTATATCTAAATTTTTATTTTTTAAGGGAAAAGTCGAAAAAATTGCAAACCCAGCAGCGGCAGTTTGAAATCCTAGTAGATTTTATGGTGCAACACAGTGATTTGGCCAAGGGGCAGTTGCAGTGCGGAAATGCCAAGCAACGCGGAACCAATTTGTGGACGAAACTGGTAGATGACCTAAATTCCAATGGACCTCCTATACGGGATGTAGCTGGTTGGAAAAAGGTAATGAATTGTAATATTTTTTATACAAAGCGGCAAACTAATACAGTATAATTATGAACGTCTGCATATAGGTTTGGTCTGACCTAAAAACCCACACAAACGTTAAAGTGCGAAAAAATAAAGTGGGCATTTCCAGCACGGGTGGTGGTATATCACAATACTGCCCTCTTTCCTCTATGGAGGAACAAATAATTAATCTGCTCCATATGAAAGAAGCCGTCGACGGGCTGTCAACAGCAATATGCTTTGGCGTAAGTGGTTCTGGCCAAGATATGGCGAAAAATAAGGAGCCTGTAGAAGTTTCGTTATCTTCCGAAAACGAAAATAACACTGCAGGTGGGTCAGGACACGCCGGCAAACGTAGCTGTTTGGATGAACGTTTCCAATCAGCCAAACGTTCGCGGTTGTCAAACCTAAACGAACGAGATGCTCTGTTGAAAACGCAGGTAGAAGGCCAAGGAACATACCACAAGGAATCCCTTGAAGTTTTGTGCAATGTTCAAAATACTTTGAAGGAATTGGTGAGGTACAACAGAAAAAATTTTGAATTAAAAGAAAAAAAGTTAGCGTTAGAAAAAGAAAAATTTAAATTCGAAAAAGAGTATAAATTAAATAAACAAAAGCTGCAAGTAGAAAAGATAGAATTAAAAAACAAAATATTAGAATTGGAAATGAGCAAAATTATGTGATACTTTGACTGTGATATATATATAAGTACATCTCAAATGAGTTTTATAATTAATTTTTTTTGTTAAACGTTATTTTTTAATTTAATTTTTTATGTTTTATAATAGCTTTATTAAATGAATTTTATAATTTCTTTATTTTTGTTAAACTTTATTTTTGAATTTTATTTTTTATGTTTTATAATAACTTTATTAAATGAATTCTTTAATTTCTTTATTTTTGTTAAACTTTATTTTTGAATTAAATTTTTTATGTTTTACAATAACTTTATTGAATGAATTTATAATATCCTTGTTTTTGTTAATAGTTATTTTTTTACCGTGAATTTTATTTTTGTTTTGTAATACCTTTATTTTTATGTTAATTAATATACATACCTAAAAGTTCAACTACTAGTTTAAGAATTTTAAGATCTCAAACTGCCAGAAGAAAGCTTTAAAACTTTAGATTGTAAGTTTTTTATATGTATACACTTTAATGATAAAATTTCTTTGTTTTTACAAATAAAAGTTATATTCCTAAAATCAAATTGTTTTTTATATTATTTCTTATTTCCTTTGCAATAGCTGTTTGGTCACCGTTATTAGCACTGCTATCAACAGACGCTTCAACTTCATTTAAAGTTTCAGCGTGAGCAATCCCGTCTATCGGTAGCTGCACATTAAAATTAGCACAAATATTGTGCAGGGCACAGCAAACGTTCATTATTTGAACTACCCTTTCCGGTGCGTAATGCAATTCTCTGGCTGCTAACAGACACCGAAACCTGCCTTTTAAAACGCCAAATACTCTCTCAATTATGGCCCTTCCTTTGCAAAATTGGTTGTTAAAAAACACTTCGGATGAGTTCTCCGTTGCGTTTCTGTATGGTGTGAGTAGCCAGGGTTCCAGAGGGTAGCCCGAATCGCCTTTAGAAGATTAAAAACAAGTGCGAGAAAAGATTAAAAAATAAGTAAGAAAAAATGTATTAAATTTGATTACCTATTAGCCAAAACCCCTTCTCTCCGCTTTCGAAACGTTCTTTTAGTTTTTGTTTTGCGTCAGAAAGGGCCCAAATGTGTGAGTCATGACTTGCACCACCGTATCGACAATCAATATACCTAATTAGCATTTTATGGTCACAAATCTAAAAATATCAATGCAAAAGTAAGAATTTATGAGACAACTTTATACACAAAAATTTACATACCACCATAGCGTTCATGCTGTGCTTCAATTTTCTGTTGAAGTAAAGGTGCTCATTCCTGGCTGGTCGTATCATTTGTATATGAGTACCATCCACTTCCCCAATCACCCCAGGAATGCCACATAGATGGAAAAATCCTTTTTTAATTTCATTTCCCTCTTCGTCAGATACCTCAAATTTAATGTGCTTGGGACAGATATTCTCTCAACCACCAAGGCAACTTCTTTTAAGCAACGCGACATAGATTGCTGCGATAAGCCTAAGAGATGGTCTTGCCCAATTTGGTGTTGATACCCCCCTTGACCAAGCAATTTCAAAGCTGCGGCCAATTTGATTGCGTTTGGAATTGCTGTAGATCTCTTTGGAATGCTGATGTCGTTTTGTATAGCATTTAAAAGATACAAAATCGCATCTTTATTCAGCCGGAAGTTTTGTACAAAGCTATAAAAATTAAATGTTAGAAACTATTTGCTTTAGATATTTATGCTTACCTATGATCATTTAAGGAGAGTATATCTGATCTATCTCTCAGAATTCTCCTTGTAACACATTCAACATTTTCATTTTCTTCCTCAAACCATAATGCCACCGAATCCATCACTATTAATTTTATATTTTTCAAAATTCACGCACACCACAAAAAATTTTGTTTAAAATGTTCCTGTTTACAACTTTTGACATTTTATTTGATCATTCTTCCTTATTGTTTATTTTGTGGTGTCAGTGTTGCCCCTTTTTCAAATTATTTTGCGAAAGCGTTTGCGCAAGTTATACAGAGTACCAACTTGGTCTCTTAGCGCATTTACCTCACGCATCGAACGTGCTTTCGCATCGCAATAGAGAGTAACCCCCCAGATCTTTTTCGCATTTTAGTGCCCCTTTGCGCAACAAATCAGTTTCAAGGTTTGCAATGATCCGAATTTCAAAGATGTGTGCTAACACCCATTATATATTTGTCTGGATGTGATGAAAGAAAAAGGTTAAGGGTATTATGCTGTTGCCCATCAACACACGAAATATGTGCTGTCTCATTCATTTGCTGCGCCCCTTGCTTACTTTTACTTTTGCTGAGCCTAAGCTTCTTCCCATGTTTTCTTTTTACATGCGATATAAATTATTATTTTAAATATTAAACTTTTACTGTTATTCTAGTTTTAACAGAGAACATGTGCTGTTATCTGATCACTATGCCACAGGAGATAATTTAGTCTAAATTTACCAGACAGAAAACTAGTAAGTAGCCGTAAAGTAGTTCCAGTGGAATGCAGAATGTCATTGTACGATAATTGCTGCATAAATAATTTAACGTTAGTCCATCTAATGTGGGAGTTGTGGCCTATCTATATACTGTTATAGGCTTTTGGATATCAGGAAGTTAAATACCTCAGCGAAATCAAGTCTTCAGTCTAACCTCATATTACGGTGAGAGGCGCTTTGCATACATAGCAGTTCTCTGCAGAACATTGTACCCAGGGTAGACCCATCATATAAGCAGCCGAGCCAATCCAATTAAGCACTTATCTCGACTGTAGTAAAAAAACATCCCAATTTCCAGCAGAGTTCTTAAATCACAGTTGATTTCTCATTCGACGGTACTCCATCGCAAATCTACCACCAGAGTAAGAAAATACTATTCTTATCAGTCCTTTCAACACTATCCCACCTTTACAGTTGCAGGACAATGCGCAGCATATGTATCGTCATCCCCTGAGAGCTGCTTATAGTAAAGTAATATGGAAAACAGTTGACCCTAAAGACCGTCCCTGCAAGCTGCCGCTAATTTTCCGCAAAGTTATACCCACATGGTTTTTTGTGCTTTTTTATGCTATGCGATATCTAACGAGCGGATTAACTGATTTTGGCCCGGTTGTCGGTGACAGACGTGGTTTTTAAGTGTTAGAATCTAGTTAGTTTAAAATTTCTAATGCTGAGGCTATTAAAAAAAATTGGTGAAATCTTTCGGTCATTACCAGTTTAATTTCTCCGGAAATGTCCAGTTTGGGTGGATTCCGTTCAAATGTTACAAGCGGGTCACTTACAGACACACAAAAACTGTATGCAAGCATAGTGATACCCTCCCAAAACCAGCCAGGAACGCTTCTTAGAGACTCAAAACGTCAAGGTTTGATTGGAAATCAGTTTTCATAAAAGGGTAAAAACCAATAACTTCTTGATTTTTGAAAATTTTCGATTTTTGTAGCGGGAAAAATATTCAAAATCATTTTCTGGCTTATGATCCATGCCCTCACAGTACAACTCCTACGTATTCTACACTTCTATTCCAAGTTAACTTACTTCGTTCATGGAAAAAAAAACATCATCTTGGGAGCACCATTTGGTTACAAAAATGTTGGCCATTGTTGGTGCATCTTAAAGCACAAGCAAATGTGTTAATTTCAGTGTTCATATTAGGTTCTTCGTATATGATTAATATCGTTGGGCTTGTATTGCATTTTGATGCCCTCAAAAAAATTTTTGGAGAATTCCCCTCTGGGTATTCTTATCTCCTAGTTCTAAAATTTATGATATATTTGTAAATACACATAACTCTGTTTTTACGCCATAAATACGCTCCTCGCGTAACAAAAAAAAACCGTAAAAAAGTTTATCCATATTATTTGAGAGATTTGGTTCCACGTATGAAATATCAGGAACAATAAGATATATAATTCAAATTAATGTTGCCTTATACGCAAACATATATTATTTTAACAAAAAACAGTTCATTTAGTATATTTTTATTATATAAAAATATTTTTCTTGGTTTCGGGTGTCGCAAGCACAAAACCAATTATTTTATATCGAGTTAGATAAAAACAAGTCGCGTAAAAACAGAGTGAACTATTTATTTGCAAACGCGTTAAATCCGACTCGCGTAAGAACAGGATTGGGTGTATAACATTAGGAACATTTGCCAAACTTAGAAAGATTTTACTTTAAAATGTAGAATTAATATGTAAATATTGATTTCATAGCAACTTTCTTTTTTGAAGTTCAACATTATTTTTGTATAACAATTAACTGTTAAACCTGTTTTTAGATTATTGAGTATTGTTATCGAAGTTTAGTTGGAAATATTTTTTATCGGAAAATTGTGTACTTTTCTGGTTGCATAGAAACGTGAACAAGAAAAGCCAGAAGTATTGCGATAACTGCACCTCGAAAATGCACTTTTCGATGTACAATCACTGTACCGAACTTTTTTGAAAACGACGAAGGCAAAAATGTTAATGAAAATAGCGACCACTACCTTGCGATTTTTACAAGTTTTACTTCTTGTTAACAAAGAGATCGACTTTGCTGACATGTGGCTTCAACAAGAAAGTGTCAGATCCCATATAGCACGCGAAGCAATGGAACAATTAAGAGACGAGTTCGATGAACAATTTATTTCACATTTGGTGTCGACCAATTGGCTATCTAGTTTGTGCTTTTTAACACTTTTATACTATTTTTTGTGCTTAATTCCTTACAGAAAAACCCGCGATATTGAAAAATTTATTATTGAGATACCATTCGACATGTTGAAGATGGTATGCTGAAATCATCTATCGACTCATATATAGAAATACATCAATTTTGTATTTATTTATATCTTACATACTTAAATTTTTATATATTGGAAGCTGTTGGAAATATAAATCTTTTTAAAGTAATTTTCATCATTTTCGTACCTGGTGTATGTTTTGAATCGGTATCAAATCTTGTAGACTTTGTCGCACAACCTCTGGTTTTTGACGTTGTCGTCCATGGGTGGATTTGGTAGTTTTGATTTGCTTTGGAGTTTCATGGATTTCCTTGGTAGAATCATATGCATCTTGACCTGGAAGGTATACAATATGCTTACCGCCACATATATTGGTTAAAGATTTTGGTTGCAGATTAGCTAACGACATCGTATTCAGAGTACTTTTTAATGAATTATCCTTTAATGTTTTAGAAGCCACAGCCGCCAGTGTAGTGTCATTTTCATTCGATTTATGCAAAAACCAATTGTCGTTTTTGTAAACAACTTTTTTTCCAAATAATATTTTATTAAGTTCACAATCTGTCTGGTGAGTACTTTTCGACTCCACTACAAAAGGGGCAGCGAAAACTCTTTGAAGTTGATAGCTGTTGCATTTAAAACCAGATGTATTTGGAGGGCAGGCACATTTGTTATTCTGTCGAAGGTCTATGTGTTTCCCTAAATGGGTTTTATACTTCTGCAAACTGTTGAAACCAGGCACTAGCAAAAAATTTGCGGCTTTCGAACCATTTTCTTGTTTCGTACTTTGTAAATGTACATCTCTAGGTAAAGATAAACTAAAAATATGCAAAGGGTTTTTATTATTTGCTGATTCTCTGTCAGTTTTCGTTTCCAAAGTTTTAAGATTGCATTTTTGTTCTACTTCCTTCACGTCTTCATGGTCAATATAATCTTCATCATCGTCAAGGTCTTGCTGAGGACTCCAGCTGGCGTTTGCTGTTACGCAATTTTCTCTTGTACTAAAGTTACAACATACAGGAGTTTCAATAAATCTACTATTTGTGGGTTTTACACGATCGAGCTGGAGACGTCGCTGTTCTTCAACGAGATTTCGCCAGGCTGCTGTGGGATTAAAGCTGGGAGTTTCCGGCTGTCTTCTAGGTAAAGTGGGGCGTACATGCACTAATATGCCATTATCGACAATCTCTTTCTCAGCGTCCAATTTATGATTTAATAACAGCGTATCTTCATTACCTTCTATCATATCTTCGCTTGTACAGCCGTCTTTTTGATTTGGCGACATATTGATATTTGATGATTTATTTGAAGATTCCATACCAAAATAAAAAGTGCGTTTCAACTGAGGTATACGCGACTGTTGATACCTTGTTTTTTGTGCATTTGCTAAAGGTGGATCTTTTATTACACTCTTAAATGTTACGTTGTCTTTACATGAGTTGAACTGTGTTGTATCTTTTTGCCGCAAACCTTTCTCTATTTTGCTTCTATCTCCAGGATTTTTTTCTGTACGGCAAGTATTACCAAGTGATGTGGAGTTTTTTTTTCCTACAATATTGTTCTGAAGTTGAGTAAGAATATTCTTGTTATTACCCTCATATAATATATTTCGATCTAACGTTTCTTCTAATTTATTAACAGTTTGAAGATTTGGATATTCCACTTGCTCTTTTGTTAGATATCTTTCATAAGTATTACTATTATTTGTATTATTTATATCTCTCTGTCTTAAAAGCTTAACATCAAAGCTTTTTTCTCTTCGGTAGGGTGATTTAGTTAAGTAAAGAGGACTATTTTGATTTATCAGTGTGGAAGAATTTACGGATGTTCGTATGTTGGAGATGCGTTGAAAAAATGAAACCTTTAATATTGGTGATTGTAGATGTTTTTGTGTTATTGAAGGTTTGTTGCTGTTTGGTGCATACATGCGGGGCTTAATCAGTGGATCTGAAGTTAACATGCTATGTCCACCATTAGTAGTATTTGTTGGCGCTGATGGAGTTTTTCGTTTCTTGTTGTACTTTTTACCTTTTAGTGGGTGTGATTGGGATGAATATTCAAAGTTCGTTTCAAGTTTGTCATGGAACTTTTTTCTGTTATATTTAACATGTAGAAGACTTTGTGAACGCCGAAATTCAAGAGATGGTGGAACGTAGTTGCGCTGAGACCTTACATCATTTTGACTATCAATAATAAGGGTATGGCATCGTCTCATGGAATAAATAGTCTCTGTTTCTTTTCGACGTTCCGAATCAGCTTGTTCTTTACCTCGAAAGCTAATTGTACCACCCGCTTGTAATATAGCTCCATTTGTTGTGGCTCTCAATTTTAGATTTTCAGAAAGCTTAGGCAAAACTTTACAATCGGCGATATTCCTATTATTACACCATCCACCCGTTGCAATTTGAACACATCTTTTTCTTCTTTCTCCTGTCGTTCGTTTCAAATATTCTTGAGTACAATACGAATTCAATTCGCTTTCAACACAATCGTTTTGTAAATTGTGGGAGCTGCCAGTATTCCCCATGGCCTAATGGTCTTATATGTATATATATATATATATATATATATATATATATAATTATATGTATATATGTATATATGTATATATATATATATATATATATATATATATATATATGTATATATATATTTATATATATATATATATATATATATATATATATATATATTTATATATATATATATATATATATATACGTATATATATATATATATATATATATATATACGTATATATATATATATATATATATATATATATATATATGCATATATATATATATGTATATATATATATATATATATATATATATATATGTATATATATATATATATATATATATATATATATGTATATATATATATATATATATATATATATATACATATATGTATATATGTATATACATATATATATATATATATATATATATATATATATGTATATACATACATATATATCTATATATATATATATATATATGTATATATATATATATATATATCTATACATATATATATATATATATATATATATATATATATGTATATATGTATATATATATATATATATATATATATATATATAACACAAATCGAATAATAATAATTAATTACTAAAATATTATATGAAAAAGCATTAGCTACAAGGGTCATCATATGTGTATGTATATGTTTTGCGAAGAACATTTTAAGAAAACCGATTTATAGGGCATGATGTTTTCTGTAAAATAATATAGAAAATTTAATTTTAAAGATTAGAATTCAATTAAATTTTATGGTAAAAAATATTGAGGAACGTAAATTATTTCAAATGAACAATTTTTATAAAAGCGGCATAATTTTAGTATTAAAAACCCCAGCAGACCAATTATGCTTTCCGATAGAACGATTGGAACCTATTGGTTTTTGAGTTTGTACTGAGTTTGTGTGTGCAACCAACAACTTGGCAAACTAGTAACAAAAAAATTTGTCACATAAAAGCATTAATAAATATCTGTTCAAGATACTTTTTATTAAAAATTTGAGTTAAGAAAATCTCAGTATGTTTTGGGAACAACTTGGTTGGTAACGAACCGATTTTCCCAAGCCCAACAAATCGCTATGATAAGAATTTTGAACGTGAATTGATAGTAGTATCAGTGTCTGTTGTGAAATATTTATCAATGCTTTATAAAGAATTAATGTAAAAGGAAAATTAATAGAACTTGCTGCAAAAATACATGCATCAGTATCTTTAACGTAGATAAAGTAGACATTATACAGATGTAATTGAGTTTGCCCTTAACTAAAACTTTATTGCTTTAAACTAAACCGTAAATGAAATCAAAGCCATGAATATATATGTGTTATTGATCAACGTAAAAGGCATAAATGCTTTTGGTAAGAAGTTCTTGATTCTGCGCTTGCGCAGTATATAATATGAAGCAGGGATGCAAGAGACGTCCAACAAAGGGTACTATTTTTTTAAAGTGTACTTTTTTCAGCCCTACCATAATATATTTATATATGTATTTGAGTATTCTTTTTAAAATTCAACTTAAAATGCACACAAATTACCGCATTCGATATCAATCGAAATTTCACCACAAATTGCATACAAATTTTGAATACTATCAAGTTCCGTAATTTGCCCCTAGTACTTTCATATACATAGAAATGTACATATGAATGTAGTCGAAATTGATAAAACATCAATAGCTGACAGCACTCTACCGCATTTTATATTATCGGGGTAAGTAAAGCATACAGTTCTTTCATCACTATCCCCTCCTTTAATAGTTCCGGCATTATATGAGAAAATAAAAATTATAAGATTGATTTAAGCAAAACTTGTTCTAAAAATATTATCTTACAACGCTAATACACCAAAAAACGAATTCAATAGAGTCATACTCAAATTACAACTGACATGAACTGTTCTCTATCTTCACTCTGAGTTTATTTCCTAAAATAGTTCCTAGCCCCAAATAACAGTGATGACATATTTATTTGTAAGATTATTAAGTTTGTAAATTCGCTCAAAGAAACTTGTTATGGGAAGGAAACATTCACTATAGCAAATCAGAAACTTTGGGAGTTTTTTTTCATAGGAATAGTTTTTCAAGTCAAGAGTTACTAATTTCTTGAAGTTTTGCCTTTTATCCCATTACTTGTATATTTTCTTTTTCTGTACTTGGATGAATACAGTTGGTATTGTCAATGCATCTGACTTTAGTTCGTTTAAATATATCGCTCATTTACTAAAACAAATCAATAAAATTGTATTTTTGTTTTCCTGATGCACAATTAATCTTCATATCGTTATAAAATATAAAAATTGTATACCTATGTTTTGTTTACTAAACTCTTGAGGAGGGAGAAACAAAATTAACTTTTTTCATTATTTTATTTCTATGAAGTATCTACAAGTGTAACAGCTATTATATTTATTGAAATCCAATCCAATTTTCTTATTCTATATTGTTTTGAGACTGATATATAATTCTTATGATATATTTAGATATGATATTTGTTATAAATATCAAACTTCGTTATCTTATGCCTTGTTCAGATATATCCCTTAATAGACCACAATTTATCATACAATAAGTCAACTAATAAATTGAGCAATTACTAGTTAATTGTGTTACTAATTGCGTAAAACTCGATTTGCAACCCTGTTCATAAGGATGTTTATTAAGAACTGTGTTCAGTGAACAGAAAAATTGCCTATAATGGTGGGCCAAATATCAAAATATATAAATACATATAAACAAAACAAACCGAATTTTCAAATAGACTGAACTCCCAGATATAAATAAGGAAATAAACAAAAACCAAATGGCAGGTGAAGAACGTATTTTTTTAAATTCATAAATTAATTTATTAACATATATATTTCATGAATAGGAAAAAAAAAATGAAGAAAGAGGCTCGCGTGGGGTGAAGCCAGCAAAGCTGCTCTTTTGGAGTTGTGGCCAAGTCGAATAGAGGAACTTCATGGCAAAAGAAAAAATTGTCACGTAAATGCTGAGGTTGCGGATAACCTACAGAAGTTGGACTTTTCGTACAGATCGCGCGATATACATGTTAAATTACAAAATTTTACACAGAGGTACAGGTATGTATGTACGTATTTATGTTGAAAAAATAATGGTTTATGATCACAACGGCAAATAAAAACCATCCTGGGAACTGATTGCAATAGAAAAGAAGAAAGTAGATTGTCTTGAGAGCACTGTAAAAGCCAATTCGGGATTAAAAAATGCCTTGATATCATTTTTAAATGAAAAGTGAAAAAAATAAATATATAAAAATAAATTATTCTTTTAAATAAAAATAAAGCAAATCATATATTTATAATTACTAAAATTTAATTTATACAAAAAGCCACAGAGTATATTAAAACTTAAACTTAAAGAAATGGTCGTCGTTATAATTTCAAGTGACTTGCCAGAATACAGATTGGCGATTCTATAAGTTGAAAAATGTTACGGATGTAAACAAATTTATTCCAGCTGCACTTAGCAACGTCCAGTGTGATCTTTGAGTTGCATTTTGCTGGAATAATGAAAGGAGCTGCTTTCTCAAACTTTGTAAAATTGTCAAGTTTTCCTTTTTATTTTTTAAGCACTTAGAATTTCGAATCAAAAATCGATCGCAATGACTCCAAGCTTTCCATCTTTCTATTATATGCAAGTAAATATTCTTTTAAACCAGAATTTGCATTAATTTTTAAAATTTACAAATACGAATAGTCACGAAACAAATAAAAACAATGTTTTCTTCATCTGTCAAATGATAATTTAGTCAGCTAAATTGAGTATGTGTGAATACTAGATTTAATTGCTCAATTAAAATTAAATTGACTCCATTAAAAATGCATGTGTGAATACTGTATACTGCAGTTCTACTAGTGTAAGTGTGAGATGTGCAAAATTCGTAATTTTTTTCCTTGTGTTAAGTGTAAATCACGTGAATCGTGATATATATATATATGTACATCAGACCGTACATGTTTTTTATATCTCCCTCAAAACAGAAGTTAAGCTATTTCTTCCATTGAAATTGTATTGTACCTTGTCACGAGGAACATATCGATGGTCGCTAGAAGAAAGGTATATACTGAGTGACTCCTCATCATCACCCAGCCCAAGCCAATACAGATAGTAACTTTAAATTTTGTATGTAAAGTTGGTATCTGCATTCTTGAATTAGTACATATTTTGGGGAATTGTCCTTTTTTAAACTCTTTAATTTTAATTATGTGCTGTTTCTTTTTTCCCAAAATCTTACTAAAAAATTCAAAGTGATCAATTAAGGGGTTTTTGCTAGTCTCTATGCGCATTTCAGTGGGGCTCATGCAGGTAATCAATATAATAAAATTAAAGAGTTTAAAAAACGACAATTCACCAATATATGTACTAATTTAAAAATGCAAGTGCTTGTGCAAAATAAAACAACTTATGTTACCAACACTCTAAATAAATTGTTGTTATATTGAGCCAATTGTTAGTTGTTGTTCTTCTTTATTTCTATTTGACATTTGTTTTTAAGCTTCTCACTTAGTAAAGTGGAAGTTTGAAATAAATATCTTTAGCTATTCTAAGAAGAGTTGGCTAAAGGTTTCCTGATGATCTGCATTAGACCCAGTGAAATGCTCATAGGAACTAGCTAAACCTCTCAATTTATCACTTTGAATTTTTTAGTGAGGTTTTGAGAAAAAAAGAATCAGCAAATAGTTACAATTAAAGAGCTTAAAGTGGGTACCTTTTTTCCACTCCATATATCTTCTGACATACAGCACACAGCATAAAACTTTTGAGTCCGTTTGATTTTATTAAAAAATATCGAATCAGTGCTGGCACTTTTTGAAAATTAACTGATATAATGAGTAAAATCGTACTTTTATTAGAAATAAATTACAGGTGTACAGAAACGGAAACGAAGTAGCGCATATTGTCCTAATATTTTTTATATATTATGTCATTGATATATCAGGTTTTATTAAGTATAAAAAGCAATGGCCGGTCATTATGAGCCTAATTTGTTTCGGTTGCGAACATTCAGCTCACACTGTAGTAATTGACATTATTTGTAATCTTTTAGTAAAATACTTAAAACTGTGTAAATTTTTACAGATCCGTTGAAGAGATTTTTACATAGCCTCCAGAGCTTAAGTCTATTATTGCGATTCTCCGATTCTTTTTGTCAATTTTCTCTTATATTGTAAAAACTGCGCTAAACGTAAAAGGCCCTTAAGGCAGGATTATCTAGATCATACCTCTTTTAAGCGTAAACAATTCTTTTTAATAATTAATTTAAATAATTTTTATATATTGATGACAAAACTAATGTGCTATTTAGTCATATTGCCATAAAGTCATATTATCTTAGAACAGTCTGAAAAACATATTTTTGTATTGCATACATAAAATTTAAAACATATCAATGTTTCAGATGAGTTATTTTTCTAAAAAAAAATAAAAAAAAACAGCTGCGGACATCAAACCGGTGTTATTTGTATGTGACACATCAAATTGCATTTTTATAAGCTACACATAATTCAAAAAGAATTAAGCCGCAAAATTTTAAATTATGCAATTTTGGTTGTTAAACTTATGTAAGTAAAACTACAGCACCTGTTTATACACACAGATTTACATATTTCGAGAATCTGGTGCGGCATAAAACAAATATTGAGACTTTAAATACAATAGAATTATTAGAATATTTGACAAATGTCTCAGTTTGGCCTCTCTTTAGTATCAGCTTATTGTGAATGTATTGATTTCTAATCAGCTACCCGAATGTTTTTTATAAATGGTATAATATAATATGATAGGGTGTTAACATAGCTTTCGGTGATATTATTTTATGACTACAGTGTGAATCCTCATATATATATATATATATATATATATATATATATACATATATATATAAATATATATACACATATATATATATATATATATATATATATATATATATATATATACATATATATATATATATATATATATATATATATACATACATATATATATATATATATATATATATATATACATGTATATATATATATATATATATATATATATACATATATATATATATATATATATATATATATATATACATGTATATATATATATATATATATATATATACATATATATATATATATATATATATATATATATACATATATATATATATATATATATATATATATATATACATATATATATATATATATATATATATAAATATATACATATATATATATATATACATATATATATATATAAATTTCTTATAAGTTGTATCGTGCCGCAAACATACACATATGAACTTTTGTGCTTCAAATATATATATATACATACATATATATATATATATATATATATATATATATATTTATATATATATGTATATATATATATATATATATATATATATATATATATATGTATATATATATATATATATATATATATATATATATGTATATATATATATATATATATATATATATATGTATATATATATATATATATATATATATATATATATGTATATATATATATATATATATATATATATATATATATACATATATATATATATATATATATATATATACATATATATATATATATATATATATATATATATAAATTTCTTATAAGTTGTATCGTGCCGCAAACATACACATTCATACATGAATATATGAACCTTTGTGCTTCAAATATATATATATATATACATACATATATATATATATATATATATATATATATATATGTATATATATATATATATATATATATATATATATGTATATATATATATATATATATATATATATATATATATATATATATATATGCATATATATATATATATATATATATATATATATACATATAAATTTAGTTTTCATAAAAAAATTTATATTAATTCACAATACAAACAGTGTAAAATATGTCGGATAAAAGTGAAATTTAGTTATAGATTTTCTTGAAGATAAAAAATATACCTATGCAGTTTAGAAAGAGCCTTATCTTATTTGTTTCTGTACATATCACGGTTTGGAGTATTTCTCTGTTAACTTTTTACAAATAAATAGAATTAAAAACTAAATTTGCATACCACAATTGCTCTTACAAAAATTTTCCACTTTTTCATTATAAATACATAACTATTAAATTCTTTTCGTTCGGACTCTAGGTTTAAGACTTATAAATGAAAGCAAAGCAAAATAAAAGATCTTGTATATGTCTTTCTTTTCAAATTTTTTAATTTATCAAAAATATATAAAAAACGCTTTTCCCTTTGTTTTATTAAATAAAACAATTTGTTTTAAATCAGTTTTTGTGAATCTAAAGTTATGATTATCAAATAAAATTAACACATTTGATCGATTTGTTTTCCAGTTAGTATCAAACTAAGGTCGAATAATACATATATAAAAATCAATTACATTATTTATAACTTTGGGTTCAATTTTTTTTTAATCTATCACAACAGAAAACAAAAACCATGTCATTTTGAAACAGCAGATAAGAGTCGATGGATCGAATTTAGACATGGTTTACTTATAAAGTTTGAGTTAAAACGCGCTTATGTATTTTGGTTAAAAATCTGAAATTTGTATGGTAGTAATAGTTTATTTATGTTATGTGTTTGGTATATGTATTAACCATGTATGTATGTATGTACAGCTGTACTCATTGTACATAACGTACATACTTTTTTTATGTATTGATTTTTAAATTTTTATGCTAGGACTTCAACAACAAGCAACTTTCTTTTATTTTTCTTGATTACCTCTTTTCTCGGGTTTTGTTTTAAAGTCGTATTTTTAATTTCAAAGCTTTTCACCAATCACGAATATGTTTTATTGAACTTATTTTTCAACATAATGGACTTTTTAATACTTTCGCTACTGTAAAGGCAACGTCAGTAATCCACAGCATTTTTAAAAATAATTATGTATGTTCATCTATTTTTTAAACATTATTTGTGAATTGCATACATGTGTATATATGCATGTTTTAAAAGAAGTTCACACAAGAAAACAATATTGAGGAAATTGTAAATAAACAAGCAAGCTCGATCGTGTTCTCAATATGTTCAGGTTTCCTTAATATCTATTGCTGGATGTTAGCAGTAGTAAATTAATAATTCATGGGTGATGTTACAGATATGCAGGTGTTGTGTGCAAGCGAATCATCACCGACCGTCTACCTGACTGACTGATTGGATGGTTAAAATTATACTATGTTATATAGTTTGCATCTCATAAAGTTAATGTCTTGCATTACAATTATGTACTCTTGGGCAAATATTCAATTGTACAAACACTTCCACACATACTTACATCCCTAGTATGTATGTCCTCAATATAACAACCTGAACTATTTTTCTTTCTGCTAAATGTTCAAACAATATTTGATTCATTTATTCAGCGTTCATTTTGTACTCGCGGCGCTCTTTTAGACATTTTTTGTATGCTGCAATTTCTTGTTTATTGTTTTTAAGCCAGTTGCGCGTTAAAGTGATAAGCTTACTTTCATGCACATTGCCATATCTTAAAATTCTTATATGTTAGAAGATAAGTAAATACATAATTATTTAGATCGTATTCATGAAGCAATTAAGAAATATTACGCCGAAAGTTGTCTATTGCGCATGTCGTCACAAGTGATCGCAACTATTTTTTTGCATACAAATATTTGAAAAATAATAAAAAATTTGTTTTATTCTAAAATACTGAGCAGACAAACCAATATATAATATGTTTTCTTATATTATTGGTACTCCGCTTTGGATAAGCGCACGCTGCTAAGAGCTATTATTACAACTTTGTGTTATCTTAAAGTGAGATTTTATCGATCGGATAAATACATTTTGATTATTATAACTTTCCTTTAAACTAAGAATAGCGATAAATGAAAGGCAAGTTCGACTTTGCGGTAAGTTTTACCAGGAGGATTTATGTTTATATTATCATGTTTTCGTATTATATAATATGGTAGTACTGCTCTGTGTTTTCTATTATATGGCTGTGGTAGGTTTGCCAGATTGAGAGTAACAAAAAGCTGGACATTTGAATTACAAATGCGGGATTAATAAAAAAAAGCTGGACATTTTGAAATAAAATTTTTGCGAAATTAGTTACATTTTTTTGTCATGCAAACAATTTTATTAATATAAATATGTTTACATTGTTTTTAAAATTTTTATATAATACTCCAATATACTATTAAAATATAACTAAACTAAAATTTTTTTCAGTGCATTAATCCTTATCGATATACATATATGCAGTTAAGATCAAAATAATCTAACTTTAAAATTATATAACGAAAAAACATATATATATATATATATATATATATATATATATGTATATATATATATATATATATATATATATATATATATATATATATATATACATATACATATATATATATATATATATATATATATATATATATATATACATATATATATATATATATATATATATATATATATATACATATATATATATATATATATATATATATATATAAATTTCTTATAAGTTGTATCGTGCCGCAAACATACACATTCATACATGAATATATGAACCTTTGTGCTTCAAATATATATATATATATATACATATATATATATATATATATATATATATATATGTATATATATATATATATATATATATATATATATATGTATATATATATATGTATATATATATATATATATATATATATATATATATATATATACATATAAATTTAGTTTTCGTAAAAAAATTTATATTAATTCAGAATACAAACAGTGTAAAATATGTCGGATAAAAGTGAAATTTAGTTATAGATTTTCTTGAAGATAAAAAATATACCTATGCAGTTTAGAAAGAGCCTTATCTTATTTGTTTCTGTACATATCACGGTTTGGAGTATTTCTCTGTTAACTTTTTACAAATAAATAGAATTAAAAACTAAATTTTCATACCACAATTGCTCTTACAAAAATTTTCCACTTTTTCATTATATATACATAACTATTAAATTCTTTTCGTTCGGACTCTAGGTTTAAGACTTATAAATGAAAGCAAAGCAAAATAAAAGATCTTGTATATGTCTTTCTTTTCAAATTTTTTAATTTATCAAAAATATATAAAAAACGCTTTTCCCTTTGTTTTATTAAATAAAACAATTTGTTTTAAATCAGTTTTTGTGAATCTAAATTTATGATTATAAAATAAAATTAACACATTTGATCGATTTGTTTTTCAGTTAGTATCAAACTAAGGTCGAATAATACATAGATAAAAATCAATTACATTATTTATAACTTTGGGTTCAATTTTTTTTTAATCTATCACAACAGAAAACAAAAACCATGTCATTTTGAAACAGCAGATAAGAATCGATGGATCGAATTTAGACATTGTTTACTTATAAAGTTTGAATTAAAACGCGCTTATGTATTTTGGTTAAAAATCTGAAATTTGTATGGTAGTAATAGTTTATTTATGTTATGTGTTTGGTATATGTATTAACCATGTATGTATGTATGTACAGCTGTACTCATTGTACATAACGTACATACTTTTTTTATGTATTGATTTTTAAATTTTTATGCTAGGACTTCAACAACAAGCAACTTTCTTTTATTTTTCTTGATTACCTCTTTTCTCGGTTTTTGTTTTAAAGTCGTATTTTTAATTTCAAAGCTTTTCACCAATCACGAATATGTTTTATTGAACTTATTTTTCAACATAATGGACTTTTTAATACTTTCGCTACTGTAAAGGCAACGTCAGTAATCCACAGCATTTTTAAAAATAATTATGTATGTTCATCTATTTTTTAAACATGATTTGTGAATTGCATACATGTGTATATATGCATGTTTTACAAGAAGTTCACACAAGAAAACAATATTGAGGAAATTGTAAATAAACAAGCAACCTCGATCGTGTTCTCAATATGTTCAGGTTTTCTTAATATCTATTGCTGGATGTTAGCTGTAGTACATTAATAATTCATGGGTGATGTTACAGATATGCAGGTGTTGTGTGCAAGCGAATCATCACCGACCGTCTACCTGACTGACTGATTGGATGGTTACCATTATGTACTCTTGGGCAAATGTTCAATTGTACAAACACTTCCACACATACTTACATCCCTACTATGTATGTCCTCAATATAACAACCTGAACTATTTTCCTTTCTGCTAAATGTTCAAACAATATTTCATTCATTTATTCAGCGTTCATTTCGTACTCGCGGCGCTCTTTTAGACATTTTTTGTATGCTGCAATTTCTTGTTTATTGTTTTCAAGCCAGTTGCGCGTTAAAGTGATAAGCTTACTTTCATGCACATTGCCATATCTTAAAATTCTTATATGTTAGAAGATAAGTAAATACATAATTATTTAGATCGTATTCATGAAGCAATTAACAAATATGACGCCGAAAGTTGTCTATTGCGCATGTCGTCACAAGTGATCGCAATTATTTTTTTGCATACAAATATTTGAAAAATAATAAAGAATTAGTTTTATTCTAAAATACTGAGCAGACAAACCAATATATAATATGTTTTTTTTATATTATTGGTACTCCGCTTTGGATAAGCGCACGCTGTTAAGAGCTATTATTACAACTTTGTGTTATCTTAAAGTGAGATTTTATCGATCGGATAAATACATTTTGATTATTATAACTTTCCTTTAAACTAAGAATAGCGATAAATGAAAGGCAAGTTCGACTTTGCGGTAAGTTTTACCAGGAGGATTTATGTTTATATTATCATGTTTTCGTATTATATAATATGGTAGTACTGCTCTGTGTTTTCTATTATATGGCTGTGGTAGGTTTGCCAGATTGAGAGTAACAAAAAGCTGGACATTTGAATTAAAAATGCGGGATTAATAAAAAAAAAGCTGGACATTTTGAAATAAAATTTTTGCGAAATTAGTTACTTTTTTTGTCATGCAAACAATTTTATTAAAATAAATATGTTTACATTGTTTTTAAAATTTTTATATAATACTCCAATATACTATTAAAATATAACTAAACTCAAATTTTTTTCAGTTCATTAATCCTTATCGATATACATATATGCAGTTAAGATCAAAATAATCTAACTTTAAAATTATATAACGAAAAAACAAAATCATACAAAAAAGCAACGATTTTTATTTGTCTGTACATGAGTGTAAAAAATTATTAATAAATTAATAAAAATTATATCCACCAAACATACATAGTTCTTCTTCACTTGAAAAGTTTTTTGACCGCTTTCTTACAGCTCGCACGATTGTTTCCTTAGATGCTGACATTTTTTATTTTATAACACAAACTTATAATTTCACAAACAAAAGCTGCATATATTTTCAAAAGGTAAAAACTATTGCGTCGTTGCCAGTAAAAATTTTGGCGATCTTAGGGTGCGAACAGAGTGAGTGCTGAGAGCCGAGACGAGATTGTCAGTGCGATAAAACTGATTACATACAAGTCAGTACAAATAAGCTTGTGTATATCAAAGTGAACGCCGACAAGAGCAGATAGCAAAGCCGATGAGTGCGAGAAAACATTTTCAAAGCGTTTTGCGCGCTTTTTTGCATTGTTGATGTTTGCTTTTTAGCGTGCATTCGTGTTTTTTAATGGTTTAAAAATAAAAAAAAAATGGATATCGATTAAATAATAAGCGAAATTTTTTCCCAGCTTGCTTTGTGGGACCAAAAGACAAATTGTATCACAATCGTGTTTGCGTGGAAAAACTTTGTTTAGTTTCACACCTATCTTGTGAATGTAATCAAAGGTTTCAATTTCCATTCGGGGTTATTGTTGAAATTAAGCTGCATATTTTCTTAAATCATTATATAAATGATGAAATTTACAAAATTTATCCCTTTTTAGTGTAATTGGATGTTTTCCAAATTCTTTTGGAATCCATTACCGTGTACAGCAATTTTATAAACACAAATGAACAATAAGACAAAATGACATAAAAGCAAAACTCATGGAATAAACTAAAGTTCCGCGCTGATTCTCGCATTCACTGTCTTATATACAAATTTTCTTCTCGCATGAAAATAAGCGTCAATAAGCGCTCGGCTCGGCTCGAAATCATTGCTCACTCTGTTCCCACCCTTAAAAATCTCTTAAAAGTAGTCGGTAATTGCTAGCAGTATTGACACACGATAAGAAATATACATTTAATTTTACCGGCAAGTTGTAATAATGGAAATATGCTAACGTTGCCATTTACTACCACCAACTTTGTCGCCAAGTTGTAATAATGGCCCTTAAATTGAAAAAAATGGCTTATTCGTTAGTTTGGAACGATTTTCAAACACCTTTTCGCGCAAACAAAACGAAAATTCGCTTAGAAATGCCACAATTTATATGAAACAAACACCGCACAATGAAGCTATGAAATAATAGGTCGACATCGTTGTATGCCATAAAATATGGTATATTATAGAAAAATATACTTTTTTTTGTGGTCTGAAGATGTGACATCTTCCATAGTCATTAGATATAGAAATTTTGTGATGTCCTTAAGCCATTGGTGTAATAATTTAATGTCAATATATCTTATCCTTTTAGAATGTGAATTGTCGCTTAGAAAATTTTCAGAAAATATTGGCATTTTAAAGAATCATATACACAGGCTGGTTGATATTAATAATACATATCCATTAAATTTAGTAAAAACTGTTCGGGCCGAGAATTGGCTTTTATCACGTAAACTCCAGCATAATAATAACTAGTTTTCACTGCTCTCTAAAGTGATAATTAAAAAACATAGTAATGAAATTTTTAACCCCGCACTAGTAATATAACATGTACGTTTTTATTATACGCTTTTTTTAGCTTCACTGGCATGTTAGTTTGCATCTAAATCTCTTTTTATATTGTGCCTCTACGCGTATACTTAATATTATTAAACATTTTACTCATACGCCGCATTGTACTGGTACAATGTTGTTGGTTTGGTTCATTTTCTTATCTTCTCAAAATAGCTCTGTTCATTTACTGAAAATTGTTAACAATTGTTGATAGAAATGTGTTCATTAACTCGAAAAACTATCAACGAGAGAGCCACAAAAAGAGCAAAAGATTGAGAGACTTGAAAATTGTTGAAAATTCTTGATAGTAAAATTTTTACTTTCAATAATTATCCAATCAGCTGTTTTGTACTTACATTTAGAAATCAAGTTTTCTAAAAGAAGCTAAAAACTAAAATATTTTGCAAAATTTGAGAAATATTAAGTAATTGCAAATATTTAAATCTTTTAAATATGTTTATAACTATTTTTGTTAAGCTTAGGATCAGCAGCAATCAAATATTACGTATAAAGCAAATGAATCAAGTAGTAAAACACCATGAATCAAATAAACAAGATTACGCATTGCGCAGGTCCGTTAGTTTCATTGCTATGAATCAGATGTTTGCGTGACATAAACAAAGACCTTTGTGTTTTGTTTTGAAAGCAAAATAACATTTTGAAACAAATTTAAGAACAAATAGAAAAAAATATAAATAAAAAATAAATTAAAACAAGTAAAAATTATATTCGGCTGTACCGAATCTTATATATCCTTCACCAACGTTCGTCTGCTTTCTAATTTATAAAATAGTTTCAGTTAGCAAAAAAAAACAACAAGCATTTTTTGATTACTTTTATAAATAAAAAATTTAAAAATTTCCCACCCCTGGAAACGAAATTTTAATTTTTCAAATATTTTTTGCCAATGCAAAGCTTCATAATGTGTAAACCGGATTTATTTAAGGAAAACTACTAGTTTTTGACCATTTTGCTAACTTTCATGTGATACAATATATATAATATTTGATAAGAACATTGTTTTTCCTGAATTAAAAAATAGTTTTAATTAGTAAAAATAAACGACGTTAGTTGCTTTTTTGTTACTTTAATGTATAAAAAAAGTTTCAATTTCCCATCCGTGGAAAATTTTTTTTATTTTTTTAGTTTTTAATAGACAATTGGGGCTTCCCGATGCATGAAGCATCGGTTAAGTTTGAGTCGAGAAATATGTGTAAGGTTCCCAGCTCTGGAACCGTCCTTCCGATTTTTCTGAATTTCAATACCACTCTATTTAGGTTCATTTCCAATCCATCAGTCCAAGAATGAAGTCTCTCGCTCCTCTGGGGGCTTGGGAAAACCGTACAGACAGACAGACAGACGGACAGACGGTCATCGCTCAATCATCATCGCTATTCATAAGGATCCAGAATATATATACTTTATGGGGTCGCATATTGATATCGAAGAAATTACTCACGGAATGACAAACCTAAATATACCCTTTCACTTTTTTGTAAAGGGCGTAAAAAACTATGGAGCACATGCAAGAACTTGACAAAATTTTTAAAACAAACCATGGACAAGGACTTTTTATTCGCAAAGATTTTATAAAGTCGCACATGGAACAGGCCAATCACGTTGAATGTGATAAAAAAGTAAAAACGCAATTTTTTCGATTCAGAATGTATTTCAAAAAAAGAAAACTTAATCAAGAACTCATAGATAGTAAGAGATCTAGAAAACGAAAATTCAACAAAATAATTGTTTTATGCCCAGTTTTTGACTTCGTATTTAAGTTGTATTCATTTTTACAGATCATATGTATTTAAATACAACTTAAATATCACTCATTGGACACTTAAATGGTATTTAAATACAGCACAGTAAACATATGACTTTGACTTTTTTTTCATTCAAGAAAAAAAAACATTGTGATGTTGAGAAAAATTTGCAAAAAAAAATCTAAAAAAATTACAAAATTATCAATAGAATAAAGTAAAAAATCAATAAAATAACATTTATTGTACAAATGGACTTTTAACACAATTGAAAAATAATATCATACCCAACACTTGAAATACTTTGAATCATAAGCAAAACACATGTTTTCTGAACAATGACGATTTTTGTTTACATATTTCATGGTGCTAGCTCATTTTTCGCATAAGTTAATTGAAGTATTTAAATATGACTGAAAAACTCAAAGCGTATTTAAACACAATTTAAGTTTATGGAAAAATTAACTAATTTTGCTTAAATACGAAGTCAAAAACTGGGCATTAATTTATTAAAATTAAGAATTAACTATTATCTTTTTAATTTGCCACAACGAACCTCATACACTTTTAATAACGTACAAGCAATTGTGGTCTTTGATGACGTCATGCGCAGTAGACAATTATTTTGAAAAGCGGAATGAGTAATCTTGTTTATATGATTCATGATAAAACACCTAGTACATCAGGGACATAGGATGCTCCAGCGGATGGAGGTGATGTAAAAACTATAAGTACCTAGATACTCGACACTTCACATAATAGCAGTAGATAGTCGAATTATTTAAGATATACATTTGCATATGAAGTAAATGATTTTTAAAAAATCAAATATTTTATTTAATGCAAGCTCGGTCAAAATATATTTTTAGCTCTACACCGTGCCTGGCTTCTGCAGTTTGGGAGAAGTCTCTACATTAAGAAGAAATTGTCATTACGATTGGCATGATATACATTGTTGTAGGATGATCCATAGAATAATTTTTATTGTATGTAATTTTGCAAGATTTTCCAAATCTTGCAAAAGTACATAAGTAGTAGGGAACTGTATGTGCTGCGACCATTAAAAATATTAAATTTCAGCAATTAAATTTGAAATTTTTCAATTTTAATTGCCAAAATTCTCAAATTTCACAAAATTCTCAAATTTCATTTTGTGTGTGTTCGTGTGTGTATTTTTTCCCACGGTTTAATAGGGGCGTTAACATTGTTGTTTTTTTTATATAAAATGTTGGGGTAGGCGTGGGAATTTGTGTCTGTCCATATGTGACCTTGAGAATACATGTCCGTCGGTATGTGAGCGTGGGAATTTGTGTCTGTCCATATGTGATCTTGAGAATACATGTCCGTCGGTATGTGAGCGTGGGAATTTGTGTCTGTCCATATGTGACCTTGAGAATACATGTCCGTCGGTAT
This sequence comes from Linnaemya vulpina, assembly GCA_963675445.1. NCBI lineage: Eukaryota > Metazoa > Arthropoda > Insecta > Diptera > Tachinidae > Linnaemya > Linnaemya vulpina. The sequence continues at coordinate 46,053,444 of OY776281.1, read as the reverse complement.
GTGAGCGTGGGAATTTCTGTCTGTCCATTTACACTGTGTACGCCTGGTGAATAAAAAAATTTAGAAGCATTTTTAGGAATTACACTATTTAAAAAGTGTAGTAGTTATATATGGATACCCTTAATGTTTGTGGTTCGTTCCTTCTTGCTGGAGTGAGATTTTTTCTTTTATTTTTTTGCTTATTAAAATTTGGTGTGTTTACTTAAGATTTGTCGTCCAGCAATTCAGTGTTTTTTTTTTACTTTTTTGCTTGCAATGCTTGAGTCTGGAGGAATAATTTGATTATTCTGATCTTGAAAACGTTGTGAAAAAAAAATACTATTGCATAAATATTGAAACTGATGTTTTGTTTATTTTATACATGACGATCATCGATGGATTTTATTTGGGGATCTGGATGGTGGTGCGATTTCTGTATTTTGTAGAATATGAATATTTATGCTATGTTTAAGTGTGTGTGCTTTTTGTGTTCTGAGTGGCGGTTGGAATGTCTGGCTGTCAGACAGTCTGTGTGTATGACGATTGGTGAGTCTGTATGACAGTCCGCTTTCTTGCTTTCCTGGTCAGTATAAAATGTGATAAGGTGTACATATTCATACGTACATAAATATCTACAAATTTATTTCATTTACGCATATACATACAAACAAATAATAAGCGTTTATTCTTTGTGCCCAAATATTCCCTTGACCATTTGAATGAATGAATGAACCATTGTGTATGTTTGTTTGTGTGTTCTCTGAAAAAAATAAATATGTATGTAGGTTTTTTGTTTGAAATAAAAAGACATTTATTTTAATTTTTATAAGCATTTATTTAAAAGTTTGTTAACACTTTCATTTTTAAGTAAAATTGCATTCCTTAAGGCACAAACACCATAGTCGTGATAGCCACAATAGAGATATATGGAATGCTTAGTTTCCATTTGTTTGACATTAATGCAGCCAATGTCTTCAATGTTATAAACTGTTGATGAATATTTTTTTCCAGCCATTTTTTCTTCTCTCCCCCCTTAACATATATTTGTGAATTTATTATATTCGATTTTAAAAACTTGCAAACGCTTTGAAATGAGACTGATCCATCATTCCAGTTAATATGATGATAGTTTTTTGTTAACCAAACTGCTTCTCTCTGTTTTTTGGCTGATAAACATGCGAAATCAAAAGGAGGTTTTATGATGAAATTGAACCATTCCTTGTTGCTGAAAACTACAGCTAGTTCTTTTGCGATGAAGTCATTTGAATTAGTTTTGAAACCTTGTAAGTCTACAAAAACAATATCACCATCCATGTTATTTAATTTATAAGAGCTTCCGGACTTGACCTTTTATTGGTATGTATTCTATTACGCGGTCATGAATAAGAACGCAGTAAGCTGATGTTTTTGCTGGAATATTTGTTGCTGTTTCAAATTCAATTTTTATGTCGATTGGTCCGGTATTGAGCGTTTCGTTTTGGTGACTGACATCAACTACAATAATTGGAGCGTTATTTTTAAACTCTTTACCTGTTAGAAGAGGTTGGGGTTGTTTCATGTAGTAGCTTTGTTGGAATCTTAGATACATATCATATAGAATCGCATAGCGCTCATTTTTGAATCTTATATTAAGATCGTCAAATGGGTAAGAGGTTGAGTTTAAATGTACTTTTAAGTTAGTAAGATCACAATAAACAAACTTGTTTTCTTGTTGAAAGGCAATCAAGACAAAACGAGGGCGTTCTTTATTAGCGGCCAGTTTAACATTCCATATGTGATTGGTTCCCGTATTAAGGTGTGGATTCATATGACAATCCCAACTACGGAATGCCATTGGTATAGCAGCACCATTATTAAGTATTTTGATCATATTCAATTTACTATGATCAGATAATTGAACATGTGGAATTCTCCATGATATAAGTGAAATTGTAAGTTTTGCTTTCTCGGTGGAAACATTCGAGTGTACAAGATCTTCATCGTTCTTATTACGCAAGAGTATCAATTCATGTTTACCATTTAATAAAACTTTATTGTTGTCTTCAGCGAATCCTAAAAGAAGTTTGAGTGGTACATAGAAATTAAAATTTCCATTTTGAAGATCTATTTTATCAAGTTTATTTCATCCAGCATTTTGCAACACAACGCTTTCCGTAGGTGATAAAGAAACCAAATTTTTTATGGTACTGGTGGCTCCCAAATATCTTGTATGATCAATTTCAATACCATTCAGTTCATAGCGGATTTCATCAAAGAGATATGCAACAAAATTATTTTTCAACTGAAAGTTGGGTGTAGATTTCGATGTTTTTTCGTCTACAACAAGTCCTTCCACATATATATAGCTTTCACTGGGTAACACATATAGATCTTGGTTTTGTATTGAAATTCTTATTTCATCGTTGTTGTTAAAAGACTGAAGGTATGGTATGTATGTGTGATAATCCTTTTTGATAATATTTTCGTCAGATATTGGTTTATCTAAAACGTCTATTATTGAACTCATTTGGTTTTCAATTTAAAGTTCAGTGACTTGAGAAAACTCTTGTTTGCTGCTGTAAGCGATTTTTGACGAACAGATCTTTTCAATTGTTGCTTAGATTGTAACGTTTGAAAATTAGATGTTGCTGTAGTATTCTTCGATATACTCGTGTTGTATATTATCATTATTTAGTTGTCCTTAAATGTATTCGTATTGTAATTTCCTCACCTCTGAAATTAATTAAGTCGCCGTTTTGATCAACCACGCGAAGAGCTAGTGAACTTATCTCTCTGGAGTTTACTGGCAAATAAATAAGATTTTTGGGAATCTCAACTATTTTATATCCAGCCGGTACATTAATCGGAAATTCATGTAGTGTATGAGCTTTAGAATTATTCATATAAGTATTAACCACAATACTGCTTTCAATCCTCAAGAGATTCACCTTAAAGATATTCACTGGAAGATCAGAGTAATGTTCTTTGTTTGGCGTTAATATTCTGCTATTGAATCCTAAAAGTCTACCTATTGTATTTTCTTTATTAAAATATATTGGTTCTTTAGAGCTGCTGACTTTGACTTGCATTGTATTGTTATTAGCTTCAATCAAAATTTTGTTTTCTGGTCTATATCGTTTGTATTGTTCTTCTATATAGTCAACTATATCATTTAATTCATAAGATCCGATCGGTATTTCAATTACAAGTTCGCCGATATAAAATATATTGTTGTAGACATCCACATTCGGGATACTGTTGTATGAATGAAAATCAGTTAGAGCACATTCATAGGTTCCGTTTAAATCAATAGGAGGAAAATAATTAGCAGATAGCTCTGATGAATTGGAGCTCAGAGTCAATGTTATTGACATTGTGACTGTTTGATTGTAAATAAATGAGGTTAAACACACAGTATGATTTATAAGAAGCAGTTTCGTATTTATTGTTTATTTACTTATTCTAAACTAAATTAAACATTGATGCCATTGTTGTTGTTTTTGTTGTTGTTTATTTATTGTATTCTTCCATTTACAATATCTCATCTTTGCTTATCCAAGAATTGTGCTCATTACCAAAGCCCAGCCACTTGACAAACACCTTATGTCCTTTAGTTTTGAGAACCTTTTCAACTAGGTATGTATTAGGATATCTGGTTTTTGAAAGTTCTTCTTCATAGAATCCGCCTTTAATAGGATTTCCGCGATAGTCTTCTAATATATATGTTGTAGGATATGTATTTTGTACTCTTTTAATTGTAAAGATTTCTGTTGTCCAATTCGGAGTGTAACCTTTTTCAAAAATGTTTTTATATTTGCTTATGCGTACATGATCTCCTGCATTAAATTTTGACATTTTATACATCTTTAAATGACTGTATACTGTGTTTAAAAGCTGTTTTTCATTTGTTGAATTTACTTTAATCGGTGACATTTTAATGGTGCGATGAATTTTTCTATTGTATGCATCAAGTAAATCTCTATACATATCAATCCAATTATATGAACCATTTAAGCTAAATTCCTTCCACATCATTCCTTTTAATGTTCTATTGAATCGTTCTACTATTGAGGCTTTCATAGTGCTATATGTTGAGTAGTGATTAATATTGTATTTATTCATCAACTGACTTAAATGTTTATTGAAAAATTCTTTACCATCGTCTGTTTGCAAGTTTTTCGGTATTCGTCCCAATTTGAAAATATTCTCCATTGCCTGAGTTGTTTCGAATGCATTCTTTCTGCTCAAAGGTACTGCCCAAGCAAATTTTGAGAATGTATCAATTACAGTTAGCAAAAATCGATAATTTCTATTGTCTAAGGAATAATTTCCCATTTCAACTAAATCAGCTTGCCAAAGATCATCTATTCCTTTCATCACAACTCTACGACGTACAAAACGTTTTCGAGCCTGCTTATGCAATTCATTTACAACATTTCTCTTTGAAGACATCTTATTTTTCCAGTCGCTGTTTTAAGTGTGTTGTGATCTACTTGATGCACTTGCACCTATTGATACGAACATGTAATTTTCTATTCTATAAATTTTTTCTCGTAGCTCTTCAATTTCCATATCAAAAAGTGATTTATTACCATCCATTTTCTTATTGATATCCTGCAAATGAGCATTAAGATTTTCTAACTGGAAAGCTACTTCTTGTTGCTGTTTTTTGAGTTCAGTTTGCAGAAACAATTTACTGATAACATCGTTTTCCTCCACAGCATTTGCAACATTTTTGATTCTCTTGTATTGGACATCAATGTTTTTGTTCGTATCCATAAAGAAGCCCAACAACTTAGGCGCATTTTTGGTTGAAATTACTTCACTTCTATCGTTAATATAATGCCCAAATTTATCAACGGACATGTTTTATATAAAAATCTATGTATGTATATAGTTTATACAATTATATTAGCTTCACGTAGTTCTTCAATAATTGAGAAAATTTCGTTGTTGTGATTAGTATGGCCTGCAGACTGTGATGCAAGCAGTAGTCTAAGTCGATCTACCAACTCGTTTGGATCATCCCAGTATATATAGTTTGGATTATGAGGGTTAAACTGCATCAAACCCCTTCCTAAATAATTACTTTTTGTTACATCTGATGAGCCTGTATGATTGTCTCCTTTGAAAAGTTTTCCAATAATATGTTTGTACTTATGGGCTATGCTCCCTTTGATTTGACCATCAGACTTATAGCCTCTCCTGTGGGCATTGGTAGCAAGTAATATTTTTTTATAGATTTCAAGCTCGAATTTATCATAGTTTTTTGGTGCTTTATGAAACATTAAAGAAAAAAGTCCTGGCGTGAGCGCCCATATTTGTCCCCCAACCTGTATCTTATCTTGATTTAACTCGATGGTGCTATTACCAAATCTCCATTCGTTATTATTATCTTTATGTGGACCATAGTTAGTATCTAGTTCGTTTCTCGATTGCAATAGTGTTAAGTCAGAATAACTTTCTTCATTATTCGAATTTTGTGAGTAAAAGTCATCTTCATCATAATTACTGCTACTTTTACTATTAGATTGCTTAAAAATTTTTTCTTCACTTAGTTTCTTGGGCGTACTCGTTTCCAATTTTATTGTTGAGTTCTGAGGATGAAAACTTTCATTGTCATCAATTCCAGTTTCCTTATCACTCGGTTCTTTTTTAACTGGTCTACCAACGTATTTAGAGCTATTGATAAATTCTTTTAAAGGTTCTGTGATAGGCTTGAATGTATCTGTTAATTGCTGATGTGTATCTATTTCTCCAGTTTTTATACTACGAAGCTTTTTCTTCAAGATATTTCTTGTTGCCACCAAGTCTTTAAGAATTTGTTCATTCATTTTAGCTATCAGGTCAGTTCAATAGGAAGCAGATCAGGTTATCAGGTCAGTTTAACAGCTATCAGGTCAGTTTATCAGGTATCAGATCAGCTTATCAGGTCAATTTAACAGCTATCAGGTCAGTTTATCAGGTATCAGACCAGCTTATCAGGTCAGTTTAACAGGTATCAGACCAGCTTATCAGGTCAGTTTAACAGGTATCAGGTCAGTTTATCAGGTATCAGATCTGCTTATCTGATCAGTTACAATAATCACATGTATAAAGTTTGAAGTCAGATTAAATACTGCAGGGTGCATTTGATGAACAGTAAATTATATTATGATGAAGTAATCAAATGACTTTCTATAACGACCATTGTTTAGTTCATTATCTTTACTTATCACCAAAAATCCGTATTTTTCCTTCCAACATTCTCTACAAATTCGTTGAAACATTTCAAAGTTCATGTCGCTGGCAACGTGATCATCATATACATGTTTCATATTTGTCGCATCTTGTTTAAACATAATAATTACATTAGCATTATCTCTTACCAAATGTTTTGGAATCCGCGTGTAAGTCTGACACAAGTAAAATGAGTCTACTTTCTTATGACGACCCATACAAAAATATGCACGTATATTGTTTTGCTTTTCACATGCAACATCATCAAAAATCATAATTGAATTGCTTTTAGCTTCACTAGGAGGAACAACGTCCTCGTTTTCTGCAAATGTGTAGTATACGATTCCTTTAATTGGTGAAATTAATTTCTTTAGGTATTCATATTTAGGTTGATATAAAGATTTTGAGTACAAGTAAATATTTTCAAACTTGAGACCATTAGGACTTTCCAGCAAACTAATCATTATGTTAGTTTTTCCACAATTTGAAGGACCAACTATTAATGCTCGAATAGAATTTGGTAACAAGGAACTATGTCTTATTTTTTTACTGTCATTTGAACAAATATCAGCATTACGAACTAAAATATTTTTATGTTGTTTTATGAAGCGCATTTTAATAACTACTTGCTAAACTTGCGAACAATATCTTTTATTGTAGATTAAATTAATATGGTTGTACTTTATAACAAAAGTTTTAGTCACAAACAAGCTATCGTTGGAGAAGGTTTACTAAATAAAGCAATAAATTCTCTACCTTTTGAATTACATCTTCCTGGATACCAGTATTGTGGACCTGGCACAAGATTACAAAAGCGTTTAGATAGAGGAGATAAAGGAATTAACTTATTGGATGCTGCTTGCAAAAATCACGATATTGCTTACTCGAAAAATAAAGACTTAAACAGCAGACATCAAGCTGACAAAATTCTTGAAAATACGGCTTGGGAAAGAGTTCTTTCAAAAGATAGTGATCTTGCAGAAAAAACATTTTCATATATAGTCACCAACGCAATGAAAGCAAAAACTAAACTTGGTATGGGTGTTGAAGCAAAGAAAAGGAATACAGTGAAAAGACCATCACCACGAATTCGTATAAATGACAAAAATCTGTTTCATAAAACAATTAAATCAGCAACAAAGATATTGAAGAAGGAAAAACCACAAGATATTAATTCAGCCATTAAGATTGCTCGTAAAGCTATCAGTAAATCTCTTAAGGGGAAAAAAGCTCGTGTTATAATACCGCGTATTATAAATGTTCCAAAAATTGGTGGTTTTTTGCCCATAATACCGATTCTAACTGCTCTAGGTGCACTTGGTAGTCTAGCAACTGGAGGTGCCTCTATAGCTAAAGCTGTAAATGCAACAAAGAATGCAAAAAAACAACTTGAGGAAGCCACCAGACACAATAAGGCAATGGAGTCTATTGCTGTGGGAGAAGGACTGTACCTTAAACCATATAAAAACGGTTATGGACTTGTTTGTAAAGATCATTCAAAAAACTATTAGAAATGCTACCCAACAGACCATTATCAGAATTTGATCTAAGAAAATTTTCAAAATATATTCCACACTTTAGAGGAGTTTATATGTTGGATTCACTACCAAAACGACCAAAGACTGTAGAGTGTGGAATAATCAATTTGGATTTATCAACAGGCCCAGGTACTCATTGGGTAGCATACTATAGGAACAAGAATGAAAAACAATATTTCGACAGCTTTGGAAATTTACAACCTCCTCTAGAATTAATCAAATATTTAGGTAGAAATATTGAGTACAACTACAATCAATATCAAAACTTTAATAGATATAATTGTGGCCACTTAAGTTTGAAATTTCTTTATGAGATAGCCAAAGATATTAAATAAAACACAATCATATATATTTAAAAACATTTTCTTTTTTATTATTATTATTATTTTTTTCTTGTTAATTACAAAATATAGTCACATAACATATTTTTTACTGCCAAACGGGGTACTGGGAGTTTGGTATCAAAAACTCATTCATCTCACTATCCAGGATAAGGTTTCGCTCTCCTTTTCTTTGTAGTCGATATTTATTATTCGAAAGATCTTCTAATTCTGCATTGGTCAATGCATTGTATCGGTTGGGGAGAAACATTATGTGGTTTTCCAGCTCAAGTTGAACTGTTTCCCCATACTTTGTTGTTACTCGCTTTGCACGTACGATAGTGTGTTTGGATAATTCATCTAGATCCTTTATATGGATTAAGGATTTTGTATTGTACGAATTAAATTTTTCCACTAGATCCATTGCGGTAGAAATTTTTCACAACTTATAGCTTTGAACTTTTATTGCAAACTAATCTCGATTTTAGCTTTCTAGACTGTAAGAAGCTTAACAGAAAATCATTATACAATGATTTTTTTGTTTTACTTTTGACAAAAGACGAAGTGAGGAAAAATTAAATATATATATATATATATATATATATATATATAAGTATTTAAAACTAAGTAGTTGGAAAAGGATAGAGAGATGTCATATATACGTATTCATTTTTTTGAGTCGAATTTTAAATTATTTTCTGGACTAAAAACGCTGACATCGTTTTTTTTTTTAATTTCATAACATACACCTTAGTACTGGTTCGTTGAAAACAATTATTAGTAGAGAACTAACAGTCAAAAAGATCGGAAGTAAATTTTAGTAATACTATAAAATATTTCATAAAATCATGAGTGACATTAGAAACAAGCTCGCACAATTCTTAGTTGATTTTGAGAGATGTGTAATATACGAACACATGGAAATGGTGAAAATGTTTCTCGATATGTTGAATGAAAATGATGATTTTGGTATAATGGAAGATGAGGACAAGGACGATGGTCACTTTAAGTCTTGTCCATGGAGCCATCCAGATTGTGAGGAGGGGCCAGATACCTGCCGGTGCTCCGTATTTTACTTAAGAAAAATGATGATAAATCATTTAATTAATTCATATTATGCAATATTTCGATGAAACTAAATAATAAATCACCAAACAAAATAAAACAAATTCTGAATGTTTTTTCATTTTAAATATATTTGTACAATTTTTGTTTGTTTATTTCTCTTAACAATACAACAATTTTTTTTACTTATTAATAGATTTAACTACTTAAATAAACATAAAAATTATTACTTAAAAATAGGGATACAGTTATAGCACTGCTTCTTCCTCTTCTAGTCTTGAAATTTCCCACAGTAGCATGTCAAGTTCATAATCAGGATTAGTTTCCTCGATTCGAAAATGATACCATGCATATGTACTCATCTTATCACTTCTTATTTTTCTTTTATCGTCTGCATAATTTAATACTACTTTATTTATTTCATTTGTATAAATTTGATGAATTTTTGATTTAAATGTTAGCATATCATCATACACAGTCGACTTATTGAATAAGCAATTTCTATATGAAGCTATACTATAATTATTAAGAATGCACTTCTTTACTCCTTTCGATTTTTTAATATCACTTTGATGTTGCACACTAAAAGAGTACATTTTTGACCGCAATCCTACAAATTCCTTCATTACCTTTCCACAATTTTCATCCTTCATCATACCCAATACCTTTTTGTTTACCAGAGGAAATCCATATACATTGTCTTTTGGGTAATCTGATGTATCAAACTTATGGTCGAGGTCAGTTTTTATGTCAGCATAAAAGTCTTCTGTTTTTACTGTGTAAATGAAAGAGTCAGTGTCCATATAATTCAGTGATAAGTTTGACTTGAATTTGGGTTGCATGTACCCATAATGGAAATCATACATTTTCCATTTGGAAAGCTCTAATACACAAAATCCTAAATATATAGGCTTATTGTAATAGGTTTTCACTCTATTCATTTGAATCGCTACCATATTCTCAGAAAATATTGACAAACTATGAAAATTAGGTTTAGATATCCAATCTTGAGCTCCTAAATGATTACAGTTTGTCCTTTTCCAGTTCGTAACTATTCGTACATCTTTTCTCTTTTCCACATTCTCCATAGTTTTACCGTATACTGCATTATTTAACAATTTGAAAAAATTTTTTTCAAAAGTATTTTTTGCAGTAGCCCTATGTTTGGTATTCAAGTCTATATAACTTTTCAACCAGGTTGATTGCTTATAGGTGAGAATTCGATGCACTTTCTTTAGAACTAGACCATACTGTAAACATTGTTTAAGAACTCTATAATGTATGACATATGTTTGTTTTGTTGAAAAATCTGCAACTAATTTAATGTGCTTTGTTTGCAAAATTTTCTTATTTTCTGGACAGAAAGGTAGGTCATTGTGAGAGTCATGCAAATGAGAAGGACAGTCTAAAGTAACTTCATAGACATATCCATCACTTGAATTATCACCTATGGTTTTAGGATCCAGATTTAGCTCTTCAGCTGACAGCCATCTGAATCCACCATAAGGTAAATACTCAGACATAGCCCAACCGTAGAGGTTATTTGCGTCTAAGTACACAATAAATTCTGAGGGCTTTTCTCTATCGAAGTCAGGTAGATATTTGTTGTTAGCCTTTGAATATCGGTTACTGCATTGTACAAGTCCACCACGTATTCCTTTCTTGAAGAAATTGTACATATCTATGTCCGTCAAAAGCTCTAGTTCTATATTTGTGTACTTTAGCATAGCATCCCACGATAGTCCTGGTGCAGTGTAATATTGACATGGATCTAAGTGGTAGATGTTCTTGCAAACCTTTCTAAAACTTTCAAATATATCTGCAAGTAAGAGAACATCCGTTTTTAAATATACTTCCATGTAATCTTGCAAGGTTTTGCAGCCGAAAGCATTCCAAACTTCTTTTGCATGCTCATAGTCTTCAATCGAGCACTCCTTATTATTGAGATGGTTGAAGAAATTTTCCCTTGCTGGAAGTTCACCAACATTCAATTTTTCAAAAGAATTAAGAAAATCATAGGGAAAGACACCTTTTCTTCTCACTAGATCAAACTCTTTTTTTGTTTTAAATTGTCTTTTAATGATGTGAAAGTCTTGTTCTGAAAGATTATTAGCTAAAGATTCTAAGCTTTCAGGCATAAAGCGAATTGTGTCTAAAAATCTAAGTTCAAGGTTGTAGTTGTCGGTCATTTTTGAAAATCTAGATAGTGATATGTATAATTCTTTGTTGAGCGGAAGGACTTTTATATTGTCAGATTTTTTACCCAACTCTTTAACAAAAAGATGCGCGTCATAAGATGAATAATTGTGGAAATAGATTGGTATAAATTTTGGAATTTGAAATTTTAAATTGCATCTATTATGAGCTGCTCCTCTAAATTTACCACTTATGTGGCAGTGATCTCGCACTCTATCATTGCCTAGATATTTATGACAAATATGACAATCTATCGCATTTCGAAAATTAAAATTTTCGAAAGGAGTTAAAGCATCCACTTCCCTTTTATTTACTAGATATTCATTATAAATATCTTCACAATCTTCAATCAAATTTTCTACAAACTTTTCTGCTGCATCCCTCCCCGTATATAATTTAAACTTATCTAAACTATCATTATGCTTACATTTAATATAATAACTAAAAGCACAAGGAATGTGCTTTTTGCGATACCTACTTTTGTCACTTACTCTAATATTAACCTCCTCCAGTATGCATTCAAAGTCTGCATACACAACAAATGGTACATCCATTTGTCGTTGGTGGTCTTTAAACTGCAACACGGCATTTTCCTCAGACGGCAGCTCCGCAACAATTTGCCCACATTCTTCTTTATGTCGCTCTAATGTCCTCTCATTGTGGGTGTATTGGAGGCAGCTGTTACAGAAGACAAGTTTTTTGCAGTGCTTGGTAGTCTGAGATTTTAAAAGTCTGTGGAAAGAAAAAAGTTATAAGAATATATATTAATATATTTACGTAAATAAATGTATGTTTTATTACTTACTTTGATATATTTGTTATAAGAATATAATGCTGATATCCTTCAGCATTTTCTAATAATAACAAATTAATATGTTTAGCTTTTTCATTCTTGGTGTTATAGAATGGTCCAACAATCTCATTGCTTTCATCATTGTATCCGAACACATTGACGCTAATATTTGGATTGCTTTCTTCAAATATCCTGATACTCTTTAACGCCAACGGAAACTTTAAATTTTTGAAGTCAATCTCAATTCCGTTTTGCAAACATATGATATCAGCGCTGATGTCTGCAATGTTGTATGAGCAGCAACGTTGAGGTCTTTTAATATCAGATGTATCCAGTGCAGATATTATTGCCCATTTAAAACAATAAATGTCATTATTTTCAACATTTATACATGCCTTTTTACTTTTTAAGTTCTCCGGCGTACTTATCCAGTTCGATCCTCTCACCAAAGATGACTTATTTATAGCGATTTCGAGGCAAACAATTCTAATTAAAGTCCATCCTGAATCCCGTTCTTGAAATTCAGACATTTTGTTGTGGATTTCTTGAAATTGCTTTGCCATAATTTCCTCAACATCATCTCCAATGCACAGAAGATCCATCTTTGCCCGGTGAGAAATAGTACACAATTCCATATCATCGCTTATAATTTTAATATACTCTCCAATAAGAGTAATATTAAATTTAATAATGTTGTGTACGGCAAGACTATTTTCAAGTCTTTCTTTGATGATATGTTTATTATCCACAATAACATCTTCAAATAAAATACAATCTTTATTTACTGGAACTCCAAATGTTGTAATATTATTTTTAAAAGCACTATTTATTATATAATATTTGCATTCATTTGGAGCTTGAGACAGTAGATCATCCGCAGAATTTGAGATATCCATTTCTACTTCATTATTTTGTGTATTTGCCTGATCATGTGGAATAACTTGACTTATATCCATGTCTTGAGAAGGATTATCTACGGGCAAATAGCTTGGGTAATAATTAGGCATATTATTTTGCTGCAACTGTATAGGTACGCTATATTCAATAGGATATGGAATCTCCATAGGTGCTGTGAATTGGTTGGTTGACACTGGATACGGATATAAAGGATACGCTGGTACCTGCACTGGATACTGATACTGCACTGGATACTGATACTGCACTGGGTACTGATACTGCGCCGGATACTGATACTGCAAATTGTTTTGGACCATTGAGTTGTATGCATATGTTGAGGGTTGTATGGACTGTGCGATTTGTTGATATGTTGCTATGGGGTTGTACGCAGATGTTGGGGGTTGTATCGACTGTTGCACTTGTTGTGGTTGAACATGACCTTTGCAATGTTCTAAATAAGATTTTTGGTATTTATATACCTTATTACAGATATTGCACTTGAAAATTGATGAACTCATTTTTTTTTAAATATTTTGATTTACACTTATAAAAATTATTTTGGTTATAGTGTACTTTTTTATTAAAAAATATATTGATTGCTTGAATAACAAGTAATATTACTATTATATATTTTTATATATATATTTAAATTCTGTCTTTGCTTAAATTATATGACACACTCTTATTTTTTGATATACAAATAATATGTTTTTTGAGAATATGTATTTATTTTCTGTCTTAGATTTATTAATAACACACAAGGAATTTTTCAATAGTCACGACTTGTTACTTTTAGATACAAAAATGTACTGAATTTTATTCTAAAAATTTAGATTAATACAAATTCGTGAAAATTTTGTTTTGGTATAGTACGCTTCATTCCAACAAAGTAGCTTTGCGTTACTTTGCAAAAGTAGCGTATCTGGTGGTAGAAACGGTTAAGATTAAAAAATTAGAAAAGAAACTGCTACGTGGACAAAACGTTGTGGTATCTGATATACACAGAATGCCGAGGCATGCTTATGCATGCCTCTACAATACAAAATGTTTAAGGGAATGAAACTGCTACGTAGACAATATTTATGTAAACATAAATTTTGATAAGTGATATCTACAAAGTACAGAGATATGCTTGTGCATGCAGACACGTTACAAAGTTTTGAACGGAATGTGATATATACAGAGTACGGGGACATGCTTATGCATGCCTCTACGATACAAAATGTTTACGGGAATGAAACTGCTACGTGGACAAAACATTGTTGTATCTGATATACACAGAATGCCGAGGCATGCTTATGCATGCAAATACGTTAGAAAATATTTAGGAGAATGAAACTGCTACGTAGACAATATTTATATAAACAAGCATTATGATATGTGATATACACAGAATACGGCGGCATGCTTATGCATGTAGAGACGTTCCAAAATTTTGTAGCAAAAGAAACTGCTACGTGGACAAAACATTGTGGTATCTGATTATACACAGAATGCCGAGACATGCTTATGCATGCCTCTACAATACAAAATGTTTAAGGGAATGAAAGTGCTACGTAGACAATATTTATGTAAACAAAAATTTTGATAAGTGATATCTACAGAGTACAGAGACATGCTTGTGCATGCAGATACGTTTCAAAGTTTTGAACGGAATTTTATATATACAGAGTACAGGGACATGCTTATGCATGCCTCTACGATACAAAATGTTTACGGGAATGAAACTGCTACGTGGACAAAACTTATGTAAACAAACATTATGATATGTGATATACACAGGATACGGAGGCATCCTTATGCATGCAGATACGTCACAAAATGTTGTAGCAAAAGAAACTGCTACGTGGACAAAACATTGTGGTATCTGATAAACTACAAAATTTTTGTAGCTTCACAAGTTTTCAAAGCAAAATTATCAAATTTTGAAGTTGAGCTTTTATTTCTACAATGAAGCCCTTCTGGTACACACCATTATATCGGAGACTTCAGCGTCACCATTTGAAGGAGAATTTAAGAAAAGCCAGACAGGAAGAGTTCGAGAAACATCTTGAAGGAGATGAGGAGCTTCTCCTAGAGCTGTCTTCGCAACCATCTTCATCTAACCCACTCCAAAAAATAGAGGAAGAATATGAAGAGATGCTGACAGGTGACGATGACCTATTTTTGAGCATCAATACTCAGCCTGCCGAGGCTGGTAGTGAATCCAATAGAAGTGAGGTAACCAACAAACCGCACATAGAAATATTGGAAGTCCAAATGCTCCCAAAAATTGATGTCCCAATGTTTCTTGCATTATACGAAGATACCAACGATCAATTGTTGATAGAGGCAGCTGACGCAGTGGAGGCAGCTTTATATTAAAAAATATATGTAAATGTATGTATAAATATTATATATTAATAAAAATTAAAACAATGTATATGTTTAAACAATGGTTCATTCATTCATTCAAATGGTCAAGGGAATATTTGGGCACAAAGAATAAACGCTTATTATTTGTTTGTATGTATATGCGTAAATGAAATAAATTTGTAGATATTTATGTACGCATGAATATGTACACCTTATCACATTTTATACTGACCAGGAAAGCAAGAAAGCGGACTGTCATACAGACTCACCAATCGTCACACACACAGACTGTCTGACAGCCATACATTCCAACCGCCACTCAGAACACAAAAAACACAAACACTTAAACATAGCATAAATATTCATATTCTACAAAATACAGAAATCGCACCACCATCCAGATCCCCAAATAAAATCCATCGATGATCGTCATGTATAAAATAAACAAAACATCAGTTTCAATATTTATGCAATAGTAATTTTTTTTTCACGACGTCTTCAAGATCAGAATAATCAAATTATTCCTCCAGACTCAAGCATTGCAAGCAAAAAAGTAAAAAAAAAACACTGAATTGCTGAACGACAAATCTTAAGTAAACACACCAAATTTTAATAAGCAAAAAAATAAAAGAAAAAATCTCACTTCAGCAAGAAGGAACGAACCACAAACATTAAGGGCATCCATATATAACTACTACACTTTTTAAATAGTGTGATTCCTAAAAATGCTTCAAAATTTTTTTATTCACCAGGCGTACACAGTGTAAATGGACAGACAGAAATTCCCACGCTCACATACCGACGGACATGTATTCTCAAGGTCACATATGGACAGACAGAAATTCCCACGCTCACATACCGACGGACATGTATTCTCAAGGTCACATATGGACAGACACAAATTCCCACGCTCACTTACCGACGGACATGTATTCTCAAGGTCACATATGGACAGACAGAAATTCCCACGCTCACATACCGACGGACATGTATTCTCAAGGTCACATATGGACAGACACAAATTCCCACGCTCACATACCGACGGACATGTATTCTCAACGTCACATATGGACAGACACAAATTCCCACGCTCACATACCGACGGACATGTATTCTCAACGTCACATATGGACAGACACAAATTCCCACGCCTACCCCAACATTTTATTTAAAAAAAAAAAACAACAATGTGAACGCCCCTACTAAACCGTGGGAAAAAATACACACACGAACACACACAAAATGAAATTTGAGAATTTTGGGAAATTTGAGAATTTTGGCAATTAAAATTGAAAAATTTCAAATTTAATTGCTGAAATT
Source organism: Linnaemya vulpina (assembly GCA_963675445.1). NCBI lineage: Eukaryota > Metazoa > Arthropoda > Insecta > Diptera > Tachinidae > Linnaemya > Linnaemya vulpina. The sequence continues at coordinate 46,036,783 of OY776281.1, read as the reverse complement.
TAATATTTTTAATGGTCCCAGCACATACAGTTCCCTACTACTTACATACAATAAAGATACATTTTTGACTTATTCTGAGTTTCAGAGAATAACGGCACCGCGATTTGACACAAAATAATAGTAAAATCAATAAAAAGACAAGATTATCCGTTAAGATCGAGAAAAACTCTTATATGAATAATTCTTTCCTTGCAATAGTTCAAAATTCCAGAAAATAAACTTGTCAGTGTACTTTAGATATGTTTTTATAATAAAAATTATACGTATTGATAGTGCTAGTAAGTTTGTGTAGATAAATTTGTATTATTTACTGTGTTTTTGTAGGACTGCTGCTAATTTTGGATGGAAAAGTGTTCATTTACTCTTTGTTATTACTGAGAGAAATTTCACAAATTTCTTCTTACTCTCTAGTTGATGGAAAGTGATTGAAAAATAAATGAACAGAGCTAATGTGTGAGTATTTTTGCTCGCTTGAGAAGCACATCAAGCTTAAGAAATATATTTAATTTTAAAATGTTAAAAACTCGACTGTTAAGAAAATCGAGCTAAAAATTTGAAAAGAAATTGTAAAAATAGCTTCTAGTTTTTTAAAACTGTATTTATTTTTATCGATAATTTGTGTTATTTTTCTTAATTTATTTCACGCATATAGTACATAAAGGGAACTTCGGGAAAAATACGACAAAAAATTTGCTCACAACAAATGAACAGATTGAATAGTTACTAAGGGTCAAAGCTAAAAATATAACAGACTTGCCCTTGGTACAGAGTGTTATTGAATAAATAAAATTTTTGTAAGCTTTATTTGAATAATTATTAAAAATAACAATATCAATAATCTTATAAAATTATCAATAACCTAGTAACTAACTTACTTACGGCTTGTAACTCAATTTGTAATTAATTAACATGCAATTAACGGAAAGTTTGCATTAAAATGCAACTTCATTTGTATACACTAAAAGTATGGTCCCACTTGGCAAATATTAACCCAAAAAGCGTAACCACTAAACATTAAATAATAGTATTTTCATGTTGATACGTATTCTTTAAGTAAAACAGTCTTATACATAGATAACTTAAGCTACATATGTACACATGATTGCAGATCTTACAATATTGTAAGATCTGGCAATGTGCTAACAGTATGCTGACAAAGAAAAATTGTTAGCAAAAGGTAAATTGCAGGGTTCCAAATATTCATTCATTTATCACTCATATACATGAACACGAATAGTTATATTTTTTTGTAATGTGTTCTATTCGTGTTTGACAAAACCAAAAATATTTCCGTTTATTCGTTCTTGTATGAGAATAACTGAATTGTATTGTATTTGGTGAGAGCATCAAATTATATTTTGCATTACCACTCAAAAAAGAAGAGTAAACAAATTCTATTAAGTTGAATATAAGCTAAATATGTTCGCAACCAAAAATTTTAACAGCGTTGAATGTTCATGTACATTCAACACAGAATTTATTTTGAGAGTGTTCGTGAATAACAATTTTACAGTGTTGAATGTACATGAATAACATAATTTATTTTAAAAATGTTCGTGAATAACAATTTTACAGTGTTGAATGTACATGAATAACAAAATAAATTTTGAAAGTCTTCGTGTATAAAAACTTTACAGTTTTGAATGTACATGAATAACAGAATTTATTTCAAAAATGTTCGTGTATACAAAATTTTACAGCCTCGAGTATACATGAATAAATTTTTATTTAATGTGTGCACGAACAAGTGAAATGCGGAGTAACAGATTTTGATTTACATACGTATAGCATATGGAAATGAAGAATATAAGAACTTTGTGCAACTGTAGAATAATGATATGTTGAATTAGAGTAAAATTTTGGTTTTAGTAATAAGAAAAATTTCTAATATTATATATATATATAAATATATATATATATATATATATATATATATATATATATATATATTTAAATTAATATTATAACAATTATTTTTTGTATTTTATTTGACCTTGTTTTTTACTTAAATTCTTCTTATAATTGCTCTTCAGGTCTAAGACTCGAAAATAAAACTCTTGTTATGTTTTATCTCGTTATATTTGTAAATATTTTATTATTTCTTCTTCAGGAGAAACTGAAAAAACAATTTTGTTGTTACAACATTTAGTATCACAAAAATATAATTTGATTTTAATTAACTAAAGAGTTATTTATAAACAAGTGTTTAAAATTATAAACATAACAACACGTAAATATATTTTGTCTTACTATTGAGTAAAGTCGTCTAGTTTTGAAAAGGGTTAAATGTTTACTAAATTTGTTTTGGTTTATTGTGTTTTGTTATTATATGTATATACGTATGCGCGCAATTTTCCGTGTCTGTTTTGTAGTTCATCCTAATTTCGGCGGGAGTGTTAATTATATGTAGCATTTCTACAGTGAATCTTTTTTTATAATTATGTTCTTGTTGTAATATTTCTGTATTATTTATGTCTGGCGAGTGACCATGCATTGCACAGTGGGCTGCTAATGCGGTTTTTTGTTCAAAATTTTCGTTTCTATTTTTATAATTAGATTTGTGTGCAGCCAATCTTGTCCTAAGTTTTGATTTTGTTGTTCCTACATATATTTTCTTACATACATTTTTGCCATCCCCATAGCAAGGTATTTTGTAGATAACATTATATTTATCTAACTTGTCTAATTTTGTTTTTGTATTCGAAAAGAGTGAGTTTAAAGTGTTTGTGTTTTTTAGAGCAATCTTAACGTCATCAGCGTAGTAGATATTGGATTGCGTGATTCTGTCTGAGAAACCTGGTACGTGTGTTAACGACTAGTAAATCTTTTCGGATTTTGGTGTATGTATTTTGTTAAAATTCTTTATCGTGTCCCGTATGATGTTGATTATTAAGGGATATGAAAAGCTGTTTTTTAGTAATATTTTTCTTATTTTTTTGTAGTTTTCGTTGTGAAATTTATTATTGCTTATTTTTAAAACACTTGTAACAAAGTTCTTAGCAGTATTTATTTTTACGTGTTTTGGGTGGTTAGAATGGAAGATTATAATTCTCCCCGTCGCAGTTGGTTTTTGATACCAATCAGTTATTTAAAAATTATTTTCTCTTATAATTAAGGCATCTAAAAACGGTAGCTTTCCATCTTTCTCTACTTCTATCGTAAATTGAATCCTTCGATGGAAATTATTTAGGCATTTTAGCGTTTTATCTACACTACTGCGCTTAATGATACAAAACAAATCGTCCATATATTTGCTTAGAGCTCCTGGTATTATGTCTATTTTTTCTATGCTGCGGTCTAGTAGCTCTTCCATGATAATATCAGCAATCACCGGTGAAGCTGGTGATCCCATAGGCATTCCTTTTAATTGTTCATAAATCTTGTCGTTATACTTAAAATACCTATTATCTTTTATACAAAACGTAATAATGTCAACAAACAGATCTTTAGGTATATTTGTATGTTCGGAAACTTTGTCCCATTTGTCCTTTATTAAATTGATTGCCAGATTGACGGGTATACTTGGAAAAAGTGATATCACATCAGAAGATACTAATATCTCCTCTTGAGAAACTGTTTCTTGGTAAATTTTTCTTTTAAACTCTACTGCGTCCTTTACATTATAATTTGATGTCTTAGTAATGTTCTTCAAAATCTGAGTTATGTATTTGCATAGACCGTAAGATGGAGAATTATTGATGAACAAATCGGTCTTAGCGGCATACCTTCTTTGTGGACTTTCGGGAGTCCATATATTCTAGGAGCAGTGGCTACTGATGTCAGTAGTTTATATTTTTCTCTAGCATCTATTATATTTTGACTAAACAGCTTCTCCACTAATTGGTTGTTCCGCGTCTGTAGTTTTGTTGTTGGATCTGTTTTTAATCGTCTGTATTTACCCATATCTTGTATAATATCTCTAATTTTTTTCTCATAATCTATCTTCTCCAAAGCTACCGTCGTATTACCTTTATCTGCCTTTAAAATCAAAATGTTATTATTTCTTTTCAAAAATTTTTGTGTTTGTTCCACTGTGCGAACGATGTTAATGATCGTTTATTTAGGTAGTTATCCATCGTCATTACAAGTTTTGTTCTGGCAATCTCTTGCCTTTCTTTCTCTTTGTTTGTATGATATCTTCTCCGTCTGCAATGCATTTAAATGTTGGAAATTGTTGTTTTGTAATTGGAAGAGCGAGTTTTGGACCTAAAGACAATAATTTTTTTGACTTTTCATGAATCTCTGTGTCAGTCTTATTTATGAACCAGCTTTTGTTGTATTTTATAAATGGGTTTTTCTCATAGATATTTCTTAATGCGTCAAATTTTTTGATTTGTGTTTTTTTGAGCTTACTTTTGATATTTTGAGATATAATGTCTTCACTTTTCCATAGTAATGTAAAATGGTCTTCAGACATATTTTCTTTCAGATATGCGATACATTCTTCTAAATCATTGTCAATAGCTGTTATTTCCTAATGTTTTAATTTTATTATTACATTTAAAATCTTTACATGAAAATTTCATGTATGTTTTCCAATAAGGGTTTTTTTTTGTTTGTGAGTCAAGAGGTACATATTTATTATAATTAAACAACAGTTGAACGTTTTTTGTTACATTCGTCAAGAAATTCGGCATTATTCCTATTTTTCTGCATTTTATAAGAAAAGTTAATGACGTCTTTAGTTTAGCTCTTAATTTTGTGGTATTTGAATACTTTCTAATAATTCTGTTTGTTTGTAGAATTTTATAAAGCTAGTTAAAGATTTCTCTTTTAAGATTTAAAAAAAATTAATTTATTAAGCGGCTATGCGCTTTCTTTATTTATTCCTTTAAAAAATGAATCTAAACTACACTTATGTTTACACTTAATACTGATGTTCGATTCAGACTCGTGTTAAATTTAGACTGGCTTCATGTCAAAAAATAATCTTTTTATATAATGTTGAATTTTAGTGCCTGTTTGCTTAAACTAGGGTTGGTTATGAAAATGTACATTCTTTATCTTATGTTTATTAATATGCCCTTTTCTTGGGTTGTTTGTTTGTAAATTGTGTTTACTAAAAAATGTGTTTGATATTTTCTTATCTCTAGAATATGTTTACAGTTGATATTTCCCTGAAATGAATGTCTTTGTCCTAAAGTGTTAGTATCTTTATTTCGATTACAATTTAGCAAGTTATTACAAATAACCTTTCACATGCTTGGTTTTGTTTTATTACAAATAATCTTTAGTAAATTTGACATGTTTGATTTATTACAAATAATCTTTGTTTTAGTTACAGCTAATGTTTGTGTCTTAAAGTATGTTTTGTATTTTTGTTTTAGTTTAACATGCTTGATCTTGCTTTAGCTTAAATTATGTTTGTATCTTTGTTTTAACAACCTTGAGGTTGTAGTGTTCCTTAACTCTCCCCTTCCTAAATTAAATCGTCCCGATTTAAACTGTATTAGCCTGTAGCTTTACTAGCTGATTTCTATAAAGGACTTTAAAATTTTCGTCTGTTTTGCGTTGTGTGTATATTATACAATATTTGGATATTTTTATAGCTGTGTATAGACAACTAATAATTCCAGTTGTAATTATTATTAAGTAAACAAATGACCTAAAGGGGCGATTTTCTACAGGTATGTAAAATTTCTTTAATGAATCTAAGTTATTAAATGCATATTCTGTGTCTGTATATAAAATTTTCATTATCTCAAAACTTTCACTATGTTTAGTGTGTATTGCTTCTAGCAATCCGGCATGTATGTTTTTATAAGTTATGTTATCTATATGTACTTCGTCCGTGAATTCTACTAATGTTATTTCTGTTGTCGTATGGTTATTTACAGTGTGAGTTCTGTCTAATAATATAAATCCTTCGTCAATTTGTAATAGCGGTTGATTGTACTCTTGAATAATTGAACATTTAGCGCTCTGATTTTCTAGTAATGGTATGATACAGTTGTCGTCCGTGTTATTGTTTCGTTTGCAAATACATTTTCCCAAATTATTTTTACACTTTGTGATCCTAACATAGTCCTTCCCGCATCTTGCTATTTCCTGGTCAGTAACAATTTTTCCGTGTCTAAAACTAATTGGAGTTACCTTAAAATAGTCACATTGGTTAGTTAGTACCGGGTATTTGTATATGGTGATTATGAGTTCATAAGTTCTAGCGATGTGTATGTCTGCGTATTCCATTATGTTAATTATTGGGGTTCTTGTTAATTCATGCGTAATCACTTCCCTCAAATCCTCCATGTCCAAAGCTTCCGATAAGAATTCATTGTTTTTTGCTGCATTAATAGTTCGTGTTATTAATAAAAGTTGGTCATGCACTTGTTCTAAGATTATATGGTTTTTTATATTTTTCCGATTGATTGTATTAAGAATTTTTTCGAATCTAGAGGTTATTAATTTTTTTTTTGTATTATTTTCAATTAGTGTGTTAATGGCTTTCTCTATTTTTATAACATCATCGTGATCCGGGATACCCGTAATAAATTTCAAGGCGGAACCTAAAAAAATTATTCCTCTTCTCTGAATATTATGCTCTGTTAGCTGTTTCGTAAGAATTTCAATTTTTTCAATCCAAATTTGTTCTTCTACATTAGGCTTGTAATTACTACTAAGCACTTGCCTGTACGGCGAGGATATTTTTGTTAAGTTGCTTACATGAAATAAATAACAATAATTGTCGAATAACAATGCGTCGTCACCTCTTGTCAATACGTATTTTTTTCCTGTTAGATTTTGTAGTTTAACGTCTGCTTGAATTATTGTTGCGGTTGTGATGACCATGATTAGTGATGTTAGGAATGTTATCCTCATTTTTGGTAAGTACATAATTTTTTATATTATTTTTATGTATGATCTGCCCTCCTTGAGTTAAGATAGTGTCCTCACAATCTTCCTGAACTGTGTGTTTTTTGTATCTGCTATCGCTCTTACTTCTGATGTTAGTTCTAGCTACCAACACTTGATCTCCTTGTTGAAATGTCCTATGCTTTGATCCTTGATTTAACTTTTGTAGTGTCTTCTGCGAAGCATTTCTTAATTTATTTTGTATATCCTCCTTAGAGAATTTTATTAAATTAAAATGAATATCTTTGGGTTTATATCCTGTAACTGAATGTGTAGAGTTGTTTATTTCTTTTACCGCTAGGAATAACTCCTCCGTTGCTGATGTTTCTTTATGTATCTTAAAAATTCGAGATAGTTCCGATATTGAATTGTGTGCTCGTTCGACTTGTCCGTTTGCTTTAGACCTGTGTACTGGGGTTTGTATCTTTTTAATGTTATGTTTTATACACATTTGGTTCACCATGATCGTATTCAAACATTTTTCATTATCTGTCATTAATCGTTTGCAGTTCGGAAAATTATTAATGAGAATTTCTTCTAGTTTTCTGTCCATATCAGCCTTTGAGTCGATGTCTCTGATAACTATGTATTTAGAGAATTTATCTATACCTACAAGATACTGTTTATGCTCGTTGAAATAAATGTCTATATGTATGTATTCCCCTGGATGTTCGGCAATATCCGAGGGTTGTAATGGTTCTTCTGTTGGGTTGCGTTCGTATTTACCATACAAACATGCAGTGCATTTCTTATTAAATGCCTTACAGTGTTTTCTCATGTGTTTCTTGTACTAATCGAATTTGTTCCTCTCTTTTCGTTATGTCTCTTAATCTTATTGGTGTGTGTACGAGGTTGGTAGTATTGAATGTATTCTTTATGATTCTACCGTATTTAAATAAATCTTCAGCTGTAGCATATATGGCGGTGATTTTTTGGGGTTGAATACACTTTTTTAGCTCGGTAATTAAATTTTTTTCGTTAGTAAATCTAATAATATGACGTAATTTACTCTGAAATATTATTTGTGTATGTATTTCATTAGATACTTCATTTGGTATGACTTCAATTTGTATTCCATACGCATTAAATGGTTGTGATACAGTTTTTATTATTTGTTCACTTGAGCTATCACTTGAATGACCTGTGCCTACCGATGATGTATTTATAGCTTGTCGTGATAATGCGTCCGCCACAACATTTTGTGTACCAGGTTTATAGGTTAATTTAGCACCATAGTCTTCGATGATGGCTTTCCATCGTTTTAGCTTGGGGTTAGGATTTTTGTCTGAGATTGCATATGTCAATGACTGATGGTCAGTAAAGATGGTCAAGTCAGCTATGCCGTATATGTAGTTACGTAATTTCTTCAAGGCCCAAATTATAGCCAGTAATTCTTTTTCGTTAGTACTATAATTTTGTTCGGTGGTGCTCAGTGTACGAGATAAAAAATAAATTGGGTTCCTATTTTGACTTAGAACAGCTCCAATAGCTATGTTGGAAGCATCTGTTGTAAGTTCAAATGGTTTATTAAAGTTGGGTTGGTATAATTCCACTTGCTCTTTTAGACTATTTTTTAATTTGTTTACAGCTTCTATGGCTGGTTGTTCCAGTTTAACCTCTGTATTTTTACTTTTATTTTTACCAATGTGAGCATTTTCTCCTTTTAGGTGTAAAGTTGAGGGTTTTGAAATTTGGGCATAATCTTTTACAAATCTCCTATAGTAGCCAGTAAGTCCCAAAAAACCTCTGAGGTCTTTTAATATTTTCGGTATTGGAAAATTTTCTATTGCCTTTATTTTTTCCGGGTCAGTGGTTATTTTATTATATTTTACAATATGTCCGAGATATTCTACTTCTTCCATAAAGAATTTTGATTTCTCATTGGACACTTTTAAGTTCGCCTTATTTAGGGCATTAAAAATAGTATGGATATGTTGTATGTGTTCCTCTGGCGAGGAAGAATATATAATTACGTCGTCTATGTATACGTAAGCAAATTTTCCTATAAATTCTCGTAAAATATCATCCACACATCTTTGGAAAATGGAAGGAGCGTTCTTTAAGCCGAAAGGCATACGTAAAAACTCATATTTTCTGCCATTTACACAGAAAGCAGTCTTCTCTCTATCCTTTTCCGTTATCCTAATTTGGTGGAATCCTGATTCCAAGTCGAGTGTGGTAAAGTATCTAGCTTTTCCTAGATTCTGTAAAGTTATGTTTATATCTGGAATTATATATCTGTCAGTAACTGTATGTTCGTTTAGTTTTCTGAAGTCTATCACCATCCTACGTTTCGGTTTACCATTCTCATCAGTTCCTTTTTTGTGAACTGTTAACATAGGTGAATTATAAGGACTAAAGCTTTTTTGAATAATACCATCTTCTAGTAATTTTTGTATTTCTTTATTGACGAATTCTACGTCATTCATATTGCCCGGGTACTGTCATCTGTATCTGTAGTTGTTTTAATGCTTGCCTCAATAGTTGTAGTAAAAGGTAGGGGACCTATTTTATTATTACCTATCATTAATTCTTCAATCTCGTTTCTATATTCTTCACTTCCTATGGTGAAATTTATGTATGCATTATCCTTTCTTTCCTGCAATTCAAATCTTATTTCGTTACTGTTTATTATTGCGCCTAGATTTCTTATTCCGTCCCATCCTAATATTAAGACAAAATTATCTATCGAATCTATTTCGAAGAAATCTATGTCTTTTCCCATAAATTTAATAGTTTGTTTGGTATTGGCTATTGATTTACCATGCATACTTATAATTTGTAAAGGCTTAATTTTTTCTGAATGGTTAAACTTTAAAGATTTTTTTATATAATTGTGGGTTGCGCCTGTATCTATTAACACTTCAAAATTTTTTTCCCTATCATTCATTATAATAAAGGGCAACCCATTTTTTATTTTAAAGACTTAGTAACTATTTTATTTATGGTACCTGTTTCTACAATAATACTTTGGTTATCATCTTTCGCTGCAAGGTTATTGCTTCTCAGAAATTTAGATTGGTGAAATCGTGTGCTGGGTTCTCGGTGTCTCTTCCAAATATGATGTTGTTGATTATGAAAATTCGTTCTGCGATGTTGATTGGTGTTACCTGATGATGTGTCCATTGGTTCTGGACGTGGTTAATACTGATGTTGGGTAGGCACTTCTCTTTGTTGTTGGATATACGATGGACATCTGTGATGATGATGATGGTTGTTATTGGGTCTTTGTATTGGCTGTACATAATTCCTCTGTTCATTGCTAGAGTATGATAATCGTAATTTTCGATGCTCGTCATCGTGTTCTATGGTGCGTGCTACCGCAAAAGCATGTTCCAAATCCTTTATTGGATTTCCATATAGTGTGGAGCGTATGTACGAGTTACTAATTCCGTCTTTGAAGACTCGTACAGCTTCTTGAGTGGCTTCATTTGTCATTACATCTATTACCTCTTGTGAATGACCGGACATGGCAATTTTTGAAGTGATTAAGGAGAGAGCTTTATTAATTTCATCATGAAATTCTGATAAGTTGCGTATACCTTGTGTTAATTTCTTCATTTCATCCTGAAGTACATATAGTGGTCTCTGATCGGCATAAGTATAATCTAGTCTGTTTCGTATAGCATCGAAATTGAATATTGTGTTGTGATTTGTTAATACGTCTGCGGCTGCGCCTTGTATCTTCGTTTTTATTATTGACAAGGCTTCCATGTATCTATTTGAGTTTTGGTGAATTCTGATACCTTCCATAAGCCTCGACACGTCTTCCCTCCAAATTCGGTATCTTGCGATATTGCCGTCGTATACTGGCAATGCTTTGAATACGTCCAGATTAATTTCCTCGGGTGTGGTGTATGAGACGTTCACTGGTTGTAATCTAGCCGCTGCTGGTGGTGCTATGCCTGGGTTGATTGGTATTTGATCGAGTCTTTCTTTCAGCGTTCTATTCTCTTCCTGAATATTTTTTAGCATGATCTGCAAACTAGCCATTTGTTGGATCATTGTACCTAGGTCGGCTTGTGTCATTTCTTCCTCAGTAACTAGATTTCTTTGTTCGTCAAAGATGTTAAATTTTTTAATTCTTTTCATAAAAAAAATAATTTTACTTATGTGGAAAAGTTTTATATATATATATTTTTATTTTTTTATTTTAATGATCCTTTTCTTATGAAGGATTCTTCCTTGCTGCGACAAGGATGCTTTGGTCCGCTCGTTAGAAGGATAAAAATATATTATCCTCCTGGCAGGATCGCCAGTTAAAGATTTCTCTTTTAAGATTTAAAAAAAATTAATTTATTAAGCGGCTATGCGCTTTCTTTATTTATTCCTTTAAAAAATGAATCTAAACTACACTTATGTTTACACTTAATACTGATGTTCGATTCAGACTCGTGTTAAATTTAGACTGGCTTCATGTCAACAAATAATCTTTTTATATAATGTTGAATTTTAGTGCCTGTTTGCTTAAACTAGGGTTGGTTATGAAAATGTACATTCTTTATCTTATGTTTATTAACATGCCCTTTTCTTGGGTTGTTTGTTTGTAAATTGTGTTTACTAAAAAATGTGTTTGATATTTTCTTGTCTCTAGAATATGTTTACATTTGATATTTCCCTGAAATGAATGTCTTTGTCCTAAAGTGTTAGTATCTTTATTTCGATTACAATTTAGCAAGTTATTACAAATAACCTTTCACATGCTTGGTTTTGTTTTGTTACAAATAATCTTTAGTAAATTTGACATGTTTGATTTATTACAAATAATCTTTGTTTTAGTTACAGCTAATGTTTGTGTCTTAAAGTATGTTTTGTATCTTTGTTTTAGTTTAACATGCTTGATCTTGCTTTAGCTTAAATTATGCTTGTATCTTTGTTTTAACAACCTTGAGGTTGTAGTGTTCCTTAACTAGCTTCATGATTATGCTTGCGGCGTGCCTTCCGTATTTAAAAATTATTTTTTGTATTTTATTCGACCTTGTTTTTTACTTAAATTCTTCTTATAATTATTCTTCAGGCTCTAGGTCTAAGACTCTAAAATAAAACTCTTGTTATGTTTTATCTCGTTATATTTGTAAATATTTTATTATTTCTTCTTCAGGAAAAACTGAAAAAACAATTTTGTTGTTACAACATTTAGTATCACAAAAATATAATTAGATTTTAATTAACTAAAGAGTTATTTATAAACAAGTGTTTAAAATTATAAACATAACAACACGTAAATATATTTTGTCTTACTATTGAGTAAAGTCGTCTAGTTTTGAAAAGGGTTAAATGTTTACTAAATTTGTTTTGGTTTATTGTGTTTTGTTATTATATGTATATACGTATGCGCGCAATTTTCCGTGTCTGTTTTGTAGTTAATCCTAATTTAGGCGGGAGTGTTAATTATATATAGCATTTCTACAGTGAATCTTTTTTTATAATTATGTTCTTGTTGTAATATTTCTGTATTATTTATGTCTGGCGAGTGACCATGCATTGCACAGTGGGCTGCTAATGCGGTTTTTTGTTCCAAATTTTCGTTTCTATTTTTATAATTAGATTTGTGTGCAGCCAATCTTGTCCTAAGTTTTGATTTTGTTGTTCCTACATATATTTTCTTACATACATTTTTGCCATCCCCATAGCAAGATATTTTGTAGATAACATTATATTTATATAACTTGTCTAATTTTGTTTTTGTATACCAAAAGAGGGAGTTTAAAGTATTTGTGTTTTTTAGAGCAATGTTAACGTCATCAGTGTTGTAGATATTGGATTGCGTGATTCTGTCTGAGAAACCTGGTACGTGTGTTAACGACTTGTAAATCTTTTCCAATTTTGGTGTATGTATTTTGTTAAAATTCTTTATCGTGTCCCGTATGATGTTGATTATTAAGAGATATGAAAAGCTGTTTTTTAGTAATATTTTTCTTATTTTTTTGTAGTTTTCGATGTGAAATTTATTATCGCTTATTTTTAAAACTCTTGTGACAAAGTTCTTAGCAGTATTTATTTTGACGTGTTTTGGGTGGTTAGAATGGAAGTTTATAACTCTCCCCGACGCAGTTGGTTTTTGAATCAGTTATTAAAAAATTATTTTCTCTTATAATTAAGGCATCTATCTATTTGGAAAACATACATGGAATTTTCATGTAAAGATTTTAAATTTAATAATAAAATTAAAACATGAGGAAATGATTGACAATGATTTAGAAGAACGTATCGCATATCTGAAAAAAAATATGTCTGAAGACCATTTTACATTACTATGTAAAAGTGAATATATTATATCTCAAAATATCAAAACTAAGCTTAAAAAAACACAAATCAAAAAATTTTACGCATTAAGAAATATCTATGAGAAAAAAACATTTATAAAATACAACAAAAGCTGGTTCATAAATAAGACTGACACAGGATTCCTGAAAACTCAAAAAAAAACTATTGTCTTTAGGTCCAAAATTCGCTTTTCCAATTACAAAACAACAATCTCCAATATTTAAATGCATTGCAGACGGAGAAGATATCATACAAACAAACAAAGAGGAAGAAAAACAAGAGATTGCCAGAACAACTACCTAAATAAACGATCATTAACAACAGATGAAAAGGCTATCGTTCGCACAGTGGAACAAACACAAAAATTTTTGAAAAGAAATAAAATTTTGATTTTAAAGGCAGATAAAGGTAATACGACGGTAGCAATGGAGAATATAGATTATGAGACAAAAATGAGAGATATTATACAAGATATGGGTAAATACAGACGATTAAAAACAGATCCAACAACAAAACTACAGACGTGGAACAACCAATTAGTGGAGAAGCTGTTTAGTCAAAATATAATAGATGCTAGAGAAAAATGTAAACTACTGACATCAGTAGCCACTGCTCCTAGAATATATGGACTCCCGAAAGTCCACAAAGAAGGTATGCCGCTAAGACCGATTTGTTCATCAATAATTCTCCATCTTACGGTCTATGCAAATACATAACTCAGATTTTGAAGAACATTACTAAGACATCAAATTATAATGTAAAGGACGCAGTAGAGTTTAAAAGAAAAATTTACCAAGAAACAGTTTCTCAAGAGGAGATATTAGTATCTTCTGATGTGATATCACTTTTTCCAAGTATACCCGTCAATCTGGCAATCAATTTAATAAAGGACAAATGGGACAAAGTTTCCGAACATACAAATATACCTAAAGATCTGTTTGTGGACATTATTATGTTTTGTATAAAAGATAATAGGTATTTTAAGTATAACGACAAGATTTATGAAAAATTAAAAGGAATGCCTATGGGATCACCAGCTTCACCGGTGATTGCTGATATTATCATGGAAGAGCTACTAGACCGCAGCATAGAAAAACTAGACATAAGACCAGGGGCTCTAAGCAAATATATGGACGATTTGTTTTGTATCGTTAAGCGCAGTAGTGTAGATGAAACGCTAAAATGCTTAAATAATTTCCATCGAAGGATTAAATTTACGATAGAAGTAGAGAAAGATGGAAAGCTACCGTTTTTAGATGAATTAATTATAAGAGAAAATAATTTTTTAATAACTGATTGGTATCAAAAACCAACTGCGTCGGGGAGAATTATAAACTTCCATTCTAACCACCCAAAACACGTCAAAATAAATACTGCTAAGAACTTCGTCACAAGAGTTTTAAAAATAAGCAATAATAAATTTCACAACGAAAACTACAAAAAAATAAGAAAAATATTACTAAAAACAGCTTTTCATATCTCTTAATAATCAACATCATACGGGACACAATAAAGAATTTTAACAAAATACATACACCAAAATTGGAAAAGATTTACAAGTCGTTAACACACGTACCAGGTTTCTCAGACAGAATCACGCAATCTAATATCTACAACACTGATGACGTTAACATTGCTCTAAAAAACACAAACACTTTAAACTCACTCTTTTCGAATACAAAAAAAAAAATTAGACAAGATAGATAAATATAATGTTATCTACAAAATAGCTTACTATGGGGATGGCAAAAATGTATGTAAGAAAATATATGTAGGAACAACAAAATCAAAACTTAGGACAAGATTGGCTGCACACAAATCTAATTATAAAAATAGAAACGAACATTTGGAACGAAAAACTGCATTAGCAGCCCACTGTGCAATGCATGGTAGTAGTAGGATAATGTATGTGCGAGACCAATTAAAATTGTCAAATTTCGGCAATTAAATTTAAAATTTTGAAATTTTAATTGCCAAATTTTTGTTAATTGGTTTTTTTTTAGTAATTTGATACTTTAATGTGTGTGTGTATTTTCCCACGGTTAAATAGGGTGTTCACATTGTTGTTGTTTTTTTTTTTTATAATGTTGGGGTAGGCGTGGGAATTTGTGTCTTTCCATATGTGACCTTGAGAATACATGTCCGTCGGTATGTGAGCGTGGGAATTTGTATCTGTCCATATGTGAGCGTAGGAATTCTGTCTGTCTATGTGTGCTATAGCCTAATAGAAAATAATAAATTTTTAGGAACATTAGAAAATTTTTTTAGGAATTACACTATTTCAAAAGTGTTGTAGTTATATATGGATGGCCTTAATGTTTGTGGTTCGTTTCTTCTTGCTGGAGTAAGATTTCTTCTTTTATTTTTTGTTTGTTTTTAATTTTGGTGTGTGTTTACTTAAGACATTTTGTCCAGCAATTCAGTTATTTCTTTTTTGTTTGCAATGCTTGAGTCTGGGGGAATAATTTGATTATTATGATCTTGAAGACGTTGTGAAAAAAAAATTTACTATTCCATAAATATTGAAATTGATATTTTGTTTATTTTATACATGACGATCATCGATGGATTTTATTTGGGGATCTGGATGGTGGTGCGATTTCTGTATTTTGTAGAATATGAATATTTATGCTATGTTTAAGTGTGTGTGTTTTTTGTGCTCTGAGTGGCGGTTGGAATGTCTGCCTATCAGACAGACTGTGTGTGTAACGATTGGCGAGTCTGTATGACAGTCCGCTTTCTTGCATTCCTTGATTTTGCACAAGTGGGTCACTATGAAATGTGATAAGATGTACATATTCATGCGTACATAAATATCTACAAATTTATTTCATTTACGCATATACATACAAACAAATAATAATCGTTTATTCTATGTGCCCAAATATTCCCTTGACCATTTGAATGAATTAATGAACCATTGTGTATGTTTGTTTGTGTGTTCTCTGAAAAAAAAAATATGTATGTAGGTTTTTATTTGAAATAAAAAGACATTTATTTTAATTTTTATAAGCATTTATTTTAAAGTTTGTTAACATTTTCATTTTTAAGTAAAATTGCATTCCTTAAGGCACAAACACCATAGTCGTGATAGCTACAATAGAGATATATTGAATGCTTAGTTTCCATTTGTTTAAAATTAATGCAGCCAATGTCTTCAATGTTATAAACTGTTTGATGAATAATTTTTTCCAGCCATTTTTTCTTCTCTTCCCCCTTAACATATATTTGTGAATTGGATTTTAAAAACTTGCAAACGCTTTGAAATGAGACTGATCCATCATTGATGTTTGCTGCTGTAAGCGATTTTTGACGAACAGATCTTTTCAATTGTTGCTTAGGTTGTAATGTTTGAGGATTAAATGTTGCTGTAGTATTCTTCGATATACTCGTGTTGTATATTATCATTATTTAGTTGTCCTTAAATGTATTCGTATTGTAATTTCCTCTCCTCTGATATTAATTAACTCGCCGTTTTGATCAACCACGCGAAGAGCTAGTGAACTTATCTCTCTGGAGTTTACTGGCAATTAAATGAGATTTTTGGGAATCTCAACTATTTTATATCCAGCCGGTACATTAATCGGAAATTCATGTAGTGTATGAGCTTTAGAATTATTCATATAAGTATTAACCACAATACTGCTTTCAATCCTCAAGAGATTCACCTTAAAGATATTCACTGGAAGATCAGAGTAATGTTCTTTGTTTGGCGTTAATATTCTGCTATTGAATCCTAAAAGTCTACCTATTGTATTTTCTTTATTAAAATATATTGGTTCTTTAGAGCTGCTGACTTTAACTTGCATTGTATTGTTATTAGCTTCAATCAAAATTTTGTTTTCTGGTACATATCGTTTGTATTGTTCTTCTATATAGTCAACTATATCATTTAATTTATAAGATCCGATCGGTATTTCAATTACAAGTTCACCGATATGAAATATATTGTTGTAGACATCCACATTTGGGATACTGTTGTATGAATGAAAATCAGTTAGAGCACATTCATAGGTTCCGTTTAAATCAATAGGAGGAAAATAATTAGCAGATAGCTCTGATGAATTGGAGCTTAGAGTCAATGTTATTAACATTGTGACTGTTTGATTGTAAATAAATGAGGTTAAACACACAGTATGATTTATAAGAATCACTTTCGTATTTATTGTTTACTTACTTATTTTAAACTAAATTAAATATTGATGCCATTGTTGTTGTTGTTGTTTATTTATTGTATTCTTCTATTTACAATATCTCATCTTTGCTTATCCAAGAATTGTGCTCATTACCAAAGCCCAGCCACTTAACAACCACCTTCTGTCCTTTAGTTTTGAGAACCTTTTCAACTCGGTATGTATTTGGATATCTGGTTTTTGAAAGTTCTTCTTCATAGAATCCACCTTTAATAGGATTTCCGCGATAGTCTTGTAATGTATATGTTGTAGGATATTTGTTTTGTACTCTTTTAATTGTAAAGATTTCTGTTGTCCAATTCGGAGTATAACCTTTTTCAAAAATGTTTTTATATTTGCTTATGCGTACTTGATCTCTTGCATTAAATTTTGACATTTTATACACCTTTAAATGACTGTATACTCTTTTTAAAAGCTGTTTTTCATTTGTTGAATTTTCTTTAATCGGTGACATTTTAATGGTGCGATGAATTTTCTATTGTATGCATCAAGTAAATCTCTATACATATCAATCCAATTATATGAACCATTTAAGCTAAATTCTTTCCCCATCATTCCTTTTAATGTTCTATTGAATCGTTCTACTATTGAGGCTTTCATAGTGCTATATGTTGAGTAGTGATTAATATTGTATTTATTCATCAACTGATTGAAATGTTTATTGAAAAATTCTTTACCATCGTCTGTTTGCAAGTTTTTCGGTATTCGTCCCAATTTGAAAATATTCTCCATTGCCTGGGTTGTTTCAAATGCATTCTTTCTTCTCAAAGGTACTGTCCAAGCAAATTTTGAGAATGTATCAGTTACAGTTAGCAAAAATCGATAATTTCTATTGTCTAAGGAATAATTTCCCATTTCAACTAAATCAGCTTGCCAAAGATCATCTATTCCTTTCATCACAACTCTACGACGTACAAAACGTTTTCGAGCCTGCTTATGCAATTCATTTACAATATTTCTTTTTGAAGACATCTTATTTTTCCAGTCGCTATTTTAAGTGTGTTGTGATCTACTTGGTGCACTTTCAGCTATTGATACGAACATGTAATTTTCTATTCTATAAATTTTTTCTCGTAACTCTTCAATTTAAATATCAAAAAGTGATTTATTATCATCCATTTTCTTATTGATATCCTTCAAGTGAGCATTAAGATTTTCTAACTGGAAAGCTACTTCTTGTTGCTGTTTTTTGAGTTCAGTTTGCAGAAACAATTTACTGATAACATCGTTTTCGTCCAGAGCGTTTGCAACATTTTTGATTCTCTTGTATTGGACATCAATGTTTTTGTTCGTATCCATAAAGAAGCCCAACAACTTAGGTGCATTTTTGGTTGAAATTACTTCACTTCTATCATTAATATAATGCCCAAATTTATCAACGGACATGCTTTATAAAAAAATCTATTTATGTATATAGTTTATACAATTATATTAGCTTCACGTAGTTCTTCAATAATTGTGGACAATTTCGTTGTTGTGATTAGTATGGCCTGCAGAATGTGTTATTTCCTAATGTTTTAATTTTATTATTACATGTAAAATCTTTACATGAAAATTTCATGTATGTTTTCCAATAAGGGTTTTTTTTTTTGTTTGTGAGTCAAGAGGTACATATTTATTATAATTAAACAAAAGTTGACGTTTTTTGTTACATTCGTCAAGAAATTCGGCATTAATCCCATTTTTCTGCATTTTATAAGAAAAGTTAATGACGTCTTTAGTTTAGCTCTTAATTTTGTGGTATTTGAATACTTTCTAATAATTCTGTTTGTTTGTAGAATCTTATAAAGCTTCATGATTATGCTTGCGGCGTGCCTTCCGTATTTAAAAATTATTTTTTGTATTTTATTCGACCCTGTTTTTTACTTAAATTCTTCTTATAATTATTCTTCAGGCTCTAGGTCTAAGACTCGAAAATAAAACTCTTGTTATGTTTTATCTCGTTATATTTGTAAATATTTTATTATTTTTTCTTCAGGAAAAACTGAAAAAACAATTTTGTTGTTACAACATTTAGTATCACAAAAATATAATTTGATTTTAATTAACTAAAGAGTTATTTATAAACAAGTGTTTAAAATTATAAACATAACAACACGTAAATATATTTTGTCTTACTATTGAGTAAAGTCGTCTAGTTTTGAAAAGGGTTAAATGTTTACTAAATTTGTTTTGGTTTATTGTGTTTTGTTATTATATGTATATACGTATGCGCGCAATTTTCCGTGTCTGTTTTGTAGTTAATCCTAATTTAGGCGGGAGTGTTAATTATATATAGCATTTCTACAGTGAATCTTTTTTTATAATTATGTTCTTGTTGTAATATTTCTGTATTATTTATGTCTGGCGAGTGACCATGCATTGCACAGTGGGCTGCTAATGCGGTTTTTTGTTCCAAATTTTCGTTTCTATTTTTATAATTAGATTTGTGTGCAGCCAATCTTGTCCTAAGTTTTGATTTTGTTGTTCCTACATATATTTTCTTACATACATTTTTGCCATCCCCATAGCAAGATATTTTGTAGATAACATTATATTTATATAACTTGTCTAATTTTGTTTTTGTATACCAAAAGAGGGAGTTTAAAGTATTTGTGTTTTTTAGAGCAATGTTAACGTCATCAGTGTTGTAGATATTGGATTGCGTGATTCTGTCTGAGAAACCTGGTACGTGTGTTAACGACTTGTAAATCTTTTCCAATTTTGGTGTATGTATTTTGTTAAAATTCTTTATCGTGTCCCGTATGATGTTGATTATTAAGAGATATGAAAAGCTGTTTTTTAGTAATATTTTTCTTATTTTTTTGTAGTTTTCGATGTGAAATTTATTATCGCTTATTTTTAAAACTCTTGTGACAAAGTTCTTAGCAGTATTTATTTTGACGTATTTTGGGTGGTTAGATTGGAAGTTTATAACTCTCCCCGACGCAGTTGGTTTTTGATACCAATCAGTTATTAAAAAATTATTTTCTCTTATAATTAAGGCATCTATCTATTTGGAAAACATACATGGAATTTTCATGTAAAGATTTTAAATTTAATAATAAAATTAAAACATGAGGAAATGATTGACAATGATTTAGAAGAACGTATCGCATATCTGAAAGAAAATATGTCTGAAGACCATTTTACATTACTATATAAAAGTGAATATATTATATCTCAAAATATCAAAAGTAAGCTTAAAAAAACACAAATCAAAAAATTTTACGCATTAAGAAATATCTATGAGAAAAAAACATTTATAAAATACAACAAAAGCTGGTTCATAAATAAGACTGACACAGGATTCCTGAAAACTCAAAAAAAACTATTGTCTTTAGGTCCAAAATTCGCTTTTCCAATTACAAAACAACAATCTCCAATATTTAAATGCATTGCAGACGGAGAAGATATCATACAAACAAACAAAGAGGAAGAAAAACAAGAGATGGCCAGAACAACTACCTAAATAAACGATCATTAACAACAGATGAAAAGGCTATCGTTCGCACAGTGGAACAAACACAAAAATTTTTGAAAAGAAATAAAATTTTGATTTTAAAGGCAGATAAAGGTAATACGACGGTAGCAATGGAGAATATAGATTATGAGACAAAAATGAGAGATATTATACAAGATATGGGTAAATACAGACGATTAAAAACAGATCAGTAGTAGGGAACTGTATGTGCTCCGACCATTAAAAATATTAAATTTCAGCAATTAAATTTGAAATTTTTCAATTTTAATTGCCAAAATTCTCAAATTTCCCAAAATTCTCAAATTTCATTTTGTGTGTGTTCGTGTGTGTATTTTTTCCCACGGTTTAGTAGGGGCGTTCACATTGTTGTTTTTTTTTAAATAAAATGTTGGGGTAGGCGTGGGAATTTGTGTCTGTCCATATGTGACGTTGAGAATACATGTCCGTCGGTATGTGAGCGTGGGAATTTGTGTCTGTCCATATGTGACCTTGAGAATACATGTCCGTCGGTATGTGAGCGTGGGAATTTGTGTCTGTCCATATGTGACCTTGAGAATACATGTCCGTCGGTATGTGAGCGTGGGAATTTGTGTCTGTCCATATGTGACCTTGAGAATACATGTCCGTCGGTATGTGAGCGTGGGAATTTCTGTCTGTCCATTTACACTGTGTACGCCTGGTGAAAAAAAAAATTTTGAAGCATTTTTAGGAATCACACTATTTAAAAAGTGTAGTAGTTATATATGGATACCCTTAATGTTTGTGGTTCGTTCCTTCTTGCTGGAGTGAGATTTTTTCTTTTATTTTTTTGCTTATTAAAATTTGGTGTGTTTACTTAAGATTTGTCGTCCAGCAATTCAGTGTTTTTTTTTTTTACTTTTTTGCTTGCAGTGCTTGAGTCTGGAGGAATAATTTGATTATTCTGATCTTGAAGACGTTGTGAAAAAAAAAAATTACTATTGCATAAATATTGAAACTGATGTTTTGTTTATTTTATACATGACGATCATCGATGGATTTTATTTGGGGATCTGGATGGTGGTGCGATTTCTGTATTTTGTAGAATATGAATATTTATGCTATGTTTAAGTGTGTGTGTTTTTTGTGTTCTGAGTGGCGGTTGGAATGTCTGGCTGTCAGACAGTCTGTGTGTGACGATTGGTGAGTCTGTATGACAGTCCGCTTTCTTGCTTTCCTGGTCAGTATAAAATGTGATAAGGTGTACATATTCATGCGTACATAAATATCTACAAATTTATTTCATTTACGCATATACATACAAACAAATAATAAGCGTTTATTCTTTGTGCCCAAATATTCCCTTGACCATTTGAATGAATGAATGAACCATTGTGTATGTTTGTTTGTGTGTTCTCTGAAAAAAATAAATATGTATGTAGGTTTTTTGTTTGAAATAAAAAGACATTTATTTTAATTTTTATAAGCATTTATTTAAAAGTTTGTTAACACTTTCATTTTTAAGTAAAACTGCATTCCTTAAGGCACAAACACCATAGTCGTAATAGCTACAATAGAGATATATGGAATGCTTAGTTTCCATTTGTTTGAAATTAATGCAGCCAAAGTCTTCAATGTTATAAACTGTTTGATGAATAATTTTTTCCAGCCATTTTTTCTTCTCTCCCCCCTTAACATATATTTGTGAATTTCTTATATTCGATTTTAAAAACTTGCAAACGCTTTGAAATGAGACTGATCCATCATTCCAGTTAATATGATGATAGTTTTTTGTTAACCAAACTGCTTCTCTCTGTTTTTTGGCTGATAAACATGCGAAATCAAAAGGAGGTTTTATGATGAAATTGAACCATTCCTTGTTGCTGAAAACTACAGCTAGTTCTTTTGCGATGAAGTCATTTGAATTAGTTTTGAAACCTTGCAAGTCTACAAAAACAATATCACCATCCATGTTATTTAATTTATAAGAGCTTCCGGACTTGACCTTTTATTGGTATGTATTCTATTATGCGGTCATGAATAAGAACGCAGTAAGCTGATGTTTTTGCTGGAATATTTGTTGCTGTTTCAAATTCAATTTTTATGTCGATTGGTCCGGTATTGAGCGTTTCGTTTTGGTGACTGACATCGACTACAATAATTGGAGCGTTATTTTTAAACTCTTGACCTGTTAGAAGAGGTTGGGGTTGTTTCATGTAGTAGCTTTGTTGGAATCTTAGATACATATCATATAGAATCGCATAGCGCTCATTTTTGAATTTTATATTAAGATCGTCATATGGGTAAGATGTTGAGTTTAAATGTACTTTTAAGTTAGTAAGATCACAATGAACAAACTTGTTTTCTTGTTGAAAGGCAATCAAGACAAAACGAGGGCGTTCTTTATTAGCGGCCAGTTTAACATTCCATATGTGATTGGTTCCCGTGTTAAGGTGTGGATTCATATGACAATCCCAACTACGGAATGCCATTGGTATAGCAGCACCATTATTAAGTATTTTGATCATATTCAATTTACTATGATCAGATAATTGAACATGTGGAATTCTCCATGATATTAGTGAAATTGTAAGTTTTGCTTTCTCGGTGGAAACATTCGAGTGTACAAGATCTTCATCGTTCTTATTACGCAAGAGTATCAATTCATGTTTACCATTTAATAAAACTTTATTGTAGTCTTCAGCGAATCCTAAAAGAAGTTTGAGTGGTACATAGAAATTAAAATTTCCATTTTGAAGATCTATTTTATCAAGTTTATTCCATCCGGCATTTTGCAACACAACGCTTTCCGTAGGTGATAAAGAAACCAAATTTTTTATGGTACTGGTGGCTCCCAAATATCTTGTATGATCAATTTCAATACCATTCAGTTCATAGCGGATTTCATCAAAGAGATATGCAACAAAATTATTTTTCAACTGAAAGTTGGGTGTAGATTTCGATGTTTTTTCGTCTACAACAAGTCCTTCCACATATATATAGCTTTCACTGGGTAACACATATAGATCTTGGTTTTGTATTGAAATTCTTATTTCATCGTTGTTGTTAAAAGACTGAAGGTATGGTATGTATGTGTGATAATCCTTTTTGATAATATTTTCGTCAGATATTGGTTTATCTAAAACGTCTATTATTGAACTCATTTTGTTTTCAGTTTAAAGTTCAGTGACTTGAGAAAACTCTTGTTTGCTGCTGTAAGCGATTTTTGACGAACAGATCTTTTCAATTGTTGCTTAGATTGTAACGTTTGAGAATTAGATGTTGCTGTAGTATTCTTTGATATACTCGTGTTGTATATTATCATTATTTAGTTGTCCTTAAATGTATTCGTATTGTAATTTCCTCACCTCTGAAATTAATTAAGTCGCCGTTTTGATCAACCACGCGGAGAGCTAGTGAACTTATCTCTCTGGAGTTTACTGGCAAATAAATAAGATTTTTGGGAATCTCAACTATTTTATATCCAGCCGGTACATTAATCGGAAATTCATGTAGTGTATGAGCTTTAGAATTATTCATATAAGTATTAACCACAATACTGCTTTCAATCCTCAAGAGATTCACCTTAAAGATGTTCACTGGAAGATCAGAGTAATGTTCTTTGTTTGGCGTCAATATTCTGCTATTGAATCCTAAAAGTCTACCTATTGTATTTTCTTTATTAAAATATATTGGTTCTTTAGAGCTGCTGACTTTGACTTGCATTGTATTGTTATTGGCTTCAATGAAAATTTTGTTTTCTGGTCTATATCGTTTGTATTGTTCTTCTATATAGTCAACTATATCATTTAATTCATAAGATCCGATCGGTATTTCAATTACAAGTTCACCGATATAAAATATATTGTTGTAGCCATCCACATTCGGGATACTGTTGTATGAATGAAAATCAGTTAGAGCACATTCATAGGTTCCGTTTAAGTCAATAGGAGGAAAATAATTAGCAGATAGCTCTGATGAATTGGAGCTCAGAGTCAATGTTATTGACATTGTGACTGTTTGATTGTAAATAAATGAGGTTAAACACACAGTATGATTTATAAGAAGCAGTTTCGTATTTATTGTTTATTTACTTATTTTAAACTAAATTAAATATTGATGCCATTGTTGTTGTTTATTTATTGTATTCTTCCATTTACAATATCTCATCTTTGCTTATCCAAGAATTGTGCTCATTACCAAAGCCCAGCCACTTGACAAACACCTTATGTCCTTTAGTTTTGAGAACCTTTTCAACTAGGTATGTATTGGGATATCTGGTTTTTGAAAGTTCTTCTTCATAGAATCCACCTTTAATAGGATTTCCGCGATAGTCTTCTAATATATATGTTGTAGGATATGTATTTTGTACTCTTTTAATTGTAAAGATTTCTGTTGTCCAATTCGGAGTATAACCTTTTTCAAAAATGTTTTTATATTTGCTTATGCGTACATGATCTCCTGCATTAAATTTTGACATTTTATACATCTTTAAATGACTTTATACTGTGTTTAAAAGCTGTTTTTCATTTGTTGAATTTACTTCAATCGGTGACATTTTAATGGTGCGATGAATTTTTCTATTTTATGCATCAAGTAAATCTCTATACATATCAATCCAATTATATGAACCATTTAAGCTAAATTCCTTCCACATTATTCCTTTTAATGTTCTATTGAATCGTTCTACTATTGAGGCTTTCATAGTGCTATATGTTGAGTAGTGATTAATATTGTATTTATTCATCAACTGACTGAAATGTTTATTGAAAAATTCTTTACCATCGTCTGTTTGCAAGTTTTTCGGTATTCGTCCCAATTTGAAAATATTCTCCATTGCCTGAGTTGTTTCGAATGCATTCTTTCTGCTCAAAGGTACTGCCCAAGCAAATTTTGAGAATGTATCAATTACAGTTAGCAAAAATCGATAATTTCTATTGTCTAAGGAATAATTTCCCATTTCAACTAAATCAGCTTGCCAAAGATCATCTATTCCTTTCATCACAACTCTACGACGTACAAAACGTTTTCGAGCCTGCTTATGCAATTCATTTACAACATTTCTCTTTGAAGACATCTTATTTTTCCAGTCGCTGTTTTAAGTGTGTTGTGATCTACTTGATGCACTTGCACCTATTGATACGAACATGTAATTTTCTATTCTATAAATTTTTTCTCGTAGCTCTTCAATTTCCATATCAAAAAGTGATTTATTACCATCCATTTTCTTATTGATATCCTGCAAATGAGCATTAAGATTTTCTAACTGGAAAGCTACTTCTTGTTGCTGTTTTTTGAGTTCAGTTTGCAGAAACAATTTACTGATAACATCGTTTTCCTCCACAGCATTTGCAACATTTTTGATTCTCTTGTATTGGACATCAATGTTTTTGTTCGTATCCATAAAGAAGCCCAACAACTTAGGCGCATTTTTGGTTGAAATTACTTCACTTCTATCGTTAATATAATGCCCAAATTTATCAACGGACATGTTTTATGTAAAAATCTATGTATGTATATAGTTTATACAATTATATTAGCTTCACGTAGTTCTTCAATAATTGAGACAATTTCGTTGTTGTGATTAGTATGGCCTGCAGACTGTGATGCAAGCAGTAGTCTAAGTCGATCTACCAACTCGTTTGGATCATCCCAGTATATATAGTTTGGATTATGAGGGTTAAACTGCATCAAACCCCTTCCTAAATAATTACTTTTTGTTACATCTGATGAGCCTGTATGATTGTCTCCTTTGAAAAGTTTTCCAATAATATGTTTGTACTTATGGGCTATGCTCCCTTTGATTTGACCATCAGACTTATAGCCTCTCCTGTGGGCATTGGTAGCAAGCAATATTTTTTTATAGATTTCAAGCTCGAATTTATCATAGTTTTTTGGTGCTTTATGAAACATTAAAGAAAAGAGCCCTGGCGTGAGCGCCCATATTTGTCCACCAACCTGTATCTTATCTTGATTTAACTCGATGGTGCTATTACCAAATCTCCATTCGTTATTATTATCTTTATGTGGACCATAGTTAGTATCTAGTTCGTTTCTCGATTGCAATAGTGATAAGTCAGAATAACTTTCTTCATTATTCGAATTTTGTGAGTAAAAGTCATCTTCATCATAATTACTGCTACTTTTACTATTAGATTGCTTAAACATTTTTTCTTCACTTAGTTTCTTGGGCGTACTCGTTTCCAATTTTATTGTTGAGTTCTGAGGATGAAAACTTTCATTGTCATCAATTCCAGTTTCCTTATCACTCGGTTCTTTTTTAACTGGTCTACCAATGTATTTAGAGCTATTGATAAATTCTTTTAAAGGTTCTGTGATAGGCTTGAATGTATCTGTTAATTGCTGATGTGTATCTATTTCACCAGTTTTTATACTACGAAGCTTTTTCTTCAAGATATTTCTTGTTGCCACCAAGTCTTTAAGAATTTGTTCATTCATTTTAGCTATCAGGTCAGTTCAATAGGAAGCAGATCAGGTTATCAGGTCAGTTTAACGGCTATCAGGTCAGTTTATCAGGTACCAGACCAGCTTATCAGGTCAGTTTGTCAGGTATCAGACCAGCTTATCAGGTCAGTTTAACAGGTATCAGACCAGCTTATCAGGTCAGTTTAACAGGTATCAGGTCAGTTTATCAGGTATCAGATCTGCTTATCTGATCAGTTACAATAATCACATGTATAAAGTTTGAAGTCAGATTAAATACTGCAGGGTGCATTTGATGAACAGTAAATTATATTATGATGAAGTAATCAAATGACTTTCTATAACGACCATTGTTTAGTTCATTATCTTTACTTATCACCAAAAATCCGTATTTTTCCTTCCAACATTCTCTACAAATTCGTTGAAACATTTCAAAGTTCATGTCGCTAGCAACGTGATCATCATATACATGTTTCATATTTGTCGCATCTTGTTTAAACATAATAATTACATTAGCATTATCTCTTATCAAATGTTTTGGAATCCGCGTGTAAGTCTGACACAAGTAAAATGAGTCTACGTTCTTATGACGACCCATACAAAAATATGCACGTATATTGTTTTGCTTTTCACATGCAACATCATCAAAAATCATAATTGAATTGCTTTTAGCTTCACTAGGAGGAACAACGTCCTCGTTTTCTGCAAATGTGTAGTATCCGATTCCTTTAAACAAAATCCTTAATCCATATAAAGGATCTAGATGAATTATCCAAACACACTATCGTACGTGCAAAGCGAGTAACAACAAAGTATGGGGAAACAGTTCAACTTGAGCTGGAAAACCACATAATGTTTCTCCCCAACCGATACAATGCATTGACCAATGCAGAATTAGAAGATCTTTCGAATAATAAATATCGACTACAAAGAAAAGGAGAGCGAAACCTGATCTTAGAAAGCGAGATGAACGAGTTTTTAATACCAAACTCCCAGTACCCCGTTTGGCAGTAAAAAATATGTTATGTTCATATATTTTGTAATTAACAAGAAAAAAATAATAATAATAAAAAAGAAAATGTTTTTAAATATGTATGTATATAAATATATATGATTGTGTTTTATTTAATATCTTTGGTTATATCGTAAAGAAATTGCAAACATAAGTGACCGCAATTATATGTATTAAAGTTTTGATATTGATTGTAGTTGTATTGAATATTTCTACCTAAATATTTGATTAATTCTAGAGGAGGTTGTAAATTTCCAAAGCTGTCGAAATATTGTTTTTCATTCTTGTTCCTATAGTATGCTACCCAATGGGTACCTGGGCCTGTTGATAAATCCAAATTGATTATTCCACACTCTACAGTCTTTGGTCGTTTTGGTAGTGAATCCAACATATAAACTCCTCTAAAGTGTGGAATATATTTTGAAAATTTTCTTAGATCAAATTCTGATAATGGTTTGTTGGGTAGCATTTCTAATAGTTTTTTGAATGATCTTTACAAACAAGTCCATAACCGTTTTTATATGGTTTAAGGTACAGTCCTTCTCCCACAGCAATAGACTCCATTGCCTTATTGTGTCTGGTGGCTTCCTCAAGTTGTTTTTTTGCATTCTTTGTTGCATTTACAGCTTTAGCTATAGCGGCACCTCCAGTTGCTAGACTACCAAGTGCACCTAGAGCAGTTAGAATCGGTATTATGGGCAAAAAACCACCAATTTTTGGAACATTTATAATACGCGGTATTATAACACGAGCTTTTTTCCCCTTAAGAGATTTACTGATAGCTTTACGAGCAATCTTAATGGCTGAATTAATATCTTGTGGTTTTTCCTTCTTCAATATCTTTGTTGCTGATTTAATTGTTTTATGAAACAGATTTTTGTCATTTATACGAATTCGCGGTGATGGTCTTTTCACTGTATTCCTTTTCATTGCTTCAACACCCATACCAAGTTTAGTTTTTGCTTTCATTGCGTTGGTGACTATATATGAAAATGTTTTTTCTGCAAGATCACTATCTTTTGAAAGAACTCTTTCCCAAGCCGTATTTTCAAGAATTTTGTCAGCTTGATGTCTGCTGTTTAAGTCCTTATTTTTCGAGTAAGCAATATCGTGATTTTTGCAAGCAGCATCCAATAAGTTAATTCCTTTATCTCCTCTATCTAAACGCTTTTGTAATCTTGTGCCAGGTCCACAATACTGGTATCCAGGAAGATGTAATTCAAAAGGTAGAGAATTTATTGCTTTATTTAGTAAACCTTCTCCAACGATAGTTTGTTTGTGACTAAAACTTTTGTTATAAAGTACAACCATATTAATTTAATCTACAATAAAATATATTGTTTGCAAGTTTAGCAAGTAGTTATTAAAATGCGCTTCATAAAACAACATAAAAATATTTTAGTTCGTAATGCTGATATTTGTTCAAATGACAGTAAAAAAATAAGACATAGTTCCTTGTTACCAAATTCTATTCGAGCATTAATAGTTGGTCCTTCAAATTGTGGAAAAACTAACATAATGATTAGTTTGCTGGAAAGTCCTAATGGTCTCAAGTTTGAAAATATTTACTTGTACTCAAAATCTTTATATCAACCTAAATATGAATACCTAAAGAAATTAATTTCACCAATTAAAGGAATCGGATACTACACATTTGCAGAAAACGAGGACGTTGTTCCTCCTAGTGAAGCTAAAAGCAATTCAATTATGATTTTTGATGATGTTGCATGTGAAAAGCAAAACAATATACGTGCATATTTTTGTATGGGTCGTCATAAGAACGTAGACTCATTTTACTTGTGTCAGACTTACACGCGGATTCCAAAACATTTGATAAGAGATAATGCTAATGTAATTATTATGTTTAAACAAGATGCGACAAATATGAAACATGTATATGATGATCACGTTGCTAGCGACATGAACTTTGAAATGTTTCAACGAATTTGTAGAGAATGTTGGAAGGAAAAATACGGATTTTTGGTGATAAGTAAAGATAATGAACTAAACAATGGTCGTTATAGAAAGTCATTTGATTACTTCATCATAATATAATTTACTGTTCATCAAATGCACCCTGCAGTATTTAATCTGACTTCAAACTTTATACATGTGATTATTGTAACTGATCAGATAAGCAGATCTGATACCTGATAAACTGACCTGATACCTGTTAAACTGACCTGATAAGCTGGTCTGATACCTGTTAAACTGACCTGATAAGCTGGTCTGATACCTGACAAACTGACCTGATAAGCTGGTCTGGTACCTGATAAACTGACCTGATAGCCGTTAAACTGACCTGATAACCTGATCTGCTTCCTATTGAACTGACCTGATAGCTAAAATGAATGAACAAATTCTTAAAGACTTGGTGGCAACAAGAAATATCTTGAAGAAAAAGCTTCGTAGTATAAAAACTGGTGAAATAGATACACATCAGCAATTAACAGATACATTCAAGCCTATCACAGAACCTTTAAAAGAATTTATCAATAGCTCTAAATACATTGGTAGACCAGTTAAAAAAGAACCGAGTGATAAGGAAACTGGAATTGATGACAATGAAAGTTTTCATCCTCAGAACTCAACAATAAAATTGGAAACGAGTACGCCCAAGAAACTAAGTGAAGAAAAAATGTTTAAGCAATCTAATAGTAAAAGTAGCAGTAGTTATGATGAAGATGACTTTTACTCACAAAATTCGAATAATGAAGAAAGTTATTCTGACTTATCACTATTGCAATCGAGAAACGAACTAGATACTAACTATGGTCCACATAAAGATAATAATAACGAATGGAGATTTGGTAATAGCACCATCGAGTTAAATCAAGATAAGATACAGGTTGGTGGACAAATATGGGCGCTCACGCCAGGGCTCTTTTCTTTAATGTTTCATAAAGCACCAAAAAACTATGATAAATTCGAGCTTGAAATCTATAAAAAAATATTACTTGCTACCAATGCCCACAGGAGAGGCTATAAGTCTGATGGTCAAATCAAAGGGAGCATAGCCCATAAGTACAAACATATTATTGGAAAACTTTTCAAAGGAGACAATCATACAGGCTCATCAGATGTAACAAAAAGTAATTATTTAGGAAGGGGTTTGATGCAGTTTAACCCTCATAATCCAAACTATATATACTGGGATGATCCAAACGAGTTGGTAGATCGACTTAGACTACTGCTTGCATCACAGTCTGCAGGCCATACTAATCACAACAACGAAATTGTCTCAATTATTGAAGAACTACGTGAAGCTAATATAATTGTATAAACTATATACATACATAGATTTTTACATAAAACATGTCCGTTGATAAATTTGGGCATTATATTAACGATAGAAGTGAAGTAATTTCAACCAAAAATGCGCCTAAGTTGTTGGGCTTCTTTATGGATACGAACAAAAACATTGATGTCCAATACAAGAGAATCAAAAATGTTGCAAATGCTGTGGAGGAAAACGATGTTATCAGTAAATTGTTTCTGCAAACTGAACTCAAAAAACAACAACAAGAAGTAGCTTTCCAGTTAGAAAATCTTAATGCTCATTTGCAGGATATCAATAAGAAAATGGATGGTAATAAATCACTTTTTGATATGGAAATTGAAGAGCTACGAGAAAAAATTTATAGAATAGAAAATTACATGTTCGTATCAATAGGTGCAAGTGCATCAAGTAGATCACAACACACTTAAAACAGCGACTGGAAAAATAAGATGTCTTCAAAGAGAAATGTTGTAAATGAATTGCATAAGCAGGCTCGAAAACGTTTTGTACGTCGTAGAGTTGTGATGAAAGGAATAGATGATCTTTGGCAAGCTGATTTAGTTGAAATGGGAAATTATTCCTTAGACAATAGAAATTATCGATTTTTGCTAACTGTAATTGATACATTCTCAAAATTTGCTTGGGCAGTACCTTTGAGCAGAAAGAATGCATTCGAAACAACTCAGGCAATGGAGAATATTTTCAAATTGGGACGAATACCGAAAAACTTGCAAACAGACGATGGTAAAGAATTTTTCAATAAACATTTCAGTCAGTTGATGAATAAATACAATATTAATCACTACTCAACATATAGCACTATGAAAGCCTCAATAGTAGAACGATTCAATAGAACATTAAAAGGAATGATGTGGAAGGAATTTAGCTTAAATGGTTCATATAATTGGATTGATATGTATAGAGATTTACTTAATGCATACAATAGAAAAATTCATCGCACCATTAAAATGTCACCGATTGAAGTAAATTCAACAAATGAAAAACAGCTTTTAAACACAGTATACAGTCATTTAAAGATGTATAAAATGTCAAAATTTAATGCAGGAGATCATGTACGCATAAGCAAATATAAAAACATTTTTGAAAAAGGTTATACTCCGAATTGGACAACAGAAATCTTTACAATTAAAAGAGTACAAAATACATATCCTACAACATATATATTAGAAGACTATCGCGGAAATCCTATTAAAGGTGGATTCTATGAAGAAGAACTTTCAAAAACCAGATATCCCAATACATACCTAGTTGAAAAGGTTCTCAAAACTAAAGGACATAAGGTGTTTGTCAAGTGGCTGGGCTTTGGTAATGAGCACAATTCTTGGATAAGCAAAGATGAGATATTGTAAATGGAAGAATACAATAAATAAACAACAACAAAAACAACAACAATGGCATCAATATTTAATTTAGTTTAAAATAAGTAAATAAACAATAAATACGAAACTGCTTCTTATAAATCATACTGTGTGTTTAACCTCATTTATTTACAATCAAACAGTCACAATGTCAATAAAATTGACTCTGAGCTCCAATTCATCAGAGCTATCTGCTAATTATTTTCCTCCTATTGACTTAAACGGAACCTATGAATGTGCTCTAACCGATTTTCATTCATACAACAGTATCCCGAATGTGGATGTCTACAACAATATATTTTATATCGGTGAACTTGTAATTGAAATACCGATCGGATCTTATGAATTAAATGATATAGTTGACTATATAGAAGAACAATACAAACGATATAGACCAGAAAACAAAATTTTCATTGAAGCCAATAACAATACAATGCAAGTCAAAGTCAGCAACTCTAAAGAACCAATATATTTTAATAAAGAAAATACAATAGGTAGACTTTTAGGATTCAATAGCAGAATATTGACGCCAAACAAAGAACATTACTCTGATCTTCCAGTGAACATCTTTAAGGTGAATCTCTTGAGGATTGAAAGCAGTATTGTGGTTAATACTTATATGAATAATTCTAAAGCTCATACACTACATGAATTTCCGATTAATGTACCGGCTGGATATAAAATAGTTGAGATTCCCAAAAATCTTATTTATTTGCCAGTAAACTCCAGAGAGATAAGTTCACTAGCTCTTCGCGTGGTTGATCAAAACGGCGACTTAATTAATTTCAGAGGTGAGGAAATTACAATACGAATACATTTAAGGACAACTAAATAATGATAATATACAACACGAGTATATCAAAGAATACTACAGCAACATCTAATTCTCAAACGTTACAATCTAAGCAACAATTGAAAAGATCTGTTCGTCAAAAATCGCTTACAGCAGCAAACAAGAGTTTTCTCAAGTCACTGAACTTTAAACTGAAAACAAAATGAGTTCAATAATAGACGTTTTAGATAAACCAATATCTGACGAAAATATTATCAAAAAGGATTATCACACATACATACCATACCTTCAGTCTTTTAACAACAACGATGAAATAAGAATTTCAATACAAAACCAAGATCTATATGTGTTACCCAGTGAAAGCTATATATATGTGGAAGGACTTGTTGTAGACGAAAAAACATCGAAATCTACACCCAACTTTCAGTTGAAAAATAATTTTGTTGCATATCTCTTTGATGAAATCCGCTATGAACTGAATGGTATTGAAATTGATCATACAAGATATTTGGGAGCCACCAGTACCATAAAAAATTTGGTTTCTTTATCACCTACGGAAAGCGTTGTGTTGCAAAATGCCGGATGGAATAAACTTGATAAAATAGATCTTCAAAATGGAAATTTTAATTTCTATGTACCACTCAAACTTCTTTTAGGATTCGCTGAAGACTACAATAAAGTTTTATTAAATGGTAAACATGAATTGATACTCTTGCGTAATAAGAACGATGAAGATCTTGTACACTCGAATGTTTCCACCGAGAAAGCAAAACTTACAATTTCACTAATATCATGGAGAATTCCACATGTTCAATTATCTGATCATAGTAAATTGAATATGATCAAAATACTTAATAATGGTGCTGCTATACCAATGGCATTCCGTAGTTGGGATTGTCATATGAATCCACACCTTAATACGGGAACCAATCACATATGGAATGTTAAACTGGCCGCTAATAAAGAACGCCCTCGTTTTGTCTTGATTGCCTTTCAACAAGAAAACAAGTTTGTTCATTGTGATCTTACTAACTTAAAAGTACATTTAAACTCAACATCTTACCCATATGACGATCTTAATATAAAATTCAAAAATGAGCGCTATGCGATTCTATATGATATGTATCTAAGATTCCAACAAAGCTACTACATGAAACAACCCCAACCTCTTCTAACAGGTCAAGAGTTTAAAAATAACGCTCCAATTATTGTAGTCGATGTCAGTCACCAAAACGAAACGCTCAATACCGGACCAATCGACATAAAAATTGAATTTGAAACAGCAACAAATATTCCAGCAAAAACATCAGCTTACTGCGTTCTTATTAATGACCGCATAATAGAATACATACCAATAAAAGGTCAAGTCCGGAAGCTCTTATAAATTAAATAACATGGATGGTGATATTGTTTTTGTAGACTTGCAAGGTTTCAAAACTAATTCAAATGACTTCATCGCAAAAGAACTAGCTGTAGTTTTCAGCAACAAGGAATGGTTCAATTTCATCATAAAACCTCCTTTTGATTTCGCATGTTTATCAGCCAAAAAACAGAGAGAAGCAGTTTGGTTAACAAAAAACTATCATCATATTAACTGGAATGATGGATCAGTCTCATTTCAAAGCGTTTGCAAGTTTTTAAAATCGAATATAAGAAATTCACAAATATATGTTAAGGGGGGAGAGAAGAAAAAATGGCTGGAAAAAATTATTCATCAAACAGTTTATAACATTGAAGACATTGGCTGCATTAATTTCAAACAAATGGAAACTAAGCATTCCATATATCTCTATTGTAGCTATCACGACTATGGTGTTTGTGCCTTAAGGAATGCAATTCCTTTGAATATTTGGGCACAAAGAATAAACGCTTATTATTTGTTTGTATGTATATGCGTAAATGAAATAAATTTGTAGATATTTATGTACGCATGAATATGTACACCTTATCACATTTTATACTGACCAGGAAAGCGGACTGTCATACAGACTCACCAATCGTCACACACACAGACTGTCTGACAGCCAGACATTCCAACCGCCACTCAGAACACAAAAAACACACACACTAAAACATAGCATAAATATTCATATTCTACAAAATACAGAAATCGCACCACCATCCAGATCCCCAAATAAAATCCATCGATGATCGTCATGTATAAAATAAACAAAACATCAGTTTCAATATTTATGCAATAGTAATTTTTTTTTTCACAACGTCTTCAAGATCAGAATAATCAAATTATTCCTCCAGACTCAAGCACTGCAAGCAAAAAAGTAAAAAAAAAAAACACTGAATTGCTGGACGACAAATCTTAAGTAAACACACCAAATTTTAATAAGCAAAAAAATAAAAGAAAAAATCTCACTCCAGCAAGAAGGAACGAACCACAAACATTAAGGGTATCCATATATAACTACTACACTTTTTAAATAGTGTGATTCCTAAAAATGCTTCTAAATTTTTTTATTCACCAGGCGTACACAGTGTAAATGGACAGACAGAAATTCCCACGCTCACATACCGACGGACATGTATTCTCAAGGTCACATATGGACAGACACAAATTCCCACGCTCACATACCGACGGACATGTATTCTCAAGGTCACATATGGACAGACACAAATTCCCACGCTCACATACCGACGGACATGTATTCTCAAGGTCACATATGGACAGACACAAATTCCCACGCTCACATACCGACGGACATGTATTCTCAAGGTCACATATGGACAGACACAAATTCCCACGCTCACATACCGACGGACATGTATTCTCAAGGTCACATATGGACAGACACAAATTCCCACGCTCACATACCGACGGACATGTATTCTCAAGGTCACATATGGACAGACACAAATTCCCACGCCTACCCCAACATTTTATTTAAAAAAAAACAACAATGTGAACGCCCCTACTAAACCGTGGGAAAAAATACACACACGAACACACACAAAATGAAATTTGAGAATTTTGGGAAATTTGAGAATTTTGGCAACTAAAATTGAAAAATTTCAAATTTAATTGCTGAAATTTAATATTTTTAATGGTCGCAGCACATACAGTTCGCTACTACATTTTTCTTCAAGATATTTCTTGTTGCCACCAAGTCTTTAAGAATTTGTTCATTCATTTTAGCTATCAGGTCAGTTCAATAGGAAGCAGATCAGGTTATCAGGTCAGTTTAACAGCTATCAGGTCAGTTTATCAGGTACCAGATCAGCTTATCAGGTCAGTTTATCAGGTATCAGACCAGCTTATCAGGTCAGTTTAACAGGTATCAGACCTGCTTATCAGGTCAGTTTAACAGGTATCAGGTCAGTTTATCAGGTATCAGATCTGCTTATCTGATCAGTTACAATAATCACATGTATAAAGTTTGAAGTCAGATTAAATACTGCAGGGTACATTTGATGAACAGTAAATTATATTATGATGAAGTAATCAAATGAATTTCTATAACGACCATTGTTTAGTTCATTATCTTTACTTATCACCAAAAATCCGTATTTTTCCTTCCAACATTCTCTACAAATTCGTTGAAACATTTCAAAGTTCATGTCGCTAGCAACGTGATCATCATATACATGTTTCATCACACTCTATAGTCTTTGGTCGTTTTGGTAGTGAATCCAACATATAAACTCCTCTAAAGTGTGGAATATATTTTGAAAATTTTCTTAGATCAAATTCTGATAATGGTCTGTTGGGTAGCATTTCTAATAGTTTTTTGAATGATCTTTACAAACAAGTCCATAACCGTTTTTATATGGTTTAAGGTACAGTCCTTCTCCCACAGCAATAGACTCCATTGCCTTATTGTGTCTGGTGGCTTCCTCAAGTTGTTTTTTTGCATTCTTTGTTGCATTTACAGCTTTAGCTATAGCGGCACCTCCAGTTGCTAGACTACCAAGTGCACCTAGAGCAGTTAGAATCGGTATTATGGGCAAAAAACCACCAATTTTTGGAACATTTATAATACGCGGTATTATAACACGAGCTTTTTTCCCCTTAAGAGATTTACTGATACCTTTACGAGCAATCTTAATGGCTGAATTAATATCTTGTGGTTTTTCCTTCTTCAATATCTTTTTTGCTGATTTAATTGTTTTATGAAACAGATTTTTGTCATTTATACGAATTCGTGGTGATGGTCTTTTCACTGTATTCCTTTTCTTTGCTTCAACACCCATACCAAGTTTAGTTTTTGCTTTCATTGCGTTGGTGACTATATATGAAAATGTTTTTTCTGCAAGATCACTATCTTTTGAAAGAACTCTTTCCCAAGCCGTATTTTCAAGAATTTTGTCAGCTTGATGTCTGCTGTTTAAGTCTTTATTTTTCGAGTAAGCAATATCGTGATTTTTGCAAGCAGCATCCAATAAGTTAATTCCTTTATCTCCTCTATCTAAACGCTTTTGTAATCTTGTGCCAGGTCCACAATACTGGTATCCAGGAAGATGTAATTCAAAAGGTAGAGAATTTATTGCTTTATTTAGTAAACCTTCTCCAACGATAGTTTGTTTGTGACTAAAATTTTTGTTATAAAGTACAACCATATTAATTTAATCTACAATAAAAGATATTGTTTGCAAGTTTAGCAAGTAGTTATTAAAATGCGCTTCATAAAACAGAATAAAAATATTTTAGTTCGTAATGCTGATATTTGTTCAAATGACAGTAAAATATAAGACATAGTTCCTTGTTACCAAATTCTATTCGAGCAATAATAGTTGGTCCTTCAAATTGTGGAAAAACTAACATAATGATTAGTTTGCTGGAAAGTCCTAATGGTCTCAAGTTTGAAAATATTTACTTGTACTCAAAATCTTTATATCAACCTAAATATGAATACCTAAAGAAATTAATTTCACCAATTAAAGGAATCGGATACTACACATTTGCAGAAAACGAGGACGTGTTTCCTCCTAGTGAAGCTAAAAGCAATTCAATTATGATTTTTGATGATGTTGCATGTGAAAAGCAAAACAATATACGTGCATATTTTTGTATGGGTCGTCATAAGAAAGTAGACTCATTTTACTTGTGTCAAACTTACACGCGGATTCCAAAACATTTGATAAGAGATAATGCTAATGTAATTATTATGTTTAAACAAGATTCGACAAATATGAAACATGTATATGATGATTACGTTTATATGTTGGATTCACTACCAAAACGACCAAAGACTATAGAGTGTGATGAAACATGTATATGATGATCACGTTGCTAGCGACATGAACTTTGAAATGTTTCAACGAATTTGTAGAGAATGTTGGAAGGAAAAATACGGATTTTTGGTGATAAGTAAAGATAATGAACTAAACAATGGTCGTTATAGAAATTCATTTGATTACTTCATCATAATATAATTTACTGTTCATCAAATGCACCCTGCAGTATTTAATCTGACTTCAAACTTTATACATGTGATTATTGTAACTGATCAGATAAGCAGATCTGATACCTGATAAACTGACCTGATAAACTGACCTGATACCTGTTAAACTGACCTGATAAGCTGGTCTGATACCTGTTAAACTTACCTGATAAGCTGGTCTGATACCTGATAAACTGACCTGATAAGCTGATCTGGTACCTGATAAACTGACCTGATAGCTGTTAAACTGACCTGATAACCTGATCTGCTTCCTATTGAACTGACCTGATAGCTAAAATGAATGAACAAATTCTTAAAGACTTGGTGGCAACAAGAAATATCTTGAAGAAAAAGCTTCGTAGTATAAAAACTGGTGAAATAGATACACATCAGCAATTAACAGATACATTCAAGCCTATCACAGAACCTTTAAAAGAATTTATCAATAGCTCTAAATACGTTGGTAGACCAGTTAAAAAAGAACCGAGTGATAAGGAAACTGGAATTGATGACAATGAAAGTTTTCATCCTCAGAACTCAACAATAAAATTGGAAACGAGTACGCCCAAGAAACTAAGTGAAGAAAAAATTTTTAAGCAATCTAATAGTAAAAGTAGCAGTAATTAAGATGAAGATGACTTTTACTCACAAAATTCGAATAATGAAGAAAGTTATTCTGACTTATCACTATTGCAATCGAGAAACGAACTAGATACTAACTATGGTCCACATAAAGATAATAATAACGAATGGAGATTTGGTAATAGCACCATCGAGTTAAATCAAGATAAGATACAGGTTGGGGGACAAATATGGACGCTCACGCCAGGACTTTTTTCTTTAATGTTTCATAAAGCACCAAAAAACTATGATAAATTCGAGCTTGAAATCTATAAAAAAAATATTACTTGCTACCAATGCCCACAGGAGAGGCTATAAGTCTGATGGTCAAATCAAAGGGAGCATAGCCCATAAGTACAAACATATTATTGGAAAACTTTTCAAAGGAGACAATCATACAGGCTCATCAGATGTAACAAAAAGTAATTATTTAGGAAGGGGTTTGATGCAGTTTAACCCTCATAATCCAAACTATATATACTGGGATGATCCAAACGAGTTGGTAGATCGACTTAGACTACTGCTTGCATCACAGTCTGCAGGCCATACTAATCACAACAACGAAATTGTCTCAATTATTGAAGAACTACGTGAAGCTAATATAATTGTATAAACTATATACATACATAGATTTTTACATAAAACATGTCCGTTGATAAATTTGGGCATTATATTAACGATAGAAGTGAAGTAATTTCAACCAAAAATGCGCCTAAGTTGTTGGGCTTCTTTATGGATACGAACAAAAACATTGATGTCCAATACAAGAGAATCAAAAATGTTGCAAATGCTGTGGAGGAAAACGATGTTATCAGTAAATTGTTTCTGCAAACTGAACTCAAAAAACAACAACAAGAAGTAGCTTTCC
The DNA here is from genome assembly GCA_963675445.1 of Linnaemya vulpina. Taxonomy (NCBI): domain Eukaryota; kingdom Metazoa; phylum Arthropoda; class Insecta; order Diptera; family Tachinidae; genus Linnaemya; species Linnaemya vulpina. The sequence goes on along the minus strand of OY776281.1, from coordinate 45,996,260 downwards.
AGTTAGAAAATCTTAATGCTCATTTGCAGGATATCAATAAGAAAATGGATGGTAATAAATCACTTTTTGATATGGAAATTGAAGAGCTACGAGAAAAAATTTATAGAATAGAAAATTACATGTTCGTATCAATAGGTGCAAGTGCATCAAGTAGATCACAACACACTTAAAACAGCGACTGGAAAAATAAGATGTCTTCAAAGAGAAATGTTGTAAATGAATTGCATAAGCAGGCTCGAAAACGTTTTGTACGTCGTAGAGTTGTGATGAAAGGAATAGATGATCTTTGGCAAGCTGATTTAGTTGAAATGGGAAATTATTCCTTAGACAATAGAAATTATCGATTTTTGCTAACTGTAATTGATACATTCTCAAAATTTGCTTGGGCAGTACCTTTGAGCAGAAAGAATGCATTCGAAACAACTCAGGCAATGGAGAATATTTTCAAATTGGGACGAATACCGAAAAACTTGCAAACAGACGATGGTAAAGAATTTTTCAATAAACATTTCAGTCAGTTGATGAATAAATACAATATTAATCACTACTCAACATATAGCACTATGAAAGCCTCAATAGTAGAACGATTCAATAGAACATTAAAAGGAATGATGTGGAAGGAATTTAGCTTAAATGGTTCATATAATTGGATTGATATGTATAGAGATTTACTTGATGCATACAATAGAAAAATTCATCGCACCATTAAAATGTCACCGATTAAAGTAAATTCAACAAATGAAAAACAGCTTTTAAACACAGTATACAGTCATTTAAAGATATATAAAATGTCAAAATTTAATGCAGGAGATCATGTACGCATAAGCAAATATAAAAACATTTTTGAAAAAGGTTATACTCCGAATTGGACAACAGAAATCTTTACAATTAAAAGAGTACAAAATACATATCCTACAACATATATATTAGAAGACTATCGCGGAAATCCTATTAAAGGTGGATTCTATGAAGAAGAACTTTCAAAAACCAGATATCCTAATACATACCTAGTTGAAAAGGTTCTCAAAACTAAAGGACATAAGGTGTTTGTCAAGTGGCTGGGCTTTGGTAATGAGCACAATTCTTGGATAAGCAAAGATGAGATATTGTAAATGGAAGAATACAATAAATAAACAACAACAAAAACAACAACAATGGCATCAATATTTAATTTAGTTTAAAATAAGTAAATAAACAATAAATACGAAACTGCTTCTTATAAATCATACTGTGTGTTTAACCTCATTTATTTACAATCAAACAGTCACAATGTCAATAACATTGACTCTGATCTCCAATTCATCAGAGCTATCTGCTAATTATTTTCCTCCTATTGATTTAAACGGAACCTATGAATGTGCTCTAACTGATTTTCATTCATACAACAGTATCCCGAATGTGGATGTCTACAACAATATATTTTATATCGGTGAACTTGTAATTGAAATACCGATCGGATCTTATGAATTAAATGATATAGTTGACTATATAGAAGAACAATACAAACGATATAGACCAGAAAACAAAATTTTGATTGAAGCCAATAACAATACAATGCAAGTCAAAGTCAGCAGCTCTAAAGAACCAATATATTTTAATAAAGAAAATACAATAGGTAGACTTTTAGGATTCAATAGCAGAATATTAACGCCAAACAAAGAACATTACTCTGATCTTCCAGTGAATATCTTTAAGGTGAATCTCTTGAGGATTGAAAGCAGTATTGTGGTTAATACTTATATGAATAATTCTAAAGCTCATACACTACATGAATTTCCGATTAATGTGCCGGCTGGATATAAAATAGTTGAGATTCCCAAAAATCTTATTTATTTGCCAGTAAACTCCAGAGAGATAAGTTCACTAGCTCTTCGCGTGGTTGATCAAAACGGCGACTTAATTAACTTCAGAGGTGAGGAAATTACAATACGAATACATTTAAGGACAACTAAATAATGATAATATACAACACGAGTATATCAAAGAATACTACAGCAACATCTAATTCTCAAACGTTACAATCTAAGCAACAATTGAAAAGATCTGTTCGTCAAAAATCGCTTACAGCAGCAAACAAGAGTTTTCTCAAGTCACTGAACTTTAAATTGAAAACAAAATGAGTTCAATAATAGACGTTCTAGATAAACCAATATCTGACGAAAATATTATCAAAAAGGATTATCACACTTACATACCATACCTTCAGTCTTTTAACAACAACGATGAAATAAGAATTTCAATACAAAACCAAGATCTATATGTGTTACCCAGTGAAAGCTATATATATGTGGAAGGACTTGTTGTAGACGAAAAAACATCGAAATCTACACCCAACTTTCAGTTGAAAAATAATTTTGTTGCATATCTCTTTGATGAAATCCGCTATGAACTGAATGGTATTGAAATTGATCATACAAGATATTTGGGAGCCACCAGTACCATAAAAAATTTGGTTTCTTTATCACCTACGGAAAGCGTTGTGTTGCAAAATGCTGGATGGAATAAACTTGATAAAATAGATCTTCAAAATGGAAATTTTAATTTCTATGTACCACTCAAACTTCTTTTAGGATTCGCTGAGGACTACAATAAAGTTTTATTAAATGGTAAACATGAATTGATACTCTTGCGTAATAAGAACGATGAAGATCTTGTACACTCGAATGTTTCCACCGAGAAAGCAAAACTTACAATTTCACTAATATCATGGAGAATTCCACATGTTCAATTATCTGATCATAGTAAATTGAATATGATCAAAATACTTAATAATGGTGCTGCTATACCAATGGCATTCCGTAGTTGGGATTGTCATATGAATCCACACCTTAATACGGGAACCAATCACATATGGAATGTTAAACTGGCCGCTAATAAAGAACGCCCTCGTTTTGTCTTGATTGCCTTTCAACAAGAAAACAAGTTTGTTCATTGTGATCTTACTAACTTAAAAGTACATTTAAACTCAACATCTTACCCATATGACGATCTTAATATAAAATTCAAAAATGAGCGCTATGCGATTCTATATGATATGTATCTAAGATTCCAACAAAGCTACTACATGAAACAACCCCAACCTCTTCTAACAGGTCAAGAGTTTAAAAATAACGCTCCAATTATTGTAGTCGATGTCAGTCACCAAAACGAAACGCTCAATACCGGACCAATCGACATAAAAATTGAATTTGAAACAGCAACAAATATTCCAGCAAAAACATCAGCTTACTGCGTTCTTATTCATGACCGCATAATAGAATACATACCAATAAAAGGTCAAGTCCGGAAGCTCTTATAAATTAAATAACATGGATGGTGATATTGTTTTTGTAGACTTGCAAGGTTTCAAAACTAATTCAAATGACTTCATCGCAAAAGAACTAGCTGTAGTTTTCAGCAACAAGGAATGGTTCAATTTCATCATAAAACCTCCTTTTGATTTCGCATGTTTATCAGCCAAAAAACAGAGAGAAGCAGTTTGGTTAACAAAAAACTATCATCATATTAACTGGAATGATGGATCAGTCTCATTTCAAAGCGTTTGCAAGTTTTTAAAATCGAATATAAGAAATTCACAAATATATGTTAAGGGGGGAGAGAAGAAAAAATGGCTGGAAAAAATTATTCATCAAACAGTTTATAACATTGAAGACATTGGCTGCATTAATTTCAAACAAATGGAAACTAAGCATTCCATATATCTCTATTGTAGCTATCACGACTATGGTGTTTGTGCCTTAAGGAATGCAATTTTACTTAAAAATGAAAGTGTTAACAAACTTTTAAATAAATGCTTATAAAAATTAAAATAAATGTCTTTTTATTTCAAACAAAAAACCTACATACATATTTATTTTTTTCAGAGAACACACAAACAAACATACACAATCGTTCATTCATTCATTCAAATGGTCAAGGGAATATTTGGGCACAAAGAATAAACGCTTATTATTTGTTTGTATGTATATGCGTAAATGAAATAAATTTGTAGATATTTATGTACGCATGAATATGTACACCTTATCACATTTTATACTGACCAGGAAAGCGGACTGTCATACAGACTCACCAATCGTCACACACACAGACTGTCTGACAGCCAGACATTCCAACCGCCACTCAGAACACAAAAAACACACACACTAAAACATAGCATAAATATTCATATTCTACAAAATACAGAAATCGCACCACCATCCAGATCCCCAAATAAAATCCATCGACGATCGTCATGTATAAAATAAACAAAACATCAGTTTCAATATTTATGCAATAGTAATTTTTTTTTTCACAACGTCTTCAAGATCAGAATAATCAAATTATTCCTCCAGACTCAAGCACTGCAAGCAAAAAAGTAAAAAAAAAAAACACTGAATTGCTGGACGACAAATCTTAAGTAAACACACCAAATTTTAATAAGCTAAAAAATAAAAGAAAAAATCTCACTCCAGCAAGAAGGAACGAACCACAAACATTAAGGGTATCCATATATAACTACTACACTTTTTAAATAGTGTGATTCCTAAAAATGCTTCTAAATTTTTTTATTCACCAGGCGTACACAGTGTAAATGGACAGACAGAAATTCCCACGCTCACATACCGACGGACATGTATTCTCAAGGTCACATATGGACAGACACAAATTCCCACGCTCACATACCGACGGACATGTATTCTCAAGGTCACATATGGACAGACACAAATTCCCACGCTCACATACCGACGGACATGTATTCTCAAGGTCACATATGGACAGACACAAATTCCCACGCTCACATACCGACGGACATGTATTCTCAAGGTCACATATGGACAGACACAAATTCCCACGCCTACCCCAACATTTTATTTAAAAAAAACAACAATGTGAACGCCCCTACTAAACCGTGGGAAAAAATACACACACGAACACACACAAAATGAAATTTGAGAATTTTGGGAAATTTGAGAATTTTGGCAATTAAAATTGAAAAATTTCAAATTTAATTGCTGAAATTTAATATTTTTAATGGTCGCAGCACATACAGTTCCCTACTACTTTTTTCTTCAAGATATTTCTTGTTGCCACCAAGTCTTTAAGAATTTGTTCATTCATTTTAGCTATCAGGTCAGTTCAATAGGAAGCAGATCAGGTTATCAGGTCAGTTTAACAGCTATCAGGTCAGTTTATCAGGTACCAGATCAGCTTATCAGGTCAGTTTATCAGGTATCAGACCAGCTTATCAGGTCAGTTTAACAGGTATCAGACCAGCTTATCAGGTCAGTTTAACAGGTATCAGGTCAGTTTATCAGGTATCAGGTCAGTTTATCAGGTATCAGATCTGCTTATCTGATCAGTTACAATAATCACATGTATAAAGTTTGAAGTCAGATTAAATACTGCAGGGTGCATTTGATGAACAGTAAATTATATTATGATGAAGTAATCAAATGAATTTCTATAACGACCATTGTTTAGTTCATTATCTTTACTTATCACCAAAAATCCGTATTTTTCCTTCCAACATTCTCTACAAATTCGTTGAAACATTTCAAAGTTCATGTCGCTAGCAACGTGATCATCATATACATGTTTCATCACACTCTATAGTCTTTGGTCGTTTTGGTAGTGAATCCAACATATAAACGTGATCATCATATACATGTTTCATATTTGTCGAATCTTGTTTAAACATAATAATTACATTAGCATTATCTCTTATCAAATGTTTTGGAATCCGCGTGTAAGTTTGACACAAGTAAAATGAGTCTACTTTCTTATGACGACCCATACAAAAATATGCACGTATATTGTTTTGCTTTTCACATGCAACATCATCAAAAATCATAATTGAATTGCTTTTAGCTTCACTAGGAGGAAACACGTCCTCGTTTTCTGCAAATGTGTAGTATCCGATTCCTTTAATTGGTGAAATTAATTTCTTTAGGTATTCATATTTAGGTTGATATAAAGATTTTGAGTACAAGTAAATATTTTCAAACTTGAGACCATTAGGACTTTCCAGCAAACTAATCATTATGTTAGTTTTTCCACAATTTGAAGGACCAACTATTATTGCTCGAATAGAATTTGGTAACAAGGAACTATGTCTTATATTTTACTGTCATTTGAACAAATATCAGCATTACGAACTAAAATATTTTTATTTTGTTTTATGAAGCGCATTTTAATAACTACTTGCTAAACTTGCAAACAATATCTTTTATTGTAGATTAAATTAATATGGTTGTACTTTATAACAAAAATTTTAGTCACAAACAAACTATCGTTGGAGAAGGTTTACTAAATAAAGCAATAAATTCTCTACCTTTTGAATTACATCTTCCTGGATACCAGTATTGTGGACCTGGCACAAGATTACAAAAGCGTTTAGATAGAGGAGATAAAGGAATTAACTTATTGGATGCTGCTTGCAAAAATCACGATATTGCTTACTCGAAAAATAAAGACTTAAACAGCAGACATCAAGCTGACAAAATTCTTGAAAATACGGCTTGGGAAAGAGTTCTTTCAAAAGATAGTGATCTTGCAGAAAAAACATTTTCATATATAGTCACCAACGCAATGAAAGCAAAAACTAAACTTGGTATGGGTGTTGAAGCAAAGAAAAGGAATACAGTGAAAAGACCATCACCACGAATTCGTATAAATGACAAAAATCTGTTTCATAAAACAATTAAATCAGCAAAAAAGATATTGAAGAAGGAAAAACCACAAGATATTAATTCAGCCATTAAGATTGCTCGTAAAGGTATCAGTAAATCTCTTAAGGGGAAAAAAGCTCGTGTTATAATACCGCGTATTATAAATGTTCCAAAAATTGGTGGTTTTTTGCCCATAATACCGATTCTAACTGCTCTAGGTGCACTTGGTAGTCTAGCAACTGGAGGTGCCGCTATAGCTAAAGCTGTAAATGCAACAAAGAATGCAAAAAAACAACTTGAGGAAGCCACCAGACACAATAAGGCAATGGAGTCTATTGCTGTGGGAGAAGGACTGTACCTTAAACCATATAAAAACGGTTATGGACTTGTTTGTAAAGATCATTCAAAAAACTATTAGAAATGCTACCCAACAGACCATTATCAGAATTTGATCTAAGAAAATTTTCAAAATATATTCCACACTTTAGAGGAGTTTATATGTTGGATTCACTACCAAAACGACCAAAGACTATAGAGTGTGATGAAACATGTATATGATGATCACGTTGCTAGCGACATGAACTTTGAAATGTTTCAACGAATTTGTAGAGAATGTTGGAAGGAAAAATACGGATTTTTGGTGATAAGTAAAGATAATGAACTAAACAATGGTCGTTATAGAAATTCATTTGATTACTTCATCATAATATAATTTACTGTTCATCAAATGCACCCTGCAGTATTTAATCTGACTTCAAACTTTATACATGTGATTATTGTAACTGATCAGATAAGCAGATCTGATACCTGATAAACTGACCTGATACCTGATAAACTGACCTGATACCTGTTAAACTGACCTGATAAGCTGGTCTGATACCTGTTAAACTGACCTGATAAGCTGGTCTGATACCTGATAAACTGACCTGATAAGCTGATCTGGTACCTGATAAACTGACCTGATAGCTGTTAAACTGACCTGATAACCTGATCTGCTTCCTATTGAACTGACCTGATAGCTAAAATGAATGAACAAATTCTTAAAGACTTGGTGGCAACAAGAAATATCTTGAAGAAAAAGCTTCGTAGTATAAAAACTGGTGAAATAGATACACATCAGCAATTAACAGATACATTCAAGCCTATCACAGAACCTTTAAAAGAATTTATCAATAGCTCTAAATACGTTGGTAGACCAGTTAAAAAAGAACCGAGTGATAAGGAAACTGGAATTGATGACAATGAAAGTTTTCATCCTCAGAACTCAACAATAAAATTGGAAACGAGTACGCCCAAGAAACTAAGTGAAGAAAAAATTTTTAAGCAATCTAATAGTAAAAGTAGCAGTAATTAAGATGAAGATGACTTTTACTCACAAAATTCGAATAATGAAGAAAGTTATTCTGACTTATCACTATTGCAATCGAGAAACGAACTAGATACTAACTATGGTCCACATAAAGATAATAATAACGAATGGAGATTTGGTAATAGCACCATCGAGTTAAATCAAGATAAGATACAGGTTGGGGGACAAATATGGACGCTCACGCCAGGACTTTTTTCTTTAATGTTTCATAAAGCACCAAAAAACTATGATAAATTCGAGCTTGAAATCTATAAAAAAATATTACTTGCTACCAATGCCCACAGGAGAGGCTATAAGTCTGATGGTCAAATCAAAGGGAGCATAGCCCATAAGTACAAACATATTATTGGAAAACTTTTCAAAGGAGACAATCATACAGGCTCATCAGATGTAACAAAAAGTAATTATTTAGGAAGGGGTTTGATGCAGTTTAACCCTCATAATCCAAACTATATATACTGGGATGATCCAAACGAGTTGGTAGATCGACTTAGACTACTGCTTGCATCACAGTCTGCAGGCCATACTAATCACAACAACGAAATTGTCTCAATTATTGAAGAACTACGTGAAGCTAATATAATTGTATAAACTATATACATACATAGATTTTATATAAAACATGTCCGTTGATAAATTTGGGCATTATATTAACGATACAAGTGAAGTAATTTCAACCAAAAATGCGCCTAAGTTGTTGGGCTTCTTTATGGATACGAACAAAAACATTGATGTCCAATACAAGAGAATCAAAAATGTTGCAAATGCTGTGGAGGAAAACGATGTTATCAGTAAATTGTTTCTGCAAACTGATTTCAAAAAACAGCAACAAGAAGTAGCTTTCCAGTTGAAATGGGAAATTATTCCTTAGACAATAGAAATTATCGATTTTTGCTAACTGTAATTGATACATTCTCAAAATTTGCTTGGGCAGTACCTTTGAGAAGAAAGAATGCATTCGAAACAACTCAGGCAATGGAGAATATTTTCAAATTGGGACGAATACCGAAAAACTTGCAAACAGACGATGGTAAAGAATTTTTCAATAAACATTTCAGTCAGTTGATGAATAAATACAATATTAATCACTACTCAACATATAGCACTATGAAAGCCTCAATAGTAGAACGATTCAATAGAACATTAAAAGGAATGATGTGGAAGGAATTTAGCTTAAATGGTTCATATAATTGGATTGATATGTATAGAGATTTACTTGATGCATACAATAGAAAAATTCATCGCACCATTAAAATGTCACCGATTAAAGTAAATTCAACAAATGAAAAACAGCTTTTAAACACAGTATACAGTCATTTAAAGATATATAAAATGTCAAAATTTAATGCAGGAGATCATGTACGCATAAGCAAATATAAAAACATTTTTGAAAAAGGTTATACTCCGAATTGGACAACAGAAATCTTTACAATTAAAAGAGTACAAAATACATATCCTACAACATATATATTAGAAGACTATCGCGGAAATCCTATTAAAGGTGGATTCTATGAAGAAGAACTTTCAAAAACCAGATATCCTAATACATACCTAGTTGAAAAGGTTCTCAAAACTAAAGGACATAAGGTGTTTGTCAAGTGGCTGGGCTTTGGTAATGAGCACAATTCTTGGATAAGCAAAGATGAGATATTGTAAATGGAAGAATACAATAAATAAACAACAACAAAAACAACAACAATGGCATCAATATTTAATTTAGTTTAAAATAAGTAAATAAACAATAAATACGAAACTGCTTCTTATAAATCATACTGTGTGTTTAACCTCATTTATTTACAATCAAACAGTCACAATGTCAATAACATTGACTCTGAGCTCCAATTCATCAGAGCTATCTGCTAATTATTTTCCTCCTATTGATTTAAACGAAACCTATGAATGTGCTCTAACTGATTTTCATTCATACAACAGTATCCCGAATGTGGATGTCTACAACAATATATTTTATATCGGTGAACTTGTAATTGAAATACCGATCGGATCTTATGAATTAAATGATATAGTTGACTATATAGAAGAACAATACAAACGATATAGACCAGAAAACAAAATTTTGATTGAAGCCAATAACAATACAATGCAAGTCAAAGTCAGCAGCTCTAAAGAACCAATATATTTTAATAAAGAAAATACAATAGGTAGACTTTTAGGATTCAATAGCAGAATATTAACGCCAAACAAAGAACATTACTCTGATCTTCCAGTGAATATCTTTAAGGTGAATCTCTTGAGGATTGAAAGCAGTATTGTGGTTAATACTTATATGAATAATTCTAAAGCTCATACACTACATGAATTTCCGATTAATGTGCCGGCTGGATATAAAATAGTTGAGATTCCCAAAAATCTTATTTATTTGCCAGTAAACTCCAGAGAGATAAGTTCACTAGCTCTTCGCGTGGTTGATCAAAACGGCGACTTAATTAACTTCAGAGGTGAGGAAATTACAATACGAATACATTTAAGGACAACTAAATAATGATAATATACAACACGAGTATATCAAAGAATACTACAGCAACATCTAATTCTCAAACGTTACAATCTAAGCAACAATTGAAAAGATCTGTTCGTCAAAAATCGCTTACAGCAGCAAACAAGAGTTTTCTCAAGTCACTGAACTTTAAATTGAAAACAAAATGAGTTCAATAATAGACGTTTTAGATAAACCAATATCTGACGAAAATATTATCAAAAAGGATTATCACACTTACATACCATACCTTCAGTCTTTTAACAACAACGATGAAATAAGAATTTCAATACAAAACCAAGATCTATATGTGTTACCCAGTGAAAGCTATATATATGTGGAAGGACTTGTTGTAGACGAAAAAACATCGAAATCTACACCCAACTTTCAGTTGAAAAATAATTTTGTTGCATATCTCTTTGATGAAATCCGCTATGAACTGAATGGTATTGAAATTGATCATACAAGATATTTGGGAGCCACCAGTACCATAAAAAATTTGGTTTCTTTATCACCTACGGAAAGCGTTGTGTTGCAAAATGCTGGATGGAATAAACTTGATAAAATAGATCTTCAAAATGGAAATTTTAATTTCTATGTACCACTCAAACTTCTTTTAGGATTCGCTGAGGACTACAATAAAGTTTTATTAAATGGTAAACATGAATTGATACTCTTGCGTAATAAGAACGATGAAGATCTTGTACACTCGAATGTTTCCACCGAGAAAGCAAAACTTACAATTTCACTAATATCATGGAGAATTCCACATGTTCAATTATCTGATCATAGTAAATTGAATATGATCAAAATACTTAATAATGGTGCTGCTATACCAATGGCATTCCGTAGTTGGGATTGTCATATGAATCCACACCTTAATACGGGAACCAATCACATATGGAATGTTAAACTGGCCGCTAATAAAGAACGCCCTCGTTTTGTCTTGATTGCCTTTCAACAAGAAAACAAGTTTGTTCATTGTGATCTTACTAACTTAAAAGTACATTTAAACTCAACATCTTACCCATATGACGATCTTAATATAAAATTCAAAAATGAGCGCTATGCGATTCTATATGATATGTATCTAAGATTCCAACAAAGCTACTACATGAAACAACCCCAACCTCTTCTAACAGGTCAAGAGTTTAAAAATAACGCTCCAATTATTGTAGTTGATGTCAGTCACCAAAACGAAACGCTCAATACCGGACCAATCGACATAAAAATTGAATTTGAAACAGCAACAAATATTCCAGCAAAAACATCAGCTTACTGCGTTCTTATTCATGACCGCATAATAGAATACATACCAATAAAAGGTCAAGTCCGGAAGCTCTTATAAATTAAATAACATGGATGGTGATATTGTTTTTGTAGACTTGCAAGGTTTCAAAACTAATTCAAATGACTTCATCGCAAAAGAACTAGCTGTAGTTTTCAGCAACAAGGAATGGTTCAATTTCATCATAAAACCTCCTTTTGATTTCGCATGTTTATCAGCCAAAAAACAGAGAGAAGCAGTTTGGTTAACAAAAAACTATCATCATATTAACTGGAATGATGGATCAGTCTCATTTCAAAGCGTTTGCAAGTTTTTAAAATCGAATATAAGAAATTCACAAATATATGTTAAGGGGGGAGAGAAGAAAAAATGGCTGGAAAAAATTATTCATCAAACAGTTTATAACATTGAAGACATTGGCTGCATTAATTTCAAACAAATGGAAACTAAGCATTCCATATATATCTATTGTAGCTATCACGACTATGGTGTTTGTGCCTTAAGGAATGCAATTTTACTTAAAAATGAAAGTGTTAACAAACTTTTAAATAAATGCTTATAAAAATTAAAATAAATGTCTTTTTATTTCAAACAAAAAACCTACATACATATTTATTTTTTTCAGAGAACACACAAACATACATACACAATCGTTCATTCATTCATTCAAATGGTCAAGGGAATATTTGGGCACAAAGAATAAACGCTTATTATTTGTTTGTATGTATATGCGTAAATGAAATAAATTTGTAGATATTTATGTACGCATGAATATGTACACCTTATCACATTTTATACTGACCAGGAAAGCAAGAAAGCGGACTGTCATACAGACTCACCAATCGTCACACACACAGACTGTCTGACAGCCAGACATTCCAACCGCCACTCAGAACACAAAAAACACACACACTTAAACATAGCATAAATATTCATATTCTACAAAATACAGAAATCGCACCACCATCCAGATCCCCAAATAAAATCCATCGATGATCGTCATGTATAAAATAAACAAAACATCAGTTTCAATATTTATGCAATAGTAATTTTTTTTTTCACAACGTCTTCAAGATCAGAATAATCAAATTATTCCTCCAGACTCAAGCATTGCAAGCAAAAAAGTAAAAAAAAAAAAAAACACTGAATTGCTGGACGACAAATCTTAAGTAAACACACCAAATTTTAATAAGCAAAAAAATAAAAGAAAAAATCTCACTCCAGCAAGAAGGAACGAACCACAAACATTAAGGGTATCCATATATAACTACTACACTTTTTAAATAGTGTAATTCCTAAAAATGCTTCTAAATTTTTTTATTCACCAGGCGTACACAGTGTAAATGGACAGACAGAAATTCCCACGCTCACATACCGACGGACATGTATTCTCAAGGTCACATATGGACAGACACAAATTCCCACGCTCACATACCGACGGACATGTATTCTCAAGGTCACATATGGACAGACACAAATTCCCACGCTCACATACCGACGGACATGTATTCTCAAGGTCACATATGGACAGACACAAATTCCCACGCCTACCCCAACATTTTATTTAAAAAAAAACAACAATGTGAACGCCCCTACTAAACCGTGGGAAAAAATACACACACGAACACACACAAAATGAAATTTGAGAATTTTGGGAAATTTGAGAATTTTGGCAATTAAAATTGAAAAATTTCAAATTTAATTGCTGAAATTTAATATTTTTAATGGTCGCAGCACATACAGTTCCCTACTACTCAGATCCAACAACAAAACTACAGACGTGGAACAACCAATTAGTGGAGAAGCTGTTTAGTCAAAATATAATAGATGCTAGAGAAAAATATAAACTACTGACATCAGTAGCCACTGCTCCTAGAATATATGGACTCCCGAAAGTCCACAAAGAAGGTATGCCGCTAAGACCGATTTGTTCATCAATAATTCTCCATCTTACGGTCTATGCAAATACATAACTCAGATTTTGAAGAACATTACTAAGACATCAAATTATAATGTAAAGGACGCAGTAGAGTTTAAAAGAAAAATTTACCAAGAAACAGTTTCTCAAGAGGAGATATTAGTATTTCTGATGTGATATCACTTTTTCCAAGTATACCCGTCAATCTGGCAATCAATTTAATAAAGGACAAATGGGACAAAGTTTCCGAACATACAAATATACCTAAAGATCTGTTTGTGGACATTATTATGTTTTGTATAAAAGATAATAGGTATTTTAAGTATAACGACAAGATTTATGAAAAATTAAAAGGAATGCCTATGGGATCACCAGCTTCACCGGTGATTGCTGATATTATCATGGAAGAGCTACTAGACCGCAGCATAGAAAAACTAGACATAAGACCAGGGGCTCTAAGCAAATATATGGACGATTTGTTTTGTATCGTTAAGCGCAGTAGTGTAGATGAAACGCTAAAATGCTTAAATAATTTCCATCGAAGGATTAAATTTACGATAGAAGTAGAGAAAGATGGAAAGCTACCGTTTTTAGATGAATTAATTATAAGAGAAAATAATTTTTTAATAACTGATTGGTATCAAAAACCAACTGCGTCGGGGAGAATTATAAACTTCCATTCTAACCACCCAAAACACGTCAAAATAAATACTGCTAAGAACTTCGTCACAAGAGTTTTAAAAATAAGCAATAATAAATTTCACAACGAAAACTACAAAAAAATAAGAAAAATATTACTAAAAACAGCTTTTCATATCTCTTAATAATCAACATCATACGGGACACAATAAAGAATTTTAACAAAATACATACACCAAAATTGGAAAAGATTTACAAGTCGTTAACACACGTACCAGGTTTCTCAGACAGAATCACGCAATCTAATATCTACAACACTGATGACGTTAACATTGCTCTAAAAAACACAAATACTTTAAACTCCCTCTTTTGGTATACAAAAACAAAATTAGACAAGTTATATAAATATAATGTTATCTACAAAATATCTTGCTATGGGGATGGCAAAAATGTATGTAAGAAAATATATGTAGGAACAACAAAATCAAAACTTAGGACAAGATTGGCTGCACACAAATCTAATTATAAAAATAGAAACGAAAATTTGGAACAAAAAACCGCATTAGCAGCCCACTGTGCAATGCATGGTAGTAGTAGGATAATGTATGTGCGAGACCAATTAAAATTGTCAAATTTCGGCAATTAAATTTAAAATTTTGAAATTTTAATTGCCAAATTTTTGTTAATTGGTTTTTTTTTAGTAATTTGATACTTTAATGTGTGTGTGTATTTTCCCACGGTTAAATAGGGTGTTCACATTGTTGTTGTTTTTTTTTTTATAATGTTGGGGTAGGCGTGGGAATTTGTGTCTTTCCATATGTGACCTTGAGAATACATGTCCGTCGGTATGTGAGCGTGGGAATTTGTGTCTGTCCATATGTGAGCGTAGGAATTCTGTCTCTCTATGTGTGCTATAGCCTAATAGAAAATAAGAAATTTTTAGGAACATTAGAAATTTTTTTTAGGAATTACACTATTTCAAAAGTGTTGTAGTTATATATGGATGGCCTTAATGTTTGTGGTTCGTTTCTTCTTGCTGGAGTAAGATTTCTTCTTTTATTTTTTGTTTGTTTTTAATTTTGGTGTGTGTTTACTTAAGACATTTTGTCCAGCAATTCAGTTATTTCTTTTTTGTTTGCAATGCTTGAGTCTGGGGGAATAATTTGATTATTCTGATCTTGAAGACGTTGTGAAAAAAAAATTTACTATTCCATAAATATTGAAATTGATATTTTGTTTATTTTATACATGACGATCATCGATGGATTTTATTTGGGGATCTGGATGGTGGTGCGATTTCTGTATTTTGTAGAATATGAATATTTATGCTATGTTTAAGTGTGTGTGTTTTTTGTGCTCTGAGTGGCGGTTGGAATGTCTGCCTATCAGGCAGACTGTATGTGTAACGATTATTGAGTCTGTATGACAGTCCGCTTTCTTGCTTTCCTGGATTTTGCACAAGTGGGTCACTATGAAATGTGATAAGATGTACATATTCATGCGTACATAAATATCTACAAATTTATTTCATTTACGCATATACATACAAACAAATAATAATCGTTTATTCTATGTGCCCAAATATTCCCTTGACCATTTGAATGAATTAATGAACCATTGTGTATGTTTGTTTGTGTGTTCTCTGAAAAAAAAAATATGTATGTAGGTTTTTATTTGAAATAAAAAGACATTTATTTTAATTTTTATAAGCATTTTCATTTTTAAGTAAAATTGCATTCCTTAAGGCACAAACACCATAGTCGTGATAGCTACAATAGAGATATATTGAATGCTTAGTTTCCATTTGTTTAAAATTAATGCAGCCAATGTCTTCAATGTTATAAACTGTTTGATGAATAATCCCCCTTAACATATATTTGTGAATTGGATTTTAAAAACTTGCAAACGCTTTGAAATGAGACTGATCCATCATTCCAGTTAATATGATGATAGTTTTTTGTTAACCAAACTGCTTCTCTCTGTTTTTTGACTGATAAACATGCGAAATCAAAAGGAGGTTTAATGATGAAATTGAGGTATTCGTTGTTGCTGAAAACTACAGCTAGTTCTTTTGCGATGAAGTGATTTGAATTATTTTTGAAACCTTGCAAGTCTACAAAAACAATATCACCATCCATGTTATTTAATTTATAAGACCTTCCGGACTTGACCTTTTATTGGTATGTATTCTATTACGCGGCCATGAATAAGAACGCAGTAAGCTGATGTTTTTGATGGAATATTTGTTGCTGTTTCAAATTCAATTTTTATGTCGATTGGTCCGGTATTGAGCGTTTCGTTTTGGTGACTGACATCAACTACTATAATTGGGGCGTTATTTTTAAACTCTTGACCTGTTAGAAGAGGTTGGGGTTGTTTCATGTAGTAGCTTTGTTGGAATCTTAGATACATATCATATAGAATCGCATAGCGCTCATTTTTGAATTTTATATTAAGATCGCCATATGGGTAAGAGGTTGAGTTTAAATGTACTTTTAAGTTAGCAAGATCACAATGAACAAACTTGTTTTCTTGTTGAAAGGCAATCAACACAAAACGAGGGCGTTTTTTATTAGCGGCCAGTTTCACATTCCATATGTGATTGGTCCCCGTATTAAGGTGTGGATTCATATGACAATCTCAACTACGGAATGCCATTGGTATAGCAGCACCATTATTAAGTATTTTGAACATATTTAATTTACTATGATCAGATAATTGAACATGTGGAATTCTCAATGATATTAGTGAAATTGTAAGTTTTGCTTTCTCAGTGGAAACATTCGAGTGTACAAGATCCTCATCGTTCTTATTACGCAATAGTATCAACTCATGTTTACCATTTAATAAAACTTTATTATAGTCTTCAGCGAATCCTAAAAGAAGTTTGAGTGGTACATAGAAATTAAAATTTCCATTTTGAAGATTTATTTCATCAAGTTTATTCCATCCAGCATTTTGCAACACAACGCTTTCCGTAGGTGATAAAGAAACCAAATTTGTTATGGTACTGGTGGCTCCCAAATATCTTGTATGATCAATTTCAATACCATTTAGTTCATAGCGAATTTCATCAAAGAGATATGCAACAAAATTATTTTTCAACTTTAAGTTGGGTGTAGATTTCGATGTTTTTTCATCTACAACAAGTCCTTCCACATATATATAGCTTTCACTGGGTAACACATATAGATCTTGGTTTTGTATTGAAATTCTTATTTCATCGTTGTTGTTAAAAGACTGAAGGTATGGTATGTATGTGTGATAATCCTTTTTGATTATATTTTCATCAGATATTGGTTTATCTAAAACGTCTATTATTGAACTCATTTTGTTTTCAGTTTAAAGTTCAGTGACTTGAGAAAACTCTTGTTTGCTGCTGTAAGCGATTTTTGACGAACATATCTTTTCAATTGTTGCTTAGATTGTAATGTTTGAGGATTAAATGTTGCTGTAGTATTCTTCGATATACTCGTGTTGTATATTATCATTATTTAGTTGTCCTTAAATGTATTCGTATTGTAATTTCCTCTCCTCTGAAATTAATTAATTCGCCGTTTTGATCAACCACGCGAAGAGCTAGTGAACTTATCTCTCTGGAGTTTACTGGCAAATAAATGAGATTTTTGGGAATCTCAACTATTTTATATCCAGCCGGTACATTAATCGGAAATTCATGTAGTGTATGAGCTTTAGAATTATTCATATAAGTATTAACCATAATACTGCTTTCAATCCTCAAGAGATTCACCTTAAAGATATTCACTGGAAGATCAGAGTAATGTTCTTTGTTTGGCGTTAATATTCTGCTATTGAATCCTAAAAGTCTACCTATTGTATTTTCTTTATTAAAATATATTGGTTCTTTAGAGCTGCTGACTTTAACTTGCATTGTATTGTTATTAGCTTCAATCAAAATTTTGTTTTCTGGTACATATCGTTTGTATTGTTCTTCTATATAGTCAACTATATCATTTAATTTATAAGATCCGATCGGTATTTCAATTACAAGTTCACCGATATGAAATATATTGTTATAGACATCCACATTTGGGATACTGTTGTATGAATGAAAATCAGTTAGAGCACATTCATAGGTTCCGTTTAAATCAATAGCAGGAAAATAATTAGCAGATAGCTCTGATGAATTGGAGCTTAGAGTCAATGTTATGGACATTGTGACTGTTTGATTGTAAATAAATGAGGTTAAACACACAGTATGATTTATAAGAATAACTTTCGTATTTATTGTTTATTTACTTATTTTAAACTAAATTAAATATTGATGACATTGTTGTTGTTGTTTTTTATTTATTGTATTCTTCCATTTACAATATCTCATCTTTGCTTATCCAAGAATTGTGCTCATTACCAAAGCCCAGCCACTTAACAAACACCTTCTGTCCTTTAGTTTTGAGAACCTTTTCAACTCGGTATGTATTTGGATATCTGGTTTTTGAAAGTTCTTCTTCATAGAATCCACCTTTAATAGGATTTCCGCGATAGTCTTCTAATGTATATGTTGTAGGATATGTGTTTTGTACTCTTTTAATTGTAAAGATTTATGTTGTCCAATTCGGAGTATAACCTTTTTCAAAAATGTTTTTATATTTGCTTATGCGTACATTTTATACACCTTTAAATGACTGTATACTCTTTTTAAAAGCTGTTTTTCATTTGTTGAATTTACTTTAATCGGTGACATTTTAATGGTGCGATGAATTTTCTATTGTATGCATCAAGTAAATCTCTATACATATCAATCCAATTATATGAACCATTTGAGCTAAATTCTTTCCCCATCATTCCTTTTAATGTTCTATTGAATCGTTCTACTATTGAGGCTTTCATAGTGCTATATGTTGAGTAGTGATTAATATTGTATTTATTCATCAACTGATTGAAATGTTTATTGAAAAATTCTTTACCATCGTCTGTTTTCAAGTTTTTCGGTATTCGTCCCAATTTGAAAATATTCTCCATTGCCTGGGTTGTTTCAAATGCATTCTTTCTTCTCAAAGGTACTGTCCAAGCAAATTTTGAGAATCTATCAGTTACAGTTAGCAAAAATCGATAATTTCTATTGTCTAAGGAATAATTTCCCATTTTAACTAAATCAGCTTGCCAAAGATCATCTATTCCTTTCATCACAACTCTACGACGTACAAAACTTTTTCGAGCCTGTTTATGCAATTCATTTACAATATTTCTTTTTGAAGACATCTTATTTTTCCAGTCACTGTTTTAAGTGTGTTGTGATCTACTTGGTGCACTTTCAGCTATTGATACGAACATGTAATTTTCTATTCTATAAATTTTTTCTCGTAACTCTTCAATTTCCATATCAAAAAGTGATTTATTATCATCCATTTTCTTATTGATATCCTTCAAGTGAGCATTAAGATTTTCTAACTGGAAAGCTACTTCTTGTTGCTGTTTTTTGAGTTCAGTTTTCAGAAACAATTTACTGATAACATCGTTTTCCTCCAGAGCGTTTGCAACATTTTTGATTCTCTTGTATTGGACATCAATGTTTTTGTTCGTATCCATAAAGAAGCGCAACAACTTAGGTGCATTTTTGGTTGAAATTACTTCACTTCTATCATTAATATAATGCCCAAATTTATCAACGGACATGCTTTATAAAAAAATCTATTTATGTATATAGTTTATACAATTATATTAGCTTCACGTAGTTCTTCAATAATTGTAGACAATTTCGTTGTTGTGATTAGTATGGCCTGCAGAATGTGATGCAAGCAGTAGTCTAAGTCGATCTACCAACTCGTTTGGATCATCCCAGTATATATAGTTTGGATTATGAGGGTTAAACTGCATCAAACCCCTTCCTAAATTATTAGTTTTTGTTACATCTGATGAGCTTTTATGATTTTCTCCTTTGAAAAGTTTTCCAATAATATGTTTGTACTTATGGGCTTTGCTCCCTTTGATTTGACCATCAGACTTATAGTCTCCCCTGTGAGCATTGGTAGTAAGTAATATTTTTTTATTGATTTCAAGCTCAAATTTGTCATAGTCTTTTGGTGTTTTATGAAACATTAAAGAAAACAGTCCTGGCGTGAGAGCCCATATTTGTCCACCAACCTGTATCTTATCTTGATTTAACTCGATGGTGCTATTACCAAATCTCCATTGATTATTATTGTCTTTATGTGGACCATAGTTAGTATATAGTTCGTTTCTTGATTGTAATAGTGATAAGTCAGGATAACTTTCTTCATTATTCGAATTTTGTGAGTAAAAGTCATCTTCATCATAATTACTGCTACTTTTACTATTCAATTGTTTAAACATTGATTCTTCAAATAGTTTCTTGGGCGTACTCGTTTCCAATTTTATTGTTGAATTCTGAGGATAAAAACTTTCATTGTCATCAATTCCAGTTTCCTTATCCCTCGGTTCTTTTTTAAGCGGTCTACCAACGTATTTAGAGCTATTGATAAATTCTTTTAAAGGTTCTGTGATAGGCTTAAATGTATCTCTTAATTGTTCATGTGCATTTATTTCACCAGTTTTTATACTTCGAAGCTTTTTCTTCAAGATATTTCTTGTAGTCACCAAGTCTTTAAGAATTTGATCATTCATTTTAGTTATCAGGTCAGTTCAATAGGAAGCAGATCAGTTTATTAGATCAGATTAACAGATCAGGTATCAGATCAGCTCATCAGGTATCAGATCAGCTTATCACGTACCAGATCAGCTTATCAGGTCAGCTTATCAGGTATCAGATCAGCTTATCAGGTCAGTTTAACAGGTATCAGATCAGTTTATCAGGTATCAGATCAGTTTATCAGGTATCAGATCAGCTTATTAGGTCAGTTTAACAGGTGTCAGATCAGCTTATCTGATCAGTTACAATAATCACATGTATAAAGTTTGAAGTCAGATTAAATACTGAAGGGTGCATTAGATGAACAGCAAATTATATTATGATGAAGTAATCAAATGACTTTCTATAACGACTGTTGTTTAGTTCATTATCTTTACTTATCATCAAAAATCCGTATTTTTCCTTCCAACATTCTCTACAAATTTGTTGAAACATTTCAAAGTTCATATCGCTGGCAACGTGATCATCATATACATGTTTCATATTTATCGAATCTTGTTTAAACATAATAATTACATTAGCATTATCTCTTATCAAATGTTTTGGAATCCGCGTGTAAGTTTGACACAAGTAAAATGAATCTACGTTCTTATGACGACCCATACAAAAATATGCACGAATGTTGTTTTGCTTTTCACATGCAACATCATCAAAAATCATAATTGAATTGCTTTTAGCTTCACTAGGAGGAACAACGTACTCGTTATCTGCGAATGTGTAGTATCCCATTCCTTTAATTGGTGAAATTAATTTCTTTAGGTATTCATATTTAGGTTGATATAAAGATTTTGAGTACAAGTAAATATTTTCAAACTTGAGACCATTAGGACTTTGCAGCAAACTAATCAATATGTTAGTTTTTCCACAATTTGAAGGACCAACCATTAATGCTCGAATAGAATTTGGTAACAAGGAACTATGTGTTATTTTTTTACTGTAATTTGAATAAATATCAGCATTACGAACTAATATATTTTTATGTTGTTTTACGAAGCGCATTTTAATAACTACATGTGAAATTTGCAAACAATATCTTTTATTGTAGATTAAAGTAATATGGTTGTATTTTATAACAAAAGTCTTAGTCTCAAGCACACTATCGTTGGAGAAGGTTTACTAACTAAAACAATAAATTCTCTGCCTTTTAAATTACATCTTCCTAGATATCAGTACTGTGGACCTGGTAAAAGATTACAAAAGCGTTTAGGTAGAAGAGATAAAGGAATTAACTTATTGGATGCTGCTTGCAAAAATCACGATATTGCTTATTCGAAAAATAAAGACTTAAACAGCAGACATCAAGCTGACAAAATTCTTGAAAATAAAGCTTGGGAAAGAGTTCTTTCAAAAGATAGTGATCTTGCAGAAAAAACATTTGCATATATAGTCACCAACGCAATGAAAGCAAAAACTAAACTTGGTATGGGTGCTGAAGCAAAGAAAAGGAATACAGTGAAAAGACCATCACCACGAATTCGTATAAATGACAAAAAACTGTTTCATAAAAAAATTAAATCAGCAGCAAAGATATTGAAGAAGGAAAAACCACAAGATATTAATTCAGCCATTAAGATTGCTCGTAAAGCTATCAGTAAATCTCTCAAGGGGAAAAAAGCTCGTGTTGTAATACCACGCATTATAAATGTCCCAAAAATTGGTGGTTTTTGGCCCATACTTTATACATGTGATTATTGTAACTGATCAGATAAGCTGATCTGACACCTGTTAAACTGACCTAATAAGCTGATCTGATACCTGATAAACTGATCTGATACCTGATAAACTGATCTGATACCTGTTAAACTGACCTGATAAGCTGATCTGATACCTGATAAGCTGATCTGATAAGCTGGTCTGGTACGTGATAAGCTGATCTGATACCTGATGAGCTGATCTGATACCTGATCTGTTAATCTGATCTAATAAACTGATCTGCTTCCTATTGAACTGACCTGATAACTAAAATGAATGATCAAATTCTTAAAGACTTGGTGACTACAAGAAATATCTTGAAGAAAAAGCTTCGAAGTATAAAAACTGGTGAAATAAATGCACATGAACAATTAAGAGATACATTTAAGCCTATCACAGAACCTTTAAAAGAATTTATCAATAGCTCTAAATACGTTGGTAGACCGGTTAAAAAAGAACCGAGGGATAAGAAAACTGGAATTGATGACAATGAAAGTTTTCATCCTCAGAATTCAACAATAAAATTGGAAACGAGTACGCCCAAGAAACTAATTGAAGAATCAATGTTTAAACAATCGAATAGTAAAAGTAGCAGTAATTATGATGAAGATGACTTTTACTCACAAAATTCGAATAATGTAGAAAGTTATCCTGACTTATCACTATTACAATCGAGAAACGAACTATATACTAACTATGGTCCACATAAAGACAATAATAATCAATGGAGATTTGGTAATAGCACCATCGAGTTAAATCAAGATAAGATACAGGTTGGTGGACAAATATGGGCTCTCACGCCAGGACTGTTTTCTTTAATGTTTCATAAAACACCAAAAGACTATGACAAATTTGAGCTTGAAATCTATAAAAAATATTACTTACTACCAATGCTCACAGGGGAGACTATAAGTCTGATGGTCAAATCAAAGGGGCAAAGCCCATAAGTACAAACATATTATTGGAAAACTTTTCAAAGGAGAAAATCATAAAAGCTCATCAGATGTAACAAAAACTAATAATTTAGGAAGGGGTTTGATGCAGTTTAACCCTCATAATCCAAACTATATATACTGGGATGATCCAAACGAGTTGGTAGATCGACTTAGACTACTGCTTGCATCACATTCTGCAGGCCATACTAATCACAACAACGAAATTGTCCACAATTATTGAAGAACTACGTGAAGCTAATATAATTGTATAAACTATATACATAAATAGATTTTTTTATAAAGCATGTCCGTTGATAAATTTGGGCATTATATTAATGATAGAAGTGAAGTAATTTCAACCAAAAATGCACCTAAGTTGTTGGGCTTCTTTATGGATACGAACAAAAACATTGATGTCCAATACAAGAGAATCAAAAATGTTGCAAACGCTCTGGAGGAAAACGATGTTATCAGTAAATTGTTTCTGCAAACTGAACTCAAAGAACAGCAACAAGAAGTAGCTTTCCAGTTAGAAAATCTTAATGCTTACTTGAAGGATATCAATAAGAAAATGGATGATAATAAATCACTAATAGAAAATTACATGTTCGTATCAATAGCTGAAAGTGCACCAAGTAGATCACAACACACTTAAAACAGCGACTGGAAAAATAAGATGTCTTCAAAAAGAAATATTGTAAATGAATTGCATAAGCAGGCTCGAAAACGTTTTGTACGTCGTAGAGTTGTGATGAAAGGAATAGATGATCTTTGGCAAGCTAATTTAGTTGAAATGGGAAATTATTCCTTAGACAATACAAATTATCGATTTTTGCTAACTGTAACTGATACATTCTCAAAATTTGCTTGGACAGTACCTTTGAGAAGAAAGAATGCATTTGAAACAACCCAGGCAATGGAGAATATATTCAAATTGGGACGAATACCGAAAAAGTTGAAAACAGACGATGGTAAAGAATTTTTCAATAAACATTTCAATCAGTTGATGAATAAATACAATATTAATCACTACTCAACATATAGCACTATGAAAGCCTCAATAGTAGAACGATTCAATAGAACATTAAAAGGAATGATAGGGAAAGAATTTAGCTTAAATGGTTCATATAATTGGATTGATATGTATAGAGATTTACTTGATGCATACAATAGAAAATTCATCGCACCATTAAAATGTCACCGATTAAAGAAAATTCCACAAATGAAAAACAGCTTTTAAAAAGAGTATACAGTCATTTAAAGGTGTATAAAATGTCAAAATTTAATGCAAGAGAACAAGTACGCATAAGCAAATATAAAAACATTTTTG
Organism: Linnaemya vulpina; assembly: GCA_963675445.1. Taxonomy (NCBI): domain Eukaryota; kingdom Metazoa; phylum Arthropoda; class Insecta; order Diptera; family Tachinidae; genus Linnaemya; species Linnaemya vulpina. The sequence goes on along the minus strand of OY776281.1, from coordinate 45,971,317 downwards.
AAAAAGGTTATACTCCGAATTGGACAACAGAAATCTTTACAATTAAAAGAGTACAAAACACATATCCTACAACATATACATTAGAAGACTATCGCGGAAATCCTATTAAAGGTGGATTCTATGAAGAAGAACTTTCAAAAACCAGATATCCAAATACATACCTAGTTGAAAAGGTTCTCAAAACTAAAGGACAGAAGGTGTTTGTTAAGTGGCTGGGCTTTGGTAATGAGCACAATTCTTGGATAAGCAAAGATGAGATATTGTAAATGGAAGAATACAATAAATAAACAACAACAACAACAATGGCATCAATATTTAATTTAGTTTAAAATAAGTAAATAAACAATAAATACGAAAGTGATTCTTATAAATCATACTGTGTGTTTAACCTCATTTATTTACAATCAAACAGTCACAATGTTAATAACATTGACTCTAAGCTCCAATTCATCAGAGCTATCTGCTAATTATTTTCCTCCTATTGATTTAAACGGAACCTATGAATGTGCTCTAACTGATTTTCATTCATACAACAGTATCCCAAATGTGGATGTCTACAACAATATATTTCATATCGGTGAACTTGTAATTGAAATACCGATCGGATCTTATAAATTAAATGATATAGTTGACTATATAGAAGAACAATACAAACGATATGTACCAGAAAACAAAATTTTGATTGAAGCTAATAACAATACAATGCAAGTTAAAGTCAGCAGCTCTAAAGAACCAATATATTTTAATAAAGAAAATACAATAGGTAGACTTTTAGGATTCAATAGCAGAATATTAACGCCAAACAAAGAACATTACTCTGATCTTCCAGTGAATATCTTTAAGGTGAATCTCTTGAGGATTGAAAGCAGTATTGTGGTTAATACTTATATTAATAATTCTAAAGCTCATACACTACATGAATTTCCGATTAATGTACCGGCTGGATATAAAATAGTTGAGATTCCAAAAATCTCATTTAATTGCCAGTAAACTCCAGAGAGATAAGTTCACTAGCTCTTCGCGTGGTTGATCAAAACGGCGAGTTAATTAATTTCAGAGGAGAGGAAATTACAATACGAATACATTTAAGGACAACTAAATAATGATAATATACAACACGAGTATATCGAAGAATACTACAGCAACATTTAATCCTCAAACATTACAACCTAAGCAACAATTGAAAAGATCTGTTCGTCAAAAATCGCTTACAGCAGCAAACAAGAGTTTTCTCAAGTCACTGAACTTTAAACTGAAAACAAAATGAGTTCAATAATAGACGTTTTAGATAAACCAATATCTGATGAAAATATAATCAAAAAGGATTATCACACATACATACCATACCTTCAGTCTTTTAACAACAACGATGAAATAAGAATTTCAATACAAAACCAAGATCTATATGTGTTACCCAGTGAAAGCTATATATATGTGGAAGGACTTGTTGTAGATGAAAAAACATCGAAATCTACACCCAACTTAAAGTTGAAAAATAATTTTGTTGCATATCTCTTTGATGAAATTCGCTATGAACTAAACGGTATTGAAATTGATCATACAAGATATTTGGGAGCCACCAGTACCATAACAAATTTGGTTTCTTTATCACCTACGGAAAGCGTTGTGTTGCAAAATGCTGGATGGAATAAACTTGATGAAATAAATCTTCAAAATGGAAATTTTAATTTCTATGTACCACTCAAACTTCTTTTAGGATTCGCTGAAGACTATAATAAAGTTTTATTAAATGGTAAACATGAGTTGATACTATTGCGTAATAAGAACGATGAGGATCTTGTACACTCGAATGTTTCCACTGAGAAAGCAAAACTTACAATTTCACTAATATCATTGAGAATTCCACATGTTCAATTATCTGATCATAGTAAATTAAATATGTTCAAAATACTTAATAATGGTGTTGCTATACCAATGGCATTCCGTAGTTGGGATTGTCATATGAATCCACACCTTAATACGGGGACCAATCACATATGGAATGTGAAACTGGCCGCTAATAAAGAACGCCCTCGTTTTGTGTTGATTGCCTTTCAACAAGAAAACAAGTTTGTTCATTGTGATCTTGCTAACTTAAAAGTACATTTAAACTCAACCTCTTACCCATATGGCGATCTTAATATAAAATTCAAAAATGAGCGCTATGCGATTCTATATGATATGTATCTAAGATTCCAACAAAGCTACTACATGAAACAACCCCAACCTCTTCTAACAGGTCAAGAGTTTAAAAATAACGCCCCAATTATAGTAGTTGATGTCAGTCACCAAAACGAAACGCTCAATACCGGACCAATCGACATAAAAATTGAATTTGAAACAGCAACAAATATTCCATCAAAAACATCAGCTTACTGCGTTCTTATTCATGGCCGCGTAATAGAATACATACCAATAAAAGGTCAAGTCCGGAAGGTCTTATAAATTAAATAACATGGATGGTGATATTGTTTTTGTAGACTTGCAAGGTTTCAAAAATAATTCAAATCACTTCATCGCAAAAGAACTAGCTGTAGTTTTCAGCAACAACGAATACCTCAATTTCATCATTAAACCTCCTTTTGATTTCGCATGTTTATCAGTCAAAAAACAGAGAGAAGCAGTTTGGTTAACAAAAAACTATCATCATATTAACTGGAATGATGGATCAGTCTCATTTCAAAGCGTTTTCAAGTTTTTAAAATCCAATATAAGAAATTCACAAATATATGTTAAGGGGGAAGAGAAGAAAAAATGGCTGGAAAAAATTATTCATCAAACAGTTTATAACATTGAAGACATTGGCTGCATTCATTTTAAACAAATGGAAACTAAGCATTCCATATATCTCTATTGTAGCTATCACGACTATGGTGTTTGTGCCTTAAGGAATGCAATTTTACTTAAAAATGAAAATGTTAACAAACTTTTAAATAAATGCTTATAAAAATTAAAATAAATGTCTTTTTATTTCAAATAAAAACCTACATACATATTTTTTTTCAGAAAACACACAAACAAACATACACAATGGTTCATTAATTCATTCAAATGGTCAAGGGAATATTTGGGCACATAGAATAAACGGTTATTATTTGTTTGTATGTATATGCGTAAATGAAATAAATTTGTAGATATTTATGTACGCATGAATATGTACATCTTGCCACATTCATAGTGACCCACTTGTGCAAAATCCAGGAAAGCAAGAAAGCGGCCTGTCATACAGACTCACCAATCGTTACACACACAGCCTGTCTGACAGGCAGACATTCCAACCGCCACTCAGAGCACAAAAAACACACACACTTAAACATAGCATAAATATTCATATTCTATAAAATACAGAAATCGCACCACCAGCCAGATCCCCAAATAAAATCCATCGATGATCGTCATGTATAAAATAAACAAAATATCAATTTCAATATTTATGGAATAGTAAATTTTTTTTCACAACGTCTTCAAGATCAGAATAATCAAATTATTCCCCCAGACTCAAGCATTGCAAACAAAAAAGAAATAACTGAATTGCTGGACAAAATGTCTTAAGTAAACACACACCAAAATTAAAAACAAATAAAAAATAAAAGAAGAAATCTCACTCCAGCAAGAAGAAACGAACTACAAACATTAAGACCATCCATATATAACTACAACACTTAAAATAGTGTAATTCCTAAAAAAATGTTCTAATGTTCCTAAAAATTTCTTATTTTCTATTAGGCTATAGCACACATAGACAGACAGAATTCCTACGCTCACATATGGACAGACACAAATTCCCACGCTCACATACCGACGGACATGTATTCTCAAGGTCACATATGGACAGACACAAATTCCCACGCTCACATACGGACGGACATGTATTCTCAAGGTCACATATGGACAGACACAAATTCCCACGCTCACATACGGACGGACATGTATTCTCAAGGTCACATATGGACAGACAAAACTTCCCACGCTCACATACGGACGGACATGTATTCTCAAGGTCACATATGGACAGACACAAATTCCCACGCCTACCCCAACATTATAAAAAAAAAACAACAACAATGTGAACACCCTATTTAACCGTGGGAAAATACACACACACACACATTAAAGTATCAAATTACTAAAAATACCAATTAACATAAATTTGGCAATTAAAATTTCAAAATTTTAAATTTAATTGTCGAAATTTGACAATTTTAATTGGTCTCGCACATTCATTATCCTACTACTCATGGTCACTCGCCAGACATAAATAATACAGAAATATTACAACAAGAACATAATTAAAAAAAAAGATTCACTGTAGAAATGCTACATATAATTAACACTCCCGCCGAAATTAGGATGAACTATAAAACAGACACGGAAAATTGCGCGCATACGTATAGACATATAATAACAAAACAGAATAAACCAAAACAAATTTAGTAAACATTTAACCCTTTTCAAAACTAGACAACTTTAGTCAATAGTAAGACAAAATATATTTACGTGTTGTTATGTTATTAAACACTTGTTTATAAATAACTCTTTGGTTAATTAAAATCAAATTATATTTTTGTGATACTAAATGTTGTAACAACAAAATTGTTTTTTCAGTTTTTCCTGAAGAAGAAATAATAAAATATTTACAAATATAACGAGATAAAACATAACAAGAGTTTTATTTTCGAGTCCTAGACCTAGAGCCTGAAGAATAATTATAGGAAGAATTTAAGTAAAAAACAAGGTCGAATAAAATACAAAAAATAATTGTTATAATATTTATTTAAATATATATATATATATATATATATATATAATTATATATATATATATATATATATATATATATAAATATATATATATATATATATATATATATATATATATACATATATATATATATATATATATATATATATATATATTAAATATATATATATATATATATATATATATATATAATACTAGAAATTTTTCTTATTACCAAAACCAAAATTTTATTATAATTCAACATATAATTATGCTACAATTGCACAAAATTCTTGTATTCTTCATTTCCATATGCTATACGTATGTAAATCAAAATCTGTTACTCATCATTTCCCTTGTTCATGCACACATTAAATAAAATTTTTTTATTCATGTATACTCAACGCTGTAAAATTTTGTACTCACGAACATTTTTAAAATGAATTCTGTTATTCATGTATATTCAACACTGTAAAGTTTTTATACACGAACACTTTCAAAATAAATTTTGTTATTCATGTACATTCAACACTGTAAAATTGTTATTCACTAACATGTTTAAAATATATTATGTTATTCATGTACATTCAACACTGTAAAATTGTTATTCAAGAACACTCTCAAAATAAATTCTGTTATTCATGGATATTTAACTTGATAAAATCAACTAATGACATTTTCGAACATACACATTAATGAGAGCGATGAATACGAAAGTCAAGTTTGAGTAAAGCATGTATTTTATTTTTCTATATTCAGACGCGTGTATGTATGTTGAGAAAATAAACTAGTGTATTCAAACATGTATGCGACCAAATAGAAAAAAAATTAACCAATTCATTCTTGAACGCGAATATAAAAAAAATTACATTTTCATATCATATATGACAATTTATCATAAATGTATAAATTTGAGTGTTCATGCATGAATTTTCATGAACCCTGGTAAATTGTATGTTCAAATGATTGTCAGACTGTTGTATGGAAAGAATTGCCAGATACGTTGTTACACATTGCACAATTTTTATTTGATTCTGTATGCTTATATATATTGATAGCATTGCCAGTATAAATATTTCCCTGACAATAGTACCATTGGCAGATGTATTAATTTAAACACATATGCCAATAAAATATGAGCTTACAATGTCTGGAAATTAGCTGACAATGGCAAAGAAGAGTGTTCACACGGTTGTCAAATGTCTAACAATATATCTGTATTCCAATGTACCGACAATGCTTTTTCCGACAACGTCACAAGACAAAAATTGTAAGTTCAGACGATTGTTAGACATTTTCTGAAAATTTTTCTTACAATATTATAAGATCTGCCAATCGTGTGTACATAGCTTTATTTCATAAGCGTCATATAGTCCAATATTGAAAATCTCTTTTAACTCAATAAACGCTCTTCTGAATTAATATGTTTTTCAATAGTATGTAGTAATTGCGGTATATTGAGCAGATATTTGCTCAAATGTGACCGTACCTTAACTTTATTTATTTATTACAGTCAACACCATAGTCCAATTCCATGAGAATTTTTGGTTTTGGCCACCATTATATTTGCATACGATTTTACTTTTGTAATTGCAATTTGCAATTTTATTTAGCTGAACGATATCCTAAGAATTTATATCGTTCACATTATTATTATTACCGTAATTAGCCGAGCGATATCCGAAGAATTTATATCGTTCGTATTATTATATTATTTTATTTAGCTGACCGATATCCGAAGAATTTATATCGTTCATATTATTAATATTACCGTAGTTAGCCGAGCGATATCCGAAGCATTTATATCGCCCGTAGAATTTATCCGACTATCATTATTGCCGTAGCTAGCCGAACGATATCTACAGCATTTATATCGTTCTTACTAATCATATTGCTTAATTCAACGACTCCTTAACACCCCGCCGTGCTTAGTATACAAAACTTAAGCATACGAATTGGACAATAGTGGTGTGCATAATTCACAAAGGAAACAGACCTTTGACGATCCTGGACAGACTGAGTTTATACCTCGGCTGGGAAAATAAAACTGCGTTACAATGGCGCCCGAGCAGGGACTCGTCTCCAAACCCGAGCATTGTGGTAAAACAATTAACCCAACCACCAGCGGGGAAGGGGCGAGCCCACCACTATCTATCACCCAATTAAAAGCAACAATAATATTCTGAAAGTAGATTCCCTCGGATGGATCTACCTTTTAAGAAAAGACAAACTCATTGAAGTTTGCAGTCAACACCACATAAAAACCGAAAGAGCCACCGTAGAGCAACTAAGACGCTCCTTAGGCGATGTACTACGATCCAAACGTGCTAGAGCATCATCAGAGAACCTACTGCGGTTATTAGAAGGAGAACTCTTGGCGGAAGAAGAAAAACCAGCCCTCCAAGAGCCGTTTACAAAAATCGTCTCACCAAAAACTTTATACAACCATACTGAGGGTGAGGTAATGTCCATCATCCGACGATAGGACTTAATCTATGAGGGAGGCGAAAATCTCCTGGAGTTTTTGGAACGAATAGAGAAGTTTGCCGAATGTTACGCGATCCAGCCAAATCAACTAATAGTGTCACTGCTACAGATACTAAGAGGACAAGCAATCCAGTGGTATCGAATTAATCGAGCAGATATAACGTCATGGGAAGACTTTAAGAATATGGCGATTCGGTTTTTCCTCCCCAGACGATATTTAGCACACCTGGAAGATAAAATATATCATCGCAAGCAAGCACCACGAGAAAAGGCCAAAGATTTCATCCTGACCCTTCAAACATTAGTAGCCAACATCCCGAACTATGAAAGCTGGACCATACCAACCGAATTTTGGAAGGGCTTCGGTGTGAATATCAGCTATATATACGACGCAGCGATTTTCAAACCGTAGACGAACTTATGGAACTCACCGATGAATACAAACTACTCCGAAAAGAAGAGATAAAACAAAGTCGGCCCCAACATAGTTACTATTTGGGGGTACATAGAAACGCCGTAAGGCACTATTCAATAAAAACTTGTCGTAATCAAACCAACGCGCCTGCAACGGGCGCAAGATACTACATGAACATTCAGGTTAACGATAAACCTATTCGCGCGTTAGCCGACACCGGATCGACGGTAACATATCTAGGTACCGATATAATACACTATCTAGAAAGCATAAACACCCAGCCAAAAACGCAACAAAGTTCAGTGTAGCTAGCCGACGGTTCATGTATAAAAAGTACCTCCGTCTATCCAATAACAATCACCTTCAACGGACAAGCAACACACCTGCTAGCCTCGGCCTTACGTAATTTGGCCGAGCCAATGATCCTGGGGATGGACTTCCTACATAAACGGCAAATCGTGCTAAGCGTAGACGGAATCCGCTTAACGATACCAGAAAGACCACTTACACGCACACCACAACTACACACCCCAGTGGATCGCTTTTTACCCGCCGATCATAGAAATACTCATACCTATGTGCTGAACCCAGCAACAACCAGATTTTACAGAATCCGAGGTCCATGTGTCACCGGCAGCCACAAAATGCGCATGAAAACCGACCGACACATAAAACAGCGACAATACCCTCTACACCAGTTTACAACAGATCAGAAGATAGACAAACCAACATCAACTACCTGTTTAACAATAGAGAGAGAAGCAATAAGACCTGTAGCTCCCGGTCATATCACAAAGCATCTACGGCAGACAGGAATGCCCAAGAAAATAAAACAATTCGAGCCACCTTTAACAGCCAGATGTAAAAATAAAATAAACAGCCAGAAGACCGTAGTGGGTAAGTCAGAAGCCCATCACAGAGCACATCCACTCCACGGCTTAACGGAGCCCCCACCATTGGCACCACTTACACCGAAACCACCCCGACCATGGCGTGCCGAAAGAGATGTGGTACAATCTTCCCCATAGCCGGCCGAAAATTAGAGTAACGTAGAAAAATAAAAAGGCTACATTAAAATGCCTAGGACAAACGAAAGAGGTTTTCCTTTGATGATGCAAACGAGACTTTTTTTTCCTTTTCTTATATCGTTTTTCTTTACTAAAGAAAGAGGGGACTGTAACGTGACGTTACAATTAATTCTTAATCATAATGAACCTAAATAATACACACACTGCACCTGTGATATACATACACACACCGCATTACATACAGACCCCGCATACACATTGCCTACAAAACCAGATTTATGCACACGTCATGATACACACACTACATTACGTACACAAAGCGATTGATACACAAGCTGTAGAAGCAAAACAATAAACATCACACAATTCGTTGTACAAACCAGCAATTGAAAGAATTGTTATTCGCTTGGTATTTTAGTCTGCATAAGTGACCAAGTTTTAATCACAATCAGGAGGAATAAGTTGGAATACGATTCTTTCCTGTAGTGCATGTGTATATTAGAGGACGTGCGAAATAGTATCACCGAATAGTATCGTTCGTATTATCATATTATTTTATTTAGCTGAACGATATACGAAGAATTTATATCGTTCACATTATTATTATTACCGTAGTTAGCCGAGCGATATTCGAAGAATTTATACCGTTCGTATTATTATATTATTTTATTTAGCTGAACGATATCCGAAGAATTTATATCGTCCATATTATTATTATTACAGAAGTTAGCCGAGCGATATCCGAAGCATTTATATCGCCCGTAGAATTTATCCGACTATCATTATTGCCATAGCTAGCCGAACGATATCTACAGCATTTATATCGTTCTTACTAATCATATTGCTTAATTCAACGACTGCTTAACACCCCGCCGTGCTTAGTATACAAAATCTAAGCATACGAATTGGACAATAGTGATGTGCATAATTCACAAAGGAAGTAGACCTTTGACGATCCTGGACAGACTGAGTTTATACCTCGGCTGGGAAAATAGAACTGTGTTACATGACAATATAACTAAATTACACACCGCTTTGAATTAAACCCGAAGTGTATTGCTTATTGACCTAAATTTGTTTTTATGGTTTGCGTTTATTGTGTAGGCGAAAAAAAAGAACTTATTAAGCTAAGGCTGTTTTATTTTTCATAAATCTGACTTCTTCATTAATCCTCTATATAAATAAAAATTAATGCTTGTATGTCCTTTATATAATAGTAAACTACGAATTTGATCAGTTATAATCCTTAGCAAAGTTTTTGTGAATGAGCCGACGAAGGATAATAAGTTGCTATGATCAATTTCCGACAGGTGACGCCACTGAAAATTTCTGAAAATGAATTAAGTCGTAAAGTATGCATTTGATCATGCTATGATATTTAGCAAAGTTGTTGTTCATAAGCCGACGAAGTTGGTGCGACTAATTTTTGCCAGATGGTTCCACTGAAAATTAATCAAAATGAATTGAATCGTAAGCAATGCATTTGATTATGTGTTGATCGGACAAATACCAGACATTTTAGGATTCATCATTTATGATTTTGATGCCATCTGGTATAACCATAGCTGTTAAGTAATGATTACTAATTATAATGATTAGTAATTAGATAATTTTTTTTTAAAGGTGGAATATTGATTATATTACGACTATTTTCAGATTCGGACGATTACTAATTGTTTACGATTACAGATAATCGAAAAATAGTCAAGATTAATAAATATTCCGAAAAAATAATCAAAAATAATAAAAAGTAATAGAAAAATAATTTGACTACTTTCGAAGATTACTTTTGATTGTTTTTAATTTTTTTTTTATTTTGCGAAATAATGGCAATACTGTTTAATATTAGTTGTTTTTTTATTTTCTTGTTATTATTATTGAATTTCATCGATTTGATAATTGATAACCTGTTTGCATTCTTCATGATTCTACATTCTTCTTATTTATCACGGGCTCACGGGTTTGTACTCTATTTGTATAAAGTATAAAATTCTGTTCGATAATTTGATTTTGATACATTTTTCTGCAAGACACATACAGTACCTGGAAATGTACAGTTTGGTAATGGAACCAATTGCAAGGGCCCTGGACTTTTTTCAAGAAGAAAGCAACATTAACTATGGAATTAACTGTTGAAAATATAACCCGCAGAGTTTTAGAAACACTTTACAGTTTTTACGCCAAAAATTTTAAAACATTTGATTTTGAAAGGAAAATTAATAATGTGTCGACTGTGTCCGATTTTTTGGATTTCACTGATGATGGTAAGCTTATGCGTACATTTACTTTGTTTTTTACTTTAAAGATTTGACTTTGCAGATGATGAAATTGAAGTAAGTTCTTCTCCACAAGAACAGATTAAAGTTGACCAACTATCCGCAATAAAACATCAGTTCTTCAGCATTTATTTTTTCAGCTCCAGTTGAATGATTGTTTTCATTTGCCGGGATCGTCAAGAGTCTAAGGCGGCAATCATTGTCTGATTTTTCTTTTGAAAAATTAGCTGTAATGAAGGCCAATTGTAAATGTATATAAATTGTAAATTTTATGTGTGACTTGAATGTATTCTGAATGTATTTGTTTTCTTTATTATTTTTCCACGTATTTTTCCCTTTTTGTTGATTTGGGAAGTACTAAAATTGTTATTGGTTGTTTTGTTATTGAAGTGAATATACCAATATTTGGTATACAAAAACTATCAAATTTTGTTTTATTTGTTCAGAATTTTTTTTACGTTTTAAATGCAAGTTTTTCAACATAAAATGTACGTATAAAATGATTCGCATTCAAAATTTTTGAAAAATAATCAAAAATAATCCTTGAAAGTAGTCAATTATTTTTGATTATTTCCTCGTGATCCTAACTAATCTTAATTATTTTTGGATTACTTATAATCATAATTAATTAATAATCAGGAATTGTTAAAAGATTTTGGTTTTTATGATTTTATGCGTTTAAGCGTCTAAAATCACTATAATAAAATTGTACTTAAAAATTAAGAGGCATTAGTGTCCCTAAATGTTCAATTATAGCTTTGTCAGTTTTAGCAACTTTGGATTGCTTTGATATATTCAGAGAGTAGTTTTATTTTTACCCTTAAAAGTCTGTATTATTTCGTTGGAACAGTCCTATTACGAATCATATGTGAAGTTACTACTTGAAGAAGCGCACGCAATTACAAATAGCTTGTCAAACAATTTCTTGTAATTGCTTGTAAAAGAACCTTAACAGAGCTCCAAAATATATAAATTATTTCAATACATTAATCCCTTGATTTACGTCCCATCACTTTACGTAGTTTCGGCATAAGTCAGCACATGTTTTTTAGCTCTAGAATTTTGTTTGATTCATCAAAATGTGACCTTCAAACATACAAACATTTTATTTGATTAAAAATTAAATTGGGTTATTCACCGCTATGATAAAGGAGAAAAAATTGTATAGCTGCCAGCACTATGGGGCTGCCGTCGATTGAAATTCGAGCCAGAGCAATAGCAACTGGAATTTGGTCTCTTGAAGCACCATAAAAATAAGGCCAGTAATAATGGAGCAAATTTAAAGTCCCGTCATTTTGTGGATGACAAACAAAAATGTAAATATATACCAACAACTACGTTAGTTATTCAAAGAAACTCGATAATTGTAGATAACAAAGATACAAATAATTTTTGTATAAGCGAAGGATGTTTAGAAAATTGTCAAATTTGAAGAAGTGCAGAAACAGCTAAAATATTTCTAGAAAAAAAAATCGTTGAAGAAGGTAGTTACACTTCTCATCAAGCTTTCAATGTTTTGGAAACATATGTCAGAAAGAACTTTTATTTATATTAATGGAAGACAAATTTACAGCTGGACAAAAATTTCAAAAGATAGATAGCAGCTTTCAAGCTTAAGTCAGTATATAATCCGAAAACCCAAGAGCCAAGAAAAATTTTCACAAGAAATCTGTTTCCACAGTGTAGAAGTCTGATACGAAACCTAGGATCAATGCTAATTTTCGACGAATAATTTACTACATAGCCGTTAAGCTAATTTTATTCCAGTTGTCATATCAACGTCACCGTCATTTTAGTGTCAGCATCATTTCGTTTCAACGTCATCATCAATTCAATAACAATTTTGAATTCTATAGCAGGATGACGACGACGTTGACGACTTATCGTTTATATCAACATATCAACCACACATCTCTAAATATGTGAAACAGCTGTTTGGTTTTCTTATTACTTTTAAACAAAAACTTAAATGTTTCTTACTTGTGAGATGAATTCTGACTAGATATATATTACTGTTAATGTGCAATTAAACAAACTATGAGACTTATTGCGATATAAATATGGAGATCCTAAACCTGTCCAATGAAATATGCTTGTTTGGTATTACATGTCATCAAACATTCAGTTTTAACTGACTTTAGTAGTTTTTTGGAGTGATGAAAAGTTTTTCAGTATTTTTATAAAAAAAATAATTTTTCTACAATTATTTCAGATTTTTTCAGTTTCTTATGCTTTAATGACTTGAGTTTTTAAATTTCATTTTCAATTCCTTTTTTGTTTCAAAAGTTTGGAATCCCAGCCACCAACAGTTACTACAGTTTTAATACAACAATGCAATCGATTACATTTTTAGCAACATTGCTTTTTGTTTCTATTCAACGTATGTATATTAAGCAGCGTTGCCATTTTGGCATTTTTGCAGCTAGATTTAGCATTTTTTTTAAATTTTGCTGTAAATTTTCCATTCCAGTTAGTATTTTTCAATTATATATTTAGCATTTTTTATTTTATTCAGAATTTAACCGTTGAACTTTTTGTAAATGTATATGAATATAAAAATGTACTAAATGGAAATCTGTGATAAGAATATATAATTCTTCTGGTTTTTTTTACCTCTTTCTCATTAACAATGTTTACTAATATTTTTAAGTTTAAGGTCTCTTTATTTTTAAATATTATAATTTGTTTTTTCAATATTTCGTCACTTCTTTGTGTGACTTCTTCAGGAAATTAATTATTTTATTTGATTTGAAAAAACTTTCGTTTATGAAACAAAAATATGAAAATTATTTGTCAGCAAAATACAAAGACATTCAAACAAAATTTAAATACATTTAAAATATATGAACAATACTAAAATACATAATTAATAATTTAATTATAATTTTTTTTTTTAATAAAGAAACCTTAAGCTTAAAAATATTAGTGAATATTGTTGTTAAAAATATATATTATAATGACATATCGAACGAATACTCAGAAGCTAAAGAATACTCGTTCGATGACAAATTTAATTTATAATTTAAATTTATTATAAAATGTGTTATATAAATATTATTGAAATACTACTTCATATCATAGTTACTTTAATTTTTTGCTTATTTAAAATAATTTAATCTGATATTGATTTTAATGATACCTTTTGTTAAAAAACACTTCTTATGAATGCACATATATATGTACATATATATATTATATTCCAATATATATTATATTCCATTTTAATCAGTTTGTTTCATTGAAATAATGTTCATTAAGTGTTTATAGGGAAGATTTATGAAAGTTATAAAAATATATTAACTAAAGTAACAAAAAATAATACAATTGAAATTATAGCTTTATTTTTTGGCAGTTTACGATTCTTTTTATCATTATTTTAAAACCGATTTAGCTGTAAAATATTTTTGGATGGCCACACTGATATTAAGTGCCCTGGAGACGTACAAAATAAACCATCAATCACGTAGTTGTGTGTGTAGTAGTTTTTTTTTCGGCTACACGCACATGTCGTCGGCTCTGATTGATGAGAATAAAAAAATTTTGATATTTTTATTTGCCGGCTGATTTTTTGAACGTCTCCAAACATGATTGACAAAAAAAACTAATTTGCTTTGTTTTATTTGTATTGTGACGACATGGAGAACTGCGCTGATGAGAAAAAATTTATTTTGCATGGTATGAAGTCAAAACATAAAAGCTGATCTCCGAAAACCCATCAACTAAATTACACTAACACATTCTTACTGATTGATGTTTTTTGTACGTCTCCTGGGCACTTTAAACACACTACAACAATATCTTTTCTGGCTCCCAACTGTAAAACTATGAGCATAGACAAATTAATGAAAATAATCATACAAAGCTTTAGAAAGCTAGAAGTTTGGCACGAATTTACTTATTGCTTTTATGAATGTACATAAAAAGGTAAGACTTTTGAATCTGCCATAAAAAAGTATATTTAATTAAACTCTTAATTGTAACTATGTGTTGATTCTTTTTTCCCAAAATCTTACTAAAAATTCAAAGTGATCAATTGAGGGGTTTTAGCTAGTTCCTATGCGCATTTCACTGGGGCTAATGCAGATCATCAGGGAACCTTTACCCAACATTTCTTAGAATTACTAAAGACATTTATTTCAAACTTCTACTTTAATAAGTGAGAAGCTTAAAACAAATATGAAAGTCATAACAAGAACTCACTGATCACTTTTCCTTTCTTATTTTCTTAATTAATTAAATTTAGAGCACACAATGGATGAATGAAATGGTGAGCTTTCTTTATAATAGAACTGATTTTTTTTATACGAGTATTTGTCTAATTTTCAAAACTGTTGTAGAGAAAATAATAATACACCATATGATGCGATACAGATTAAAGATGCTGCACCTCGTACAAGCAAAAACCAAAAAAGACAACTGCCAAATTATAATAAATCATAGGAAGAGCACCTATTTTCAAGGATTGGATCAGGAGAAGTGATAATGGTTATTCTTTTTGTAAGCTTTGTAACTCTGAAATAATAGCAATGGGTGGTATTTCAGAATTAAAGATGCATATTTTAAGATCAAAACACCAAGCAGGTGCAAAAGCTATACAAGTTCTTTCGGGATCTATCTTATATTAGTGTTATGTTTTAGAACTTCAATTAAAAAAGCAATGTGAGTCTGATCACAGGGGAGATGTCTAAATATCTAGTAATGAAAAAATTTTTTAAGTAGTATTTATGCTTTTTGTATATTTTTTAATTAGTAAATTAAAAGTATCAAAACTTTCAATATTATAAATACATAGGAATTTGCTGGTTTTTTAACTTATTTGGTTAGCAAATGGGCACACTGCAGTACATATGTACTGATTACGGAAAAAGTTCATTAAATTTTTACTGACAATGAAATTTAGTTTGCATTACCAGCAGCGTTGCCATTTGCCAAGTTTTTCCTTTTTTTGCACGTTTCTTTAGATGCAAAATAATTTTAATTTACTGGCTGAAAAACATGTTTTTTTAAAAGACAAATTAGATCTCCAAAAATGAATATAATTTTATTTTTTATTATTATTATTTTTATTATGTATATAATGTTCAATATACATATGTATGTGTATGTAATGTTTTATGTTGTGTTATGTTTTGTATTAGTTAGAAAAACACGTTTTTTTTTTGCTATTTTGTATTTTGTTTATTTTTTATTAATTTATTTTGCCATATTTAAAGAAAAAGTTTTTTTCTTATTAAAAAAAAGTTTTTTTTTCTGGAATGGCAGGTTTTTTGAAAAAAAAATATGGTAAAATTTCATAATAAAATTGTAGCAAGTGGAAAAGTTGTTTTCATTCAAATTTTTAAAATTTTGTATGAAAAAAATTTGGGCACTTGGTAGAATTTCATTATATTTGATACGGGCATTACTGATTACTGAAAATTCAATGCACATCATATAATAAATCATTTATTATTTTACAGCAATGATTTTCGAGCTGTACAGCGATAGCACAATTATATGTTAGTGAATATTAGATCTACTAATGCACACTAGATGGTGTTTATTTGCAGCTGTTAAGTTTCTCTGTACTTGTTGTCCGTATGTTTACACTAATACACTCATACATAGCTCACACCGATTTGAAAACGCTTTAGAATTGGTTAACGTTTACATCGCACATCATACTCAAAATTTGTGATTGTATTGTGAAAAAGATTTTTACCCTCCAGCGTATAGATGTTTACACATCAAAATTAAATGAAATTGATCACATACATATACATTTTCGGATACATTTTTTTGGGGTAACAATTTTTTCTTCTAAAAATCAGTTTTTTTCTCCAATTGTAAGTTTTTTTTTTTCAAAGGATATGGCAACAGAGCATGCCATAGAAAAGGCATTAGTCTAGGCGATTTAAACTTGGAAAAGGAATCATTCAATAACACGGAGTTACTTACTTTGGCAAATACTTAAAATCAAATTAAAGCAAAACTTTCAGAGTCATCTCACTACATTAATAAGGCATACAAATTTTTTTAAGTCTAATATATGTATATGATGAGTTTGTAGAGTTGCTAAAAAAAGATCTATAAATTCCAGCAATAACTACTACAAACAAAAACCAAAAAGTCAACCTTCGCTAAAAAGCAAATTAATTCTTTCGAGGAACCCATATCACCGCATATGCTTGCTATAAGTTAGAGACATTTTTTTCCATATCATAATATAGAAATGCCACTTTCCGATGTGTTAACTGATACCGACAATGATTGATATTCGTACCGTACATCACGAATTCCACGACTCATGGATTTCTTATTTTTATGTGTACATATATATATATATATATATATATATATACATATGTGTATATATATATATATATATATATATATATATATATGTATGTATATATATATATATATATATATATATATATATATATGTATATATATATATAT
>OY776281.1:45891430-45951430 GCA_963675445.1 Linnaemya vulpina | reverse complement strand
CAGGGCACATTTATACTAGGTATACTCAATTTGCAACCCTGCAGAAAATATATGTAGTGGATTCGCCTTGATATGTATTTTGTTTGTGTAAAAAATTTTCGTTTGTCAAATGGACTTGACAACTAAAACATAAGAAAAGTGGCGATACAGAAGAAAAAACAACACAGACACCAACAGACGCTAAATGAGAAAAATGTAAAGTGTTTATTTCAAGGTGTTTATTTATAAAATGTTTGTGCAGAAGTATGAAATTATTATTTACATATTCATTGCTGGATGGAATTGGTGCTTATAAGGGTAAGCTTTTGTAAATACATATAATAATATTCATATAAAAGTTCAATTTAATTAGTTCTGTCGGAGTTGATTCTGCAAGTTGACTAGACTAAGGTTCACATATTTCCTGCTCTTATGAATAATTATTATTATTAAATTTTTATTGCTGGATGGAATTGGTGCTTAAAGGGGTAAGCTTTTGGAAATACATGTAATAATATAAAATATATAAAAGTTCAATTTAATTAGTTCTGTCGGAGTTGATTCTGCAACTTGACTGGACTGAGGTTCACATATTTCCTGCTCTTATGAAAGCGTCGGACACAAATTTTGCATCTACAATTGCTATAAACAGCTCTAAACATGTCTCCGTCTAAACCTAAGGAAATGAAGTTCTAACAATCAAGAATCAATGACATTGAACAATTCGTCTTTAGATGATGTGCCGGCAACATTTCAGCCAATTCTGGTGGTTTTACACAAGCCACAAAATGACTATCAGTCTGCCAATTATACAGCACCCATAGCCAATCAAGCTATAAAAATTGTAAGAAGGCTAACCACATCTACTGAAATCCATAATAATGGTGTACGTCCGAGGCAGCCTATAAAAAATTTTCTTCAAAGAGAACAAGAACCCAGAATATGAGAACAACGGTGAATATAACTTATTTTTTATATAACAGTTTACGAAATATTTGTTTCTTGTTATTCTACATATATGAATTCATTAGGTGTTAATGCCATGGATACCGCATCTTTCGGCGCTTGGAGCAACGATCCCTCTCCCTTAAAGAATTTGCGCTTGCACACTGCACAAACACGCATTGTTTTATAAGTACAGAAAATATACTTCAATAAAAACTATTGCTTTTAATAATAATAAGCAAAACAATTACATATTATATATAAATAACTCTTGTTTTCTTAGCAATTTTCACAAAATTAATTTTTGTTTTTGAACTCTTCACAAATTTTCGTTTTGGCGCAAAGACTAAAAAGCAGATTTTGACAACCGAGTTCAAGGAGAACTAAGGCGAAAGCAGAAGATTTTGACAAACGAATTCAAGGCGAATTGTTTCAGCTGTTCGCCATTTTGCATATTAAGGTCACCTAGTATAGATGCGCCTTGACAAGGAGCTATATACGTGTGTTTGTATACATGACAATGCTGACTTGTTTGTTTTGCATATGGTAACTATGTGTGGTTGTATGTATGAGTGTTCTGCGTGTTTTGCCTATGGTAACTATGACTGGTTGTATGGATGAGTGTTCTGTGTGTTGTGTGGTTTTGTTTCTTCTTCTGCTATGTGTATATGGTTGTGTAAACTTGTGAACCTGTTTAGCTTTATTAGCAGCGAATACTTGCATACAAGATCATTAGGAATAACATCTCTTAGCATATATGTTGCTAGGTTTTTCGTTGTTGTTGTTTACACTTATTATTGGCACAGCCTCGAATGATCATATGATGATAATGGAAAAAAGACAATAGAACTGCGTTTTCTAGATTCTTGTCGGTTTATGCCATCAAGTTTAGAAAAACTAGCTAGCTACCTGTTTGATGATGATTTATCAACTGTGAAATCAATTTATCAAAATCATAATGAATTCAGTTTGATGAAACGTAAAGGTGTCTTTCCGTATGATTATCTAGATTAAACTAATCGTCTGGAAGAAACACAGCTACCACCCCGATCGAGTTTCTTTAATAAACTTACTAGTAAGTCGTGTAGTGTAGATGATTATAAACATGCTGAAAAAGTTTGGAATACATTTCAATATAATATAATAGATAATATAATATAATATAATAGACTGTCTTCTATTATATTTAAAGGTAGATGTTTTATTACTTTGTGATGTATTTGAGAATTTCCGTAAAGTTTGTAAGAAAATTTACAATTTAGATCCTTGCCAATATTAGACTACTCCGGGCTTATCTTGGGATGCAATGTTGAAAACAACTGAAATAGAGCTGGAATTGTTCACAGATATTAACATGTACAATTTCGTTGTGCGAGGTATTAGAGGGGGTATCGTTCAGTGTAGTTAACGACATTCTATAGCTAATAATAAATACGTTAGTGATTATGATTCTACTAAAGAATCAAATTATCTAATATATTTAGATGTAAATAATTTATATGGTTATGCAATGTCGCAATACCTTCCCTATAAAAATTTTAAATGGATAGAAAATGTTGAAAATTTTAATGTAAATAGTATAGGAGAAAATTTGGATATATACTGGAAGTAGACTTGGAATATCCAACTACATTACACGACTATCATAATGATTTTCCCTTTTGTGCAGAAAACAAAAAAATTTAAAGTATGAAACAGCGAAAATTAATTACAGATTTAAACCATAAGACCAATTATATTATACATTATCGCAACCTTCAACAATGTCTTCAACATGGTTTGATTTTAAAGAAAATTCATAGAATTCCTCAATTTAATCAGTCAGATTGGTTGAAAAATATATTGATTTAAATAATCATCATAGAACATTAGCTAAAAACACATTTGAAAAAATTTTTTTAAAATTAATAAACAACGCTGTATATGGTAAGACTATGGAAAACGTTGATAACCTCCGCAACAGCTCGTACTGGCCCGCCGCTACACTCCAGGTTATGCATTTTGTCCTCTAGAGCATGCAATTTCTCTTCGAACTCCTTTGCATGCTCCTCCAGCTCTGAGAATTTATTCTCAATAGAATCCATCCTCCTGTTAATGGCTTCAAAAACCTCCACCAGGACCTCGTTCGTGGCTTTATTTGACTCCTGTATCTGCTGAGAGTTTTGTTTTATTTCATTTACTTCATCAACAAGCTTGTCCTGCATCTGCTGAGTTTCGGCTAAAAGTTTTTCCTGCATCTGCCGAGAGTTCTGATTTCGATCATCATAGCAGTGGACATTGAATTTATGTCCATGCTGCTGGTCGTGGCAGGAGGGCATACCTGCACATCGTCCTTGTCCTCAAATTCGTATGTCCCGATGTCCATGCCGTGATTCTTAAACTCATCCATCAGCCTCTTCTGCAGTTCAGCCTTGTTACCTGCAGTTGGCAATTCCAGCTTACTGTGCTCCTTTTTCAGCTGTTCAACTATTAGCTCATTAAATTTCATGATTATTTATTTTAATTTTATAATGTCCTTTTTTCCTTAAATTGCAATGTGCTTTTAATTTTTTTTCGCACTCCCACTTCTGACACCAATTGTTACGTTTTTACACCTTTTCGTAAAAACGGTTTTATTACTTATCCTTCAAGGATTCGTTTTATTGCATGAAATTAAAACACGGACAAATTAATTTCAGAAATAAAATGCGGCAACACTTCATTTATTATTTTATTAACACGAGTATTTGTACTACTCAACACTTAGCGATGTTAACACGTCTATATTTGAAATCACTCTAACTCTCGCTGAGCTCTGGCAGCGCCTTTATATAGCAAAAATGACGTCGTCTGGTAACCTCGCGAAACTTCTGGGCATGATGGTTGTATTTTACTTGACGTGGAGCTATATACGTGTGTTTGTATACATGACAATGCTGACTTGTTTGCTTTGCTTATGGTGACTATGTGTGGTTGTATGTATGAGTGTTCTGTGTGTTTTGCCTATGGTAACTATGAGTGGTTGTATGGATGAGTGTTCTGTGCGTTGTGTGGTTTTGTTTCTTCTTCTGCTATGTGTATATGGTTGTGTGAACCTGTTTAGCTTTATTAGCAGCGAATACTTGCATACAAGATCATTAAGAATAACATCTCTTAGCATTTATGTTGCTAGGTTTTTCGTTGTTGTTGTTTATACTTATTAGTGGCACAGCCTCGAATGATCTTGTATATTCTGGAGTATTCCATTTCCGTTAATTTGAATATTATCTATATAGTGTTGACCAGGGTTGTAATATTTTGACAACTATAGATTAATTGGCAGTGCTGCCAAGTACATATAGCCACATTGTCGTTTTATTTAAATCTATTTCTAATCTTTGTAACACTGCCGCCCACTTAAGCCTGTTCGACCCGAATAGGCATACAATCACCTCTTCCATAGTGCGCCAATCGTTCGAGATGTACTATCTTCATTTTCGACCTTGGGCTACTATGCCTCTGTACCCGGTATACAACGTCATTCACTCTCTTAATCACTTTATACGGGCCATCCCAGTGAGTCTGTAATTTTGGGGACAATCCTTTCTTCTGTTGTGGGTTATAAAGTAGAACTAATTGTCCTTCCATAAGTCCCTCTGAATTTGCTGCGCGGTTATACCTAGCCTTCATCTTGTCACTGACCATCTTGATTCTATTACGCACGAACTCATGCAGTTCGTTTAAGTCCTTCTTCTCTTGGGACGTAATAGCTCCTTCTTCTACAGTTGGCTTAACACCAAATTCCAAATCACCAGGTAGTTTTAATTCCGTCCCGAAGATAATTTTGGCTGGCATTCTCGATGTTGAGTCGTGTACAGCTGACCTATATGCCATCAAAAATTTGGGAATGTGCTCGTCCCAATCCCTCTGATGGTTGCTTACTACTTTTCGTAGGTACTCTTCTAAGGTGCGATTGAACCTTTCTACCATGCCATCAGACTGTGGATGCAACGGCGTCGTTCTGGTTTTCTTTATCCCATATAACTCGCACATTTCCCTGAATATGGCAGACTCGAAATTCCTTCCTTGGTCGGAATGTAATTCTATTGGGACACCATAGCGACATACCGAGTTGTTGACGAATTCATTTATAACTGTCTTTGCTTCCTGGTTAGGTATAGCATATACCTCTGGCCATTTACTGAAATAGTCCATTACCACAAGTACATAACGATTTCTGGCTTCAGTGACGGGAAAGGGACCTGCTACATCCATTGCGATCCGCTCGAATGGTGCTCCTGAGTTGTATTGTTGTAGCTGTCCCCGGCTTCTTCTTACTGGGCCTTTGGCTGCTATGCACTGTGGGCAGTTTGCTATCCAGTCGGCTACGGCTTGTTGACATCCAACCCAATAAAAAGGCTGCTTCAGTTTCTCAAGTGTTTTTGTTACTCCAAGATGACCGCCGCTGGGTCCATTATGAAACTCCTGTAAAACTTTACTTATCTTGGAGTATGGCACAACTATTAAATTTTAAGTTGTTTTGCCATCTACACTTTCTCTTACGCGGTATAAACACCCTTTTATTACCTTGAGGCTGTTTCACTGAGCCCAATAATATTTGGCGAGTGGGCTTTCAGCCCAAATTTCATTCCGGGATGGTCATCTGTCGTCTTTTTTGGCCGCTATAATTTTCCTTAGTATGCCGTCGTCCCTCTGTGCCGCTGACCAGTCTTCATCAGGGCCGATGTGCATTAGCCGAACATCCACAACACCTTCCTTTTGCTCGGCTCTAACACAATTTACACTCTAAACAGCAGGGTCTTCTCGAAAGAGCATCCGCATTGTTATGCTTTGTGCCCCTTCTATGCTCAATGCTGAAGTCGTAGCTCTGCAGGCGCTTAATCCACCTTGCCAGTTGCTCTTCAGGATTTTTTAACTGCAATAGCCATCTCAGTGCAGAATGGTCGGTCCTTAATGTAAAGTGTTGACCATACAGGTACTTATGGTAATGTGTAATGCATTCCAGTACCGCCAGAAGCTCACGTCGTGTTACACAGTAGTTCCTCTCAGGTTTTGAGAGTACACGGCTATAGTACCCTATGACCTTCTTAGTGCCATAAACTACTTGGGATAGCACACCCCCTATGCCATAATCGCTCGCATCAGTATCCAGCATAAATTTTTCCCCAGCTATGGGATACGCTAGCACTGGTGACGTACATAATAGTTCTTTGAGTTTCTGGAGTGCATTTTCCTGTGGCTCGCCCCAATGGTATGGTCTCGACTTCTTTGTCACCTCATGCAGACTTGCAGCTACACTGGAAAAATTCGGCACAAAACGTCTGTAGTATGTACAAAGGCCCAAAAAGCTGCGCAATTCATGAAGATATTTAGGTTGATGCCAGTCCCTTACTGCTTTTATTTTATCTTCATCTGTTGAGATTCCGTCTGCTGTAACACGATGCCCCAAATACTTTACTTCTTTCTGGAACAATGCACATTTCTTCAAGCTGAGT
The DNA here is from genome assembly GCA_963675445.1 of Linnaemya vulpina. Lineage (NCBI taxonomy): Eukaryota > Metazoa > Arthropoda > Insecta > Diptera > Tachinidae > Linnaemya > Linnaemya vulpina. The sequence continues at coordinate 45,945,032 of OY776281.1, read as the reverse complement.
TTCAATCCAGCTGAGGATATCCGTTGAAGAACTTCTGCCATGTTTTTGAGGTGTTCATCAAAAGTTTTCCCCATCACGATTATGTCGTCTAACTATACCAAGCATGTCTTCCAGTGAAGTCCTATCAGTACCTTCTCCATTAGGCGTTCAAATGTGGCCGGAGCATTGCAGAGACCAAAGGGCATGACTTTGAACAGCCATAATCCGTTACCGACACTGAAGGCAGTTTTCTCCTTGTCTTTCTCTGCAATCTCCACTTGGATAACTGTCCTTCTTGGCTATGTCATTGAGCTTCCTGTAGTCTACGCAGAATCTAGTACTGCCATCTTTCTTTTTAACTAAGACTACAGGCGAACTCCAAGTACCAGAAGATGGCTCAATTACGCCATCACGCTCCATTTCACTTACAAGCTCTTTTACTTTATCTCGCTTTGCTAGGGGTACGCTTCTGGGTGGCTGTTTAATCGGCCTAGCTTCGCCTGTGTTAATTTCATGTTTAACCAATGCAGTTGTACCCTCTCTTTGGCTTCCCATGGCGAAGATACTGGCATGCCTTTTTAGTAACTGTTTGGCTTTATTTTTGTCTGTCGCTGATAGACCTGCTACCCATTTCTCTACGTATTCCTCAAATTGTTCACGTTCTTTTGCGGACAAAACAGTAGGCTCTATCTTCTTCTCGAAGTTTATTATTGCCTCTGCTGGAATACATTGGCCAACATCGGAATTTTCTTTGATGACTTTTTCATGGTCTGACAAGTTAAGCACTATTACAAGGACTATTCCTCCTTTACTAGTTTTCACTAGAGCTTTCGCTGTTATACGCTCTCTCTTTAGATCTGCTGGTTCTACAACCCACAACCGATTGTCCTCACAATCTCCCTCCATCCGCGCCCATATGACTGTTTCAGACTGCGGCGGTAACGTCTGACCCTCCAAATCATCAGCTGTAGTCCCATATGTAGATTAATGCCATGATTAATCATAAAATCGGCTCCAATAATAACCTCATCGACAATATCGGCAACAATAAACACATGTCTCACGTTGATGTTGGCTATAGCCACCTTCACTTCAATCTTACCATAGACAGTGGCAGGCTCTCCAGTAGCTGTATGTAGCCGTGTATTGCTTAACCGCTCGCATTTCCCCTTTACTATATCGGGCCTTATTATTGACTGCGATGCCCCTGTGTCTATGGTAAGTACGTGCTTTTCCCCGTTGATGTGTCCGGACGCAGTGAGGTTGCTATTTTTCTGCTGCATCACTGATATGGAGATTGTGGGGCCCTCGTTTGTGAGAGCTAGCTCTTGCCCCTCAGTGCTAGCTCGTTTTAGTTTAACGGGGACTCTTGTGATGTTGTTTGGTTCACCCGTTTGCTGTTTCTTGGTGGCGAAACAGATCTACCTTTCTTCCTTGGTGATTTGCAGCTGCGCTGAAAATTACCGATCTTTCCGCAGTTAAAACACTTAGGCTTTTCTTGGATAGCGTTCTCTGCCAGCAGTTGTCGCATTGCCTCCTTAACGCTAGCAACTAGGTTGTTATCCTCCTCAGAAAAAACCTCCACATTCACTTTACATATCTGTGGCTTGAAAACCATCCCTGCAGTCTCTTGAGCCAGCGCAAATGAAACAGTTTCAGCGAAAGTGGATTTCTGCGTAGCGCACTCCGCCAGCTTAACATCAGAGTCGCGAATGCCGTTAACGAAAGCCTCAGTTTTAAAGTGGTATAGGAACGGGTGACTCTCGCCTGGATATGTGAGCTGCACTAAACGCTCGATTTCCATTGCGAAATCTTGTAGAGATTCGTTAGGCTTCTGAACTCTACATCGCAATTCCATTCTGTATAAATCGCGCTTGTGCTCACCACCATACTTGCGTTGCAATGCTGCCATTATTTCATTATAGTTGTTTCTGCTGTTTACTGGCACAGTCTCAAGTACCTCTGCGGCTGTACCCTTTAAGGACAAGATCAACTCTATGGACTTTTCTTCAGCATCCCATCCATTTCTGGTAGCAACCATCTCGAACTGGAATTTGAAGATGCCTTATGGTACGCTGCCATCGAAGCATGGCGCTTGTATCCGCGCAGAAACCTCCGCAACTGCTCGTACTGGCCCACCACTACACTCCAGGCTATGCACTTTATCCTCTAGAGCATGTTATTTCTCTTCGAACTCCTTTGCATGCTGTTCCAGGCCACCGCTTTCTAGATGTTGGACTCTATCCGCCAGCTCTGAGAATTTATTCAATAGAATCCATCCTCCTGTTAATGGCTTCAGAAACCTCCACCAGGACCTCGTTCGTGGCTTTATTTGACTCCTGTATCTGCTGAGAGTTTTGTTTTATTTCATTTACTTCATCAACAAGCTTGTCCTGCATCTGCTGAGTTTCGGCTAAAAGCTTTTCCTGCATCTGCCGAGAGTTCTGTTTTATTTCGATCATCATAGCAGTGGACATTGAATTTATGTCCATGCTGCTGGTCGTGGCAGGAGGGCATACCTGCACATCGTCTTTGTCCTTAAACTCGTATATCCCGATGTCCATGCCGCGATTCTTAAACTCATCTATCAGCCTCTTCTGCAGTTCAGCCTTGTTACCTGCAGTTGGCAATTCCAGCTTACTGAGCTCCTTTTTCAGCTGTTCAACTTTTAGCTCATCAAGTTTCATGAATATTTATTTTAAATTTATAAAGTCCTTTTTTTCGCTTAAATTGTAATGTCCTTTTAATTATTTTTGTAATCCCACTTCTGACACCAATTGTTACGTTTTTAGACCTTTTCGTAATAACGGTTTTATTACTTATCCTTCAAGGATTCGTTTTATTGCATCAAATTAAAACACGGGCAAATTAATTTTAGAAATATAATGCGGCAACACTTTATTTACTACTTTATTAACACGAGTATTTGTACTACTCAACACTTAGCGATGTTAACACTTCTATATTTTAAATCACACTGACTCGCTGAGCTCTGGCAGCGCCTTTATATAGCAAAAATGACGTCGTCTGGTAACCTCGCGAAACTTCTGGGCATGGTGGTTGTATTTTACTTGGCATGGAGCCAAGGCACATCGATACTAGGTATACTCAATTTGCAACCCTGCAGAAAATATATGTAGTGGATTCGCCTTGATATGTATTTTGTTTGTGTGAAAAATTTTCGTTTGTCAAATGGACTTGACAACTAAAACATAAGAAAAATGGCGATACAGAAGAAAAAACAACACACACCAACAGACGCAAAATGAGAAAAATGTAAAGTGTTTATTTCAAGGTGTTTATTTATAAAATGTTTGTGCAGAAGCATGAGATTATTATTTACATATTCATTGCTGGATGGAATTGGTGCTTATAAGGGTAAGCTTTTGTAAATACATATAATAATATTCATATAAAAGTTCAATTTAATTAGTTCTGTCGGAGTTGATTCTGCATGTTGACTAGACTAAGGTTCACATATTTCCTGCTCTTATGAAAATTATTATTATTTACATATTTATTGCTGGATGGAATTGGTGCTTATAAGGGTAAGCTTTTGGAAATACATATAATAATATAAAATATATAAAAGTTCAATTTAATTAGTTCTGTCGGAGTTGATTCTGCAAGTTGACTGGACTAAGGTTCACATATTTCCTGCTCTTATGAAAGAATCGGACACAAATTTTGCATCTACAATTGCTATAAACAGCTCTAAACATGTCTCCGTCTAAACCTAAAGAAATGAAGTTGTTGCCACGCTCTAACAATCAAGAATTAATGTCATTGAACAATTCGTCTTTAGATGATGTGCCGGCAACATTTCAGCCAATTCTGGTGGTTTTACACAAGCCACAAAATGGCTATCAGTCTGCCAATTATACAGCACCCATAGCCAATCAAGCTATAAAAATTGTAAGAAAGCTAACCAAATCTACTGAAATCCATAATAATGGTGTACGTCCGAGGCAGCCTATAAACAATTTTCTTCAAAGAGAACAAGAACCCAGAATATGAGAACAACGGTGAATATAACTTATTTTTTATATAACAGTTTACGAAATATTTTTTTCTTGTTTTTCTACATATATGAATTCATTACGTGTTAATGCCATGGATACCGCATCTTTCGGCGCTTGGAGCAACGATCCCTCTCCCTTAAAGAATTTGCGCTTGCACACTGCACAAGCGCGCATTGTTTTATAAGTCCAGAAAATATACTTAAATAAAAACTATTGCTTTTAATAATAATAAGCAAAACAATTATATATTATATATATAAATAACTGTTGTTTTCTTAGCAATTTTCACAAAATTAATTTTTGTTTTTGAACTCTTCACAAATTTTCGTTTTGGCGCAAAGACTAAAAAGCAGATTTTGACAAGCGAGTTCAAGGCGAACTAAGGCGAAAGCAGAAGATTTTGACAAACGAGTTCAAGGCGAATTGTTTCAGCTGTTCGCCATTTTGCATATTAAGGTCACCTAGTATAGATGCGCCTTGACATGGAGCTATATACGTGTGTTTGTATAGATGACAATGCTGACTTGTTTGTTTTGCTTATGGTAACTATGTGTGGTTTTATGTATGAGTGTTCTGTGTGTTTTGCCTATGGTAACTATGAGTGGTTGTATGGATGCGTGTTCTGTGTGTTGTGTGGTTTTGTTTCTTCTTCTGCTATGTGTATATGGTTGTGTAAACTTGTGAACCTGTTTAGCTTTATTAGCAGCGAATACTTACTTGCATACGAGATCATTAAGAATAACATCTCTTAGCATTTATGTTGCTAGGTTTTTCGTTGTTGTTGTTTACACTTATTATTGGCACAGCCTCGAATGATCATATGATGATAATGGAAAAAAGACAATAGAACTGCGTTTTCTAGATTCTTGTCGGTTTATGCCATCAAGTTTAGAAAAACTAGCTAGCTACCTGTTTGATGATGATTTATCAACTGTGAAATCAATTTATCAAAATCATAATGAAACACAGCTACCACCCCGATCGAGTTTCTTTAATAAACTTACTAGTAAGTCGTGTAGTGTAGATGATTATGAACATGCTGAAATAGTTTGGAATACATTTCAATATAATATAATAGACTGTCTTCTATTATATTTAAAAGTAGATGTTTTATTACTTTCTGATGTATTTGAGAATTTCCGTAAAGTTTGTAAGAAAATTTACAATTTAGATCCTTGCCAATATTATACTACTCCGGGCTTATCTTGGGATGCAATGTTGAAAACAACTGAAATAGAGCTGGAATTGTTCACAGATATTAACATGTACAATATCGTTGTGCGAGGTATTAGAGGGGGTATCGTTCAGTGTAGTAAACGACATTCTATAGCTAATAATAAATACGTTAGTGATTATGATTCTACTAAAGAATCAAATTATCTAATATATTTAGATGTAAATAATTTATATGGTTATGCAATGTCGCAATACTTTCCCTATAAAAATTTTAAATGGATAGAAAATGTTGAAAATTTTAATGTAAATAGTATAGGAGAAAATTTGGATATATACTGGAAGTAGACTTGGAATATCCAACTACATTACACGACTATCATAATGATTTTCCCTTTTGTGCAGAAAACAAAAAAATTTAAAGTATGAAACAGCGAAAATTAATTACAGATTTAAACCATAAAACCAATTATATTATACATTATCGCAACCTTCAACAATGTCTTCAACATGGTTTGATTTTAAAGAAAATTCATAGAATTCCTCAATTTAATCAGTCAGATTGGTTGAAAAATATATTGATTTAAATAATCATCATAGAACATTAGCTAAGAACACATTTGAAAAAAATTTTTTTAAATTAATAAAAAACGCTGTATATGGTAAGACTATGGAAAACGTTGATAACCTCCGCAACAGCTCGTACTGGCCCGCCGCTACACTCCAGGTTATGCATTTTGTCCTCTAGAGCATGCCATTTCTCTTCGAACTCCTTTGCATGCTGCTCCAGCTCTGAGAATTTATTCTCAATAGAATCCACCCTCCTGTTAATGGCTTCAGAAACCTCTACCAGGGTCTCGTTCATGGCTTTATTTGACTCCTGTATTTCGGCTACTAGCTTTTCCTGCACCTGCTGAGAGTTCTGTTTTATTTCAGTTATTTCGGCAACAAGCTTGTCCTGCATCTGCTGAGAATTTTGTTTTATTTCACTTATTTTGGCGACAAGCTTGTCACTGCTTACCCTTGATGCCTCCTGCATCTGCTGAGAGTTTTGTTTTATTTCACTTATTTCGGCTACAAGCTTTTCCTGCATCTGCTGAGAATTCTGTTTTATTTGGATCATCATAGCAGCGAACATTGAATTTATGTCCATGCTGCTGGTCGTGGCAGGAGGGCATACCTGCACATCGTCCTTGTCCTCAAACTCGTAAGTCCCGATGTCCATGCCGCGATTCTTAAACTCATCTATCAGCCTCTTCTGCAGCTCAGCCTTGTTACCTGCAGTTGGCAATTCCAGCTTACTGAGCTCCTTTTTCAGCTGTTCAACTTTTAGCTCATCAAATTTCATGATTATTTATTTTAGTTTTATAATGTCCTTTTTTTCCTTAAATTGCAATGTCCTTTTAAATTTTTTTCGCAATCCCACTTCTGACACCAATTGTTACGTTCTTACACCTTTTCGTAAAAACGGTTTTATTACTTATCCTTCAAGGATTCGTTTTATTGCATGAAATTAAAACACGGACAAATTAATTTCAGAAATAAAATGCGGCAACACTTTATTTATTATTTTATTAACACGAGTATTTGTACTACTCAACACTTAGCGATGTTAACACGTCTATATTTGAAATCACTCTAACTCTCGCTGAGCTCTGGCAGCGCCTTTATATAGCAAAAATGACGTCGTCTGGTAACCTCGCGAAACTTCTGGGCATGGTGGTTGTATTTTACTTGACATGGAGCTATATACGTGTGTTTGTATACATGACAATGCTGACTTGTTTGCTTTGCTTATGGTGACTATGTGTGGTTGTATGTATGAGTGTTCTGTGTGTTTTGCCTATGGTAACTATGAGTGGTTGTATGGATGAGTGTTCTGTGCGTTGTGTGGTTTTGTTTCTTCTTCTGCTATGTGTATATGGTTGTGTAAACTTGTGAACCTGTTTAGCTTTATTAGCAGCGAATACTTGCATACAAGATCATTAAGAATAACATCTCTTAGCATTTATGTTGCTAGGTTTTTCGTTGTTGTTGTTTACACTTATTAGTGGCACAGCCTCGAATGATCTTGTATATTCTGGAGTATTCCATTTCCGTTAATTTGAATATTGTCTATATAATGTTGACCAGGGTTGTAATATTTTGACAACTATAGATTAATTGGCAGTGCTGCCAAGTACATATAGCCACATTGTCGTTTTATTTAAATCTATTTCTAATCTTTGTAACACTGCCGCCCACTTAAGCCTGTTCGACCCGAATAGGCATACAATCACCTCTTCCATAGTGCGCCAATCGTTCGAGATGTACTATCTTCATTTTCGACCTTGGACTACTATGCCTCTGTACCCGGTATACAACGTCATTCACTCTCTTAATCACTTTATACGGGCCATCCCAGTGAGTCTGTAATTTTGGGGACAAGCCTTTCTTCCGTTGTGGGTTATAAAGTAGAACCAATTGTCCTTCCATAAGTCCCTCTGAATTTTCTGCGCGGTCATACCTAGCCTTCATCTTGTCACTGACCATCTTGATTCTATTACGCACGAACTCATGCAGTTCGTTTAAGTCCTTCTTCTCTTGGGACGTAATAGCTCCTTCTTCTACAGTTGGCTTAACACCAAATTCCAAATCACCAGGTAGTTTTAATTCCGTCCCGAAGATAATTTTGGCTGGCATTCTCGATGTTGAGTCGTGTACAGCTGACCTATATGCCATCAAAAATTTGGGAATGTGCTCGTCCCAATCCCTCTGATGGTTGCTTACTACTTTTCGTAGGTACTCTTCTAAGGTGCGATTGAACCTTTCTACCATGCCATTAGACTGTGGATGCAACGGCGTCGTTCTGGTTTTTTTATCCCATATAACTCGCACATTTCCCTGAATATGGCAGACTCGAAATTCCTTCCTTGGTCGGAATGTAATTCTATTGGGACACCATAGCGACATACCGAGTTGTTGACGAATGCATTTATAACTGTCTTTGCTTCCTGGTTAGGTATAGCATATACCTCTGGCCATTTACTGAATAGTCCATTACCACAAGTACATAACGATTTATGGCTTCAGTGACGGGAAAGAGACCTGCTACATCCATTGCGATCCGCTCGAATGGTGCTCCTCAGTTGTATTGTTGTAGCTGTCCCCGGCTTCTTCTTACTGGGCCTTTGGCTGCTATGCACTGTGGGCAGTTTGCTATCCAGTCGGCTACGGCTTGTTGACATCCAACCCAATAAAAAGGCTGCTTCAGTTTCTCAAGTGTTTTTGTTACTTCAAGATGACCGCCACTGGGTCCATTATGAAACTTTTGTAAAACTTTACTTATCTTGGAGTATGGCACAACTATTAAATTTGAAGTTGTTTTGCCATCTACACTTTCCCATACGCGGTATAAACACCCTTTTATTACCTTGAGGCTGTTTCACTGAGCCCAATAAGATTTGGCGAGTGGGCTTTCAGCCCAAATTTCATTCCGGGATGGTCGTCTGTCCTCTTCTTTGGCCGCTATAATTTTCCTTAGTATGCCGTCGTCCCTCTGTGCCGCTGACCAGTCTTCATCAGGGCCGATGTGCATTAGCCGAACATCCACAACGCATTCCTTTTGCTCGGCTCTAACACAATGTTTACACTCTAAACAGCAGGGTCTTCTCGAAAGAGCATCCGCATTGTTATGCTTTGTGCCCCTTCTATGCCCAATGCTGAAGTCGTAGCTCTGCAGGCGCTTAATCCACCTTGCCAGTTGCTCTTCAGGATTTTTTAACTACAATAGCCATCTCAGGGCAGGATGGTCGGTCCTTAATGTAAAGTGTTGACCATACAGGTACTTATGGTAATGTGTAATGCATTCCAGTACCGCCAGAAGCTCACGTCGTGTCACACAGTACTTCCTCTCAGGTTTTGAGAGTACACGGCTATAGTACCCTATGACCTTCTCAGTGCCATAAACTACTTGGGATAGCACACCCCCTATGCCATAATCCCTCGCATCAGTATCCAGCATACATTTTTCCCCAGCTATGGGATACGCTAGCACTGGTGACGTACATAATAGTTCTTTGAGTTTCTGGAGTGCATTTTCCTGTGGCTCGCCCCAATGGTATGGTCTCGACTTCTTTGTCAGCTCATGCAGACTTGCAGCTACACTGGCAACATTCGGCACAAAACGTCTGTAGTATGTACAAAGGCCCAAAAAGCTGCGCAATTCATGAAGATTTTTAGGTTGATGCCAGCCCCTTACTGCTTTTATTTTATCTTCATCTGTTGAGATTCCGTCTGCTGTAACACGATGCCCCAAATACTTTACTTCTTTCTGGAACAATGCACATTTCTTCAAGCTGAGTTTCAATCCAGCTGAGGCTATCCGTTGAAGAACTTCTGCCATGTTTTTGAGGTGTTCATCAAAAGTTTTCCCCATCACGATAATGTCGTCTAATTATACCAAGCATGTCTTCCAGTGAAGTCCTATCAGTACCTTCTCCATTAGGCGTTCAAATGTGGCCGGAGCATTGCAGAGACCAAAGGGCATGACGTTGAACAGCCATAATCCGTTACCGACACTGAAGGCAGTTTTCTCCTTGTCTTTCTCTGCAATCTCCACTTGCCAATATCCACTTCGCAAGTCCAGCGTAGAGAACCATTTGGTACCAGCTAGCGTGTCCAAAGTGTCATCGATTCTGGGGAGCGGATAACTGTCCTTCTTGGCTATGTCATTGAGCTTCCTGTAGTCTACGCAGAATCTAGTACTGCCATCTTTCTTTTTAACTAAGACTACAGGCGAACTCCAAGTACCAGAAGATGGCTCAATTACGCCATCACGCTCCATTTCACTTACAAGCTCTTTTACTTTATCTCGCTTTGCTAGGGGTACGCTTCTGGGTGGCTGTTTAATCGGAATAGCTTCGCCTGTGTTAATTTCATGTTTAACCAATGCAGTTGTACCCTCTCTTTGGCTTCCCATGGCGAAGATACTGGCATGCCTTTTTAGTAACTGTTTGGCTTTATTTTTGTCTGTCGCTGATAGACCTGCTACCCATTTCTCTACGTATTCCTCATATTGTTCACGTTCTTTTGCGGACAAAACAGTAGGCTCTATCTTCTTCTCGAAGTTTATTATTGCCTCTGCTGGAATACATTGGCCAACATCGGAATTTTCTTTGATGACTTTTTCATGGTCTGACAAGCTAAGCACTATTACAGGGACTATTCCTCCTTTACTAGTTTTCACTAGAGCTTTCGCTGTTATACGCTCTCTCTTTAGATCTGCTGGTTCTACAACCCACAACCGATTGTCCTCACAATCTCCCTCCATCCGCGCCCATATGACTGTTTCAGACTGCGGCGGTAACGTCTGACCCTCCAAATAATCAGCTGTAGTCCCATATGTAGATTAATGCCATGATTAATCATAAAATCGGCTCCAATAATAACCTCATCGGCAATATCGGCAACAATAAACACATGTCTCACGTTGATGTTGGCTATAGTCACCTTCACTTCAATCTTACCATAGACAGTGGCAGGCTCTCCAGTAGCTGTACGTAGCCGTGTATTGCTTAACCGCTCGCATTTCCCCTTTACTATATCGGGCCTTATTATTGACTGCGATGCCCCTGTGTCTATGGTAAGTACGTGCTTTTCCCCGTTGATGTGTCCGGACGCAGTGAGGTTGCTATTTTTCTGCTGCATCACTGATATGGAGATTGTGGGGCCCTCGTTTGTGAGAGCTAGCTCTTTCCAATCAGTGCTAGCTCGTTTTAGTTTAACGGGGACTCTTGCGATGTTGTTTGGTTCACCCGTTTGCTGTTTCTTGGTGGCGAAACAGATCTACCTTTCTTCCTTGGTGCTTTGCAGCTGCGCTGAAAATGACCGATCTTTCCGCAGTTAAAGCACTTTTCTTTGATAGCCTTCTCTGCCAGCAGTTGTCGCATTGCCTCCTTAACGCTAGCAACTAGGTTGTTATCCTCCTCAGACAAAACCTCCACATTCCGCACTTTACATATCTGTGGCTTGAAAACCATCCTTGCAGTCTCTTGAGCCAGCGCAAATGAAACAGTTTCAGCGAAAGTGGATTTCTGCGTAGCGCACACCGCCAGCTTAACATCAGAGTCGCGAATGCCGTTAACGAAAGCCTCAGTTTTAAAGTGGTATAGGAAGGGGCGACTCTTGCCTGGATATGTGAGCTGCACTAAACGCTCGATTTCCATTGCGAAATCTTGTAGAGATTCGTTAGGCTTCTGAACTCTACATCGCAATTCCATTCTGTATAAATCGCGCTTGTGCTCACCACCATACTTGCGTTGCAATGCTGCCATTATTTCATTATAGTTGTTTCTGCTGTTTACTGGCACAGTCTCAAGTACCTCTGCGGCTGTACCCTTTAAGGACAAGATCAACTCTATGGACTTTTCTTCAGCATCCCATCCATTTCTGGTAGCAACCGTCTCGAACTGGAATTTGAAGATGCCTAATGGTACGCTGCCATCGAAGCATGGCGCTTTTATCCGCGCAGAAACCTCCGCAACTGCTCGTACTGGCCCACCACTACACTCCAGGCTATGCACTTTATCCTCTAGAGCATGTTATTTCTCTTCGAACTCCTTTGCATGCTGTTCCAGGCCACCGCTTTCTAGATGTTGGACTCTATCCGCCAGCTCTGAGAATTTATTCAATAGAATCCATCCTCCTGTTAATGGCTTCAGAAACCTCCACCAGGACCTCGTTCGTGGCTTTATTTGACTCCTGTATCTGCTGAGAGTTTTGTTTTATTTCATTTACTTCATCAACAAGCTTGTCCTGCATCTGCTGAGTTTCGGATAAAAGCTTTTCCTGCATCTGCCGAGAGTTCTGTTTTATTTCGATCATCATAGCAGCGGACATTGAATTTATGTCCATGCTGCTGGTCGTGGCAGGAGGGCATACCTGCACATCGTCTTTGTCCTCAAACTCGTATATCCCGATGTCCATGCCGCGATTCTTAAACTCATCTATCAGCCTCTTCTGCAGTTCAGCTTACCGAGCTCCTTTTTCAGCTGTTCAACTTTTAGCTCATCAAGTTTCATGATTATTTATTTTAAATTTATAAAGTCCTTTTTTTCCCTTAAATTGCAATGTCCTTTTAATTATTTTTGCAATCCCACTTCTGACACCAATTGTTACGTTTTTAGACCTTTTCGTAAAAACGGTTTTATTACTTATCCTTCAAGGATTCGTTTTATTGCATCAAATTAAAACACGGACAAATTTATTTTAGAAATATAATGCGGCAACACTTTATTTACTACTTTATTAACACGAGTATTTGTATTACTCAACACTTAGCGATGTTAACACTTCTATATTTTAAATCACACTGACTCGCTGAGCTCTGGCAGCGCCTTTATATAGCAAAAATGACGTCGTCTGGTAACCTCGCGAAACTTCTGGGCATGGTGGTTGTCTTTTACTTGGCATGGAGCAAAGGCACATCGATACTAGGTATACTCAATTTGCAACCCTGCAGAAAATATATGTAGTGGATTCGCCTTGATATTTATTTTGTTTGTGTAAAAAATTTTCGTTTGCCAAATGGACTTGACAACTAAAACATAAGAAAAATGGCGATACAGAAGAAAAAACAACACAGCCACCAACAGACGCTAAATGAGAAAAATGTAAAGTGTTTATTTCATAAAATGTTTGTGCAGAAGTATGAAATTATTATTTACATATTCATTGCTGGATGGAATTGGTGCTTATAAGGGTAAGCTTTTGTAAATACATATAATAATATTCATATAAAAGTTCAATTTAATTAGTTCTGTCGGAGTTGATTCTGCATGTTGACTAGACTAAGGTTCACATATTTCCTGCTCTTATGAAAATTATTATTATTTACATATTTATTGCTTATAAGCAATTTATAATTGCTTATAAGGGTAAGCTTTTGAAAATACATATAATAATATAAAATATATAAAAGTTCAATTTAATTAGTTCTGTCGGAGTTGATTCTGCAAGTTGACTGGACTAAGGTTCACATATTTCCTACTCTTATGAAAGAATCGGACACAAATTTTGCATCTACAATTGCTATAAACAGCTCTAAACATGTCTCCGTCTAAACCTAAAGAAATGAAGTTGTTGCAACGCTCTAACAATCAAGAATCAATAACATTGAACAATTCGTCTTTAGATGATGTGCCGGCAACATTTCAGCCAATTCTGGTGGTTTTACACAAGCCACAAAATGGCTATCAGTCTGCCAATTATACAGCACCTATAGCCAATCAAGCTATAAAAATTGTGAGAAGGCTAACCAAATCTACTGAAATCCATAATAATGGTGTACGTCCGAGGCAGCCTATAAAAAATTTTCTTCAAAGAGAGCAAGAACCCAGAATACGAGAACAACGGTGAATATAACTTATTTTTTATATAACAGTTTACGAAATATTTTTTTCTTGTTTTTCTACATATATGAATTCATTACGTGTTAATGCCATGGATACCGCATCTTTCGGCGCTTGGAGCAACGATCCCCCTCCCTTAAAATATACTTAAATAAAAACTATTGCTTTTAATAATAATAAGCAAAACAATTATATATTATATATATAAATAACTGTTGTTTTCTTAGCAATTTTCACAAAATTAATTTTTGTTTTTGAACTCTTCACAAATTTTCGTTTTGGCGCAAAGACTAAAAAGCAGATTTTGACAAGCGAGTTCAAGGCGAACTAAGGCGAAAGCAGAAGATTTTGACAAACGAGTTCAAGGCGAATTGTTTCAGTTGTTCGCCATTTTGGATATTAAGGTCACCTAGTATAGATGCGCCTTGACATAAAGCTATATACGTGTGTTTGTATAGATGACAATGCTGACTTGTTTGTTTTGCTTATGGTAACTATGTGTGGTTGTATGTATGAGTGTTCTGTGTGTTTTGCCTATGGTAACTATGAGTGGTTGTATGGATGCGTGTTCTGTGTGTTGTGTGGTTTTGTTTCTTCTTCTGCTATGTGTATATGGTTGTGTAAACTTGTGAACCTGTTTAGCTTTATTAGCAGCGAATACTTGCATACAAGATCATTAAGAATAACATCTCTTAGCATTTATGTTGCTAGGTTTTTCGTTGTTGTTGTTTACACTTATTAGTGGCACAGCCTCGAATGATCTTGTATATTCTGGAGTATTCCATTTCAGGTTCACATATTTCCTGCTCTTATGAAAATTATTATTATTTACATATTTATTGCTTATAAGCAATTTATAATTGCTTATAAGGGTAAGCTTTTGAAAATACATATAATAATATAAAATATATAAAAGTTCAATTTAATTAGTTCTGTCGGAGTTGATTCTGCAAGTTGAGTGGACTAAGGTTCACATATTTCCTACTCTTATGAAAGAATCGGACACAAATTTTGCATCTACAATTGCTATAAACAGCTCTAAACATGTCTCCGTCTAAACCTAACCCTCTGAATTTGCTGCGCGGTCATACCTAGCCTTCATCTTGTAACTGACCATCTTGATTCTATTACGCACGAACTCATGCAGTTCGTTTAAGTCCTCCTTCTCTTGGGACGTAATAGCTCCTTCTTCTACAGTTGGCTTAACACCAAATCACCAGGTAGTTTTAATTCCGTCCCGAAGATAATTTTGGCTGGCGTTCTCGATGTTGAGTCGTGTACAGCTGACATATATGCCATCAAAAATATGGGGATGTGCTCGTCCCAATCCCTCTGGTTGCTTACTACTTTCCGTAGGTACTCTTCTAAGGTGTGATTGAACCTTTCTACCATGCCATCAGACTGTGGATGCAACATTTCCCTGAATATGGCAGACTCGAAATTCTTTCCTTGGTCGGAATGTAATTCTATTGGGACACCATAGTAATATACCCAGTTGTTGACGAATGCATTTAGAACTGTCTTTGCTTCCTGGTTAGGTATAGCATATACCTCTGGCCATTTACTGAAATAGTCCATTACCACAAGTACATAACGATTTCCGGCTTCAGTGACGGGAAAGGGACCTGCTACATCCATTGCGATCCGCTCGAATGGTGCTCCTGAGCCACTAGGTCCATTATGAAACTCCTGTAAAACTTTACTTATCTTGGAGTATGGCACAACTATTAAATTTGAAGTTGTTTTGCCATCTACACTTTCCCATACGCGGTATAAATACCCTTTTATTACCTTGAGGCTGTTCCACTGAGCCCAATAAGATTTGGCGAGTGGGCTTTCAGCCAAAATTTCATTCCGGGATGGTCGTCTGTCCTCTTCTTTGGCCGCTATAATTCTTTTTAGTATGCCGTCGTCCCTCTGTGCCGCTGACCAGTCTTCATCAGGGCCGATGTGCATTAGCCGAACATCAACAACGCCTTCCTTTTGCTCGGTTCTAACACAATGTTTACACTCTAAGCAGCAGGGTCTTCTTGAAAGAGCATCCGCATTGTTATGTTTTGTGCCCTTTCTATGCTCAATGCTGTTTCTTGGTAGCGAAATAGATCTACCTCTCTTCCTTGAGGTCTTACAGCTGTGCTAAAAATGACCGATCTTTCCGCAGTTAAAGCTCTTTGGTAGCATTTTCTGCCATCAGTTGTCGCATTGCCTCCTTAACGCTAGCAACTAGGTTGTTATCCTCCTCAGACAAAACCTCCACACTCCGCACTCTACCTCTTTTCTTTGATGCTTTGCAGCTGCGCTGAAAATTACCGATCTTTCCGCAGTTAAAGCACTTAGGCTTTTCTTTGGTAGCATTTTCTGCCAGCAGTTGTCGCATTGCCTCCTTAACGCTAGCAACTAGGTTGTTATCCTCCTCAGACAAAACCTCCACATTCCGCACTTTACATATCTGTGGGTTGAAAACCATCCTTGCAGTCTCTTGAGCCAGCGCAAATGAAACAGTTTCAGCGAAAGTGGATTTCTGCGTAGCGCACACCGCCAGCTTAACATCAGAGTCGCGAATGCCGTTAACGAAAGCCTCAGTTTTAAAGTGGTCCAGGAACGGGTGACTCTCGGCTGGATATGTGAGCTGCACTAAACGCTCGATTTCCATTGCGAAATCTTGTAGAGATTCGTTAGGCTTTTGAACTCTACATCGCAATTCCATTCTGTATAAATCGCGCTTGTGCTCACCACCATACTTGCGCTCCAATGCTCCCATTATTTCATTATAGTTGTTTCTGCTGCTTACTGGCACAGTCTCAAGTACCTCTGGGGCTGTACCCTTTAAGGACAAAATCAACTCTATGGCCTTTTCTTCAGCATCCCATCCATTTCTGCTAGCAACCGTCTCGAACTGGAGTTTGAAGATGCCTAATGGTACGCTGCCGTCGAAGCATGGCGCTTTTAGCCGCGCAGAAACCTCCGCAACTGTTCGTACTGGCCCGCCGCTACACTCCAGGTTATGCACTTTGTCCTCCTGAGCATGCAATTTCTCTTCGAACTCCTTTGCATGCTCCTCCAGCTCTGAGAATTTATTCTCAATAGAATCCCCCCTCTTGTTAATGGCTTCAGAAACCTCTACCAGGGTCTCATTCGTGGCTTTATTTGACTCCTGTATTTCGGCTACAAGTTTTTCCTGCATCTGCTGAGAGTTCTGTTTTATTTCAGTTATTTCGGCTACAAGCTTATCACTGTTGATCCTTGATGCCTCCTTCATCTGCTGAGAGGTTTGTTTTATTTCAGTTATTTCGGCTACAAGCTTGTCACTGTTGATCCTTGATGCCTCCTGCATCTGCTGAGAGTTTTGTTTTATATCAGTTATTTCGGCTACAAACTTGTCCTGCATCTGCTGAGAGTTTTGTTTTATTTCACTTTGTGCATCACTGATTCCTTTTATCTGGTCGTGGCAGGAGGGCATACCTGCACATCGTCTTTGTCCTCAAACTTGTATGTCCCGATGTCCATGCCGCGATTCTTAAACTCATCCATCAGCCTCTTCTGCAGTTCAGCCTTGTTACCTGCAGTTGGCAATTCCAGCTTACTGAGCTCCTTTTTTAGCTGTTCAACTTTTAACCCATCAAATTTCATGATTATTTATTTAAATTTTTTTTATGTCCTTTCTTTTCTTAAATTGCAATGTCCTTTTAATTATTTTTGCAATCCCACTTCTGACACCAATTGTTACGTTTTTAGACCTCTTCGTAAGAACGTTTTTATTACTGATCCTTCAAGGATTCGTTTAATTGCATCAAATTAAAACACGGACAAATTAATTTTAGAAATATAATGCGGCAACACTTTATTTATTACTTTATTAACACGAGTATTTGTACTACTAAACACTTAGCGATGTTAACATATCTATATTTGAAATCACACTCACTCGCTGAGCTCTGGCAACGCCTTTATATAGTAAAAATAACGTCGTCTGGTAACTTCGCGAAACTTCTGGGCATGGTGGTTGTACTTTACTTAACATGTAGCTATATACGTGTGTTTGTATACATTACATTAGGACTTTCCAGCAAACTAATCATTATGTTAGTTTTTCCACAATTTGAAGGACCAACTATTATTGCTCGAATAGAATTTGGTAACAAGGAACTATGTCTTATATTTTACTGTCATTTGAACAAATATCAGCATTACGAACTAAAATATTTTTATTTTGTTTTATGAAGCGCATTTTAATAACTACTTGCTAAACTTGCAAACAATATCTTTTATTGTAGATTAAATTAATATGGTTGTACTTTATAACAAAAATTTTAGTCACAAACAAACTATCGTTGGAGAAGGTTTACTAAATAAAGCAATAAATTCTCTACCTTTTGAATTACATCTTCCTGGATACCAGTATTGTGGACCTGGCACAAGATTACAAAAGCGTTTAGATAGAGGAGATAAAGGAATTAACTTATTGGATGCTGCTTGCAAAAATCACGATATTGCTTACTCGAAAAATAAAGACTTAAACAGCAGACATCAAGCTGACAAAATTCTTGAAAATACGGCTTGGGAAAGAGTTCTTTCAAAAGATAGTGATCTTGCAGAAAAAACATTTTCATATATAGTCACCAACGCAATGAAAGCAAAAACTAAACTTGGTATGGGTGTTGAAGCAAAGAAAAGGAATACAGTGAAAAGACCATCACCACGAATTCGTATAAATGACAAAAATCTGTTTCATAAAACAATTAAATCAGCAAAAAAGATATTGAAGAAGGAAAAACCACAAGATATTAATTCAGCCATTAAGATTGCTCGTAAAGGTATCAGTAAATCTCTTAAGGGGAAAAAAGCTCGTGTTATAATACCGCGTATTATAAATGTTCCAAAAATTTGTGGTTTTTTGCCCATAATACCGATTCTAACTGCTCTAGGTGCACTTGGTAGTCTAGCAACTGGAGGTGCCGCTATAGCTAAAGCTGTAAATGCAACAAAGAATGCAAAAAAACAACTTGAGGAAGCCACCAGACACAATAAGGCAATGGAGTCTATTGCTGTGGGAGAAGGACTGTACCTTAAACCATATAAAAACGGTTATGGACTTGTTTGTAAAGATCATTCAAAAAACTATTAGAAATGCTACCCAACAGACCATTATCAGAATTTGATCTAAGAAAATTTTCAAAATATATTCCACACTTTAGAGGAGTTTATATGTTGGATTCACTACCAAAACGACCAAAGACTATAGAGTGTGATGAAACATGTATATGATGATCACGTTGCTAGCGACATGAACTTTGAAATGTTTCAACGAATTTGTAGAGAATGTTGGAAGGAAAAATACGGATTTTTGGTGATAAGTAAAGATAATGAACTAAACAATGGTCGTTATAGAAATTCATTTGATTACTTCATCATAATATAATTTACTGTTCATCAAATGCACCCTGCAGTATTTAATCTGACTTCAAACTTTATACATGTGATTATTGTAACTGATCAGATAAGCAGATCTGATACCTGATAAACTGACCTGATACCTGATAAACTGACCTGATACCTGTTAAACTGACCTGATAAGCTGGTCTGATACCTGTTAAACTGACCTGATAAGCTGGTCTGATACCTGATAAACTGACCTGATAAGCTGATCTGGTACCTGATAAACTGACCTGATAGCTGTTAAACTGACCTGATAACCTGATCTGCTTCCTATTGAACTGACCTGATAGCTAAAATGAATGAACAAATTCTTAAAGACTTGGTGGCAACAAGAAATATCTTGAAGAAAAAGCTTCGTAGTATAAAAACTGGTGAAATAGATACACATCAGCAATTAACAGATACATTCAAGCCTATCACAGAACCTTTAAAAGAATTTATCAATAGCTCTAAATACGTTGGTAGACCAGTTAAAAAAGAACCGAGTGATAAGGAAACTGGAATTGATGACAATGAAAGTTTTCATCCTCAGAACTCAACAATAAAATTGGAAACGAGTACGCCCAAGAAACTAAGTGAAGAAAAAATTTTTAAGCAATCTAATAGTAAAAGTAGCAGTAATTAAGATGAAGATGACTTTTACTCACAAAATTCGAATAATGAAGAAAGTTATTCTGACTTATCACTATTGCAATCGAGAAACGAACTAGATACTAACTATGGTCCACATAAAGATAATAATAACGAATGGAGATTTGGTAATAGCACCATCGAGTTAAATCAAGATAAGATACAGGTTGGGGGACAAATATGGACGCTCACGCCAGGACTTTTTTCTTTAATGTTTCATAAAGCACCAAAAAACTATGATAAATTCGAGCTTGAAATCTATAAAAAATATTACTTGCTACCAATGCCCACAGGAGAGGCTATAAGTCTGATGGTCAAATCAAAGGGAGCATAGCCCATAAGTACAAACATATTATTGGAAAACTTTTCAAAGGAGACAATCATACAGGCTCATCAGATGTAACAAAAAGTAATTATTTAGGAAGGGGTTTGATGCAGTTTAACCCTAATAATCCAAACTATATATACTGGGATGATCCAAACGAGTTGGTAGATCGACTTAGACTACTGCTTGCATCACAGTCTGCAGGCCATACTAATCACAACAACGAAATTGTCTCAATTATTGAAGAACTACGTGAAGCTAATATAATTGTATAAACTATATACATACATAGATTTTATATAAAACATGTCCGTTGATAAATTTGGGCATTATATTAACGATAGAAGTGAAGTAATTTCAACCAAAAATGCGCCTAAGTTGTTGGGCTTCTTTATGGATACGAACAAAAACATTGATGTCCAATACAAGAGAATCAAAAATGTTGCAAATGCTGTGGAGGAAAACGATGTTATCAGTAAATTGTTTCTGCAAACTGATTTCAAAAAACAGCAACAAGAAGTAGCTTTCCAGTTGAAATGGGAAATTATTCCTTAGACAATAGAAATTATCGATTTTTGCTAACTGTAATTGATACATTCTCAAAATTTGCTTGGGCAGTACCTTTGAGAAGAAAGAATGCATTCGAAACAACTCAGGCAATGGAGAATATTTTCAAATTGGGACGAATACCGAAAAACTTGCAAACAGACGATGGTAAAGAATTTTTCAATAAACATTTCAGTCAGTTGATGAATAAATACAATATTAATCACTACTCAACATATAGCACTATGAAAGCCTCAATAGTAGAACGATTCAATAGAACATTAAAAGGAATGATGTGGAAGGAATTTAGCTTAAATGGTTCATATAATTGGATTGATATGTATAGAGATTTACTTGATGCATACAATAGAAAAATTCATCGCACCATTAAAATGTCACCGATTAAAGTAAATTCAACAAATGAAAAACAGCTTTTAAACACAGTATACAGTCATTTAAAGATATATAAAATGTCAAAATTTAATGCAGGAGATCATGTACGCATAAGCAAATATAAAAACATTTTTGAAAAAGGTTATACTCCGAATTGGACAACAGAAATCTTTACAATTAAAAGAGTACAAAATACATATCCTACAACATATATATTAGAAGACTATCGCGGAAATCCTATTAAAGGTGGATTCTATGAAGAAGAACTTTCAAAAACCAGATATCCTAATACATACCTAGTTGAAAAGGTTCTCAAAACTAAAGGACATAAGGTGTTTGTCAAGTGGCTGGGCTTTGGTAATGAGCACAATTCTTGGATAAGCAAAGATGAGATATTGTAAATGGAAGAATACAATAAATAAACAACAACAAAAACAACAACAATGGCATCAATATTTAATTTAGTTTAAAATAAGTAAATAAACAATAAATACGAAACTGCTTCTTATAAATCATACTGTGTGTTTAACCTCATTTATTTACAATCAAACAGTCACAATGTCAATAACATTGACTCTGAGCTCCAATTCATCAGAGCTATCTGCTAATTATTTTCCTCCTATTGATTTAAACGGAACCTATGAATGTGCTCTAACTGATTTTCATTCATACAACAGTATCCCGAATGTGGATGTCTACAACAATATATTTTATATCGGTGAACTTGTAATTGAAATACCGATCGGATCTTATGAATTAAATGATATAGTTGACTATATAGAAGAACAATACAAACGATATAGACCAGAAAACAAAATTTTGATTGAAGCCAATAACAATACAATGCAAGTCAAAGTCAGCAGCTCTAAAGAACCAATATATTTTAATAAAGAAAATACAATAGGTAGACTTTTAGGATTCAATAGCAGAATATTAACGCCAAACAAAGAACATTACTCTGATCTTCCAGTGAATATCTTTAAGGTGAATCTCTTGAGGATTGAAAGCAGTATTGTGGTTAATACTTATATGAATAATTCTAAAGCTCATACACTACATGAATTTCCGATTAATGTGCCGGCTGGATATAAAATAGTTGAGATTCCCAAAAATCTTATTTATTTGCCAGTAAACTCCAGAGAGATAAGTTCACTAGCTCTTCGCGTGGTTGATCAAAACGGCGACTTAATTAACTTCAGAGGTGAGGAAATTACAATACGAATACATTTAAGGACAACTAAATAATGATAATATACAACACGAGTATATCAAAGAATACTACAGCAACATCTAATTCTCAAACGTTACAATCTAAGCAACAATTGAAAAGATCTGTTCGTCAAAAATCGCTTACAGCAGCAAACAAGAGTTTTCTCAAGTCACTGAACTTTAAATTGAAAACAAAATGAGTTCAATAATAGACGTTTTAGATAAACCAATATCTGACGAAAATATTATCAAAAAGGATTATCACACTTACATACCATACCTTCAGTCTTTTAACAACAACGATGAAATAAGAATTTCAATACAAAACCAAGATCTATATGTGTTACCCAGTGAAAGCTATATATATGTGGAAGGACTTGTTGTAGACGAAAAAACATCGAAATCTACACCCAACTTTCAGTTGAAAAATAATTTTGTTGCATATCTCTTTGATGAAATCCGCTATGAACTGAATGGTATTGAAATTGATCATACAAGATATTTGGGAGCCACCAGTACCATAAAAAATTTGGTTTCTTTATCACCTACGGAAAGCGTTGTGTTGCAAAATGCTGGATGGAATAAACTTGATAAAATAGATCTTCAAAATGGAAATTTTAATTTCTATGTACCACTCAAACTTCTTTTAGGATTCGCTGAGGACTACAATAAAGTTTTATTAAATGGTAAACATGAATTGATACTCTTGCGTAATAAGAACGATGAAGATCTTGTACACTCGAATGTTTCCACCGAGAAAGCAAAACTTACAATTTCACTAATATCATGGAGAATTCCACATGTTCAATTATCTGATCATAGTAAATTGAATATGATCAAAATACTTAATAATGGTGCTGCTATACCAATGGCATTCCGTAGTTGGGATTGTCATATGAATCCACACCTTAATACGGGAACCAATCACATATGGAATGTTAAACTGGCCGCTAATAAAGAACGCCCTCGTTTTGTCTTGATTGCCTTTCAACAAGAAAACAAGTTTGTTCATTGTGATCTTACTAACTTAAAAGTACATTTAAACTCAACATCTTACCCATATGACGATCTTAATATAAAATTCAAAAATGAGCGCTATGCGATTCTATATGATATGTATCTAAGATTCCAACAAAGCTACTACATGAAACAACCCCAACCTCTTCTAACAGGTCAAGAGTTTAAAAATAACGCTCCAATTATTGTAGTTGATGTCAGTCACCAAAACGAAACGCTCAATACCGGACCAATCGACATAAAAATTGAATTTGAAACAGCAACAAATATTCCAGCAAAAACATCAGCTTACTGCGTTCTTATTCATGACCGCATAATAGAATACATACCAATAAAAGGTCAAGTCCGGAAGCTCTTATAAATTAAATAACATGGATGGTGATATTGTTTTTGTAGACTTGCAAGGTTTCAAAACTAATTCAAATGACTTCATCGCAAAAGAACTAGCTGTAGTTTTCAGCAACAAGGAATGGTTCAATTTCATCATAAAACCTCCTTTTGATTTCGCATGTTTATCAGCCAAAAAACAGAGAGAAGCAGTTTGGTTAACAAAAAACTATCATCATATTAACTGGAATGATGGATCAGTCTCATTTCAAAGCGTTTGCAAGTTTTTAAAATCGAATATAAGAAATTCACAAATATATGTTAAGGGGGGAGAGAAGAAAAAATGGCTGGAAAAAATTATTCATCAAACAGTTTATAACATTGAAGACATTGGCTGCATTAATTTCAAACAAATGGAAACTAAGCATTCCATATATATCTATTGTAGCTATCACGACTATGGTGTTTGTGCCTTAAGGAATGCAATTTTACTTAAAAATGAAAGTGTTAACAAACTTTTAAATAAATGCTTATAAAAATTAAAATAAATGTCTTTTTATTTCAAACAAAAAACCTACATACATATTTATTTTTTTCAGAGAACACACAAACAAACATACACAATCGTTCATTCATTCATTCAAATGGTCAAGGGAATATTTGGGCACAAAGAATAAACGCTTATTATTTGTTTGTATGTATATGCGTAAATGAAATAAATTTGTAGATATTTATGTACGCATGAATATGTACACCTTATCACATTTTATACTGACCAGGAAAGCAAGAAAGCGGACTGTCATACAGACTCACCAATCGTCACACACACAGACTGTCTGACAGCCAGACATTCCAACCGCCACTCAGAACACAAAAAACACACACACTTAAACATAGCATAAATATTCATATTCTACAAAATACAGAAATCGCACCACCATCCAGATCCCCAAATAAAATCCATCGATGATCGTCATGTATAAAATAAACAAAACATCAGTTTCAATATTTATGCAATAGTAATTTTTTTTTTCACAACGTCTTCAAGATCAGAATAATCAAATTATTCCTCCAGACTCAAGCATTGCAAGCAAAAAAGTAAAAAAAAAAAAAAACACTGAATTGCTGGACGACAAATCTTAAGTAAACACACCAAATTTTAATAAGCAAAAAAATAAAAGAAAAAATCTCACTCCAGCAAGAAGGAACGAACCACAAACATTAAGGGTATCCATATATAACTACTACACTTTTTAAATAGTGTAATTCCTAAAAATGCTTCTAAATTTTTTTATTCACCAGGCGTACACAGTGTAAATGGACAGACAGAAATTCCCACGCTCACATACCGACGGACATGTATTCTCAAGGTCACATATGGACAGACACAAATTCCCACGCTCACATACCGACGGACATGTATTCTCAAGGTCACATATGGACAGACACAAATTCCCACGCTCACATACCGACGGACATGTATTCTCAAGGTCACATATGGACAGACACAAATTCCCACGCCTACCCCAACATTTTATTTAAAAAAAAACAACAATGTGAACGCCCCTACTAAACCGTGGGAAAAAATACACACACGAACACACACAAAATGAAATTTGAGAATTTTGGGAAATTTGAGAATTTTGGCAATTAAAATTGAAAAATTTCAAATTTAATTGCTGAAATTTAATATTTTTAATGGTCGCAGCACATACAGTTCCCTACTACTCAGATCCAACAACAAAACTACAGACGTGGAACAACCAATTAGTGGAGAAGCTGTTTAGTCAAAATATAATAGATGCTAGAGAAAAATATAAACTACTGACATCAGTAGCCACTGCTCCTAGAATATATGGACTCCCGAAAGTCCACAAAGAAGGTATGCCGCTAAGACCGATTTGTTCATCAATAATTCTCCATCTTACGGTCTATGCAAATACATAACTCAGATTTTGAAGAACATTACTAAGACATCAAATTATAATGTAAAGGACGCAGTAGAGTTTAAAAGAAAAATTTACCAAGAAACAGTTTCTCAAGAGGAGATATTAGTATTTCTGATGTGATATCACTTTTTCCAAGTATACCCGTCAATCTGGCAATCAATTTAATAAAGGACAAATGGGACAAAGTTTCCGAACATACAAATATACCTAAAGATCTGTTTGTGGACATTATTATGTTTTGTATAAAAGATAATAGGTATTTTAAGTATAACGACAAGATTTATGAAAAATTAAAAGGAATGCCTATGGGATCACCAGCTTCACCGGTGATTGCTGATATTATCATGGAAGAGCTACTAGACCGCAGCATAGAAAAACTAGACATAAGACCAGGGGCTCTAAGCAAATATATGGACGATTTGTTTTGTATCGTTAAGCGCAGTAGTGTAGATGAAACGCTAAAATGCTTAAATAATTTCCATCGAAGGATTAAATTTACGATAGAAGTAGAGAAAGATGGAAAGCTACCGTTTTTAGATGAATTAATTATAAGAGAAAATAATTTTTTAATAACTGATTGGTATCAAAAACCAACTGCGTCGGGGAGAATTATAAACTTCCATTCTAACCACCCAAAACACGTCAAAATAAATACTGCTAAGAACTTCGTCACAAGAGTTTTAAAAATAAGCAATAATAAATTTCACAACGAAAACTACAAAAAAATAAGAAAAATATTACTAAAAACAGCTTTTCATATCTCTTAATAATCAACATCATACGGGACACAATAAAGAATTTTAACAAAATACATACACCAAAATTGGAAAAGATTTACAAGTCGTTAACACACGTACCAGGTTTCTCAGACAGAATCACGCAATCTAATATCTACAACACTGATGACGTTAACATTGCTCTAAAAAACAAAAACACTTTAAACTCACTCTTTTCGAATACAAAAACAAAATTAGACAAGTTAGATATATATAATGTTATCTACAAAATACCTTACTATGGGGATGGCAAAAATGTATGTAAGAAAATATATGTAGGAACAACAAAATCAAAACTTAGGACAAGATTGGCTGCACACAAATCTAATTATAAAAATAGAAACGAACATTTGGAACGAAAAACTGCATTAGCAGCCCACTGTGCAATGCATGGTAGTAGTAGGATAATGTATGTGCGAGACCAATTAAAATTGTCAAATTTCGGCAATTAAATTTAAAATTTTGAAATTTTAATTGCCAAATTTTTGTTAATTGGTTTTTTTTTAGTAATTTGATACTTTAATGTGTGTGTGTATTTTCCCACGGTTAAATAGGGTGTTCACATTGTTGTTGTTTTTTTTTTATAATGTTGGGGTAGGCGTGGGAATTTGTGTCTTTCCATATGTGACCTTGAGAATACATGTCCGTCGGTATGTGAGCGTGGGAATTTGTGTCTGTCCATATGTGAGCGTAGGAATTCTGTCTCTCTATGTGTGCTATAGCCTAATAGAAAATAAGAAATTTTTAGGAACATTAGAAATTTTTTTTAGGAATTACACTATTTCAAAAGTGTTGTAGTTATATATGGATGGCCTTAATGTTTGTGGTTCGTTTCTTCTTGCTGGAGTAAGATTTCTTCTTTTATTTTTTGTTTGTTTTTAATTTTGGTGTGTGTTTACTTAAGACATTTTGTCCAGCAATTCAGTTATTTCTTTTTTGTTTGCAATGCTTGAGTCTGGGGGAATAATTTGATTATTCTGATCTTGAAGACGTTGTGAAAAAAAAATTTACTATTCCATAAATATTGAAATTGATATTTTGTTTATTTTATACATGACGATCATCGATGGATTTTATTTGGGGATCTGGATGGTGGTGCGATTTCTGTATTTTGTAGAATATGAATATTTATGCTATGTTTAAGTGTGTGTGTTTTTTGTGCTCTGAGTGGCGGTTGGAATGTCTGCCTATCAGGCAGACTGTATGTGTAACGATTATTGAGTCTGTATGACAGTCCGCTTTCTTGCTTTCCTGGATTTTGCACAAGTGGGTCACTATGAAATGTGATAAGATGTACATATTCATGCGTACATAAATATCTACAAATTTATTTCATTTACGCATATACATACAAACAAATAATAATCGTTTATTCTATGTGCCCAAATATTCCCTTGACCATTTGAATGAATTAATGAACCATTGTGTATGTTTGTTTGTGTGTTCTCTGAAAAAAAAAATATGTATGTAGGTTTTTATTTGAAATAAAAAGACATTTATTTTAATTTTTATAAGCATTTATTTTAAAGTTTGTTAACATTTTAATTTTTAAGTAAAATTGCATTCCTTAAGGCACAAACACCATAGTCGTGATAGCTACAATAGAGATATATTGAATGCTTAGTTTCCATTTGTTTAAAATTAATGCAGCCAATGTCTTCAATGTTATAAACTGTTTGATGAATAATCCCCCTTAACATATATTTGTGAATTGGATTTTAAAAACTTGCAAACGCTTTGAAATGAGACTGATCCATCATTCCAGTTAATATGATGATAGTTTTTTGTTAACCAAACTGCTTCTCTCTGTTTTTTGACTGATAAACATGCGAAATCAAAAGGAGGTTTAATGATGAAATTGAGGTATTCGTTGTTGCTGAAAACTACAGCTAGTTCTTTTGCGATGAAGTGATTTGAATTATTTTTGAAACCTTGCAAGTCTACAAAAACAATATCACCATCCATGTTATTTAATTTATAAGACCTTCCGGACTTGACCTTTTATTGGTATGTATTCTATTACGCGGCCATGAATAAGAACGCAGTAAGCTGATGTTTTTGATGGAATATTTGTTGCTGTTTCAAATTCAATTTTTATGTCGATTGGTCCGGTATTGAGCGTTTCGTTTTGGTGACTGACATCAACTACTATAATTGGGGCGTTATTTTTAAACTCTTGACCTGTTAGAAGAGGTTGGGGTTGTTTCATGTAGTAGCTTTGTTGGAATCTTAGATACATATCATATAGAATCGCATAGCGCTCATTTTTGAATTTTATATTAAGATCGCCATA
This sequence comes from Linnaemya vulpina, assembly GCA_963675445.1. Lineage (NCBI taxonomy): Eukaryota > Metazoa > Arthropoda > Insecta > Diptera > Tachinidae > Linnaemya > Linnaemya vulpina. Next base: position 45,916,567 of record OY776281.1, on the reverse strand, counting down.
TGGGTAAGAGGTTGAGTTTAAATGTACTTTTAAGTTAGCAAGATCACAATGAACAAACTTGTTTTCTTGTTGAAAGGCAATCAACACAAAACGAGGGCGTTCTTTATTAGCGGCCAGTTTCACATTCCATATGTGATTGGTCCCCGTATTAAGGTGTGGATTCATATGACAATCCCAACTACGGAATGCCATTGGTATAGCAACACCATTATTAAGTATTTTGAACATATTTAATTTACTATGATCAGATAATTGAACATGTGGAATTCTCAATGATATTAGTGAAATTGTAAGTTTTGCTTTCTCAGTGGAAACATTCGAGTGTACAAGATCCTCATCGTTCTTATTACGCAATAGTATCAACTCATGTTTACCATTTAATAAAACTTTATTATAGTCTTCAGCGAATCCTAAAAGAAGTTTGAGTGGTACATAGAAATTAAAATTTCCATTTTGAAGATTTATTTCATCAAGTTTATTCCATCCAGCATTTTGCAACACAACGCTTTCCGTAGGTGATAAAGAAACCAAATTTGTTATGGTACTGGTGGCTCCCAAATATCTTGTATGATCAATTTCAATACCATTTAGTTCATAGCGAATTTCATCAAAGAGATATGCAACAAAATTATTTTTCAACTTTAAGTTGGGTGTAGATTTCGATGTTTTTTCATCTACAACAAGTCCTTCCACATATATATAGCTTTCACTGGGTAACACATATAGATCTTGGTTTTGTATTGAAATTCTTATTTCATCGTTGTTGTTAAAAGACTGAAGGTATGGTATGTATGTGTGATAATCCTTTTTGATACTATTTTCATCAGATATTGGTTTATCTAAAACGTCTATTATTGAACTCATTTTGTTTTCAGTTTAAAGTTCAGTGACTTGAGAAAACTCTTGTTTGCTGCTGTAAGCGATTTTTGACGAACATATCTTTTCAATTGTTGCTTAGATTGTAATGTTTGAGGATTAAATGTTGCTGTAGTATTCTTCGATATACTCGTGTTGTATATTATCATTATTTAGTTGTCCTTAAATGTATTCGTATTGTAATTTCCTCTCCTCTGAAATTAATTAATTCGCCGTTTTGATCAACCACGCGAAGAGCTAGTGAACTTATCTCTCTGGAGTTTACTGGCAAATAAATGAGATTTTTGGGAATCTCAACTATTTTATATCCAGCCGGTACATTAATCGGAAATTCATGTAGTGTATGAGCTTTAGAATTATTCATATAAGTATTAACCATAATACTGCTTTCAATCCTCAAGAGATTCACCTTAAAGATATTCACTGGAAGATCAGAGTAATGTTCTTTGTTTGGCGTTAATATTCTGCTATTGAATCCTAAAAGTCTACCTATTGTATTTTCTTTATTAAAATATATTGGTTCTTTAGAGCTGCTGACTTTAACTTGCATTGTATTGTTATTAGCTTCAATCAAAATTTTGTTTTCTGGTACATATCGTTTGTATTGTTCTTCTATATAGTCAACTATATCATTTAATTTATAAGATCCGATCGGTATTTCAATTACAAGTTCACCGATATGAAATATATTGTTATAGACATCCACATTTGGGATACTGTTGTATGAATGAAAATCAGTTAGAGCACATTCATAGGTTCCGTTTAAATCAATAGCAGGAAAATAATTAGCAGATAGCTCTGATGAATTGGAGCTTAGAGTCAATGTTATGGACATTGTGACTGTTTGATTGTAAATAAATGAGGTTAAACACACAGTATGATTTATAAGAATAACTTTCGTATTTATTGTTTATTTACTTATTTTAAACTAAATTAAATATTGATGACATTGTTGTTGTTGTTTTTTATTTATTGTATTCTTCCATTTACAATATCTCATCTTTGCTTATCCAAGAATTGTGCTCACTACCAAAGCCCAGCCACTTAACAAACACCTTCTGTCCTTTAGTTTTGAGAACCTTTTCAACTAGGTATGTATTTGGATATCTGGTTTTTGAAAGTTCTTCTTCATAGAATCCACCTTTAATAGGATTTCCGCGATAGTCTTCTAATGTATATGTTGTAGGATATGTGTTTTGTACTCTTTTAATTGTAAAGATTTATGTTGTCCAATTCGGAGTATAACCTTTTTCAAAAATGTTTTTATATTTGCTTATGCGTACATTTTATACACCTTTAAATGACTGTATACTCTTTTTAAAAGCTGTTTTTCATTTGTTGAATTTACTTTAATCGGTGACATTTTAATGGTGCGATGAATTTTCTATTGTATGCATCAAGTAAATCTCTATACATATCAATCCAATTATATGAACCATTTGAGCTAAATTCTTTCCCCATCATTCCTTTTAATGTTCTATTGAATCGTTCTACTATTGAGGCTTTCATAGTGCTATATGTTGAGTAGTGATTAATATTGTATTTATTCATCAACTGATTGAAATGTTTATTGAAAAATTCTTTACCATCGTCTGTTTTCAAGTTTTTCGGTATTCGTCCCAATTTGAAAATATTCTCCATTGCCTGGGTTGTTTCAAATGCATTCTTTCTTCTCAAAGGTACTGTCCAAGCAAATTTTGAGAATCTATCAGTTACAGTTAGCAAAAATCGATAATTTCTATTGTCTAAGGAATAATTTCCCATTTTAACTAAATCAGCTTGCCAAAGATCATCTATTCCTTTCATCACAACTCTACGACGTACAAAACTTTTTCGAGCCTGTTTATGCAATTCATTTACAATATTTCTTTTTGAAGACATCTTATTTTTCCAGTCACTGTTTTAAGTGTGTTGTGATCTACTTGGTGCACTTTCAGCTATTGATACGAACATGTAATTTTCTATTCTATAAATTTTTTCTCGTAACTCTTCAATTTCCATATCAAAAAGTGATTTATTATCATCCATTTTCTTATTGATATCCTTCAAGTGAGCATTAAGATTTTCTAACTGGAAAGCTACTTCTTGTTGCTGTTTTTTGAGTTCAGTTTTCAGAAACAATTTACTGATAACATCGTTTTCCTCCAGAGCGTTTGCAACATTTTTGATTCTCTTGTATTGGACATCAATGTTTTTGTTCGTATCCATGAAGAAGCGCAACAACTTAGGTGCATTTTTGGTTGAAATTACTTCACTTCTATCATTAATATAATGCCCAAATTTATCAACGGACATGCTTTATAAAAAAATCTATTTATGTATATAGTTTATACAATTATATTAGCTTCACGTAGTTCTTCAATAATTGTAGACAATTTCGTTGTTGTGATTAGTATGGCCTGCAGAATGTGATGCAAGCAGTAGTCTAAGTCGATCTACCAACTCGTTTGGATCATCCCAGTATATATAGTTTGGATTATGAGGGTTAAACTGCATCAAACCCCTTCCTAAATTATTAGTTTTTGTTACATCTGATGAGCTTTTATGATTTTCTCCTTTGAAAAGTTTTCCAATAATATGTTTGTACTTATGGGCTTTGCTCCCTTTGATTTGACCATCAGACTTATAGTCTCCCCTGTGAGCATTGGTAGTAAGTAATATTTTTTTATTGATTTCAAGCTCAAATTTGTCATAGTCTTTTGGTGTTTTATGAAACATTAAAGAAAACAGTCCTGGCGTGAGAGCCCATATTTGTCCACCAACCTGTATCTTATCTTGATTTAACTCGATGGTGCTATTACCAAATCTCCATTGATTATTATTGTCTTTATGTGGACCATAGTTAGTATATAGTTCGTTTCTTGATTGTAATAGTGATAAGTCAGGATAACTTTCTTCATTATTCGAATTTTGTGAGTAAAAGTCATCTTCATCATAATTACTGCTACTTTTACTATTCGATTGTTTAAACATTGATTCTTCAAATAGTTTCTTGGGCGTACTCGTTTCCAATTTTATTGTTGAATTCTGAGGATAAAAACTTTCATTGTCATCAATTCCAGTTTCCTTATCCCTCGGTTCTTTTTTAAGCGGTCTACCAACGTATTTAGAGCTATTGATAAATTCTTTTAAAGGTTCTGTGATAGGCTTAAATGTATCTCTTAATTGTTCATGTGCATTTATTTCACCAGTTTTTATACTTCGAAGCTTTTTCTTCAAGATATTTCTTGTAGTCACCAAGTCTTTAAGAATTTGATCATTCATTTTAGTTATCAGGTCAGTTCAATAGGAAGCAGATCAGTTTATTAGATCAGATTAACAGATCAGGTATCAGATCAGCTCATCAGGTATCAGATCAGCTTATCACGTACCAGATCAGCTTATCAGGTCAGCTTATCAGGTATCAGATCAGCTTATCAGGTCAGTTTAACAGGTATCAGATCAGTTTATCAGGTATCAGATCAGTTTATCAGGTATCAGATCAGCTTATTAGGTCAGTTTAACAGATGTCAGATCAGCTTATCTGATCAGTTACAATAATCACATGTATAAAGTTTGAAGTCAGATTAAATACTGAAGGGTGCATTAGATGAACAGCAAATTATATTATGATGAAGTAATCAAATGACTTTCTATAACGACTGTTGTTTAGTTCATTATCTTTACTTATCATCAAAAATCCGTATTTTTCCTTCCAACATTCTCTACAAATTTGTTGAAACATTTCAAAGTTCATATCGCTGGCAACGTGATCATCATATACATGTTTCATATTTATCGAATCTTGTTTAAACATAATAATTACATTAGCATTATCTCTTATCAAATGTTTTGGAATCCGCGTGTAAGTTTGACACAAGTAAAATGAATCTACGTTCTTATGACGACCCATACAAAAATATGCACGAATGTTGTTTTGCTTTTCACATGCAACATCATCAAAAATCATAATTGAATTGCTTTTAGCTTCACTAGGAGGAACAACGTACTCGTTATCTGCGAATGTGTAGTATCCCATTCCTTTAATTAGTGAAATTAATTTCTTTAGGTATTCATATTTAGGTTGATATAAAGATTTTGAGTACAAGTAAATATTTTCAAACTTGAGACCATTAGGACTTTGCAGCAAACTAATCAATATGTTAGTTTTTCCACAATTTGAAGGACCAACCATTAATGCTCGAATAGAATTTGGTAACAAGGAACTATGTGTTATTTTTTTACTGTAATTTGAATAAATATCAGCATTACGAACTAATATATTTTTATGTTGTTTTACGAAGCGCATTTTAATAACTACATGTGAAATTTGCAAACAATATCTTTTATTGTAGATTAAAGTAATATGGTTGTATTTTATAACAAAAGTTTTAGTCTCAAGCACACTATCGTTGGAGAAGGTTTACTAACTAAAGCAATAAATTCTCTGCCTTTTAAATTACATCTTCCTAGATATCAGTACTGTGGACCTGGTAAAAGATTACAAAAGCGTTTAGGTAGAAGAGATAAAGGAATTAACTTATTGGATGCTGCTTGCAAAAATCACGATATTGCTTATTCGAAAAATAAAGACTTAAACAGCAGACATCAAGCTGACAAAATTCTTGAAAATAAAGCTTGGGAAAGAGTTCTTTCAAAAGATAGTGATCTTGCAGAAAAAACATTTGCATATATAGTCACCAACGCAATGAAAGCAAAAACTAAACTTGGTATGGGTGCTGAAGCAAAGAAAAGGAATACAGTGAAAAGACCATCACCACGAATTCGTATAAATGACAAAAAACTGTTTCATAAAAAAATTAAATCAGCAGCAAAGATATTGAAGAAGGAAAAACCACAAGATATTAATTCAGCCATTAAGATTGCTCGTAAAGCTATCAGTAAATCTCTCAAGGGGAAAAAAGCTCGTGTTGTAATACCACGCATTATAAATGTCCCAAAAATTGGTGGTTTTTGGCCCATACTTTATACATGTGATTATTGTAACTGATCAGATAAGCTGATCTGACAGCTGTTAAACTGACCTAATAAGCTGATCTGATACCTGATAAACTGATCTGATACCTGATAAACTGATCTGATACCTGTTAAACTGACCTGATAAGCTGATCTGATACCTGATAAGCTGACCTGATAAGCTGGTCTGGTACGTGATAAGCTGATCTGATACCTGATGAGCTGATCTGATACCTGATCTGTTAATCTGATCTAATAAACTGATCTGCTTCCTATTGAACTGACCTGATAACTAAAATGAATGATCAAATTCTTAAAGACTTGGTGACTACAAGAAATATCTTGAAGAAAAAGCTTCGAAGTATAAAAACTGGTGAAATAAATGCACATGAACAATTAAGAGATACATTTAAGCCTATCACAGAACCTTTAAAAGAATTTATCAATAGCTCTAAATACGTTGGTAGACCGGTTAAAAAAGAACCGAGGGATAAGAAAACTGGAATTGATGACAATGAAAGTTTTCATCCTCAGAATTCAACAATAAAATTGGAAACGAGTACGCCCAAGAAACTAATTGAAGAATCAATGTTTAAACAATCGAATAGTAAAAGTAGCAGTAATTATGATGAAGATGACTTTTACTCACAAAATTCGAATAATGTAGAAAGTTATCCTGACTTATCACTATTACAATCGAGAAACGAACTATATACTAACTATGGTCCACATAAAGACAATAATAATCAATGGAGATTTGGTAATAGCACCATCGAGTTAAATCAAGATAAGATACAGGTTGGTGGACAAATATGGGCTCTCACGCCAGGACTGTTTTCTTTAATGTTTCATAAAACACCAAAAGACTATGACAAATTTGAGCTTGAAATCTATAAAAAATATTACTTACTACCAATGCTCACAGGGGAGACTATAAGTCTGATGGTCAAATCAAAGGGGCAAAGCCCATAAGTACAAACATATTATTGGAAAACTTTTCAAAGGAGAAAATCATAAAAGCTCATCAGATGTAACAAAAACTAATAATTTAGGAAGGGGTTTGATGCAGTTTAACCCTCATAATCCAAACTATATATACTGGGATGATCCAAACGAGTTGGTAGATCGACTTAGACTACTGCTTGCATCACATTCTGCAGGCCATACTAATCACAACAACGAAATTGTCCACAATTATTGAAGAACTACGTGAAGCTAATATAATTGTATAAACTATATACATAAATAGATTTTTTTATAAAGCATGTCCGTTGATAAATTTGGGCATTATATTAATGATAGAAGTGAAGTAATTTCAACCAAAAATGCACCTAAGTTGTTGGGCTTCTTTATGGATACGAACAAAAACATTGATGTCCAATACAAGAGAATCAAAAATGTTGCAAACGCTCTGGAGGAAAACGATGTTATCAGTAAATTGTTTCTGCAAACTGAACTCAAAAAACAGCAACAAGAAGTAGCTTTCCAGTTAGAAAATCTTAATGCTTACTTGAAGGATATCAATAAGAAAATGGATGATAATAAATCACTAATAGAAAATTACATGTTCGTATCAATAGCTGAAAGTGCACCAAGTAGATCACAACACACTTAAAACAGCGACTGGAAAAATAAGATGTCTTCAAAAAGAAATATTGTAAATGAATTGCATAAGCAGGCTCGAAAACGTTTTGTACGTCGTAGAGTTGTGATGAAAGGAATAGATGATCTTTGGCAAGCTAATTTAGTTGAAATGGGAAATTATTCCTTAGACAATACAAATTATCGATTTTTGCTAACTGTAACTGATACATTCTCAAAATTTGCTTGGACAGTACCTTTGAGAAGAAAGAATGCATTTGAAACAACCCAGGCAATGGAGAATATATTCAAATTGGGACGAATACCGAAAAAGTTGAAAACAGACGATGGTAAAGAATTTTGCAATAAACATTTCAATCAGTTGATGAATAAATACAATATTAATCACTACTCAACATATAGCACTATGAAAGCCTCAATAGTAGAACGATTCAATAGAACATTAAAAGGAATGATAGGGAAAGAATTTAGCTTAAATGGTTCATATAATTGGATTGATATGTATAGAGATTTACTTGATGCATACAATAGAAAATTCATCGCACCATTAAAATGTCACCGATTAAAGAAAATTCAACAAATGAAAAACAGCTTTTAAAAAGAGTATACAGTCATTTAAAGGTGTATAAAATGTCAAAATTTAATGCAAGAGAACAAGTACGCATAAGCAAATATAAAAACATTTTTGAAAAAGGTTATACTCCGAATTGGACAACAGAAATCTTTACAATTAAAAGAGTACAAAACACATATCCTACAACATATACATTAGAAGACTATCGCGGAAATCCTATTAAAGGTGGATTCTATGAAGAAGAACTTTCAAAAACCAGATATCCAAATACATACCTAGTTGAAAAGGTTCTCAAAACTAAAGGACAGAAGGTGTTTGTTAAGTGGCTGGGCTTTGGTAATGAGCACAATTCTTGGATAAGCAAAGATGAGATATTGTAAATGGAAGAATACAATAAATAAACAACAACAACAACAATGGCATCAATATTTAATTTAGTTTAAAATAAGTAAATAAACAATAAATACGAAAGTGATTCTTATAAATCATACTGTGTGTTTAACCTCATTTATTTACAATCAAACAGTCACAATGTCCATAACATTGACTCTAAGCTCCAATTCATCAGAGCTATCTGCTAATTATTTTCCTGCTATTGATTTAAACGGAACCTATGAATGTGCTCTAACTGATTTTCATTCATACAACAGTATCCCAAATGTGGATGTCTATAACAATATATTTCATATCGGTGAACTTGTAATTGAAATACCGATCGGATCTTATAAATTAAATGATATAGTTGACTATATAGAAGAACAATACAAACGATATGTACCAGAAAACAAAATTTTGATTGAAGCTAATAACAATACAATGCAAGTTAAAGTCAGCAGCTCTAAAGAACCAATATATTTTAATAAAGAAAATACAATAGGTAGACTTTTAGGATTCAATAGCAGAATATTAACGCCAAACAAAGAACATTACTCTGATCTTCCAGTGAATATCTTTAAGGTGAATCTCTTGAGGATTGAAAGCAGTATTATGGTTAATACTTATATGAATAATTCTAAAGCTCATACACTACATGAATTTCCGATTAATGTGCCGGCTGGATATAAAATAGTTGAGATTCCAAAAATCTCATTTAATTGCCAGTAAACTCCAGAGAGATAAGTTCACTAGCTCTTCGCGTGGTTGATCAAAACGGCGAGTTAATTAATTTCAGAGGAGAGGAAATTACAATACGAATACATTTAAGGACAACTAAATAATGATAATATACAACACGAGTATATCGAAGAATACTACAGCAACATTTAATCCTCAAACATTACAACCTAAGCAACAATTGAAAAGATCTGTTCGTCAAAAATCGCTTACAGCAGCAAACAAGAGTTTTCTCAAGTCACTGAACTTTAAACTGAAAACAAAATGAGTTCAATAATAGACGTTTTAGATAAACCAATATCTGATGAAAATATAATCAAAAAGGATTATCACACATACATACCATACCTTCAGTCTTTTAACAACAACGATGAAATAAGAATTTCAATACAAAACCAAGATCTATATGTGTTACCCAGTGAAAGCTATATATATGTGGAAGGACTTGTTGTAGATGAAAAAACATCGAAATCTACACCCAACTTAAAGTTGAAAAATAATTTTGTTGCATATCTCTTTGATGAAATTCGCTATGAACTAAATGGTATTGAAATTGATCATACAAGATATTTGGGAGCCACCAGTACCATAACAAATTTGGTTTCTTTATCACCTACGGAAAGCGTTGTGTTGCAAAATGCTGGATGGAATAAACTTGATGAAATAAATCTTCAAAATGGAAATTTTAATTTCTATGTACCACTCAAACTTCTTTTAGGATTCGCTGAAGACTATAATAAAGTTTTATTAAATGGTAAACATGAGTTGATACTATTGCGTAATAAGAACGATGAGGATCTTGTACACTCGAATGTTTCCACTGAGAAAGCAAAACTTACAATTTCACTAATATCATTGAGAATTCCACATGTTCAATTATCTGATCATAGTAAATTAAATATGTTCAAAATACTTAATAATGGTGTTGCTATACCAATGGCATTCCGTAGTTGGGATTGTCATATGAATCCACACCTTAATACGGGGACCAATCACATATGGAATGTGAAACTGGCCGCTAATAAAGAACGCCCTCGTTTTGTGTTGATTGCCTTTCAACAAGAAAACAAGTTTGTTCATTGTGATCTTGCTAACTTAAAAGTACATTTAAACTCAACCTCTTACCCATATGGCGATCTTAATATAAAATTCAAAAATGAGCGCTATGCGATTCTATATGATATGTATCTAAGATTCCAACAAAGCTACTACATGAAACAACCCCAACCTCTTCTAACAGGTCAAGAGTTTAAAAATAACGCCCCAATTATAGTAGTTGATGTCAGTCACCAAAACGAAACGCTCAATACCGGACCAATCGACATAAAAATTGAATTTGAAACAGCAACAAATATTCCATCAAAAACATCAGCTTACTGCGTTCTTATTCATGGCCGCGTAATAGAATACATACCAATAAAAGGTCAAGTCCGGAAGGTCTTATAAATTAAATAACATGGATGGTGATATTGTTTTTGTAGACTTGCAAGGTTTCAAAAATAATTCAAATCACTTCATCGCAAAAGAACTAGCTGTAGTTTTCAGCAACAACGAATACCTCAATTTCATCATTAAACCTCCTTTTGATTTCGCATGTTTATCAGTCAAAAAACAGAGAGAAGCAGTTTGGTTAACAAAAAACTATCATCATATTAACTGGAATGATGGATCAGTCTCATTTCAAAGCGTTTTCAAGTTTTTAAAATCCAATATAAGAAATTCACAAATATATGTTAAGGGGGAAGAGAAGAAAAAATGGCTGGAAAAAATTATTCATCAAACAGTTTATAACATTGAAGACATTGGCTGCATTCATTTTAAACAAATGGAAACTAAGCATTCCATATATCTCTATTGTAGCTATCACGACTATGGTGTTTGTGCCTTAAGGAATGCAATTTTACTTAAAAATGAAAATGTTAACAAACTTTTAAATAAATGCTTATAAAAATTAAAATAAATGTCTTTTTATTTCAAATAAAAACCTACATACATATTTTTTTTCAGAAAACACACAAACAAACATACACAATGGTTCATTAATTCATTCAAATGGTCAAGGGAATATTTGGGCACATAGAGTAAACGGTTATTATTTGTTTGTATGTATATGCGTAAATGAAATAAATTTGTAGATATTTATGTACGCATGAATATGTACATCTTGCCACATTCATAGTGACCCACTTGTGCAAAATCCAGGAAAGCAAGAAAGCGGCCTGTCATACAGACTCACCAATCGTTACACACACAGCCTGTCTGACAGGCAGACATTCCAACCGCCACTCAGAGCACAAAAAACACACACACTTAAACATAGCATAAATATTCATATTCTATAAAATACAGAAATCGCACCACCAGCCAGATCCCCAAATAAAATCCATCGATGATCGTCATGTATAAAATAAACAAAATATCAATTTCAATATTTATGGAATAGTAAATTTTTTTTCACAACGTCTTCAAGATCAGAATAATCAAATTATTCCCCCAGACTCAAGCATTGCAAACAAAAAAGAAATAACTGAATTGCTGGACAAAATGTCTTAAGTAAACACACACCAAAATTAAAAACAAATAAAAAATAAAAGAAGAAATCTCACTCCAGCAAGAAGAAACGAACTACAAACATTAAGACCATCCATATATAACTACAACACTTAAAATAGTGTAATTCCTAAAAAAATGTTCTAATGTTCCTAAAAATTTCTTATTTTCTATTAGGCTATAGCACACATAGACAGACAGAATTCCTACGCTCACATATGGACAGACACAAATTCCCACGCTCACATACCGACGGACATGTATTCTCAAGGTCACATATGGACAGACACAAATTCCCACGCTCACATACGGACGGACATGTATTCTCAAGGTCACATATGGACAGACACAAATTCCCACGCCTACCCCAACATTATAAAAAAAAAACAACAACAATGTGAACACCCTATTTAACCGTGGGAAAATACACACACACACACATTAAAGTATCAAATTACTAAAAATACCAATTAACATAAATTTGGCAATTAAAATTTCAAAATTTTAAATTTAATTGTCGAAATTTGACAATTTTAATTGGTCTCGCACATTCATTATCCTACTACTCATGGTCACTCGCCAGACATAAATAATACAGAAATATTACAACAAGAACATAATTAAAAAAAAAGATTCACTGTAGAAATGCTACATATAATTAACACTCCCGCCGAAATTAGGATGAACTATAAAACAGACACGGAAAATTGCGCGCATACGTATAGACATATAATAACAAAACAGAATAAACCAAAACAAATTTAGTAAACATTTAACCCTTTTCAAAACTAGACAACTTTAGTCAATAGTAAGACAAAATATATTTACGTGTTGTTATGTTATTAAACACTTGTTTATAAATAACTCTTTGGTTAATTAAAATCAAATTATATTTTTGTGATACTAAATGTTGTAACAACAAAATTGTTTTTTCAGTTTTTCCTGAAGAAGAAATAATAAAATATTTACAAATATAACGAGATAAAACATAACAAGAGTTTTATTTTCGAGTCCTAGACCTAGAGCCTGAAGAATAATTATAGGAAGAATTTAAGTAAAAAACAAGGTCGAATAAAATACAAAAAATAATTGTTATAATATTTATTTAAATATATATATATATATATATATATATATATATAATTATATATATATATATATATATATATATAATATATATATATATATATATATATATATATATATATATATATACATATATATATATATATATATATATATATATATATATATATATTAAATATATATATATATATATATATATATATATATATATAATACTAGAAATTTTTCTTATTACCAAAACCAAAATTTTATTATAATTCAACATATAATTATGCTACAATTGCACAAAATTCTTGTATTCTTCATTTCCATATGCTATACGTATGTAAATCAAAATCTGTTACTCATCATTTCCCTTGTTCATGCACACATTAAATAAAATTTTTTTATTCATGTATACTCAACGCTGTAAAATTTTGTACTCACGAACATTTTTAAAATGAATTCTGTTATTCATGTATATTCAACACTGTAAAGTTTTTATACACGAACACTTTCAAAATAAATTTTGTTATTCATGTACATTCAACACTGTAAAATTGTTATTCACTAACATGTTTAAAATATATTATGTTATTCATGTACATTCAACACTGTAAAATTGTTATTCAAGAACACTCTCAAAATAAATTCTGTTATTCATGGATATTTAACTTGATAAAATCAACTAATGACATTTTCGAACATACACATTAATGAGAGCGATGAATACGAAAGTCAAGTTTGAGTAAAGCATGTATTTTATTTTTCTATATTCAGACGCGTGTATGTATGTTGAGAAAATAAACTAGTGTATTCAAACATGTATGCGACCAAATAGAAAAAAAATTAACCAATTCATTCTTGAACGCGAATATAAAAAAAATTACATTTTCATATCATATATGACAATTTATCATAAATGTATAAATTTGAGTGTTCATGCATGAATTTTCATGAACCCTGGTAAATTGTATGTTCAAATGATTGTCAGACTGTTGTATGGAAAGAATTGCCAGATACGTTGTTACACATTGCACAATTTTTATTTGATTCTGTATGCTTATATATATTGATAGCATTGCCAGTATAAATATTTCCCTGACAATAGTACCATTGGCAGATGTATTAATTTAAACACATATGCCAATAAAATATGAGCTTACAATGTCTGGAAATTAGCTGACAATGGCAAAGAAGAGTGTTCACACGGTTGTCAAATGTCTAACAATATATCTGTATTCCAATGTACCGACAATGCTTTTTCCGACAACGTCACAAGACAAAAATTGTAAGTTCAGACGATTGTTAGACATTTTCTGAAAATTTTTCTTACAATATTATAAGATCTGCCAATCGTGTGTACATAGCTTTATTTCATAAGCGTCATATAGTCCAATATTGAAAATCTCTTTTAACTCAATAAACGCTCTTCTGAATTAATATGTTTTTCAATAGTATGTAGTAATTGCGGTATATTGAGCAGATATTTGCTCAAATGTGACCGTACCTTAACTTTATTTATTTATTACAGTCAACACCATAGTCCAATTCCATGAGAATTTTTGGTTTTGGCCACCATTATATTTGCATACGATTTTACTTTTGTAATTGCAATTTGCAATTTTATTTAGCTGAACGATATCCTAAGAATTTATATCGTTCACATTATTATTATTACCGTAATTAGCCGAGCGATATCCGAAGAATTTATATCGTTCGTATTATTATATTATTTTATTTAGCTGACCGATATCCGAAGAATTTATATCGTTCATATTATTAATATTACCGTAGTTAGCCGAGCGATATCCGAAGCATTTATATCGCCCGTAGAATTTATCCGACTATCATTATTGCCGTAGCTAGCCGAACGATATCTACAGCATTTATATCGTTCTTACTAATCATATTGCTTAATTCAACGACTCCTTAACACCCCGCCGTGCTTAGTATACAAAACTTAAGCATACGAATTGGACAATAGTGGTGTGCATAATTCACAAAGGAAACAGACCTTTGACGATCCTGGACAGACTGAGTTTATACCTCGGCTGGGAAAATAAAACTGCGTTACAATGGCGCCCGAGCAGGGACTCGTCTCCAAACCCGAGCATTGTGGTAAAACAATTAACCCAACCACCAGCGGGGAAGGGGCGAGCCCACCACTATCTATCACCCAATTAAAAGCAACAATAATATTCTGAAAGTAGATTCCCTCGGATGGATCTACCTTTTAAGAAAAGACAAACTCATTGAAGTTTGCAGTCAACACCACATAAAAACCGAAAGAGCCACCGTAGAGCAACTAAGACGCTCCTTAGGCGATGTACTACGATCCAAACGTGCTAGAGCATCATCAGAGAACCTACTGCGGTTATTAGAAGGAGAACTCTTGGCGGAAGAAGAAAAACCAGCCCTCCAAGAGCCGTTTACAAAAATCGTCTCACCAAAAACTTTATACAACCATACTGAGGGTGAGGTAATGTCCATCATCCGACGATAGGACTTAATCTATGAGGGAGGCGAAAATCTCCTGGAGTTTTTGGAACGAATAGAGAAGTTTGCCGAATGTTACGCGATCCAGCCAAATCAACTAATAGTGTCACTGCTACAGATACTAAGAGGACAAGCAATCCAGTGGTATCGAATTAATCGAGCAGATATAACGTCATGGGAAGACTTTAAGAATATGGCGATTCGGTTTTTCCTCCCCAGACGATATTTAGCACACCTGGAAGATAAAATATATCATCGCAAGCAAGCACCACGAGAAAAGGCCAAAGATTTCATCCTGACCCTTCAAACATTAGTAGCCAACATCCCGAACTATGAAAGCTGGACCATACCAACCGAATTTAGGAAGGGCTTCGGTGTGAATATCAGCTATATATACGACGCAGCGATTTTCAAACCGTAGACGAACTTATGGAACTCACCGATGAATACAAACTACTCCGAAAAGAAGAGATAAAACAAAGTCGGCCCCAACATAGTTACTATTTGGGGGTACATAGAAACGCCGTAAGGCACTATTCAATAAAAACTTGTCGTAATCAAACCAACGCGCCTGCAACGGGCGCAAGATACTACATGAACATTCAGGTTAACGATAAACCTATTCGCGCGTTAGCCGACACCGGATCGACGGTAACATATCTAGGTACCGATATAATACACTATCTAGAAAGCATAAACACCCAGCCAAAAACGCAACAAAGTTCAGTGTAGCTAGCCGACGGTTCATGTATAAAAAGTACCTCCGTCTATCCAATAACAATCACCTTCAACGGACAAGCAACACACCTGCTAGCCTCGGTCTTACGTAATTTGGCCGAGCCAATGATCCTGGGGATGGACTTCCTACATAAACGGCAAATCGTGCTAAGCGTAGACGGAATCCGCTTAACGATACCAGAAAGACCACTTACACGCACACCACAACTACACACCCCAGTGGATCGCTTTTTACCCGCCGATCATAGAAATACTCATACCTATGTGCTGAACCCAGCAACAACCAGATTTTACAGAATCCGAGGTCCATGTGTCACCGGCAGCCACAAAATGCGCATGAAAACCGACCGACACATAAAACAGCGACAATACCCTCTACACCAGTTTACAACAGATCAGAAGATAGACAAACCAACATCAACTACCTGTTTAACAATAGAGAGAGAAGCAATAAGACCTGTAGCTCCCGGTCATATCACAAAGCATCTACGGCAGACAGGAATGCCCAAGAAAATAAAACAATTCGAGCCACCTTTAACAGCCAGATGTAAAAATAAAATAAACAGCCAGAAGACCGTAGTGGGTAAGTCAGAAGACCATCACAGAGCACATCCACTCCACGGCTTAACGGAGCCCCCACCATTGGCACCACTTACACCGAAACCACCCCGACCATGGCGTGCCGAAAGAGATGTGGTACAATCTTCCCCATAGCCGGCCGAAAATTAGAGTAACGTAGAAAAATAAAAAGGCTACATTAAAATGCCTAGGACAAACGAAAGAGGTTTTCCTTTGATGATGCAAACGAGACTTTTTTTTCCTTTTCTTATATCGTTTTTCTTTACTAAAGAAAGAGGGGACTGTAACGTGACGTTACAATTAATTCTTAATCATAATGAACCTAAATAATACACACACTGCACCTGTGATATACATACACACACCGCATTACATACAGACCCCGCATACACATTGCCTACAAAACCAGATTTATGCACACGTCATGATACACACACTACATTACGTACACAAAGCGATTGATACACAAGCTGTAGAAGCAAAACAATAAACATCACACAATTCGTTGTACAAACCAGCAATTGAAAGAATTGTTATTCGCTTGGTATTTTAGTCTGCATAAGTGACCAAGTTTTAATCACAATCAGGAGGAATAAGTTGGAATACGATTCTTTCCTGTAGTGCATGTGTATATTAGAGGACGTGCGAAATAGTATCACCGAATAGTATCGTTCGTATTATCATATTATTTTATTTAGCTGAACGATATACGAAGAATTTATATCGTTCACATTATTATTATTACCGTAGTTAGCCGAGCGATATTCGAAGAATTTATACCGTTCGTATTATTATATTATTTTATTTAGCTGAACGATATCCGAAGAATTTATATCGTCCATATTATTATTATTACAGAAGTTAGCCGAGCGATATCCGAAGCATTTATATCGCCCGTAGAATTTATCCGACTATCATTATTGCCATAGCTAGCCGAACGATATCTACAGCATTTATATCGTTCTTACTAATCATATTGCTTAATTCAACGACTGCTTAACACCCCGCCGTGCTTAGTATACAAAATCTAAGCATACGAATTGGACAATAGTGATGTGCATAATTCACAAAGGAAGTAGACCTTTGACGATCCTGGACAGACTGAGTTTATACCTCGGCTGGGAAAATAGAACTGTGTTACATGACAATATAACTAAATTACACACCGCTTTGAATTAAACCCGAAGTGTATTGCTTATTGACCTAAATTTGTTTTTATGGTTTGCGTTTATTGTGTAGGCGAAAAAAAAGAACTTATTAAGCTAAGGCTGTTTTATTTTTCATAAATCTGACTTCTTCATTAATCCTCTATATAAATAAAAATTAATGCTTGTATGTCCTTTATATAATAGTAAACTACGAATTTGATCAGTTATAATCCTTAGCAAAGTTTTTGTGAATGAGCCGACGAAGGATAATAAGTTGCTATGATCAATTTCCGACAGGTGACGCCACTGAAAATTTCTGAAAATGAATTAAGTCGTAAAGTATGCATTTGATCATGCTATGATATTTAGCAAAGTTGTTGTTCATAAGCCGACGAAGTTGGTGCGACTAATTTTTGCCAGATGGTTCCACTGAAAATTAATCAAAATGAATTGAATCGTAAGCAATGCATTTGATTATGTGTTGATCGGACAAATACCAGACATTTTAGGATTCATCATTTATGATTTTGATGCCATCTGGTATAACCATAGCTGTTAAGTAATGATTACTAATTATAATGATTAGTAATTAGATAATTTTTTTTTAAAGGTGGAATATTGATTATATTACGACTATTTTCAGATTCGGACGATTACTAATTGTTTACGATTACAGATAATCGAAAAATAGTCAAGATTAATAAATATTCCGAAAAAATAATCAAAAATAATAAAAAGTAATAGAAAAATAATTTGACTACTTTCGAAGATTACTTTTGATTGTTTTTAATTTTTTTTTTATTTTGCGAAATAATGGCAATACTGTTTAATATTAGTTGTTTTTTTATTTTCTTGTTATTATTATTGAATTTCATCGATTTGATAATTGATAACCTGTTTGCATTCTTCATGATTCTACATTCTTCTTATTTATCACGGGCTCACGGGTTTGTACTCTATTTGTATAAAGTATAAAATTCTGTTCGATAATTTGATTTTGATACATTTTTCTGCAAGACACATACAGTACCTGGAAATGTACAGTTTGGTAATGGAACCAATTGCAAGGGCCCTGGACTTTTTTCAAGAAGAAAGCAACATTAACTATGGAATTAACTGTTGAAAATATAACCAGCAGAGTTTTAGAAACACTTTACAGTTTTTACGCCAAAAATTTTAAAACATTTGATTTTGAAAGGAAAATTAATAATGTGTCGACTGTGTCCGATTTTTTGGATTTCACTGATGATGGTAAGCTTATGCGTACATTTACTTTGTTTTTTACTTTAAAGATTTGACTTTGCAGATGATGAAATTGAAGTAAGTTCTTCTCCACAAGAACAGATTAAAGTTGACCAACTATCCGCAATAAAACATCAGTTCTTCAGCATTTATTTTTTCAGCTCCAGTTGAATGATTGTTTTCATTTGCCGGGATCGTCAAGAGTCTAAGGCGGCAATCATTGTCTGATTTTTCTTTTGAAAAATTAGCTGTAATGAAGGCCAATTGTAAATGTATATAAATTGTAAATTTTATGTGTGACTTGAATGTATTCTGAATGTATTTGTTTTCTTTATTATTTTTCCACGTATTTTTCCCTTTTTGTTGATTTGGGAAGTACTAAAATTGTTATTGGTTGTTTTGTTATTGAAGTGAATATACCAATATTTGGTATACAAAAACTATCAAATTTTGTTTTATTTGTTCAGAATTTTTTTACGTTTTAAATGCAAGTTTTTCAACATAAAATGTACGTATAAAATGATTCGCATTCAAAATTTTTGAAAAATAATCAAAAATAATCCTTGAAAGTAGTCAATTATTTTTGATTATTTCCTCGTGATCCTAACTAATCTTAATTATTTTTGGATTACTTATAATCATAATTAATTAATAATCAGGAATTGTTAAAAGATTTTGGTTTTTATGATTTTATGCGTTTAAGCGTCTAAAATCACTATAATAAAATTGTACTTAAAAATTAAGAGGCATTAGTGTCCCTAAATGTTCAATTATAGCTTTGTCAGTTTTAGCAACTTTGGATTGCTTTGATATATTCAGAGAGTAGTTTTATTTTTACCCTTAAAAGTCTGTATTATTTCGTTGGAACAGTCCTATTACGAATCATATGTGAAGTTACTACTTGAAGAAGCGCACGCAATTACAAATAGCTTGTCAAACAATTTCTTGTAATTGCTTGTAAAAGAACCTTAACAGAGCTCCAAAATATATAAATTATTTCAATACATTAATCCCTTGATTTACGTCCCATCACTTTACGTAGTTTCGGCATAAGTCAGCACATGTTTTTTAGCTCTAGAATTTTGTTTGATTCATCAAAATGTGACCTTCAAACATACAAACATTTTATTTGATTAAAAATTAAATTGGGTTATTCACCGCTATGATAAAGGAGAAAAAATTGTATAGCTGCCAGCACTATGGGGCTGCCGTCGATTGAAATTCGAGCCAGAGCAATAGCAACTGGAATTTGGTCTCTTGAAGCACCATAAAAATAAGGCCAGTAATAATGGAGCAAATTTAAAGTCCCGTCATTTTGTGGATGACAAACAAAAATGTAAATATATACCAACAACTACGTTAGTTATTCAAAGAAACTCGATAATTGTAGATAACAAAGATACAAATAATTTTTGTATAAGCGAAGGATGTTTAGAAAATTGTCAAATTTGAAGAAGTGCAGAAACAGCTAAAATATTTCTAGAAAAAAAAATCGTTGAAGAAGGTAGTTACACTTCTCATCAAGCTTTCAATGTTTTGGAAACATATGTCAGAAAGAACTTTTATTTATATTAATGGAAGACAAATTTACAGCTGGACAAAAATTTCAAAAGATAGATAGCAGCTTTCAAGCTTAAGTCAGTATATAATCCGAAAACCCAAGAGCTAAGAAAAATTTTCACAAGAAATCTGTTTCCACAGTGTAGAAGTCTGATACGAAACCTAGGATCAATGCTAATTTTCGACGAATAATTTACTACATAGCCGTTAAGCTAATTTTATTCCAGTTGTCATATCAACGTCACCGTCATTTTAGTGTCAGCATCATTTCGTTTCAACGTCATCATCAATTCAATAACAATTTTGAATTCTATAGCAGGATGACGACGACGTTGACGACTTATCGTTTATATCAACATATCAACCACACATCTCTAAATATGTGAAACAGCTGTTTGGTTTTCTTATTACTTTTAAACAAAAACTTAAATGTTTCTTACTTGTGAGATGAATTCTGACTAGATATATATTACTGTTAATGTGCAATTAAACAAACTATGAGACTTATTGCGATATAAATATGGAGATCCTAAACCTGTCCAATGAAATATGCTTGTTTGGTATTACATGTCATCAAACATTCAGTTTTAACTGACTTTAGTAGTTTTTTGGAGTGATGAAAAGTTTTTCAGTATTTTTATAAAAAAAATAATTTTTCTACAATTATTTCAGATTTTTTCAGTTTCTTATGCTTTAATGACTTGAGTTTTTAAATTTCATTTTCAATTCCTTTTTTGTTTCAAAAGTTTGGAATCCCAGCCACCAACAGTTACTACAGTTTTAATACAACAATGCAATCGATTACATTTTTAGCAACATTGCTTTTTGTTTCTATTCAACGTATGTATATTAAGCAGCGTTGCCATTTTGGCATTTTTGCAGCTAGATTTAGCATTTTTTTTAAATTTTGCTGTAAATTTTCCATTCCAGTTAGTATTTTTCAATTATATATTTAGCATTTTTTATTTTATTCAGAATTTAACCGTTGAACTTTTTGTAAATGTATATGAATATAAAAATGTACTAAATGGAAATCTGTGATAAGAATATATAATTCTTCTGGTTTTTTTTACCTCTTTCTCATTAACAATGTTCACTAATATTTTTAAGTTTAAGGTCTCTTTATTTTTAAATATTATAATTTGTTTTTTCAATATTTCGTCACTTCTTTGTGTGACTTCTTCAGGAAATTAATTATTTTATTTGATTTGAAAAAACTTTCGTTTATGAAACAAAAATATGAAAATTATTTGTCAGCAAAATACAAAGACATTCAAACAAAATTTAAATACATTTAAAATATATGAACAATACTAAAATACATAATTAATAATTTAATTATAATTTTTTTTTTTAATAAAGAAACCTTAAGCTTAAAAATATTAGTGAATATTGTTGTTAAAAATATATATTATAATGACATATCGAACGAATACTCAGAAGCTAAAGAATACTCGTTCGATGACAAATTTAATTTATAATTTAAATTTATTATAAAATGTGTTATATAAATATTATTGAAATACTACTTCATATCATAGTTACTTTAATTTTTTGCTTATTTAAAATAATTTAATCTGATATTGATTTTAATGATACCTTTTGTTAAAAAACACTTCTTATGAATGCACATATATATGTACATATATATATTATATTCCAATATATATTATATTCCATTTTAATCAGTTTGTTTCATTGAAATAATGTTCATTAAGTGTTTATAGGGAAGATTTATGAAAGTTATAAAAATATATTAACTAAAGTAACAAAAAATAATACAATTGAAATTATAGCTTTATTTTTTGGCAGTTTACGATTCTTTTTATCATTATTTTAAAACCGATTTAGCTGTAAAATATTTTTGGATGGCCACACTGATATTAAGTGCCCTGGAGACGTACAAAATAAACCATCAATCACGTAGTTGTGTGTGTAGTAGTTTTTTTTTCGGCTACACGCACATGTCGTCGGCTCTGATTGATGAGAATAAAAAAATTTTGATATTTTTATTTGCCGGCTGATTTTTTGAACGTCTCCAAACATGATTGACAAAAAAAACTAATTTGCTTTGTTTTATTTGTATTGTGACGACATGGAGAACTGCGCTGATGAGAAAAAATTTATTTTGCATGGTATGAAGTCAAAACATAAAAGCTGATCTCCGAAAACCCATCAACTAAATTACACTAACACATTCTTACTGATTGATGTTTTTTGTACGTCTCCTGGGCACTTTAAACACACTACAACAATATCTTTTCTGGCTCCCAACTGTAAAACTATGAGCATAGACAAATTAATGAAAATAATCATACAAAGCTTTAGAAAGCTAGAAGTTTGGCACGAATTTACTTATTGCTTTTATGAATGTACATAAAAAGGTAAGACTTTTGAATCTGCCATAAAAAAGTATATTTAATTAAACTCTTAATTGTAACTATGTGTTGATTCTTTTTTCCCAAAATCTTACTAAAAATTCAAAGTGATCAATTGAGGGGTTTTAGCTAGTTCCTATGCGCATTTCACTGGGGCTAATGCAGATCATCAGGGAACCTTTACCCAACATTTCTTAGAATTACTAAAGACATTTATTTCAAACTTCTACTTTAATAAGTGAGAAGCTTAAAACAAATATGAAAGTCATAACAAGAACTCACTGATCACTTTTCCTTTCTTATTTTCTTAATTAATTAAATTTAGAGCACACAATGGATGAATGAAATGGTGAGCTTTCTTTATAATAGAACTGATTTTTTTATACGAGTATTTGTCTAATTTTCAAAACTGTTGTAGAGAAAATAATAATACACCATATGATGCGATACAGATTAAAGATGCTGCACCTCGTACAAGCAAAAACCAAAAAAGACAACTGCCAAATTATAATAAATCATAGGAAGAGCACCTATTTTCAAGGATTGGATCAGGAGAAGTGATAATGGTTATTCTTTTTGTAAGCTTTGTAACTCTGAAATAATAGCAATGGGTGGTATTTCAGAATTAAAGATGCATATTTTAAGATCAAAACACCAAGCAGGTGCAAAAGCTATACAAGTTCTTTCGGGATCTATCTTATATTAGTGTTATGTTTTAGAACTTCAATTAAAAAAGCAATGTGAGTCTGATCACAGGGGAGATGTCTAAATATCTAGTAATGAAAAAATTTTTTAAGTAGTATTTATGCTTTTTGTATATTTTTTAATTAGTAAATTAAAAGTATCAAAACTTTCAATATTATAAATACATAGGAATTTGCTGGTTTTTTAACTTATTTGGTTAGCAAATGGGCACACTGCAGTACATATGTACTGATTACGGAAAAAGTTCATTAAATTTTTACTGACAATGAAATTTAGTTTGCATTACCAGCAGCGTTGCCATTTGCCAAGTTTTTCCTTTTTTTGCACGTTTCTTTAGATGCAAAATAATTTTAATTTACTGGCTGAAAAACATGTTTTTTTAAAAGACAAATTAGATCTCCAAAAATGAATATAATTTTATTTTTTATTATTATTATTTTTATTATGTATATAATGTTCAATATACATATGTATGTGTATGTAATGTTTTATGTTGTGTTATGTTTTGTATTAGTTAGAAAAACACGTTTTTTTTTGCTATTTTGTATTTTGTTTATTTTTTATTAATTTATTTTGCCATATTTAAAGAAAAAGTTTTTTTCTTATTAAAAAAAAGTTTTTTTTTCTGGAATGGCAGGTTTTTTGAAAAAAAAATATGGTAAAATTTCATAATAAAATTGTAGCAAGTGGAAAAGTTGTTTTCATTCAAATTTTTAAAATTTTGTATGAAAAAAATTTGGGCACTTGGTAGAATTTCATTATATTTGATACGGGCATTACTGATTACTGAAAATTCAATGCACATCATATAATAAATCATTTATTATTTTACAGCAATGATTTTCGAGCTGTACAGCGATAGCACAATTATATGTTAGTGAATATTAGATCTACTAATGCACACTAGATGGTGTTTATTTGCAGCTGTTAAGTTTCTCTGTACTTGTTGTCCGTATGTTTACACTAATACACTCATACATAGCTCACACCGATTTGAAAACGCTTTAGAATTGGTTAACGTTTACATCGCACATCATACTCAAAATTTGTGATTGTATTGTGAAAAAGATTTTTACCCTCCAGCGTATAGATGTTTACACATCAAAATTAAATGAAATTGATCACATACATATACATTTTCGGATACATTTTTTTGGGGTAACAATTTTTTCTTCTAAAAATCAGTTTTTTTCTCCAATTGTAAGTTTTTTTTTTTCAAAGGATATGGCAACAGAGCATGCCATAGAAAAGGCATTAGTCTAGGCGATTTAAACTTGGAAAAGGAATCATTCAATAACACGGAGTTACTTACTTTGGCAAATACTTAAAATCAAATTAAAGCAAAACTTTCAGAGTCATCTCACTACATTAATAAGGCATACAAATTTTTTTAAGTCTAATATATGTATATGATGAGTTTGTAGAGTTGCTAAAAAAAGATCTATAAATTCCAGCAATAACTACTACAAACAAAAACCAAAAAGTCAACCTTCGCTAAAAAGCAAATTAATTCTTTCGAGGAACCCATATCACCGCATATGCTTGCTATAAG
>OY776281.1:45643930-45888930 GCA_963675445.1 Linnaemya vulpina | reverse complement strand
TTACTTATCCTTCAAGGATTCGTTTTATTGCATTAAATTAAAACACGGACAAATTAATTTTAGAAATATAATGCGGCAACACTTTATTTACTACTTTATTAACACGAGTATTTGTACTACTCAACACTTAGCGATGTTAACACGTCTATATTTTAAATCACACTGACCCGCTGAGCTCTGGCAGCGCCTTTATATAGCAAAAATGACGTCGTATGGTAACCTCGCGAAACTTCTGGGCATGCTGCTTGTATTTTACTTGACATGGAGCCAGGGCACATTTATACTAGGTATACTCAATTTGCAACCCTGCAGAAAATATATGTAGTGGATTCGCCTTGATATGTATTTTGTTTGTGTAAAAAATTTTCGTTTGTCAAATGGACTTGACAACTAAAACATAAGAAAAGTGGCGATACAGAAGAAAAAACAACACAGACACCAACAGACGCTAAATGAGAAAAATGTAAAGTGTTTATTTCAAGGTGTTTATTTATAAAATGTTTGTGCAGAAGTATGAAATTATTATTTACATATTCATTGCTGGATGGAATTGGTGCTTATAAGGGTAAGCTTTTGTAAATACATATAATAATATTCATATAAAAGTTCAATTTAATTAGTTCTGTCGGAGTTGATTCTGCAAGTTGACTAGACTAAGGTTCACATATTTCCTGCTCTTATGAATAATAATTATTATTAAATTTTTATTGCTGGATGGAATTGGTGCTTAAAGGGGTAAGCTTTTGGAAATACATGTAATAATATAAAATATATAAAAGTTCAATTTAATTAGTTCTGTCGGAGTTGATTCTGCAAGTTGACTGGACTGAGGTTCACATATTTCCTGCTCTTATGAAAGAGTCGGACACAAATTTTGCATCTACAATTGCTATAAACAGCTCTAAACATGTCTCCGTCTAAACCTAAGGAAATGAAGTTCTAACAATCAAGAATCAATGACATTGAACAATTCGTCTTTAGATGATGTGCCGGCAACATTTCAGCCAATTCTGGTGGTTTTACACAAGCCACAAAATGACTATCAGTCTGCCAATTATACAGCACCCATAGCCAATCAAGCTATAAAAATTGTAAGAAGGCTAACCACATCTACTGAAATCCATAATAATGGTGTACGTCCGAGGCAGCCTATAAAAAATTTTCTTCAAAGAGAACAAGAACCCAGAATATGAGAACAACGGTGAATATAACTTATTTTTTATATAACAGTTTACGAAATATTTGTTTCTTGTTATTCTACATATATGAATTCATTAGGTGTTAATGCCATGGATACCGCATCTTTCGGCGCTTGGAGCAACGATCCCTCTCCCTTAAAGAATTTGCGCTTGCACACTGCACAAACACGCATTGTTTTATAAGTACAGAAAATATACTTCAATAAAAACTATTGCTTTTAATAATAATAAGCAAAACAATTACATATTATATATAAATAACTCTTGTTTTCTTAGCAATTTTCACAAAATTAATTTTTGTTTTTGAACTCTTCACAAATTTTCGTTTTGGCGCAAAGACTAAAAAGCAGATTTTGACAACCGAGTTCAAGGAGAACTAAGGCGAAAGCAGAAGATTTTGACAAACGAATTCAAGGCGAATTGTTTCAGCTGTTCGCCATTTTGCATATTAAGGTCACCTAGTATAGATGCGCCTTGACAAGGAGCTATATACGTGTGTTTGTATACATGACAATGCTGACTTGTTTGTTTTGCATATGGTAACTATGTGTGGTTGTATGTATGAGTGTTCTGCGTGTTTTGCCTATGGTAACTATGACTGGTTGTATGGATGAGTGTTCTGTGTGTTGTGTGGTTTTGTTTCTTCTTCTGCTATGTGTATATGGTTGTGTAAACTTGTGAACCTGTTTAGCTTTATTAGCAGCGAATACTTGCATACAAGATCATTAGGAATAACATCTCTTAGCATATATGTTGCTAGGTTTTTCGTTGTTGTTGTTTACACTTATTATTGGCACAGCCTCGAATGATCATATGATGATAATGGAAAAAAGACAATAGAACTGCGTTTTCTAGATTCTTGTCGGTTTATGCCATCAAGTTTAGAAAAACTAGCTAGCTACCTGTTTGATGATGATTTATCAACTGTGAAATCAATTTATCAAAATCATAATGAATTCAGTTTGATGAAACGTAAAGGTGTCTTTCCGTATGATTATCTAGATTAAACTAATCGTCTGGAAGAAACACAGCTACCACCCCGATCGAGTTTCTTTAATAAACTTACTAGTAAGTCGTGTAGTGTAGATGATTATAAACATGCTGAAAAAGTTTGGAATACATTTCAATATAATATAATAGATAATATAATATAATATAATAGACTGTCTTCTATTATATTTAAAGGTAGATGTTTTATTACTTTGTGATGTATTTGAGAATTTCCGTAAAGTTTGTAAGAAAATTTACAATTTAGATCCTTGCCAATATTAGACTACTCCGGGCTTATCTTGGGATGCAATGTTGAAAACAACTGAAATAGAGCTGGAATTGTTCACAGATATTAACATGTACAATTTCGTTGTGCGAGGTATTAGAGGGGGTATCGTTCAGTGTAGTTAACGACATTCTATAGCTAATAATAAATACGTTAGTGATTATGATTCTACTAAAGAATCAAATTATCTAATATATTTAGATGTAAATAATTTATATGGTTATGCAATGTCGCAATACCTTCCCTATAAAAATTTTAAATGGATAGAAAATGTTGAAAATTTTAATGTAAATAGTATAGGAGAAAATTTGGATATATACTGGAAGTAGACTTGGAATATCCAACTACATTACACGACTATCATAATGATTTTCCCTTTTGTGCAGAAAACAAAAAAATTTAAAGTATGAAACAGCGAAAATTAATTACAGATTTAAACCATAAGACCAATTATATTATACATTATCGCAACCTTCAACAATGTCTTCAACATGGTTTGATTTTAAAGAAAATTCATAGAATTCCTCAATTTAATCAGTCAGATTGGTTGAAAAATATATTGATTTAAATAATCATCATAGAACATTAGCTAAAAACACATTTGAAAAAATTTTTTTTAAATTAATAAACAACGCTGTATATGGTAAGACTATGGAAAACGTTGATAACCTCCGCAACAGCTCGTACTGGCCCGCCGCTACACTCCAGGTTATGCATTTTGTCCTCTAGAGCATGCAATTTCTCTTCGAACTCCTTTGCATGCTCCTCCAGCTCTGAGAATTTATTCTCAATAGAATCCATCCTCCTGTTAATGGCTTCAAAAACCTCCACCAGGACCTCGTTCGTGGCTTTATTTGACTCCTGTATCTGCTGAGAGTTTTGTTTTATTTCATTTACTTCATCAACAAGCTTGTCCTGCATCTGCTGAGTTTCGGCTAAAAGTTTTTCCTGCATCTGCCGAGAGTTCTGATTTCGATCATCATAGCAGTGGACATTGAATTTATGTCCATGCTGCTGGTCGTGGCAGGAGGGCATACCTGCACATCGTCCTTGTCCTCAAACTCGTATGTCCCGATGTCCATGCCGTGATTCTTAAACTCATCCATCAGCCTCTTCTGCAGTTCAGCCTTGTTACCTGCAGTTGGCAATTCCAGCTTACTGTGCTCCTTTTTCAGCTGTTCAACTATTAGCTCATTAAATTTCATGATTATTTATTTTAATTTTATAATGTCCTTTTTTCCTTAAATTGCAATGTGCTTTTAATTTTTTTTCGCACTCCCACTTCTGACACCAATTGTTACGTTTTTACACCTTTTCGTAAAAACGGTTTTATTACTTATCCTTCAAGGATTCGTTTTATTGCATGAAATTAAAACACGGACAAATTAATTTCAGAAATAAAATGCGGCAACACTTCATTTATTATTTTATTAACACGAGTATTTGTACTACTCAACACTTAGCGATGTTAACACGTCTATATTTGAAATCACTCTAACTCTCGCTGAGCTCTGGCAGCGCCTTTATATAGCAAAAATGACGTCGTCTGGTAACCTCGCGAAACTTCTGGGCATGATGGTTGTATTTTACTTGACGTGGAGCTATATACGTGTGTTTGTATACATGACAATGCTGACTTGTTTGCTTTGCTTATGGTGACTGTGTGTGGTTGTATGTATGAGTGTTCTGTGTGTTTTGCCTATGGTAACTATGAGTGGTTGTATGGATGAGTGTTCTGTGCGTTGTGTGGTTTTGTTTCTTCTTCTGCTATGTGTATATGGTTGTGTAAACTTGTGAACCTGTTTAGCTTTATTAGCAGCGAATACTTGCATACAAGGTCATTAAGAATAACATCTCTTAGCATTTATGTTGCTAGGTTTTTCGTTGTTGTTGTTTATACTTATTAGTGGCACAGCCTCGAATGATCTTGTATATTCTGGAGTATTCCATTTCCGTTAATTTGAATATTATCTATATAGTGTTGACCAGGGTTGTAATATTTTGACAACTATAGATTAATTGGCAGTGCTGCCAAGTACATATAGCCACATTGTCGTTTTATTTAAATCTATTTCTAATCTTTGTAACACTGCCGCCCACTTAAGCCTGTTCGACCCGAATAGGCATACAATCACCTCTTCCATAGTGCGCCAATCGTTCGAGATGTACTATCTTCATTTTCGACCTTGGGCTACTATGCCTCTGTACCCGGTATACAACGTCATTCACTCTCTTAATCACTTTATACGGGCCATCCCAGTGAGTCTGTAATTTTGGGGACAATCCTTTCTTCTGTTGTGGGTTATAAAGTAGAACTAATTGTCCTTCCATAAGTCCCTCTGAATTTGCTGCGCGGTTATACCTAGCCTTCATCTTGTCACTGACCATCTTGATTCTATTACGCACGAACTCATGCAGTTCGTTTAAGTCCTTCTTCTCTTGGGACGTAATAGCTCCTTCTTCTACAGTTGGCTTAACACCAAATTCCAAATCACCAGGTAGTTTTAATTCCGTCCCGAAGATAATTTTGGCTGGCATTCTCGATGTTGAGTCGTGTACAGCTGACCTATATGCCATCAAAAATTTGGGAATGTGCTCGTCCCAATCCCTCTGATGGTTGCTTACTACTTTTCGTAGGTACTCTTCTAAGGTGCGATTGAACCTTTCTACCATGCCATCAGACTGTGGATGCAACGGCGTCGTTCTGGTTTTCTTTATCCCATATAACTCGCACATTTCCCTGAATATGGCAGACTCGAAATTCCTTCCTTGGTCGGAATGTAATTCTATTGGGACACCATAGCGACATACCGAGTTGTTGACGAATTCATTTATAACTGTCTTTGCTTCCTGGTTAGGTATAGCATATACCTCTGGCCATTTACTGAAATAGTCCATTACCACAAGTACATAACGATTTCTGGCTTCAGTGACGGGAAAGGGACCTGCTACATCCATTGCGATCCGCTCGAATGGTGCTCCTGAGTTGTATTGTTGTAGCTGTCCCCGGCTTCTTCTTACTGGGCCTTTGGCTGCTATGCACTGTGGGCAGTTTGCTATCCAGTCGGCTACGGCTTGTTGACATCCAACCCAATAAAAAGGCTGCTTCAGTTTCTCAAGTGTTTTTGTTACTCCAAGATGACCGCCGCTGGGTCCATTATGAAACTCCTGTAAAACTTTACTTATCTTGGAGTATGGCACAACTATTAAATTTTAAGTTGTTTTGCCATCTACACTTTCTCTTACGCGGTATAAACACCCTTTTATTACCTTGAGGCTGTTTCACTGAGCCCAATAATATTTGGCGAGTGGGCTTTCAGCCCAAATTTCATTCCGGGATGGTCATCTGTCGTCTTTTTTGGCCGCTATAATTTTCCTTAGTATGCCGTCGTCCCTCTATGCCGCTGACCAGTCTTCATCAGGGCCGATGTGCATTAGCCGAACATCCACAACACCTTCCTTTTGCTCGGCTCTAACACAATTTACACTCTAAACAGCAGGGTCTTCTCGAAAGAGCATCCGCATTGTTATGCTTTGTGCCCCTTCTATGCTCAATGCTGAAGTCGTAGCTCTGCAGGCGCTTAATCCACCTTGCCAGTTGCTCTTCAGGATTTTTTAACTGCAATAGCCATCTCAGTGCAGAATGGTCGGTCCTTAATGTAAAGTGTTGACCATACAGGTACTTATGGTAATGTGTAATGCATTCCAGTACCGCCAGAAGCTCACGTCGTGTTACACAGTAGTTCCTCTCAGGTTTTGAGAGTACACGGCTATAGTACCCTATGACCTTCTTAGTGCCATAAACTACTTGGGATAGCACACCCCCTATGCCATAATCGCTCGCATCAGTATCCAGCATAAATTTTTCCCCAGCTATGGGATACGCTAGCACTGGTGACGTACATAATAGTTCTTTGAGTTTCTGGAGTGCATTTTCCTGTGGCTCGCCCCAATGGTATGGTCTCGACTTCTTTGTCACCTCATGCAGACTTGCAGCTACACTGGAAAAATTCGGCACAAAACGTCTGTAGTATGTACAAAGGCCCAAAAAGCTGCGCAATTCATGAAGATATTTAGGTTGATGCCAGTCCCTTACTGCTTTTATTTTATCTTCATCTGTTGAGATTCCGTCTGCTGTAACACGATGCCCCAAATACTTTACTTCTTTCTGGAACAATGCACATTTCTTCAAGCTGAGTTTCAATCCAGCTGAGGATATCCGTTGAAGAACTTCTGCCATGTTTTTGAGGTGTTCATCAAAAGTTTTCCCCATCACGATTATGTCGTCCAACTATACCAAGCATGTCTTCCAGTGAAGTCCTATCAGTACCTTCTCCATTAGGCGTTCAAATGTGGCCGGAGCATTGCAGAGACCAAAGGGCATGACTTTGAACAGCCATAATCCGTTACCGACACTGAAGGCAGTTTTCTCCTTGTCTTTCTCTGCAATCTCCACTTGGATAACTGTCCTTCTTGGCTATGTCATTGAGCTTCCTGTAGTCTACGCAGAATCTAGTACTGCCATCTTTCTTTTTAACTAAGACTACAGGCGAACTCCAAGTACCAGAAGATGGCTCAATTACGCCATCACGCTCCATTTCACTTACAAGCTCTTTTACTTTATCTCGCTTTGCTAGGGGTACGCTTCTGGGTGGCTGTTTAATCGGCCTAGCTTCGCCTGTGTTAATTTCATGTTTAACCAATGCAGTTGTACCCTCTCTTTGGCTTCCCATGGCGAAGATACTGGCATGCCTTTTTAGTAACTGTTTGGCTTTATTTTTGTCTGTCGCTGATAGACCTGCTACCCATTTCTCTACGTATTCCTCAAATTGTTCACGTTCTTTTGCGGACAAAACAGTAGGCTCTATCTTCTTCTCGAAGTTTATTATTGCCTCTGCTGGAATACATTGGCCAACATCGGAATTTTCTTTGATGACTTTTTCATGGTCTGACAAGTTAAGCACTATTACAAGGACTATTCCTCCTTTACTAGTTTTCACTAGAGCTTTCGCTGTTATACGCTCTCTCTTTAGATCTGCTGGTTCTACAACCCACAACCGATTGTCCTCACAATCTCCCTCCATCCGCGCCCATATGACTGTTTCAGACTGCGGCGGTAACGTCTGACCCTCCAAATCATCAGCTGTAGTCCCATATGTAGATTAATGCCATGATTAATCATAAAATCGGCTCCAATAATAACCTCATCGACAATATCGGCAACAATAAACACATGTCTCACGTTGATGTTGGCTATAGCCACCTTCACTTCAATCTTACCATAGACAGTGGCAGGCTCTCCAGTAGCTGTATGTAGCCGTGTATTGCTTAACCGCTCGCATTTCCCCTTTACTATATCGGGCCTTATTATTGACTGCGATGCCCCTGTGTCTATGGTAAGTACGTGCTTTTCCCCGTTGATGTGTCCGGACGCAGTGAGGTTGCTATTTTTCTGCTGCATCACTGATATGGAGATTGTGGGGCCCTCGTTTGTGAGAGCTAGCTCTTGCCCCTCAGTGCTAGCTCGTTTTAGTTTAACGGGGACTCTTGTGATGTTGTTTGGTTCACCCGTTTGCTGTTTCTTGGTGGCGAAACAGATCTACCTTTCTTCCTTGGTGCTTTGCAGCTGCGCTGAAAATTACCGATCTTTCCGCAGTTAAAACACTTAGGCTTTTCTTGGATAGCGTTCTCTGCCAGCAGTTGTCGCATTGCCTCCTTAACGCTAGCAACTAGGTTGTTATCCTCCTCAGAAAAAACCTCCACATTCACTTTACATATCTGTGGCTTGAAAACCATCCCTGCAGTCTCTTGAGCCAGCGCAAATGAAACAGTTTCAGCGAAAGTGGATTTCTGCGTAGCGCACTCCGCCAGCTTAACATCAGAGTCGCGAATGCCGTTAACGAAAGCCTCAGTTTTAAAGTGGTATAGGAACGGGTGACTCTCGCCTGGATATGTGAGCTGCACTAAACGCTCGATTTCCATTGCGAAATCTTGTAGAGATTCGTTAGGCTTCTGAACTCTACATCGCAATTCCATTCTGTATAAATCGCGCTTGTGCTCACCACCATACTTGCGTTGCAATGCTGCCATTATTTCATTATAGTTGTTTCTGCTGTTTACTGGCACAGTCTCAAGTACCTCTGCGGCTGTACCCTTTAAGGACAAGATCAACTCTATGGACTTTTCTTCAGCATCCCATCCATTTCTGGTAGCAACCATCTCGAACTGGAATTTGAAGATGCCTTATGGTACGCTGCCATCGAAGCATGGCGCTTGTATCCGCGCAGAAACCTCCGCAACTGCTCGTACTGGCCCACCACTACACTCCAGGCTATGCACTTTATCCTCTAGAGCATGTTATTTCTCTTCGAACTCCTTTGCATGCTGTTCCAGGCCACCGCTTTCTAGATGTTGGACTCTATCCGCCAGCTCTGAGAATTTATTCAATAGAATCCATCCTCCTGTTAATGGCTTCAGAAACCTCCACCAGGACCTCGTTCGTGGCTTTATTTGACTCCTGTATCTGCTGAGAGTTTTGTTTTATTTCATTTACTTCATCAACAAGCTTGTCCTGCATCTGCTGAGTTTCGGCTAAAAGCTTTTCCTGCATCTGCCGAGAGTTCTGTTTTATTTCGATCATCATAGCAGTGGACATTGAATTTATGTCCATGCTGCTGGTCGTGGCAGGAGGGCATACCTGCACATCGTCTTTGTCCTTAAACTCGTATATCCCGATGTCCATGCCGCGATTCTTAAACTCATCTATCAGCCTCTTCTGCAGTTCAGCCTTGTTACCTGCAGTTGGCAATTCCAGCTTACTGAGCTCCTTTTTCAGCTGTTCAACTTTTAGCTCATCAAGTTTCATGAATATTTATTTTAAATTTATAAAGTCCTTTTTTTCGCTTAAATTGTAATGTCCTTTTAATTATTTTTGTAATCCCACTTCTGACACCAATTGTTACGTTTTTAGACCTTTTCGTAATAACGGTTTTATTACTTATCCTTCAAGGATTCGTTTTATTGCATCAAATTAAAACACGGGCAAATTAATTTTAGAAATATAATGCGGCAACACTTTATTTACTACTTTATTAACACGAGTATTTGTACTACTCAACACTTAGCGATGTTAACACTTCTATATTTTAAATCACACTGACTCTCTGAGCTCTGGCAGCGCCTTTATATAGCAAAAATGACGTCGTCTGGTAACCTCGCGAAACTTCTGGGCATAGTGGTTGTATTTTACTTGGCATGGAGCCAAGGCACATCGATACTAGGTATACTCAATTTGCAACCCTGCAGAAAATATATGTAGTGGATTCGCCTTGATATGTATTTTGTTTGTGTGAAAAGTTTTCGTTTGTCAAATGGACTTGACAACTAAAACATAAGAAAAATGGCGATACAGAAGAAAAAACAACACACACCAACAGACGCAAAATGAGAAAAATGTAAAGTGTTTATTTCAAGGTGTTTATTTATAAAATGTTTGTGCAGAAGCATGAGATTATTATTTACATATTCATTGCTGGATGGAATTGGTGCTTATAAGGGTAAGCTTTTGTAAATACATATAATAATATTCATATAAAAGTTCAATTTAATTAGTTCTGTCGGAGTTGATTCTGCATGTTGACTAGACTAAGGTTCACATATTTCCTGCTCTTATGAAAATTATTATTATTTACATATTTATTGCTGGATGGAATTGGTGCTTATAAGGGTAAGCTTTTGGAAATACATATAATAATATAAAATATATAAAAGTTCAATTTAATTAGTTCTGTCGGAGTTGATTCTGCAAGTTGACTGGACTAAGGTTCACATATTTCCTGCTCTTATGAAAGAATCGGACACAAATTTTGCATCTACAATTGCTATAAACAGCTCTAAACATGTCTCCGTCTAAACCTAAAGAAATGAAGTTGTTGCCACGCTCTAACAATCAAGAATTAATGTCATTGAACAATTCGTCTTTAGATGATGTGCCGGCAACATTTCAGCCAATTCTGGTGGTTTTACACAAGCCACAAAATGGCTATCAGTCTGCCAATTATACAGCACCCATAGCCAATCAAGCTATAAAAATTGTAAGAAAGCTAACCAAATCTACTGAAATCCATAATAATGGTGTACGTCCGAGGCAGCCTATAAAAAATTTTCTTCAAAGAGAACAAGAACCCAGAATATGAGAACATCGGTGAATATAACTTATTTTTTATATAACAGTTTACGAAATATTTTTTTCTTGTTTTTCTACATATATGAATTCATTACGTGTTAATGCCATGGATACCGCATCTTTCGGCGCTTGGAGCAACGATCCCTCTCCCTTAAAGAATTTGCGCTTGCACACTGCACAAGCGCGCATTGTTTTATAAGTCCAGAAAATATACTTAAATAAAAACTATTGCTTTTAATAATAATAAGCAAAACAATTATATATTATATATATAAATAACTGTTGTTTTCTTAGCAATTTTCACAAAATTAATTTTTGTTTTTGAACTCTTCACAAATTTTCGTTTTGGCGCAAAGACTAAAAAGCAGATTTTGACAAGCGAGTTCAAGGCGAACTAAGGCGAAAGCAGAAGATTTTGACAAACGAGTTCAAGGCGAATTGTTTCAGCTGTTCGCCATTTTGCATATTAAGGTCACCTAGTATAGATGCGCCTTGACATGGAGCTATATACGTGTGTTTGTATAGATGACAATGCTGACTTGTTTGTTTTGCTTATGGTAACTATGTGTGGTTTTATGTATGAGTGTTCTGTGTGTTTTGCCTATGGTAACTATGAGTGGTTGTATGGATGCGTGTTCTGTGTGTTGTGTGGTTTTGTTTCTTCTTCTGCTATGTGTATATGGTTGTGTAAACTTGTGAACCTGTTTAGCTTTATTAGCAGCGAATACTTACTTGCATACAAGATCATTAAGAATAACATCTCTTAGCATTTATATTGCTAGGTTTTTCGTTGTTGTTGTTTACACTTATTATTGGCACAGCCTCGAATGATCATATGATGATAATGGAAAAAAGACAATAGAACTGCGTTTTCTAGATTCTTGTCGGTTTATGCCATCAAGTTTAGAAAAACTAGCTAGCTACCTGTTTGATGATGATTTATCAACTGTGAAATCAATTTATCAAAATCATAATGAAACACAGCTACCACCCCGATCGAGTTTCTTTAATAAACTTACTAGTAAGTCGTGTAGTGTAGATGATTATGAACATGCTGAAATAGTTTGGAATACATTTCAATATAATATAATAGACTGTCTTCTATTATATTTAAAAGTAGATGTTTTATTACTTTCTGATGTATTTGAGAATTTCCGTAAAGTTTGTAAGAAAATTTACAATTTAGATCCTTGCCAATATTATACTACTCCGGGCTTATCTTGGGATGCAATGTTGAAAACAACTGAAATAGAGCTGGAATTGTTCACAGATATTAACATGTACAATATCGTTGTGCGAGGTATTAGAGGGGGTATCGTTCAGTGTAGTAAACGACATTCTATAGCTAATAATAAATACGTTAGTGATTATGATTATCTAATATATTTAGATGTAAATAATTTATATGGTTATGCAATGTCGCAATACTTTCCCTATAAAAATTTTAAATGGATAGAAAATGTTGAAAATTTTAATGTAAATAGTATAGGAGAAAATTTGGATATATACTGGAAGTAGACTTGGAATATCCAACTACATTACACGACTATCATAATGATTTTCCCTTTTGTGCAGAAAACAAAAAAATTTAAAGTATGAAACAGCGAAAATTAATTACAGATTTAAACCATAAAACCAATTATATTATACATTATCGCAACCTTCAACAATGTCTTCAACATGGTTTGATTTTAAAGAAAATTCATAGAATTCCTCAATTTAATCAGTCAGATTGGTTGAAAAATATATTGATTTAAATAATCATCATAGAACATTAGCTAAGAACACATTTGAAAAAAATTTTTTTAAATTAATAAAAAACGCTGTATATGGTAAGACTATGGAAAACGTTGATAACCTCCGCAACAGCTCGTACTGGCCCGCCGCTACACTCCAGGTTATGCATTTTGTCCTCTAGAGCATGCCATTTCTCTTCGAACTCCTTTGCATGCTGCTCCAGCTCTGAGAATTTATTCTCAATAGAATCCACCCTCCTGTTAATGGCTTCAGAAACCTCTACCAGGGTCTCGTTCATGGCTTTATTTGACTCCTGTATTTCGGCTACTAGCTTTTCCTGCACCTGCTGAGAGTTCTGTTTTATTTCAGTTATTTCGGCAACAAGCTTGTCCTGCATCTGCTGAGAATTTTGTTTTATTTCACTTATTTTGGCGACAAGCTTGTCACTGCTTACCCTTGATGCCTCCTGCATCTGCTGAGAGTTTTGTTTTATTTCACTTATTTCGGCTACAAGCTTTTCCTGCATCTGCTGAGAATTCTGTTTTATTTGGATCATCATAGCAGCGAACATTGAATTTATGTCCATGCTGCTGGTCGTGGCAGGAGGGCATACCTGCACATCGTCCTTGTCCTCAAACTCGTAAGTCCCGATGTCCATGCCGCGATTCTTAAACTCATCTATCAGCCTCTTCTGCAGCTCAGCCTTGTTACCTGCAGTTGGCAATTCCAGCTTACTGAGCTCCTTTTTCAGCTGTTCAACTTTTAGCTCATCAAATTTCATGATTATTTATTTTAGTTTTATAATGTCCTTTTTTTCCTTAAATTGCAATGTCCTTTTAAATTTTTTTCGCAATCCCACTTCTGACACCAATTGTTACGTTCTTACACCTTTTCGTAAAAACGGTTTTATTACTTATCCTTCAAGGATTCGTTTTATTGCATGAAATTAAAACACGGACAAATTAATTTCAGAAATAAAATGCGGCAACACTTTATTTATTATTTTATTAACACGAGTATTTGTACTACTCAACACTTAGCGATGTTAACACGTCTATATTTGAAATCAC
This sequence comes from Linnaemya vulpina, assembly GCA_963675445.1. Taxonomy (NCBI): domain Eukaryota; kingdom Metazoa; phylum Arthropoda; class Insecta; order Diptera; family Tachinidae; genus Linnaemya; species Linnaemya vulpina. The sequence continues at coordinate 45,875,463 of OY776281.1, read as the reverse complement.
TCTAACTCTCGCTGAGCTCTGGCAGCGCCTTTATATAGCAAAAATGACGTCGTCTGGTAACCTCGCGAAACTTCTGGGCATGGTGGTTGTATTTTACTTGACATGGAGCTATATACGTGTGTTTGTATACATGACAATGCTGACTTGTTTGCTTTGCTTATGGTGACTATGTGTGGTTGTATGTATGAGTGTTCTGTGTGTTTTGCCTATGGTAACTATGAGTGGTTGTATGGATGAGTGTTCTGTGCGTTGTGTGGTTTTGTTTCTTCTTCTGCTATGTGTATATGGTTGTGTAAACTTGTGAACCTGTTTAGCTTTATTAGCAGCGAATACTTGCATACAAGATCATTAAGAATAACATCTCTTAGCATTTATGTTGCTAGGTTTTTCGTTGTTGTTGTTTACACTTATTAGTGGCACAGCCTCGAATGATCTTGTATATTCTGGAGTATTCCATTTCCGTTAATTTGAATATTGTCTATATAATGTTGACCAGGGTTGTAATATTTTGACAACTATAGATTAATTGGCAGTGCTGCCAAGTACATATAGCCACATTGTCGTTTTATTTAAATCTATTTCTAATCTTTGTAACACTGCCGCCCACTTAAGCCTGTTCGACCCGAATAGGCATACAATCACCTCTTCCATAGTGCGCCAATCGTTCGAGATGTACTATCTTCATTTTCGACCTTGGACTACTATGCCTCTGTACCCGGTATACAACGTCATTCACTCTCTTAATCACTTTATACGGGCCATCCCAGTGAGTCTGTAATTTTGGGGACAAGCCTTTCTTCCGTTGTGGGTTATAAAGTAGAACCAATTGTCCTTCCATAAGTCCCTCTGAATTTGCTGCGCGGTCATACCTAGCCTTCATCTTGTCACTGACCATCTTGATTCTATTACGCACGAACTCATGCAGTTCGTTTAAGTCCTTCTTCTCTTGGGACGTAATAGCTCCTTCTTCTACAGTTGGCTTAACACCAAATTCCAAATCACCAGGTAGTTTTAATTCCGTCCCGAAGATAATTTTGGCTGGCATTCTCGATGTTGAGTCGTGTACAGCTGACCTATATGCCATCAAAAATTTGGGAATGTGCTCGTCCCAATCCCTCTGATGGTTGCTTACTACTTTTCGTAGGTACTCTTCTAAGGTGCGATTGAACCTTTCTACCATGCCATTAGACTGTGGATGCAACGGCGTCGTTCTGGTTTTCTTTATCCCATATAACTCGCACATTTCCCTGAATATGGCAGACTCGAAATTCCTTCCTTGGTCGGAATGTAATTCTATTGGGACACCATAGCGACATACCGAGTTGTTGACGAATGCATTTATAACTGTCTTTGCTTCCTGGTTAGGTATAGCATATACCTCTGGCCATTTACTGAATAGTCCATTACCACAAGTACATAACGATTTATGGCTTCAGTGACGGGAAAGAGACCTGCTACATCCATTGCGATCCGCTCGAATGGTGCTCCTCAGTTGTATTGTTGTAGCTGTCCCCGGCTTCTTCTTACTGGGCCTTTGGCTGCTATGCACTGTGGGCAGTTTGCTATCCAGTCGGCTACGGCTTGTTGACATCCAACCCAATAAAAAGGCTGCTTCAGTTTCTCAAGTGTTTTTGTTACTTCAAGATGACCGCCACTGGGTCCATTATGAAACTTTTGTAAAACTTTACTTATCTTGGAGTATGGCACAACTATTAAATTTGAAGTTGTTTTGCCATCTACACTTTCCCATACGCGGTATAAACACCCTTTTATTACCTTGAGGCTGTTTCACTGAGCCCAATAAGATTTGGCGAGTGGGCTTTCAGCCCAAATTTCATTCCGGGATGGTCGTCTGTCCTCTTCTTTGGCCGCTATAATTTTCCTTAGTATGCCGTCGTCCCTCTGTGCCGCTGACCAGTCTTCATCAGGGCCGATGTGCATTAGCCGAACATCCACAACGCATTCCTTTTGCTCGGCTCTAACACAATGTTTACACTCTAAACAGCAGGGTCTTCTCGAAAGAGCATCCGCATTGTTATGCTTTGTGCCCCTTCTATGCCCAATGCTGAAGTCGTAGCTCTGCAGGCGCTTAATCCACCTTGCCAGTTGCTCTTCAGGATTTTTTAACTACAATAGCCATCTCAGGGCAGGATGGTCGGTCCTTAATGTAAAGTGTTGACCATACAGGTACTTATGGTAATGTGTAATGCATTCCAGTACCGCCAGAAGCTCACGTCGTGTCACACAGTACTTCCTCTCAGGTTTTGAGAGTACACGGCTATAGTACCCTATGACCTTCTCAGTGCCATAAACTACTTGGGATAGCACACCCCCTATGCCATAATCCCTCGCATCAGTATCCAGCATACATTTTTCCCCAGCTATGGGATACGCTAGCACTGGTGACGTACATAATAGTTCTTTGAGTTTCTGGAGTGCATTTTCCTGTGGCTCGCCCCAATGGTATGGTCTCGACTTCTTTGTCAGCTCATGCAGACTTGCAGCTACACTGGCAACATTCGGCACAAAACGTCTGTAGTATGTACAAAGGCCCAAAAAGCTGCGCAATTCATGAAGATTTTTAGGTTGATGCCAGCCCCTTACTGCTTTTATTTTATCTTCATCTGTTGAGATTCCGTCTGCTGTAACACGATGCCCCAAATACTTTACTTCTTTCTGGAACAATGCACATTTCTTCAAGCTGAGTTTCAATCCAGCTGAGGCTATCCGTTGAAGAACTTCTGCCATGTTTTTGAGGTGTTCATCAAAAGTTTTCCCCATCACGATAATGTCGTCTAATTATACCAAGCATGTCTTCCAGTGAAGTCCTATCAGTACCTTCTCCATTAGGCGTTCAAATGTGGCCGGAGCATTGCAGAGACCAAAGGGCATGACGTTGAACAGCCATAATCCGTTACCGACACTGAAGGCAGTTTTCTCCTTGTCTTTCTCTGCAATCTCCACTTGCCAATATCCACTTCGCAAGTCCAGCGTAGAGAACCATTTGGTACCAGCTAGCGTGTCCAAAGTGTCATCGATTCTGGGGAGCGGATAACTGTCCTTCTTGGCTATGTCATTGAGCTTCCTGTAGTCTACGCAGAATCTAGTACTGCCATCTTTCTTTTTAACTAAGACTACAGGCGAACTCCAAGTACCAGAAGATGGCTCAATTACGCCATCACGCTCCATTTCACTTACAAGCTCTTTTACTTTATCTCGCTTTGCTAGGGGTACGCTTCTGGGTGGCTGTTTAATCGGAATAGCTTCGCCTGTGTTAATTTCATGTTTAACCAATGCAGTTGTAACCTCTCTTTGGCTTCCCATGGCGAAGATACTGGCATGCCTTTTTAGTAACTGTTTGGCTTTATTTTTGTCTGTCGCTGATAGACCTGCTACCCATTTCTCTACGTATTCCTCATATTGTTCACGTTCTTTTGCGGACAAAACAGTAGGCTCTATCTTCTTCTCGAAGTTTATTATTGCCTCTGCTGGAATACATTGGCCAACATCGGAATTTTCTTTGATGACTTTTTCATGGTCTGACAAGCTAAGCACTATTACAGGGACTATTCCTCCTTTACTAGTTTTCACTAGAGCTTTCGCTGTTATACGCTCTCTCTTTAGATCTGCTGGTTCTACAACCCACAACCGATTGTCCTCACAATCTCCCTCCATCCGTGCCCATATGACTGTTTCAGACTGCGGCGGTAACGTCTGACCCTCCAAATAATCAGCTGTAGTCCCATATGTAGATTAATGCCATGATTAATCATAAAATCGGCTCCAATAATAACCTCATCGGCAATATCGGCAACAATAAACACATGTCTCACGTTGATGTTGGCTATAGTCACCTTCACTTCAATCTTACCATAGACAGTGGCAGGCTCTCCAGTAGCTGTACGTAGCCGTGTATTGCTTAACCGCTCGCATTTCCCCTTTACTATATCGGGCCTTATTATTGACTGCGATGCCCCTGTGTCTATGGTAAGTACGTGCTTTTCCCCGTTGATGTGTCCGGACGCAGTGAGGTTGCTATTTTTCTGCTGCATCACTGATATGGAGATTGTGGGGCCCTCGTTTGTGAGAGCTAGCTCTTTCCAATCAGTGCTAGCTCGTTTTAGTTTAACGGGGACTCTTGCGATGTTGTTTGGTTCACCCGTTTGCTGTTTCTTGGTGGCGAAACAGATCTACCTTTCTTCCTTGGTGCTTTGCAGCTGCGCTGAAAATGACCGATCTTTCCGCAGTTAAAGCACTTTTCTTTGATAGCCTTCTCTGCCAGCAGTTGTCGCATTGCCTCCTTAACGCTAGCAACTAGGTTGTTATCCTCCTCAGACAAAACCTCCACATTCCGCACTTTACATATCTGTGGCTTGAAAACCATCCTTGCAGTCTCTTGAGCCAGCGCAAATGAAACAGTTTCAGCGAAAGTGGATTTCTGCGTAGCGCACACCGCCAGCTTAACATCAGAGTCGCGAATGCCGTTAACGAAAGCCTCAGTTTTAAAGTGGTATAGGAAGGGGTGACTCTTGCCTGGATATGTGAGCTGCACTAAACGCTCGATTTCCATTGCGAAATCTTGTAGAGATTCGTTAGGCTTCTGAACTCTACATCGCAATTCCATTCTGTATAAATCGCGCTTGTGCTCACCACCATACTTGCGTTGCAATGCTGCCATTATTTCATTATAGTTGTTTCTGCTGTTTACTGGCACAGTCTCAAGTACCTCTGCGGCTGTACCCTTTAAGGACAAGATCAACTCTATGGACTTTTCTTCAGCATCCCATCCATTTCTGGTAGCAACCGTCTCGAACTGGAATTTGAAGATGCCTAATGGTACGCTGCCATCGAAGCATGGCGCTTTTATCCGCGCAGAAACCTCCGCAACTGCTCGTACTGGCCCACCACTACACTCCAGGCTATGCACTTTATCCTCTAGAGCATGTTATTTCTCTTCGAACTCCTTTGCATGCTGTTCCAGGCCACCGCTTTCTAGATGTTGGACTCTATCCGCCAGCTCTGAGAATTTATTCAATAGAATCCATCCTCCTGTTAATGGCTTCAGAAACCTCCACCAGGACCTCGTTCGTGGCTTTATTTGACTCCTGTATCTGCTGAGAGTTTTGTTTTATTTCATTTACTTCATCAACAAGCTTGTCCTGCATCTGCTGAGTTTCGGATAAAAGCTTTTCCTGCATCTGCCGAGAGTTCTGTTTTATTTCGATCATCATAGCAGCGGACATTGAATTTATGTCCATGCTGCTGGTCGTGGCAGGAGGGCATACCTGCACATCGTCTTTGTCCTCAAACTCGTATATCCCGGTGTCCATGCCCCGATTCTTAAACTCATCTATCAGCCTCTTCTGCAGTTCAGCTTACCGAGCTCCTTTTTCAGCTGTTCAACTTTTAGCTCATCAAGTTTCATGATTATTTATTTTAAATTTATAAAGTCCTTTTTTTCCCTTAAATTGCAATGTCCTTTTAATTATTTTTGCAATCCCACTTCTGACACCAATTGTTACGTTTTTAGACCTTTTCGTAAAAACGGTTTTATTACTTATCCTTCAAGGATTCGTTTTATTGCATCAAATTAAAACACGGACAAATTTATTTTAGAAATATAATGCGGCAACACTTTATTTACTACTTTATTAACACGAGTATTTGTATTACTCAACACTTAGCGATGTTAACACTTCTATATTTTAAATCACACTGACTCGCTGAGCTCTGGCAGCGCCTTTATATAGCAAAAATGACGTCGTCTGGTAACCTCGCGAAACTTCTGGGCATGGTGGTTGTCTTTTACTTGGCATGGAGCAAAGGCACATCGATACTAGGTATACTCAATTTGCAACCCTGCAGAAAATATATGTAGTGGATTCGCCTTGATATTTATTTTGTTTGTGTAAAAAATTTTCGTTTGCCAAATGGACTTGACAACTAAAACATAAGAAAAATGGCGATACAGAAGAAAAAACAACACAGCCACCAACAGACGCTAAATGAGAAAAATGTAAAGTGTTTATTTCATAAAATGTTTGTGCAGAAGTATGAAATTATTATTTACATATTCATTGCTGGATGGAATTGGTGCTTATAAGGGTAAGCTTTTGTAAATACATATAATAATATTCATATAAAAGTTCAATTTAATTAGTTCTGTCGGAGTTGATTCTGCATGTTGACTAGACTAAGGTTCACATATTTCCTGCTCTTATGAAAATTATTATTATTTACATATTTATTGCTTATAAGCAATTTATAATTGCTTATAAGGGTAAGCTTTTGAAAATACATATAATAATATAAAATATATAAAAGTTCAATTTAATTAGTTCTGTCGGAGTTGATTCTGCAAGTTGACTGGACTAAGGTTCACATATTTCCTACTCTTATGAAAGAATCGGACACAAATTTTGCATCTACAATTGCTATAAACAGCTCTAAACATGTCTCCGTCTAAACCTAAAGAAATGAAGTTGTTGCAACGCTCTAACAATCAAGAATCAATAACATTGAACAATTCGTCTTTAGATGATGTGCCGGCAACATTTCAGCCAATTCTGGTGGTTTTACACAAGCCACAAAATGGCTATCAGTCTGCCAATTATACAGCACCTATAGCCAATCAAGCTATAAAAATTGTGAGAAGGCTAACCAAATCTACTGAAATCCATAATAATGGTGTACGTCCGAGGCAGCCTATAAAAAATTTTCTTCAAAGAGAGCATGAACCCAGAATACGAGAACAACGGTGAATATAACTTATTTTTTATATAACAGTTTACGAAATATTTTTTTCTTGTTTTTCTACATATATGAATTCATTACGTGTTAATGCCATGGATACCGCATCTTTCGGCGCTTGGAGCAACGATCCCCCTCCCTTAAAATATACTTAAATAAAAACTATTGCTTTTAATAATAATAAGCAAAACAATTATATATTATATATATAAATAACTGTTGTTTTCTTAGCAATTTTCACAAAATTAATTTTTGTTTTTGAACTCTTCACAAATTTTCGTTTTGGCGCAAAGACTAAAAAGCAGATTTTGACAAACGAGTTCAAGGCGAATTGTTTCAGTTGTTCGCCATTTTGGATATTAAGGTCACCTAGTATAGATGCGCCTTGACATAAAGCTATATACGTGTGTTTGTATAGATGACAATGCTGACTTGTTTGTTTTGCTTATGGTAACTATGTGTGGTTGTATGTATGAGTGTTCTGTGTGTTTTGCCTATGGTAACTATGAGTGGTTGTATGGATGCGTGTTCTGTGTGTTGTGTGGTTTTGTTTCTTCTTCTGCTATGTGTATATGGTTGTGTAAACTTGTGAACCTGTTTAGCTTTATTAGCAGCGAATACTTGCATACAAGATCATTAAGAATAACATCTCTTAGCATTTATGTTGCTAGGTTTTTCGTTGTTGTTGTTTACACTTATTAGTGGCACAGCCTCGAATGATCTTGTATATTCTGGAGTATTCCATTTCAGGTTCACATATTTCCTGCTCTTATGAAAATTATTATTATTTACATATTTATTGCTTATAAGCAATTTATAATAGCTTATAAGGGTAAGCTTTTGAAAATACATATAATAATATAAAATATATAAAAGTTCAATTTAATTAGTTCTGTCGGAGTTGATTCTGCAAGTTGAGTGGACTAAGGTTCACATATTTCCTACTCTTATGAAAGAATCGGACACAAATTTTGCATCTACAATTGCTATAAACAGCTCTAAACATGTCTCCGTCTAAACCTAACCCTCTGAATTTGCTGCGCGGTCATACCTAGCCTTCATCTTGTAAGTGACCATCTTGATTCTATTACGCACGAACTCATGCAGTTCGTTTAAGTCCTCCTTCTCTTGGGACGTAATAGCTCCTTCTTCTACAGTTGGCTTAACACCAAATCACCAGGTAGTTTTAATTCCGTCCCGAAGATAATTTTGGCTGGCGTTCTCGATGTTGAGTCGTGTACAGCTGACATATATGCCATCAAAAATATGGGGATGTGCTCGTCCCAATCCCTCTGGTTGCTTACTACTTTCCGTAGGTACTCTTCTAAGGTGTGATTGAACCTTTCTACCATGCCATCAGACTGTGGATGCAACATTTCCCTGAATATGGCAGACTCGAAATTCTTTCCTTGGTCGGAATGTAATTCTATTGGGACACCATAGTAATATACCCAGTTGTTGACGAATGCATTTAGAACTGTCTTTGCTTCCTGGTTAGGTATAGCATATACCTCTGGCCATTTACTGAAATAGTCCATTACCACAAGTACATAACGATTTCCGGCTTCAGTGACGGGAAAGGGACCTGCTACATCCATTGCGATCCGCTCGAATGGTGCTCCTGAGCCACTAGGTCCATTATGAAACTCCTGTAAAACTTTACTTATCTTGGAGTATGGCACAACTATTAAATTTGAAGTTGTTTTGCCATCTACACTTTCCCATACGCGGTATAAATACCCTTTTATTACCTTGAGGCTGTTCCACTGAGCCCAATAAGATTTGGCGAGTGGGCTTTCAGCCGAAATTTCATTCCGGGATGGTCGTCTGTCCTCTTCTTTGGCCGCTATAATTCTTTTTAGTATGCCGTCGTCCCTCTGTGCCGCTGACCAGTCTTCATCAGGGCCGATGTGCATTAGCCGAACATCAACAACGCCTTCCTTTTGCTCGGTTCTAACACAATGTTTACACTCTAAGCAGCAGGGTCTTCTTGAAAGAGCATCCGCATTGTTATGTTTTGTGCCCTTTCTATGCTCAATGCTGTTTCTTGGTAGCGAAATAGATCTACCTCTCTTCCTTGAGGTCTTACAGCTGTGCTAAAAATGACCGATCTTTCCGCAGTTAAAGCTCTTTGGTAGCATTTTCTGCCATCAGTTGTCGCATTGCCTCCTTAACGCTAGCAACTAGGTTGTTATCCTCCTCAGACAAAACCTCCACACTCCGCACTCTACCTCTTTTCTTTGATGCTTTGCAGCTGCGCTGAAAATTACCGATCTTTCCGCAGTTAAAGCACTTAGGCTTTTCTTTGGTAGCATTTTCTGCCAGCAGTTGTCGCATTGCCTCCTTAACGCTAGCAACTAGGTTGTTATCCTCCTCAGACAAAACCTCCACATTCCGCACTTTACATATCTGTGGGTTGAAAACCATCCTTGCAGTCTCTTGAGCCAGCGCAAATGAAACAGTTTCAGCGAAAGTGGATTTCTGCGTAGCGCACACCGCCAGCTTAACATCAGAGTCGCGAATGCCGTTAACGAAAGCCTCAGTTTTAAAGTGGTCCAGGAACGGGTGACTCTCGGCTGGATATGTGAGCTGCACTAAACGCTCGATTTCCATTGCGAAATCTTGTAGAGATTCGTTAGGCTTTTCAACTCTACATCGCAATTCCATTCTGTATAAATCGCGCTTGTGCTCACCACCATACTTGCGCTCCAATGCTCCCATTATTTCATTATAGTTGTTTCTGCTGCTTACTGGCACAGTCTCAAGTACCTCTGGGGCTGTACCCTTTAAGGACAAAATCAACTCTATGGCCTTTTCTTCAGCATCCCATCCATTTCTGCTAGCAACCGTCTCGAACTGGAGTTTGAAGATGCCTAATGGTACGCTGCCGTCGAAGCATGGCGCTTTTAGCCGCGCAGAAACCTCCGCAACTGTTCGTACTGGCCCGCCGCTACACTCCAGGTTATGCACTTTGTCCTCCTGAGCATGCAATTTCTCTTCGAACTCCTTTGCATGCTCCTCCAGCTCTGAGAATTTATTCTCAATAGAATCCCCCCTCTTGTTAATGGCTTCAGAAACCTCTACCAGGGTCTCATTCGTGGCTTTATTTGACTCCTGTATTTCGGCTACAAGTTTTTCCTGCATCTGCTGAGAGTTCTGTTTTATTTCAGTTATTTCGGCTACAAGCTTATCACTGTTGATCCTTGATGCCTCCTTCATCTGCTGAGAGGTTTGTTTTATTTCAGTTATTTCGGCTACAAGCTTGTCACTGTTGATCCTTGATGCCTCCTGCATCTGCTGAGAGTTTTGTTTTATATCAGTTATTTCGGCTACAAACTTGTCCTGCATCTGCTGAGAGTTTTGTTTTATTTCACTTTGTGCATCACTGATTCCTTTTATCTGGTCGTGGCAGGAGGGCATACCTGCACATCGTCTTTGTCCTCAAACTTGTATGTCCCGATGTCCATGCCGCGATTCTTAAACTCATCCATCAGCCTCTTCTGCAGTTCAGCCTTGTTACCTGCAGTTGGCAATTCCAGCTTACTGAGCTCCTTTTTTAGCTGTTCAACTTTTAACCCATCAAATTTCATGATTATTTATTTAAATTTTTTTTATGTCCTTTCTTTTCTTAAATTGCAATGTCCTTTTAATTATTTTTGCAATCCCACTTCTGACACCAATTGTTACGTTTTTAGACCTCTTCGTAAGAACGTTTTTATTACTGATCCTTCAAGGATTCGTTTAATTGCATCAAATTAAAACACGGACAAATTAATTTTAGAAATATAATGCGGCAACACTTTATTTATTACTTTATTAACACGAGTATTTGTACTACTAAACACTTAGCGATGTTAACATATCTATATTTGAAATCACACTCACTCGCTGAGCTCTGGCAACGCCTTTATATAGTAAAAATAACGTCGTCTGGTAACTTCGCGAAACTTCTGGGCATGGTGGTTGTACTTTACTTAACATGTAGCTATATACGTGTGTTTGTATACATTACAATGCTGACTTGTGTGTTTTGCTTATGGTAACTATGTGTGGTTGTATGTATGAGTGTTCTGTGTGTTTTGCCTATGGTAACAATGAGTGGTTGTATGGATGAGTGTTCTGTGTGTTGTGTGGTTTTGTTTCTTCTTCTGCTATGTGTATATGGTTGTGTATACTTGTGAACCTGTTTAGCTTTTTTAGCAGCAAATACTTGCATACAAGATCATTAAGAATAACATCTCTTAGCATTTATGTTGCTAGGTTTTCCGTTGTTGTTATTTACACTTATTATTGGCACAGCCTCGATTGATCTTGTGTATTCTGGAGTATTCTATTTCCGTTAATTTGAATATTATCTATATTGTGTTGACCAGGGTTGTAAAATTTTGACAACTACAGATTAATTGGCAGTGCTGCCAAGTACATATAGCCACATTGTCGTTTTATTTAAATCTATTTCTAATCTTCGTAACACTGCCGCCCACTTAAGCCTGTTCGACCCGAATAGGCATACAATCACCTCTTCCATAGTGCGCCAATCGTTCCAGATGTACTATCTTCATTTTCGACCTTGGGCTATTATGCTTCTGTATCCGGTATACAACGTCATTCACTCTCTTAATCATTTTATACGGGCCATCCCAGTGAGTCTGTAGTTTTGGGGACAACCCTTTCTTCCGTTGTGGGTTATAAAGTAGAACCGATTGTCCTTCCATAAATCCCTCCGAATTTGCTGCGCGGTCATACCTAGCCTTCATCTTGTCACTGACCATCTTGATTCTATTACGCACGAGCTCATGCAGTTAGTTTAAGTCCTCCTTCTCTAGGGACGTAATAGCTCCTTCTTCTACAGTTGGCTTAACACCAAATTCCAAATCACCAGGTAGTTTTAATTCCGTCCCGAAGATAATTTTGGCTTGCGTTCTCGATGTTGAGTCGTGTAGAGCTGATTTATATGCCATAAAAAATTTGGGAATGTGCTCGTCCCAATCCCTCTGATGGTTGCTTACTACTTTCCGTAGGTACTCTTCTAAGGTGCGATTGAACCTTTCTACCACGCCATCAGACTGTGGATGCAACGGCGTCGTTCTGGTTTTCTTTATCCCATATAACTCGCACATTTCCCTGAATATGGCAGATTCGAAATTCCTTTCTTGGTCGGAATGTAATTCTATTGGGACACCATAGAGATATACCCAGTTGTTGACGAATGCATTTACAACTGTTTTTGCTTCCTGGTTAGGTATAGCATATACCTCTGGCCATTTACTGAAATAGTCCATTAGCACAAGTACATAACGATTTCTGGCTTAAGTGGCGGGAAAGGGACCTGATACATCCATTGCGATCCGCTCGAATGGTGCTCCTGAGTTGTATTGTTGTAGCTGTCCCCGGCTTCTTCTTACTGGGCCTTTGGCTGCTATGCACTGTGGGCAGTTTGCTATCCAGTCGGCTACGGCTTGTTGACATCCAACCCAATAAAAAGGCTGCTTCAGTTTCTCAAGTGTTTTTGTTACTCCAAGATGACCGCCACTAGGTCCATTATGAAACTCCTGTAAAACTTTACTTACCTTGGAGTATGGCACAACTATTAAATTTGAAGTTGTTTTGCCATCTACCCTTTCCCATACGCGGTATAAACACCCTTTTATTAACTTGAGGCTGTTCCACTGAGCCCAATAAGATTTGGCGAGTGAGCTTTCAGCCGAAATTTCATTCCGGGCAGGTCGTCTGTCCTCTTCTTTGGCCGCTATAATTTTCCTTTGTATGCCGTCGTCCCTCTGTGCCGCTGACCAGTCTTCATCAGGGCCGATGTGCATTAGCCGAACATCCACAACGCCTTCCTTTTGCTCAGCTCTAACACAATGCTTACACTGTAAACAGCAGGTTCTTCTCGAAAGAGCATCCGCATTGTTATGCTTTGTGCGCTTTCTATGCTCAATGCTGTTTCTTGGTGGCGAAACAGATCTACCTCTCTTCCTTGAGGTTTTGCAGCTGCGCTGAAAATGACCGATCTTTTGCGCAGTTAAAGCACTTAGGCTTTTCCTTGGTAGCACTTTCTGCCAGCAGTTGTCGCATTGCCTCTTTAAAGCTAGCAACTAGGTTGTTATCCTCCTCAGACAAAACCTCCACATTCCGCACTTTACATATCTGTGGGTTGAAAACCATCCTTGCAGTCTCTTGAGCCAGCGCAAATGAAACAATTTCAGCGAAAGTGGATTTCTGCGTAGCGCACACCACCAGTTTAACATCAGAGTCGCGAATGCCGTTAACGAAAGCCTCAGTTTTAAAGTGGTCCACGAACGGGTGACTCTCGGCTGGATATGTGAGCTGCACTAAACGCTCGATTTTCATTGCGAAATCTTGTAGAGATTCGTTAGGCTTTTGAACTCTACATCGCAATTCCATTCTGTATAAATCGCGCTTGTGCTCACCACCATACTTTCGCTCCAATGCTCCCATTATTTCATTATAGTTGTTTCTGCTGCTTACTGGCACAGTCTCAAGTACCTCTGGGGCTGTACCCTTTAAGGACAAAATCAACTCTATGGCCTTTTCTTCAGCATCCCATCCATTTCTGCTAGCAACCGTCTCGAACTGGAGTTTGAAGATGCCTAATGGTACACTGCCGTCGAAGCATGGCGCTTTTATCCGCGCAGAAACCTCCGCAACTGCTCGTGCTGGCCCGCCGCTACACTCCAGGTTATGCACTTTGTCCTCCAGAGCATGCAATTTCTCTTCGAACTCCTTTGCATGCTCCTCCAGCTCTGAGAATTTATTCTCAATAGAAGTCCCCCTCCTGTTAATGGCTTCAGAAACCTCTACCAGGGTCTCGTTCGTGGCTTTATTTGACTCCTGTATTTCGGCTACAAGTTTTTCCTGCATCTGCTGAGAGTTCTGTTTTATTTCAGCTATTTCGGCTACAAGCTTGTCACTGTTGATCCTTGATGCCTCCTTCATCTGCTGAGAGGTTTGTTTTATTTCAGTTATTTCGGCTACAAGCTTGTCACTGTTGATCCTTGATGCCTCCTGCATCTGCTGAGAGTTTTGTTTTATATCAGTTATTTCGGCTACAAGCTTGTCCTGCATCTGCTGAGAGTTTTGTTTTATTTCACTTTGTGCATCACTGATTCCTTTTATCTGGTCGTGGCAGCAGGGCATACCTGCACATCGTCTTTGTCCTCAAACTTGTATGCCCCGATGTCCATGCCGCGATTCTTAAACTCATCTATCAGCCTCTTCTGCAGTTCAGCTTTGTTACCTGCAGTTGGCAATTCCAGCTTACTGAGCTCCTTTTTTAGCTGTTCAATTTTTAACCCATCAAATTTCATGATTATTTATTTAAATTTTTTTTATGTCCTTTCTTTCCTTAAATTGCAATGTCCTTTTAATTATTTTTGCAATCCCACTTCTGACACCAATTGTTACGATTTTAGACCTCTTCGTAAGAACGGTTTTATTACTTATCCTTCAAGGATTCGTTTAATTGCATCAAATAAAAACACGGACAAATTAATTTTAGAAATATAATGCGACAACACTTTATTTATTACTTTATTAACACGAGTATTTGTACTACTAAACACTTAGCGATGTTAACATATCTATATTTGAAATCCCACTCACTCGCTAAGCTCTGGTAGCGCCTTTATATAGTAAAAATGACGTCGTCTGGTAACTTCGCGAAACTTCTGGGCATGGTGGTTGTACTTTACTTAACATGTAGCTATATACGTGTGTTTGTATACATTACAATGCTGACTTGTGTGTTTTGCTTATGGTAACTATGTGTAGTTGTATGTATGAGTGTTCTGTGTGTTTTGCCTATGGTAACAATGAGTGGTTGTATGGATGAGTGTTCTGTGTGTTGTGTGGTTTTGTTTCTTCTTCTGCTATGTGTATATCTTTGTGTATACTTGTGAACCTGTTTAGCATTATTATCAGCGAATACTTGCATACAAGATCATTAAGAATAACATCTCTTAGCATTTATGTTGCTAGGTTTTCCGTTGTTGTTATTTACATTTATTATTGGCACAGCCTCGAATGATCTTGTATATTCCGGAGTATTCTATTTCCGTTAATTTGAATATTATCTATGTTGTGTTGACCAGGGTTGTAACATTTTGACAACTAGAGATTAATTGGCAGTGCTGCCAAGTACATATAGCCACATTGTCGTTTTATTTAAATATATTTCTAATCTTCGTAACAATACATATATACATATATATATATATATATATATATATATATATATATGCATTTACATATATATACATATATATATATATATATATATATATATATATATACATCTATATATATATATATATATATATATATATATATATATACATATATATATACATATATATATATATATATATATATATACATATATATATATATATATATATATATATATAAATATATATATATATATATATATATATATATATATAATATACATAAATATATATATATATATATATATATATATATATATATATATGTGTTTATATAAATATATATACAATATGGTTAATAAATAATTTAATTTATCGATACGGATTAAGAAGCAGTAACATTAATAGAAATATATTTAAATTAACCAAAAATATAGAAATCTTTAACTTATGTATCTGGATTATCAGAACGCATTGGTAGATCAAGAATATGTGATTCTGAAAAATATACAGTAGCTTATAGAACACATAATACATTAAACAGGTTTTTTAGTAAGACAAAAGATAAAATAGATAAATTATATAAATCAAATTTGGTTTATAAAATACCTTGTAATGGAAATGACAATGAGGATTGTAATAAGGTGTATATAGGTACAACTAGGAATAAGTTAAAAACTAGGATAGCAGGACATAAGACTGATCAAAGATATAGAGATATAAATTCGCAGAAAACAGCATTATCTTCACATTGTGCTAGGTTCGATCATAATTCAAACTTTGAAAATGTTTCAATATTAAACACAGAAAATAATTATAAACGTAGATTTATGTTAGAAATGTTACACATAATAAATACACCAATCACAAATAGGATTTTAAATTTTAAGGCAGATACAGCAAATGTAGCTCAAAATTATAGACACTTAATTAATAAAAGATAGAATTTTACATTTAAATGTACATATGTATAGGTTTAAATAGTTTGTTATTGTTCACATGTATTTAGTTCAATTAAAATTGTTTAAAACTTTCTGAAATTTGTTGATGACTATTTGTATATGTTGATATAACATGTGTGTATATGCATGTTGAATGTATATGTTTAAGAAAAACATATGTATGTATGAATATGTATGTATATATACATATGTAAAGTTAAGAAAAGTTTAGAGGAAAATATTTTTGAATTATATATACATGTTTAAAATTTTGTTATAATATGTCTTTTAAATTTATATAAATTTGTTTATAAACTTCTTGAAATCGGTTTTAAGATATCTATGTATATATAAGTAGGTATAAGAATTCATTTCAGAAATTTTTCTTTTTGAAGTATATATGCATGTATAGATTTAAATTGCATGTATAGATTTAAAAAATAAATTGCCTGAAGAAGTCACACAAAGGAGTGACGAAATATCGAAAAACAATTCATAATTTAATAAAAATAAAGAGCTTCTTCACGAAATTATTTAGTATCTATTAATGACTACTCCTATTTATTTATATTTAAAAATAACATTTGCTTTATATATTTAAATGTTAACTTCAAAAGCTTTTGTACATTGAAAAAAAGACCTTTCAACATCTACGGATGTCATCGGCGCATATTTAAATGATTATATTTTTTTGATGGAATATATTTCCTTAACAGAATCAACACAAGGTATTGAAGTAAAAATTATTATAATTTTTTGAAATACTTTTTTTAATAACACATATAGTTTTCTGAGAATTTTTTCACTAATTAATTAAATTATTTGGATTTGACTGTGCAAATGAACTAAATTGTTGAAGCTTTTCAATTGTATTAATGAGAAACGCATAATATTAAAAAAAAAATTTTTTAAGCTTGCTTCATTTAAAGCTTCCATAACAACTTTTAAAAGCTTAAATTAACTATATGTAATATATAATAAGTAAAAATATAAATTTTCATCAAAATATGAACTAGCAAATCGATGCCATTTTTAAGCAAATTCATTAATTCGTAAAGGTATTTCAGTTTTGCCATAATCCAGCTTAAGGGAAACAACATGCATTTGCATGAAACCCCTGTCTCTGGTTATTAACCCTCGGTCACAGTCATGGGTCTGGCCAGACCTTTTCCAATTTATTTTGCATTTTAAACATGTTCTCGATATGGCTAGAGATTTGGTTTTTCAGGTACCCTTCTGAAATTTTCTTGGCTTTCTGGTGGTGAAAAAACAGGACAAAAAAAGTTAACAAAAAAGGAGTTAGAAGGATATTTTGAAATCTATGTGATATTAGTACCATAGTGGGTCTGGACAGGCCCACATATATTTTGTATGAAAAATTGCAGTACATTCGTATTTAACATTCTGTCACTTGATTATTTTTTTAAATTTGTTTCTTTAAAATACCTTCGAAGCCATCAACATTCCTAAATCAATTGACTAAAACAGGTGTTCAGCGAAAAAGTTTTATATCTACGCCCAGACAAACGCTAAGTAGCCACCACTTATTAGGATTTTCGGAAAATGAATGATGAATTAAAACTTATTTTCAATACGCGACATTCTAGTAACTTAGATTTTTACACCAGAATTTCCGAGGCTTAGGTAAATGACTTGGAGCGTGAAAGAGCTAATGAGCAAGCCGGACAGCATGAAGAAGATGATTCATTTTTGGATGAAATTGATGAAGATTATTTGCCAATCGAAGATGACGCATCGGACGTTGAAAGTGATTTGGTAATCGAACCAAATGTAGAAGACGACAGTGATGAAGAGGAGGAAGTCTGTGGTTCTGAAATAGGTGAAGGGAATAATAATGGTTTCATTGGAAAAGATAGTACTATGTGGAACAATAACCAGCCGAACAGTATTATACGTATTCGTCAACATAATTTGATGCGTTTTCGAGCTGGGCCTAAAGGGCAAATCTCTACTCTACTTGAAGTTTTAAAAAAATTGTTTACACCTAATATTACGGACATCATTATATTTCAGACAAATCGGTATGGAAGAGACGCATTCAATAAATAAAATGCTGCAAATGTAAATAAAAAACCAAGAGTTTGGAAGGATCTAACAGAAGATGAATTATATGCTTTTATTGGCATTCTTCTAGCAATGGGAGTTTCACATAATAATATGCAAAGTCCAAGATTTATTTTCTCAACGAAAATCTTGAGAATAATTATAGTCCGCATGGAAGTATAACCATTGACGAGTAATTATTTCCATACCGGAGAGAAACTAAATATAAACAATATATACCAACAAAACCTGCAAAGTATGGTATAAAAATTTGGTGGGCCTGTGATTCGAAAACAAAGTATCCATTACAAGGAACATTATACACAGGCCGAAAGGAAGGTAAACAACGCGAAATAAATCAAAGCGAAAATGTTAGGCTGCAACTTTCAAAGCCGTACGCTAAAAGTGGTAGCACAATTGTTGCTGACAATTTTTTACATCTTTAGAAGGAGCAAAACGTCTGGCTAATCTAAGTCTAGCATTCGTTAGCACCATTCGATCTAACAAGAAATGCATTCCCACAGAAATGAGTAAAAGTTATCCACGACCTGTTCAGTCATCTGTTTTTGGCTTTCACGACAATTTGGTTTCACTTTGCAGTTATGTTCCAAAAAAAAAAATATATGCATTAATCTTCTGTCCACTGTACATTACAAAGATAAATGTGAACGTGAAGCCAATAAACCAGAACCAATGTACTCTGATTCTATTTCTCTATGAATTAAAAACATTATAAAAATAATATATGAAATGAGATTAATAAACCACTTGTATTATTAATTATAATTCGATGTAATTTAAACCGTTTTCAAAACTACTTATATAAAAAAATAATGTTAAATTATGCAAATACGTTAACATTTATATGTGGTCTGACCAGACCCAGTGTGGTACTAATGTGAAAAGGTAAAAGTGTGTGTCGCGAAGGCTTAATGATACAACTGAGCCAATGAATGTAACTGACATTGTATAGTTTTGTTTTTGCAAACTCAATTTACTTAAGTCTTAAGGGCACTGGAGACGTACAAAATAAACCAACAATAACATAGTTGTGTGCGTGCAGACGTGTTTTTTCGGCTACACGTACATGTTGTCGGCTCTGATTGATGAAAATCAAACCATTTTTATAAGTTTTATTTTATCTGATTGCAAAAAAAAACGTAATTTGCTTGTTGACTTTGTTGCATGAAGACATGAAGAAGTGCGCGGATGAAAAAAATTTTTTTTACATTTTATTCAGGAAATATGTTTCTTGTTATTTTTCACGTTGACTACATAGTACACATATATATACATACATAAACCTTTTATGATACATTCGTGATTAATATGATTTCTTATTATACATTATAAACTTATTCTATATATGTACATATGTGCATTATTAACGCCATTTCTTTCTATAAATTTTGTAACAAAATTTCAAATGTATATAACTTTAATTTTATTTTTTTGTTTGTGTACATATGTATGTATATATATTTTGTTTCGTATTGTTAACTTTTGTTTAAATTTTACTCTTTGATGTATTTATTTGCATATATTCAGTCCTGTACTGAAATATACCCGCTTGTTCGGCAAGACTGGTATAGATAACTTTTCAATAATAAATTCGTCACTCAGAATTGCCAGTACTTACTTGGTGTACCAATATATTATATGAATTCGTTGATCGTGTGTAGGCAAGCGAGCGAAATTCTTTTTCTGTCATATTCTTTCTATTGTTTATGTTGAAAAGAAAAAATGTGTAAAATAGTTTTCTAGCCGAAGCACAACCTAAGTCAAACACGACCAATCATTTGTTCTTATCGCTCAACGATAAGCTTATTGACGCTTCGGCATCATTCGGGGGTTGAAAAATTGTTAAGGCCCAACTATAATATGCGTACGTTAGCGCAGGCGAATTTGCGAATACATACAATCAAATGTGTACAACCATAATTTGCTTTGCTAACTTTGCGTTGAATTTAATTTTCCTACGCATAGAGCGAAACTGATCGCTTGATTCTTGAAAGGTCAACTGTTTGTTCGTTGTTATTGATAATTATTTTTAGATACACACATACCATATACTGTGATACGTGCTCACAAGAGAAGCCGCAATGTACGCCGAAATCAATTCTACACATAATTGAATAAATAATGTCAAAAATTAATGGAAACATTAAATGTTTAGCGTTTGTTTATTGTATATATATTATAATGTATATGTGTATTTTCCTACCATTTATGATACGTTGCCAACCACTTGCACACATTGTTATACATTGTTGTAAATTGTAGTACTTTCCAATTTATTTCTTAAATTACTTTCTAAATTGGTAATAACCTACTTGTGATAATATATTTATGTATGCATAAATTGAAAATATTTATATATGTATTTACATGTTATGTATATATCATAAATTAGTTTTCGCAAAAGTGCATTGCTTTACAACTGAGTGTAAGTATAATATAGCCACACAAATGTTCGCTTATGCATTTGACAGTCTTTTCGTCGAGTTTTGACAGTAGCCAAAGCTAGCCTACGCATATTATAGTTGGGCCTTCAGTCTGTGATTTGATCAACAAGTGTCAAGTTGAAAATTGCTGAATAAAAAATAGCGTTTGTTTAGTTTTTCGTGGAGAAAAGTGAATTTTTAAATATATCACTAGTCTTTTTGTTTTCTAAAATAATGGTAACGAAAATGAAACAATTGTAAGATTACTTGTTCTTTCAATATTAAAGTAAATATGAGTAATGTCTCCAATTATATTTGAATATATACTTGAACCTGCCGGTGTGCAAAAGAATTTAAGACGTATTTTGGTTGACGATGTCACTATAACCTAGAAGAGTTTTAAAGAACACACAAAATTTTTTTCAATACTTTCAGGTAAAAAACAAATAATATTTTGACTGAATGTAAATTGACAATAAAATTTTAACCATTTCAGAAGCCGTCTTAATGACCAATATTAACAGTGTTGGGCCAGCGGATGAACACATAAGAAAAGCCGTGCAAATCCAGAAATTTGCATCTTTAAAAACATTTCGCTGCAGAGAAAAGCTAAGATTTCTTTGTAGATGTGAATTAAGTTGTTTTTTTTAATATAAATTTAGGTTTTCTTTTGTTTTTTACATTTAGTTCTATATTATGTTTTTTTGTTGTTGTTTCTATATGAATTAAAGTTTTTGTTCTATTTTTAATGTAAGTTTTATAAGATGCTAGAATTAAAAATATACCATATTATATAAAACTATAAACCATTAAAGAAATTTTTAATATATCATAACTGAGCATTTAGAAAGTAGTTAATTATCCAAAAATAACGAAAACGTTCATTATTTAGAAGCAACGTGGTAGTTCACCCGGCTTCAGTGTTCTTTTCATCATGATATTTTTGTGAATGAAAGCTATGACGAATATTCACTGTTTCCGTCAACGGAATGTAAGCGAGAGTGGCGATTGTATACTTCCAATGACATCCCCATGTTAAATTCGTCACTCAAACGAACTGCGTAGGTATTGCCGAGTAAGTACAGGTCATTGCTTTGTGCATAATGAAATAATGACTTATGTAATGTATCCGTGGATAAGCGGGTAAGACTACAATGTCTTGTGTGTGGGACATATATATGTAAAAATAAATATGTAAAATAAATAAATGTATTGAATGTAAAATTAGAAGAATATAACAATGGAAAAAAAGTAAACAATATGAGATGTTATTAAGTGTATTAAAAGAACAATATCCGAAAGAAACAATAGATGATGGTGCTGTTGGCTGACATAGTAAGACACAAGACTACGATGTCGAATATTTCTGATCTGCATTAGTGCAGAATTGTGCTAATTGTTGTCGGCGTGTCTCAATGGAGAAGGCATAGCACTGGTCGCTGAACATTACCGACAGCGACTACCACCGTCATGTACTAAAAGAGCAGGATACAGCAGCACGCTCCTTTGTCGGTATCTGTAGCAAAAATTCACCGACGCACAATGGGGCCTTTTGCCTTTTTTCATTGCAAAAATCATAACTTTTAAATTAATAAAGATATTTAAAAATATATTCTTGTTTTATCGTTCGGCTATAGGTCAGGTTTTTAAAAATCAAAAAACACTAAATAATTTTTTGATTATTTAATCTTTATTTAATGTTATTTTTCCCAATATTTCGAATAGCTTTGCTATTCATCTTCAGGGGAACACTGTTGGGTACAAAACAATATATGATAAACATTAAAATTAATTTTTGATTATTTCTAATAAATTTACAATTACATACATGTAAATTAAAAATTAAATAAAATTATATTGAATTAACATATTTTCAATATGTCGATCGTCTGTAGTCCTTAGCTGCGAAAACTGATTTGTTTATGTTGTTTTTTGTGTTTGTTTATCACACTTCTGTAAATTTGAGCGCATTTCTCTGTGTCTTGTTTATAGTTAAGTCTTTTCTCTGCAGGAACGTCAATTATGTGTAACATCTCTAAAGTAAATCTCCTGGAATAATGGTTTTCTTGTTGTAATATTTTTACATTATCAAAATTTGGCACATGATTTTCCTTTGCACAGTGGGCCGCAAGTGCAGTTTTTTGTTCCATGGGTTTGTTTTTCATTCTTATATCTGATTTATGAGATGTTAGTCTGGTCTTCAGTTTATTTTTAGTTGTTCCTACGTATTTCTTATTGCATGTGCCTTAGCCGTCACCGTTGCAGTTAATACTATATATAACGTTGCATTTGTCCTCTTTCTTTAATTTAGTCTTTGTGTTACTATATAGGCTCTGCATAGTATTATTCGTCTTAAATGCAAGTTGATATTTTTCAATGTCATATAGATCTGAGTTTTTTTAACCTTTCAGAAAAACCTTTTATATATGTTAGTCCTTTCTAATACTTTGTATTAGTCTAAGTCTAAGATTAAACTAAATATATATAGATATTTAAAAATTTTAAAAAGCATTTGAAAGAAGACCTTTGAATCTAAAATATATATGATTTTCACGCTCATATGTTAACGGCGGCACTGTGCACAGTGTCGCCTTTTGACTGTTTCATAACAAACATAATAAACATTAAAGTACATAATAAAGATGTTTTAAAAATGTATAAAGCATTTCAAAGATAACCGCTTTCACTAAAAAATAAGTAACCTGCATGTCCATAGGATCACAAAGTACTACGCACATTGGCTTTATCGTCGCAAGAATCAGAATTTTTGAAGTTACCGAAATATTTCCAATAGTTAAAAATCACTTCAATTTTAAATCCTTTAGTTTCAAAATAAGTGCTCCCGCATTTTGATAGGCACTGGGCACGGTAATAACTTTTGACCTTTTTTGTCGCAAAATTCATATCTTTTGAAGTAATATTTTTAAAATTTAAAAAACATTTCAAACACAACTTTTGGTGCTTTAAATGATATTGTCATAAGGAAGTGTAGAAAAAAATACCACTGTAATTTAACATGTTAGAGTAATATTATATTTTTTATTTTTACTATAAGTATACATTCTTGAAATATTTTTAATATTAATGATATATAATATGTAACGTATATTTTGTTCAAAGTAGTATAATTATTTTTTATTAGTTAGTTTTCTATAAAATAGTCATTAACATTGGGAGCGATATCTAATAAACTTAACATATCAGAGCTATAATTACGTTCTTGTAAATCCTTTTGAGATCTTACATGTCTTCGTGATGAAATTAGTGCATCTGATGAGGCGGCCAACATATTGAAAAGGTCCTCATTTTGCCTTATCCGTGAAATTTTGCAAGTATTTGCGTTTCTGAAGTGTTTGTAATCTTTGTTTTTGCATTCTTGGGCTTCTTCTGATAACTCTCCAATTGATAGGCATTGATATTCAATTAAATCTTTACCATGAGCCAAAAACTTATTTACCGTAGGACTAAGTTTCTTTTCAGGGTACATTTGAGCAAAAAGTTGGGCAGTTTTTGATGCATAGTCATGAAACTTTGGGCCATTTACCATTTCTCTAGAGTTTATAACGTTTAGGATAACTGCAAACCTCTTTATAATATGATTGTCGACCCGAGTAATTCTGGCTGTTACCTCATCATTTTCAAAAAATGCTCTGGACATATTTCCATCGTTCGTATTGTCGTACCCCTGCTTTGGGCAGTTTATTTTCAGCCCAAGGTTCTTAAGAAATTCATTTTGAATAATTTTTTTTCGAACGGATAGTTTTTCTTTTGGTGTTGAGTTCTTATCAAAACATTCTCCATCTCGCGGAATTGTATACGCTAGTTTTAAAATAAACTCCATGCACTTAATTCTAGCATGTAATGGAGAAATTCCATATTCATAGTTTTGCTCATCACTTGAATCATCAAGATTTTGAAAGTCTTTCTGTGTCTTTTTGCAAATCGCACACTTCAAAGTTGACGAAGTATCTGTTATTACATTTAAGACTTTGCCATCAATCATTGTAAGACAAAATTCATAATCAATGTAAACTGCTTTTCCATTCTCCATTTCAAGCATTAAAGAAATTTGCTTTTTTATACCGTTTACTGTTGATTTGATTATTTCTGAAGACTCCTTTGTGTATTTAAGAAATATCGAACGGCAAAAATGAACTGATGATGGGCGGGGATTTTTCTAATGCTCAGAGTTTTCACTTCCACTCCGAACACTCGTTTATAGTTTTCGCAGGTCTTCCTCTTCTGCTGTTAGAAGATGTATGAGGTTCTTCGATGTTTTCAACAATTTTTATTTCATTTAGGAAATCTGAATTCTTTTCCATAAAGGTTTTTATCGTTCGTTTTAACATCCTCTTCGTGGTATCCTGATAAATTGTGTAATTTTTGCAGAATAGCCATTCTAAACACATTTTCATTTTGTGAGTTTCTGAATAACTCGAGCAATTCCGAATTTTGAAATGACATTATAGCACCTTAGAGTAAAATTGTATAATTTAATGATCACTGCTTTTACAAAGTAAAAACTTAACTGGCTTGATTACACAATTGCGGTTTAATTTATACCCAAAAATAAAAAAGGTTCAATTTACCTGCTTTGTAAAACAGAAATCCAGGCCTCAACTATTAGTAGTGTAAAACTGCAGTTTCTATTTTACTCAGTATAAAAAAAGATTTAAAACTACCTGGCTATTTTTATAATGCGGACAACGTAACATAAAAGAGAATTGAAGAAAAATGCAGGGGAAAAAGTCATCGTGCAAATCTCGTATAAGCGAGAAAAATTTAAATATGTAACAAATACGTGCTGCAATGAAAACCGAATTATTGCCGTTTTCACTATGAGATTGTAACACTTTCGCTCTTGTATCAAGAAAAACGGCAGCTTTTGGTGGCAAAGTTTAGTTAAATTATTTAAAGCATTGTGTAGCAAATATGCTCCGAAAATTTGGGCGAGACCATTTTTGGCCATTTTTAGATATGCTCTATTTTATTTGTAAAAATTACCTAAATATAGGGTGTCTGAACAGCGGCAACTGCCGAAAAAGTAGGGCATCTGATGCTTATTTTTTTGATTATTTCAATTAAAAATAAACATACCTTTAAAACGATACCAAAAAAGTAATGATCTAAAGGCAAGGTTTCTAGCACTTCAATTTTGAAATGTAATTTTTTTTTTCAAAATCACCTTTTTTGGGGCTTCCTAAAAAACTGCTGACTTTAAGCAGCTCCACCAGCTATAATTTTCAACCAATTAAGAAAAACGTTTTTTGAACCGGCATCAGTGACAACTTATTTGTACGATGTAATCATTCATTTTACAAAATTTTGTCATAAAATTTTTTATTTTTGGGAAAAGGCGCCACAGTGCGAGGAAGTAATAAAAGTGAAAACAGCTACACAAAGCTTTCTATCATCTAATCTGTCCTCCTAACACTACCCCTCCTTTCCAGTTCCAGCGCAATGCACTGCATATGTAGGGGTTGTCCCCTGAGTGCTGGTCCTGCTCAAAAAAAAAAAAAATTAAATAAATATATTTCACACACAGGTAATCAATAATAACAAATCATCATCCGATGACGACATGCTTGCATACGAATACTACGAAGCCAAAACACAAATGCTGATTGACGTGTTTTTTTTTTGTACATTTCCGAAAAATCGGCTATTAAACGACACTACAGCTATGTACACACGATTGGCAGATCTTACAATATTGTCAGATCTGGCAATGTCCTAACAATATGCTGACAACGAAAAATTGTTAGCAAAAAAAATTGTCTGTTCAGACAATTGTAAGAAAACCTTACAATTTCGTTGGCAGACAAGTGTAACACCATAAATTTTTCTGCCAACAAAAATTGTGTGATTGTCAGAGTGTTGTATGCAAAGAATTGCCAGATGCTTTGTTAGACATTACACACCTTTTATGTGCTTACATATATATATATATATATATATATATATATATATTTATATATATATATATATATATATATATATATATTTATATATATATATATATATATATATATATATATGTATATATATATATATATATATATATATATATTTATATATATATATATATATATATATATATATATATGTATATATATATATATATATATATATATATATATATGTATATATATATATATACATATATATATATTTATATACATATATATATATATATATATATATATATATATATATATATAAATAATAATATGTATATACATATATATATGTATATATATATATATATATATATATATATATGTATATATATATATATATATATATAATAAAAAGAAAATCACAAGCCAGTTATATAACGCACAAAGTTAATGAATCTTGTAACCAGCAAAATATGTAGAGAAATATAAAAAAAAAAATTTTATTGAAAAAGGAGAATTCCCAAGTCCATATGAAATGAAAAATTTATTAGAGAAGAATTGGAGATACCAGAAGATCTTCATATGTCTTTTATAGAGTGTAAATTAAATTGCAAGGAGTATACCTTATGTAAGATACGAAGACAATATTAATCAAGATCAACATGAGGATTTTAAGTTCGAAATTATAAACATAACATAACTTAAAAACATCATGAAGACCATGAACAAAAAAAAAAGAACAGAGCTTTCTCTCAACTAGAATGCTTTTCAAGAATTTCGATATATATACTACTTTTAGTGAATTTATCTCTTCAAAACGGTGTTTTTCCAGATAGTCTTAAATAAGCGACAATCATTCCGATTAAAAAAGTTCAAAATATGAAAATTCCTAGCGAAATAAGGCCAGTTAACATGTTGCCTACAATAAGCAAATTCAGTGGAAAAAATTGTTTATAATTGTCATAATTGGCTATATGAAAGTCAATCTGGATTTAGGAAAAACCATAATTGTGAATCGTTGTTGAATGTACACAGCGAAAACAGTACCTAATAAATACCTAATAAAATAGAACAAAATTAATATGATTTTTCTTTGGTTTCTCTTCAAGAAGAAATTCTTATTGTTTTAATAAGAAAAACCTAATTGAAAATAGCAAGAAGAAAACTTATGGTTTTTACTAGGTAATCTTGTTGTTTTCTATAAAAAGAGTTTCTTCTTGATTTTATTATAACATTTCTTATTAGGTTTTCTTTTAGTTTTTTTTTAAGAGTTTCTTCTTGATTTTATTAGGTTTCTTTTTGTTTTTGTTCAAAAAGGTTTTGTTTTTCAAAAAGAGTAACTTCTTGATTTTATTATGCTTTCTTTTTGTTTTTTTTTTTCAAAAAGAATTTCTTCTTAATTTTGTGAGGCTATCTTCTTCTTTTTTTAATAACATTTCTTGAGTTTGTTTGATATTATAAATTTTTATTAATAAATTCACTCATAAGTATTAAGAAGAATATTATATAAGAATAATAAATCTATGGAAACTAATTCAATACTCAGTAAGTAAAAATATAATAAAAAAAAATTTCAAGTTATATAATCTATATATGTATAAAAATAAGTTGCATTGTGTTAGTAATTGATGTTCTCCGGAATGTGTGAACCGATTTTTTTTTTCTGCAAAATTTATATGAAAGGTGACATCAATACCAAGGTTTTTATGTATATACACTTTCTGTATGTGTATTGGTTCATGAGTTATAGCCATTTTAGTGAACACTGCAATCATTTCGAAATATATGATTAATATTTTGAAAAACTGAAATATAACTCGTATTTAAATTCATTACAATTTAATTTTAGTCAAACGATTAATTTAATTTAAATATATACATACGTAGCTATTCTAAATCAGAACATCGGGGATCTATGAAATAAATTACATATAAATGCATCACTAAAAACTTAAATATTTAAATACATTATGCACAGCCCACGTCATATGCATGAGTACGCGAAGAATGCAATGATTTATGTGCCTCATTACCGTCGACCAGATTTATTTATAACATTTACGTGTAATCCGCAATGGAGTGACACTAAAGATAATTTATTCGCTGGCCAAAGTCCTACCGACCGCCATAATATCACTGCCCGTATTTTTAAGCAGAAACTGAAAGCGCTTATGGGTTTTAGCGTGATATCTAAAGTGTCCAAACTAGTTTGGACATTAAAATTTTTTTTAATTTGAATTTAAATTTAAACTATTAAATTTGGAATTACCTTGTTTGTTTTTAATAAATTAACTATTTGACATACTGTCATTTTTTTTTTTTTTCAAACGTTTATTTAAAGTAAATTTTTATTATAATTACTACAAATAAACAAAATAATAGTATAAATAGCATATAACTATACACTGTCCCATAAACGAGCTCTCTAGTATATTACATATATACAAAATATACATCTTTTAAAACTAATTATATTTTTTATACAAAATATATACAAGGCTACATCTGTTTTAATATTGAATGTTTCATAATGAAAAATTATACAAAAACATTACAAAAACAGTTATTATAATAAAAGAAAAAGTCAGCAATTAAAAGAAAAATTACGGTATTTAACTTAGCCACCAGTATTTACTAATATTTAGATTTGGAAATATGTTTTTATCCCCACGAAAAAAGCTCGTGTCGAACCTCCTATTCTCAGCTGTCAGTTGGTTGCTAGAGATAGCTTTAACATTTGCTCTTCTATATATATGAAAACTTATAGGGCCGCCTGTGTTGTTATGTATAAAACCGTTTTTATCAAGGTATATGAATGCTTCAGGAGGAACATAACCAGTTTGTAGTGTTTTGAATATATATTCGTCATTGACATAAAAAGGAGCCTTTATTAGGTTATTTTCATGATGGTCACAACAAGATATAATGTGATTTCTTATAAGGTGTATGATGAAATTATCAATTCGGCTAATTTTGGCAGCATTGTATAGTTTCGAATTACTTACATAATTCGTAAATTCACTACTTGGGGATCTGTATAATGCAGTACATGCTCTTAGGCATTTTCTTTCGAATTTACGTAATTTTTCCATATAGGATGGAGAAACATTAAACCAAATTTGGCAACCGTATGTTAAAATTGGACGTATTAAGGTTTGATACATGAGCAGTTTGATATCAGGTTTAATGTGTTTAGAAAAAAATAGATTTTTGTACATAAAAAAAGTCTTTCTAGCTTTTTTGATTTGTATGTTAACATGTTCATTGAAGTAGAGAAATTTGTCCAAGTGGATTCCTAGGTACTTTACCGTTTGTTTATTAGGTATGTTAATGTTGTTACTGGCTTTGATGCCAGAGGATTTCCAATTACGCCTTATATTATAGTTGCCCGGTACTCCAAATCGTTGTATGGAGTTGACGTCTTGGATTTACTTAAACAATTTTTAGTGCTTCTACACAAAGTTATCTACTCCCATAAACCAGTGTATTTATTCAATCGCATTCAATTTACTCAATCCAACAAAGGAAAAAACATAATACAAATTCGATATCGGACGTTGATATCTGAATGGAAATTTTTCACAAACGCTATACGACTGTGGAAGTCCCTACCAACACTTTTCAAAATACAGGCGACGTTCTGCAATTTAAAAATATATTATTTTTTAATTTTTTTGACATTATATTATTTTTAAAAAAGTTAATCAATTAACTATTTGACATACTGTCATTGTACTATTATAATATGAAATTTGTTTGTTGGGTGGTTAAGCAATGTCTATATGCATTTCATTGGCGCTTTTTACCAACTCGTCAGCAGACTTCAACCACAGTTTTGAAAAGTTTCAAACTTCTCAACTTATTAAAAGACGTTTATAAACCATCTGAGAATTATGTTAATAAATTAACTATAAAAATTCAGAAATGATTTTAAAAAATCACATTATAATAAGTGTAGTAGACTATGAAACTTATACAAACCAAAACCCAACAAACAACTTTTATGCGATATGACACTATTTTATTCTTCTACACCTTTATACAATTAGAAATCCTTTAGATTACAATAATTCTCAGATGGTTTATAAAAGTCCAAAGCCCAATACAAGGAAGTTTTAAACGAATATATCACCCTTGATCACATGGAAGAAATACCATCAAATGAACTTGTTTCCCATGGTAAATATAGCTCTTTTTATTTACCGCACCATGCAGTCGTAAGGCCAGAACATAAAACGACAAAGGTAAGAGTCTTTTTTAATGCATCAAGAAAGTCCAAATCTCAGTTTTCATTAAATGACGTTTTATGGAAAGGTCCTACTCTTCAAATGATTTAATATCTATTATAATCAATAGGAGAAAATATCAGTATGTTTTAAGTGACGACATTCAGAAAATGTATCGCCAAATATTGGTACACCCAGCTGATAGACCTTATCAGCGAATATTATTCCAACCCCAAGCAGACGACCCAATTAAAGATTACCAATTGAAAACGGTAACTTTTGGCGTAAACTGTGCCCCGTATCTAGTGATTCGAACTCTTTTGCAACTCGCATCTGATTCCGAGTCCAAATTTCCCTATGTAGCTTCAATTCTGCGCACAGAAACCGGCGTAGAAGATATTCTCACTGGTGGTTACTCAATACAAGAAACATTGTCTGCTCAACTTCAACTTATTGACGCTCTCAAATCTGCCGGATTCTTATTAAAAAAGATAACTGCAAATGATCCGCAGTTACTTGCTCATGTACCAAAGGAAGATCTTTATGACTCAGACTTTTTTCGCTTCCACGATACGAGCTCCACAAAAACGCTTGGAATAAAGTATAATGCAATTTCTGACTCGTTCACATACAATTTTTCTCCAATTGAATGTACTGAAAAAATTAAAAAGTGACAGATTCTCTCATCTGTTGCAAAGCTATTTGATCCCGCTGGATGGCTAGCTCCTATAATTATTAGAGCAAAAATACTCATGCAACAATTATGGTTAAAAGGATTAAATTGGGATGATGAGGTTTCATCACAATCTCTTATCAAATGGAACAGTCTCGTACAAGATTTTTCTCACATAGAGACAATTTCTATTCCTCGTTGGCTACAGTACACTCCAGCTGATTCTTTCCAGGTCCATGGTTTCTCTGATGCTCGAAGGTAGCGTATTGTGCCACTTTTTATCTAAGATGCCAAACATCAGCGCACTGTGTATTTACAAATTTGCTGGTAGCTAAAAGCAAAGTAGCCCCAATTCAGACTGTTTGTCTTCCGCGCTTAGAGCTCAATGGCGCAGTACTACTAGCATATCTTATTAAATATATTATCTTGTTTCAACGTCTCAATATATCTGAAATAACCTTGTGGACCGATTCATCAATAGTTTTAGGCTGGCTATCAAAACCTCCGTCCTCATGGGAAACGTATGTGGCGAATCGGATTGCCCAAATTCACAGTAAAGTTCCCAGCGCTAGGTGGAGACATGTTCCAGTATTAGGATACTGGAAGTGGCAAGGCAATTTAAATTCTCAAATTTTGTCAATTAAATTTAAAATTTTTCAATTTTAATTGCCAAAATTCTCAAATTTCAGCAAAATTCTCAAATTTCATTTAGTGTGTGTGTGTGTATTTTTTCCCACGGTTAAATAGGCGTGGGAATTTGTGTCTGTCCATATGTGACCTTGAGAATGCATGTCCGTCCGTATGTGAGCGTGGGAATTTGTGTCTGTCCATATGAGACCTTGGGAGTTTGTGTCTGTCCATATGTGACCTTGGGAATACATGTCCGTCGGTATGTGAGCATGGGAATTTTTGTCTGTCCATATGAGACCTTGGGAATTTGTGCCTGTCCATATGTGACCTTGGGAATAAATGTCCGTCGGTATGCTATAGCCTAATGGAAAATAAAAAATGTTTAGGAACACTAG
Organism: Linnaemya vulpina; assembly: GCA_963675445.1. Classification (NCBI taxonomy): domain Eukaryota; kingdom Metazoa; phylum Arthropoda; class Insecta; order Diptera; family Tachinidae; genus Linnaemya; species Linnaemya vulpina. The sequence continues at coordinate 45,843,251 of OY776281.1, read as the reverse complement.
AACATATTTCTTTTTTTGAATTACAATATTTCAAAAGTGTCGTAGTTACATATGGATGGCCTTAATGTTTGTGGTTGGTTTCTTCTTGCTGGACTGAGATTTCTTCTTTTATTTTTTTGTTAGTTTTTAATTTTGGTGTGTGTTTACTTAAGATATTTTGTCCAGCAATTCAGTTATTTCTTTTTTGTTTGCAATGCTTGAGTCTGGGGGAATAATTTGATTATTCTGATCTTGAAGACGTTGTGAAAAAAAATTTACTATTCTATAAATATTGAAATTGATATTTTGTTTATTTTATACATGACGATCATTGATGGATTTTATTTGGGGATCTGGATGGTGGTACGATCTCTGTATTTTGTAGAATATGAATCTTTATTCTATGTTTAAGTATGTATGTTTTTTGTGTTCTGTGTGGCGGTTGGAATGTCTGCCTGTCAGACAGGCTGTGTGTGTGTGTGTGACGATTGTTGAGTCTGTATGACAGTCCGCTTTCTTGCTTTCCTGGATTTTGCACAAGTGGGTCACTATGAAATGTGATAAGATGTACATATTCATGCGTACATAAATATCTACAAATTTATTTCATTTACACATATACATACAAACAAATAATAAGCGTTTATTCTTTGTGCCCAAATATTCCCTTGACCATTTGAATGAATGAATGAACAATTGTGTATGTTTGTTTGTGTGTTCTCTAAAAAAAAATATGTATGTAGGTTTTTATTTGAAATAAAAAGATATTTATTTTAATTTTTATAAGCATTTATTTAAAAGTTTTTTAACATTTTCATTTTTAAGTAAAATTGCATTCTTTAAGGCACAAACACCATAGTCGTGATAGTTACAATAGAGATATATTGAATGCTTAGTTTCCATTTGTTTAAAATTAATGCAGCCAATGTCTTCAATGTTATAAACTGTTCGATGAATAATTTTTTCTAACCATTTTTTCTAACCATTTTTTCTTCCCCCATGTATGTTTGTGAACTTCTTATATTGGATTTTAAAACTTGCAAACGCTTTGAAATGAGACTGATCCATCATTCCAGTTAATATGATGATAGTTTTTTTTTTTTTGTTAACCAAACTGCTTCTCTCTGTTTTTTTTTTTGGCTGATAAACATGCGAAATCAAAAGGAGGTTTTATGATGAAATTGAGGCATTCGTTGTTGCTGAAAACTACAGCTAGTTCTTTTGCGATGAAGTCATTTGAATTATTTCTGAAACCTTGCAAGTCTACAAAAACAATATCACCATCCATGCTACATAATTTATAAGACCTTCCGGACTTGACCTTTTATTGGTATGTATTCTATTACGCGGTCATGAATAAGAACGCAGTAAGCTGATGTCGTTGCTGGAATATTTGTTGCTGTTATAAGTGACCTTTGACAAGCAGATCTTTTGAATTGTGTTTTTTTTTTTTTATAAATGAAGTAGTTGTGGTTTTGAAATCTTTTGATAATAATATGACATATGTAAGGTTACTCGCCACTTATTCGAATTACCCTCACCAACAATTTAGGGTTTAAATACATTGATTCCCAGAACACAAGCTCATTATTGTCTAGAATATTGTATCAAGCAATTTGTTTAACATACCAACAAAAAAGAAAAAATGGCAAGCTTTATTTGTGAGATTTGTCAAAAGGTGTACAATTTAAATTCATCACTAAGAAGACATATCCGTTTACATCATGATCGTGAAGAGACAACTTCTTCGTTTCACTGTACAAGAGGGGTTAGGGATGACGGAATCAATGTCTATTGTAAAGACTGTAGAAAACATATTCACAAAACAATATGGCATTACCATAAAAGGACAAATGAGCATAAACAAAATAGCGCTGAAAAAGTGAATAATGATGATGTTAAATGCATAAAATCAGTTTTTAACAATCGCATTAACATACTTAATTGAAAATAAGAACAAAGGTGATTTAATACCTGAAAACTTTTTGGATACAATTAGAGACAAGGTAATCGAATTATTAAATGATGAGCTTAAGACACGTCAAAGCATAAAATTTAACATGGAACTATTTAGTGAATATGTGCTGATTAAAGAAGAAGACGATTCATGCACCATCGAAGTAAAGTCTCATCAAACTAAAATGACTATTCTAAGTACATCTGTGGCAAGAGATGAGATTCTTAATGTTTATAATGAACAATGTGATGCCATTATAAAAAAAATTAGCGAATTTCAGGAGCGTGATAGCGGATGGGCGTTAATTGAAATTTTACGTCTAGAAATTAATGTTAATCAGTATAAATGTATTAAAGGCTCTCAATATATTCCTTTGCCATCAACAATACAGAGAAAATTCGCGTGCATCAATGTACAAAATAAGGATGAATATTGTTTCAAGTGGGCTATAATGTCAGCATTGTGTCCAAGTGAATTCAATTCAAATAGATGTACATCGTATAATGTTATAAACATAAAAGACGAAATTATAACATTGAATAATAATAATAATGTTGTATTGAATTTCAAAAGCTTGAGTTTCCCGCTAGCGCTTAATCAAATAAAGGTCTTTGAAATCAAAAATCCAGATATGAGTGTAAATGTATTTGGCTTAGATGGTAATAATATAGTGGGTCCATATTACTTTACAACTGAAGAAAAAATTAATCACATTAACCTATTACTTTTACAAGAAGGCAATAGGTTCCACTATGTTTGGATTAAAAATCTTTCAAGGTATTTATAACATTTTATATTGAAACAAAATAAATAAATATTCATAAAAAATTATTCAACTTTTTTTATAAGAACACAAACAACAAAGAGAGAAAATAGGATTCATATATGCAACACTTGTTTGATTCATTTCCGTACTGAGACGTCTTTACGTAATCGCAAGAAACATTGTAACAAAGTTGTGACTACATTACCTACAACAGATAAAAACTTAGTAAGTTTTAAGAACATAAAAAAGCAAATGGACGTGCCTTTTGTAGTATACGCTGATTTTGAATGTATTCTCAATTCTATTAATGTTCAGAAATCAACTAATATTAAGTCCATACAAAGTCATATTCCATTTGCTTATAGTTACTATATAAAATGTTCATTTAACACTAGTTTAGATATATTTAGAACATACAGTGGTGATGACTCACCAAAACATTTCTTTACTAATTTAGTTAAAGATAGTCTAAATATATATAATAATTATTTAAGTGTAATTAAACCAATGAATTCCTTAACGTTTCTTCAACAAATAAGACAAAGTCAGGATCAAATTTGTCATATTTGTAACAAATTTCTATCTCTTGAAGATCGTGCAGCTGATCATTGTCATTTAACAGGAGAATATAGAGGCCCTGTGCATAGTAAATGTAATTTAGAGTATCAAATAGCAAAATTCATACCCATATTTTTTCACAATCTTTCATAATATGATTGTCATTTGTTCATTAAAGAACTTTCATCCATTGAAGGTGATATAAATATAATTCCTTTAAATAAAGAGTTATACGTATCTATATCCAAAACAATTCTGGTTAATGATGATAATGGAAAAAAGACAATAGAACTGCGTTTCCTAGATTTTTGTCGGTTTATGCCATCAAGTTTAGAAAAACTAGCTAGCTACCTGTTTGATGATGATTTATCAACTGTGAAATCAATTTATCAAAATCATAATGAATTCAGTTTGATGAAACGTAAAGGTGTCTTTCCGTATGATTATCTAGATTCAACTAATCGTCTGGAAGAAACACAGCTACCACCCTGATCGAGTTTCTTGAATAAACTTACTAGTAAGTCGTGTAGTGTAGATGATTATGAACATGCTGAAAAAGTTTGGAATACATTTCAATATAATACAATAGATAATATAATATAATAGACTGTCTCCTATTATATTTAAAAGTAGATGTTTTATTACTTTGTGATGTATTTGAAAATTTCCGTAAAGTTTGTAAGAAAATTTACAATTTAGATCCTTGCCAATGTTATACTACTCCGGGCTTATCTTGGGATGCAATGGTTAAAACAACTGAAATAGAGCTGGAATTGTTCACAGATATTAACATGTACAATTTCGTTGTGCGAGGTATTAGAGGGGGTATCGTTCAGTGTAGTAAACGACATTCTATAGCTAATAATAAATACGTTAGTGATTATGATTCTACTAAAGAATCAAATTATCTAATATATTTAGATGTAAATAATTTATATGGTTATGCAATGTCGCAATACCTGAAAATGAAATGAAAAGAAAATGTTGAAAATTTTAATGTAAATAGTATAGGAGAAAATTTGGATATATACTGGAAGTAGACTTGGAATATCCAACTACATTACACGACTATCATAATGAGTTTCCCTTTTGTGCAGAAAAGAAAAAAATTTAAAGTAAGAAACAGCGAAAATTAATTACAGATTTAAACCATAAAACCAATTATATTATACATTATCGCAACCTGCAACAATGTCTTCAACATGGTTTAATTTTAAAGAAAATTCATAGAATTCTTCAATTTAATCAGTCAGATTGGTTGAAAAATATATATTGATTTAAATAATCATCATAGAACATTAGCTAAAAACACATTTGAACAAAATTTTTTTAAATTAATAAACAACGCTGTATATGGTAAGACTATGGAGAACGTTGATAAAAGAAAAGACATTAAAATAGTATGTGAATGGGAAAATAAAGGTAAGCGATTAGGAGCTAGAGCTCTTATTGCTAGACCTAATTTTCATAGTTCTCTCATGATTCATGATAATATGATTGCAATTCAAATGAATAGAGTGAGAACTGAGTATAATAAACCTATTTACATTGCGTTTTCAGTTTTAGAATTGTCTAAATATAAAATGTATGAATTTCATTATAATTATATGAGACCGAAATATCTTGAAAATATTAATCTTAATTACATGGATAAAGATTACTTTATATATGATGTAAGAACAAATGGCATATACGATGATATTAGAATTGATATAAAAACGCAGTTCGACACATCAGCATATTCAAAAGAAAATTCTTATAATATTCAAAAGAAAATTCTTATAATATAATGAATAAAAAAGTATTAGGAATGATGAAAGGTGAGTGTAATGGGAAAATTATTAAGGAATTTATTGGTTTACGAGCTAAAATGTATTATGTAAAAATAGATAGAGTAGATCAGGAAATAAAAAAAATAAAGGGAATAAAACAAAATGTAACCAACAAACTAACTATAAACAATTTTAGAAAATGTTTGTTGGAGAAGAAACTGTATTATAATTCAATGTATGTATTTAGATCTAAAATTCATCAAATTTATACACAACATATAAGTAAACTAACATTAAGTTATTTAGATGATAAGTGATTTATACATGAAAATAATGTTGATACTTATGCCTGGGGACATTATAAAAAAAATGACTATAAATAAAAAGAAAAAAAATATTGTTTTTATTTTAAATTGTATTTATTGTATATAAATTTTAAGCACAAGTGTCCACAATTAAATGTATTAAAGTTTTGATATTGATTGTAGTTGTATTCAATATTTCTACCTAGATATTTGATTAATTCTAAAGGAGGTTGTAAGTTTCCAAAACTGTCGAAATATTGTTTTTCATCCTTGTTTCTATAGTATGCTACCCAATGAGTACCTGGTCCTGTTGATAAACCTAAATTAATTATTCCACATTCTACTGTCCTTGGCCGTTTTGGTAGATAGTCCAACATATAAACTCCTCTAAAGTGTGGAATATATCTTGAAAATTTTCTTAGATCAAATTCTGATAATGGTCTGTTGGGTAGCATTTCTAATAGTTTTTTGAATGATTTTTACAAACAAGTCCATATCCCTTTTTATATGGTTTAAGGTACAGTCCTTCTCCCACAGCAATAGACTTCATTGCCTTATTATGTCTGGTGGCTTCCTCAAGTTGTTTTTTTGCGTCCTTTGTGGCATTTACAGCCTTAGCTATAGCGGCACCTCCAGTTGTTAGACTACCAAGTGCACCTAGAGCAGTTAGAATCGGAATTAGCGGTAAAAAATCACCAATTTTTGGAACATTAATTATGCGTGGTATTACAACGCGTGCCTTTTTTCCCTTAAGTGATCTGTTGATAGCTTTACGAGCGATCTTAATGGCTGATGTGTATCTATTTCAGCAGTTTTTATACTTCGAAGCTTTTTCTTCAATATATTTCTTGTTGTCACCAAGTCTTTAAGAATTTTTTCATTCATTTTTATGAATGTTATTAGGTATCAGACCAGTTTGTCAAGTATCAGATCAGGTTATCAGATCAGGTATCAGATCAGCTGATCTGATACCTGATAAGCTGATCTGATACCTGTTAAACTGACCTGATAAGTTGATCTGATACCTGATAAGCTGATCTGATACCTGTTAAACTGACCTGATAAGTTGATATATATAATATATAAGATAATATATAATATATATATATATATATATATATATATATATTATTTTATTATTATTTTATTATTATTTTATTTATTATTATATATAAATAATATATAATATAAATAATATTCAAATTAACGGAAATGGAATACTCCAGAATATACAAGATCATTCGAGGCTGTGCCAATAATAAGTGTAAACAACAACAACGAAAAACCTAGCAACATATATGCTAAGAGATGTTATTCTTAATGATCTTGTATGCAAGTATTCGCTGCTAATAAAGCTAAACAGGTTCACAAGTATACACAACTATATACACATAGCAGAAGAAGAAACAAAACCACACAACACACAGAACTCTCATCCATACAACCACACGTAGTTACCATAAGCAAAACAAACAAGTCAGCATTGTCATGTATACAAACACACGTATATAGCTCCATGTCAAGTAAAATACAACCACCATGCCCAGAAGCTTCGAAAGGTTACCAGACGACGTCATTTTTGCTATATAAAGGCGCTGCCAGAGCTCAGCGAGAAATAAAGTGATTTCAAATATAGACGTGTTAACATCGCTAAGTGTTGAGTAGTACAAATACTCGTGTTAATAAAGTAGTAAATAAAGTGTTGCAGCATTATATTTCTAAAATTAATTTGTCCGTGTTTTAATTTGATGCAATAAAACGAATCCTTGAAGGATAAGTAATAAAACCGTTTTTACGAAAATGTCTAAAAACGTAACAATTGGTGTCAGAAGTGGGATTGCAAAAATAATTAAAAGGACATTGCAATTTAAGGGGAAAAAAGGTCTTTATAAATTTAAAATAAATAATCATGAAATTTGATGAGCTAAAAGTTGAACAGCTGAAAAAGGAGCTCAGTAAGCTGGAATTGCCAACTGCAGGTAACAAGGCTGAACTGCAGAAGAGGCTGATAGATGAGTTTGAGAATCGCGGCATGGACATCGGGATATAAGAGTTTGAGGACAAAGACGAAGTGCAGGTATGCCCTCCTGCAATGACCAGAAGCATGGACATAAATTCAATGTCCGCTGCTATGATGATCGAAATAAAACAGAACTCTCGGCAGATGCAGGAAAAGCTTTTAGCCGAAACTCAGCAGATGCAGGACAAGCTTGTTGCCGAAGTAACTGAAATAAAACAAAACTCTCAGCAGATACAGGAGTCAAATAAAACCACGAACTAGGTCCTGGTGGAGGTTTCTGAAGCCATTAACAGGAGGATAGATTCTATTGAATAAATTCTCAGAGCTGGCGGATAGAGTCCAACATCTAGAAAGCGGTGGCCTGGAACAGCATGCAAAGGAGTCCGAAAAGAAAGAACATGCTCTAGAGGATAAAGTGCATAGCCTGGAGTGTAGTGGCGGGCCAGTACGAGCAGTTGCGGAGGTTTCTGCGCGGATAAAAGCGCCATGCTTCGACGGCAGCGTACCATTAGGCATCTTCAAATTCCAGTTCGAGACGGTTGCTACCAGAAATGGATGGGATGCTGGAGAAAAGTCCATAGAGTTGATCTTGTCCTTAAAGGGTACAGCCGCAGAGGTACTTGAGACTGTGTCAGTAAGGAGCAGAAACAACTATAATGAAATAATGGCAGCATTGCAACGCAAGTATGGTGGTGAGCACAAGCGCGATTTATACAGAATGGAATTGCGATGTAGAGTTCAGAAGCCTAACGAATCTCTTCAAGATTTCGCAACGGAAATCGAGCGTTTAGTTCAGCTCACATATCCAGGCGAGAGTCACCCATTCCTGGACCACTTTAAAACTGAGGCTTTCGTTAACGGCATTCGCGACTCTGATGTTAAGCTGGCGGTGTGCGCTACGCAGAAATCCACTTTCGCTGAAACTGTTTCATTTGCGCTGGCTCAAGAGACTGCAAGGATGGTTTTCAAGCCACAGATATGTAAAGTGCGGAATGTGGAGCTTTTGTCTGAGGAGGATAACAACCTAGTTGCTAGCTTTAAGGAGGCAATGCGACAACTGCTGGCAGAGAAGGCTATCAAAGAAGAGCCTAAGTGCTTTAACTGCGGAAAGATCGGTCATTTTCAGCGCAGCTGCAAAGCGCCAAGGAAGAGAGGTAGATCTGTTCCGCCACCGAGAAAAAGCAAACGGGTGAACCAAACAACATCACAAGAGTCCCCGTTAAACTAAAACGAGCTAGCACTGAGGGACAAGAGCTAGCTCTCACAAACGAGGGCCCCACAATCTCCATATCAGTGATGCAGTAGAAAAATAGCAAACTCACTGCGTCCAGACAAATCAACGGGGAAAAGCACGTACTTACCATAGACACAGGGGCATCGCAGTCAATAATAAGGCCCGATATAGTAAAGGGGAAATGCGAGCGGTTAAGCAATACGCGGCTACGTACAGCTACTGGAGAGCCTGCAACTGTCTATGGTAAGATTGAAGTGAAGGTGACTATAGCCAACATCAACGTGAGACATGTGTTTATTGTTACCGATATAGTCGATGAGGTTATTATTGGAGCCAATTTTATGATTAACCATGGCATTAATCTATATATGGGACAACAGCTGATGGTTTGGCGTAATGTGGAAATACCCCTTGATGTTGGATATGACAGCAAACCGCAAGTAACAAGAGTATTTGCTATTGAGAGTCAGACGTTACCGCCGCAGTCTGAAACAGTCATATGGGCGCGGATGGAGGGAGATTGTGAGGACAATCGGTTGTGGGTTGTAGAACCAGCAGATCTAAAGAGAGAGCGTATAACAGCGAAAGCTCTAGTGAAAACTAGTAAAGGAGGAATAGTCCCTATAATAGTGCTTAACTTGTCAGACCATGAAAAAGTCATCAAAGAAAATTCCGATGTTGGCCAATGTATTCCAGCAGAGGCAATAATAAACTTCGAGAAGAAGATAGAGCCTACTGTTTTGTCCGCAAAGGAACGTGAACAATTTGAGGAATACGTAGAGAAATGGGTAGCAGGTCTATCAGCGACAGATAAAAATAAAGCCAAACAGTTACTAAAAAGGCATGCCAGTATCTTCGCCATGGGAAGCCAAAGAGAGGGTACAACTGCATTGGTTAAACATGAAATTAACACAGGCGAAGCTAGGCCGATTAAACAGCCACCCAGAAGCGTACCCCTAGCAAAGCGAGATAAAGTAAAAGAGCTTGTAAGTGAAATGGAGCGTGATGGCGTAATTGAGCCATCTTCTGGTACTTGGAGTTCGCCTGTAGTCTTAGTTAAAAAGAAAGATGGCAGTACTAGATTCTGCGTAGACTACAGGAAGCTCAATGACATAGCCAAGAAGGACAGTTATCCGCTCCCCAGAATCGTTGACACTTTGGACACGCTAGCTGGTACCAAATGGTTCTCTACGCTGGACTTGCGAAGTGGATATTGGCAAGTGGAGATTGCAGAGAAAGACAAGGAGAAAACTGCCTTCAGTGTCGGTAACGGATTATGGCTGTCCAAAGTCATGCCCTTTGATCTCTGCAATGCTCCGGCCACATTTGAACGCCTAATGGAGAAGGTACTGATAGAACTTCACTGGAAGACATGCTTGGTATAGTTAGACGACATAATCGTGATGGGGAAAACTTTTGATGAACACCTCAAAAACATGGCAGAAGTTCTTCAACGGATATCCTCAGCTGGATTGAAACTCAGCTTGAAGAAATGTGCATTGTTCCAGAAAGAAGTAAAGTATTTGGGGCATCGTGTTACAGCAGACGGAATCTCAACAGATGAAGATAAAATAAAAGCAGTAAGGGTCTGGCATCAACCTAAACATCTTCATGAATTGCGCAGCTTTTTGGGCCTTTGTACATACTACAGACATTTTGTACCGAATTTTGCCAGTGTAGCTGCAAGTCTGCATGAGCTGACAAAGAAGTCGAGACCATACCATTGGGGCGACCCACAGGAAAATGCATTCCAGAAACTCAAAGAATTATTATGTATGTCACCAGTGCTAGCGTATCCCATAGCTGGGGAAAAATTTATGCTGGATACTGATGCGAGCGATTATGGCATAGGGGGTGTGCTATCCCAAGTAGTGTATGGCACTGAGAAGATCATAGGGTACTATAGCCGTGTACTCTCAAAACCTGAGAGGAAGTACTGTGTGACACGACGTGAGCTTCTGGCGGTACTGGAATGCATTACACATTACCATAAGTACCTGTATGGTCAACACTTTATATTAAGGACCGACCATTCTGCACTGAGATGGCTATTCCAGTTTAAAAATCCTAAAGAGCAACTGGCAAGGTGGATTGAGCGCCTGCAGAGCTACGACTTCAGCATTGAGCATAGAAGGGGCACAAAGCATAACAATGCGGATGCTCTTTCGAGAAGACCTTGCTGTGTAGAGTGTAAACATTGTGTTAGAACCGAGCAAAAGGAAGGCATTGTGGATGTTCGGCTAATGCACATCGGCCCTGATGAAGACTGGTCAGCGGCACAGAGGGACGACGGCATACTAAGGAAAATTATAGCGGCCAAAGAAGAGAACAGACGACCATCCCGGAATGAAATTTCGGCTGAAAGCCCACTCGCCAAATCTTATTGGGCTCAGTAGAACAGTCTCAAGGTAATAAATAGGTATTTATACCGCGTATGGGAAAGTGTAGATGGAAAACAACTTCAAATTTAATATTTGTGCCATACTCCAAGAGAAGTAAAGTTTTACAGGAGTTTCAATAATGGTTGAATAATTTTTTATGAATATTTATTTATTTTGTTTCAATATAAAATGCTATAAATACCTCGAAAGATTTTTAATCCAAACATAGTGGAACCTATTGCCTTCTTGTAAAAGTAATAGGTTGATGTGATTAATTTTTTCTTCAGTTGTAAAGTAATATGGACCCACTATATTATCACCATCTAAGCCAAATACATTTACACTCATATCTGAATTGTTGATTTCAAAGACCTTATTTAATTAAGCGCTAGCGGGAAACTCAAGCTTTTGAAATTCAATACAACATTAGTATTATTCAATGTTATAATTTCGTCTTTTATGTTTATAACATTATACGATGTACATCTATTTGAATTGAATTCACTTGGACATAATGCTGATATTATAGCCCACTTGAAACAATATTCATCCTTATTTTGTACATTGATGCACGCGAATTTTCTTTGTATTGTTGATGGCAAAGGAATATATTGAGAGCCTTTAATACATTTATACTGATTAACGTTAATATTTAGACGTAAAATTTCAATTAACGCCCATCCGCTATCACGCTCCTGAAATTCGCTAATTTTTTTTATAATGGCATCACATTGTTCATTATAAACATTAAGAATCTCATCTCTTGCCACAGATGTACTTAGAATAGTCATTTTAGTTTGATGAGACTTTACTTCGATGGTGCATGAATCGTCTTCTTCTTTAATCAGCACATATTCACTAAATAGTTCCATGTTAAATTTATGCTTTGACGTGTATTAAACTAATCATTTAATAATTCGATTACCTTGTCTCTAATTGTATCCAAAAAGTTTTCAGGTATTAAATCACCTTTGTTCTTATTTTCAATTAAGTATGTTAATGCGATTGTTAAAAACTGATTTTATGCATTTAACATCATCATTATCCACTTTTTCAGCTCTATTTAGTTTATGCTCATTTGTCCTTTTATGGTAATGCCATATTGTTTTGTGAATATGTTTTCAACAGTCTTTACAATAGACATTGATTCCGTCATCTCTAACCCCTCTTGTACAGTGAAACGAAGAAGTTGTCTCTTCACGATCATGATGTAAACGGATATGTCTTCTTAGTGATGAATTTAAATTGTACACCTTTTGACAAATCTCACAAATAAAGCTTGCCTTTTTTTATTTTTTGTTGGTATGTTAAGCAAATTGTTTGATACAATATTCTAGACAATAATGAGCTTGTGTTCTGGGAATCAATGTATTTAAACCCTAAATTGTTGGCGAGGGGAATTCGAATAAGTGGCGAGTAACCTTACATATGTCATATTATTATCAAAAGATTTCAAAACCACAACTACTTCATTTATAAAAAAAAAAAACACAATTCAAAAGATCTGCTTGTCAAAGGTCACTTATAACAGCAACAAATATTCCAGCAACTACATCAGCTTACTGCGTTCTTATTCATGGCCGCGTAATAGAATACATACCAATAAAAGGACAAGTCCGGATGGTCTTATAAATTATATAGCATGGATGGTGATATTGTTTTTGTAGACTTGCAAGGTTTCAGAAATAATTCAAATGACTTCATCGCAAAAGAACTAGCTGTAGTTTTCAGCAACAACGAATGCCTCAATTTCATCATAAAACCTCCTTTTGATTTCGCATGTTTATCAGCCAAAAAAAAAAAACAGAGAGAAGCAGTTTGGTTAACAAAAAAAAAACTATCATCATATTAACTGGAATGATGGATCAGTCTCATTTCAAAGCGTTTGCAAGTTTTAAAATCCAATATAAGAAGTTCACAAACATACATGGGGAGAAGAAAAAATGGTTAGAAAAAATGGTTAGAAAAAATTATTCATCGAACAGTTTATAACATTGAAGACATTGGCTGCATTAATTTTAAACAAATGGAAACTAAGCATTCAATATATCTCTATTGTAACTATCACGACTATGGTGTTTGTGCCTTAAGGAATGCAATTTTACTTAAAAATGAAAATGTTAAAAAACTTTTAAATAAATGCTTATAAAAATTAAAATAAATGTCTTTTTATTTCAAATAAAAACCTACATACATATTTTTTTTAGAGAACACACAAACAAACATACACAATTGTTCATTCATTCATTCAAATGGTCAAGGGAATATTTGGGCACAAAGAATAAACGCTTATTATTTGTTTGTATGTATATGTGTAAATGAAATAAATTTGTAGATATTTATGTACGCATGAATATGTACATCTTATCACATTTCATAGTGACCCACTTGTGCAAAATCCAGGAAAGCAAGAAAGCGGACTGTCATACAGACTCACCAAACGTCACACACACACACACACAGCCTGTCTGACAGGCAGACATTCCAACCGCCACTCAGAACACACAACAAACACACACACTTTAACATAGCAGTAATATTCATATTATACAAAATACAGAAATCGCACCACCATCCAGATCCCCAGATAAAATCCAAAGATGATCGTCATGGATAAAATAAACAAAATATCAATTTCAATATTTATGGAATAGTAAATTTTTTTTCACAACGTTTTCAAGATCAGAATAATCAAATTATTCCCCCAGACTCAAGCATTGCAAACAAAAGAGAAATAACTGAATTGCTGGACAAAATATCTTAAGTAAACACACACCAAAATTAAAAACAAACAAAAAAATAACAGAAGAAATCTCTCTACAGCAAGAAGAAACGAACCACAAACATTAAGGCCATCCATATATAACTACAACACTTTTGAAATAGTGTAATTCCTAAAAAAATGTTCTAATGTTCCTAAAAATTTCTTATTTTCTATTAGGCTATAGCACACATAGACAGACAGAATTCCTACGCTCACATATGGACAGACACAAATTGCCACGCTCACATACCGCCGGACATGTATTCCCAGGGTCACATATGGACAGACACAAACTCCCAAGGTCTCATATGGACAGACACAACTTCCCACGCTCACATACGGACGGACATGTATTCTCAAGATCACATATGGACAGACACAAATTCCCACGCCTACCCCAACATTATAAAAAAAACAACAACAATGTGAACACCCTATTAAACCATGGGGAAAAAATACACACACACACACAAAATTTAGATGAAATTTGAGAATTTTTCTGAAATTTGAAAATTTTGGCAATTAAAATTGAAAAATTTTAAATTTAATTGCTGAAATTTGAGAATTTTAATTGTCCTGGCACATACAGTATCCTACTACTTGTTCCAACTCATGATAATCCTGCTGACCTTGGTACGCGTGGCAGAAAGCCTCAGGAACTCTCCCATAACTCTCTCTGGTGGCATGGGCCACCATGGTTAAGCAAACCTCTTTCAGAATGGCCAATGCGAAATACGCTAAAAATACTTTTTGAATCTGCAAAACAAACTCAAGTACTGCATTCTGAAGTTCACGAAAATGACATACTGTGCAAATTTTCTTCTTATAAACGAGCCCTACGCGTGGTATGTTATATCTTCCGCTTTGTCAAGAAATATTCCAATAGAGCTACAACAATCTCAAAGCCAAATAAGATTACAGTTCCATGCGGCGATTTAACTCAAAGCGAAATGAAATTTTTTAATCTACGTCTCATTTATATTGCTCAGAGAAAATTTTATAGCGAAGAGTACCAACTGCTTAGTAACTCCAAGCCTATTTAAAAAAATAGCCCATTAAAAAATTTGAGCCCGTTTATAGACTGCGATTCAATTTTAAGAGTAAATGGGCGACTAGCTCAATCGTCTCTCTCGTATAACGAACGTTTTCCTATAATCCTACCCCGAAACTCACGGTTCTGTCATCTATATCTTAAAAATTTACACGATTTACTCGCTCATGCCGATTGTATTCATATGTGTAGAATGGTACAATCCGAGTTTTACATCTTCAGGCTAAAGCCCAGATTAAAGTCTATTATACGCCACTGTAAAATTTGTATAAGTCATAAACAAAAAGCATGCTCTCAGATAATGGCGCCATTGCCTCCTGAAAGATGTGAGCTCTCCCCCCCCGTTTCACACAGTTGGAATTGATTTCGCCGGACCATTTGAACTCAAAGCTTCTCCCTTACGCAAATCAAGCACTACGAAAGGATACGTATGTGTCTTTCTATGTTTCAGCACAAAGGCAATACATTTAGAAGTGTGCTCTGATTTATCTTATCTGCATTCGCTCGCTTCGTTGGGAGGCGGGGGCTCCCCCAAAGGGTTACAACTGACAACGGCAGAAACTTCCTAGGAGCAAGTAGATCTTTACATCGTGAGTTCTCTAAATTTATTATTAGTGCGGCTCATGATGTAGCTCAGAAATATATAGCCCCACGGATTTGAGTGGAAATTTATACCCCCGCAAGCACCTCATATGGCAGGATTATGGGAAGCTGCAGTCAAAAGTTTTAAATATCATTTGAAACGAATAGCAGGATCTCAAAAATTCAATTTCGAGGAATTTGCAACTATTTTAGCCAAGACTGAAGGTGTCCTTAACTCTAGGCAGATATCCGCTGTTTCAGAAAATCCTTCAGATTTGACAGCATTAACTCCAGGTGATTTCTTAAGGGGCTCTCCGTTACCAGCTTTTCCAGAGCCTAAAAGTTGAAAGCCATACATCACTAATTCTCTATACGGTTGAAGGAAGACTACTTGAAGTCGCATCACAAGCGATATAAATGGAGAACTTCGCTTCCAAACATTAAAGCCGGAGACCTCGTTGTAGTAAAAGATGATTTACTACCTCCGCAAGACTGGCGATTAGGACGGGTAGAAAAGACTTATCCCGGTTCTGACGGAAACGTAAGGAATGCCAATATACGGATCGCTACTGGAACGATAACGCGCCCAATAGTCAAACTGTGCTATCTTCTATTTTTGGAAAACGAAACCTCTCAAGTTTATTGAGACCTTTTAATTTTTTCAATTCATTGTCTCTTTTCCACATAGTGTAATTGTTCTTAAGTCTTAGGTCATGTTAATTGCATTGATTCAAACTAATTGTTAATTCTATTTCTTCACTTGTTTTTCTAAAAGACCAAATAGTAGATTAGCAGTCACTCGCCCAATCGAAGCTCGAAAGATCTTCGGAAAGGTCTATAAATGTGTGTTATGCAGAACCTGTCACGGACTCAGGTTCTGTAAAAAATTGCCAAAAATGAATGTTAAGACACGTCTAGAACTCGTAGAGCGCAAGCGGTGCTGTGTCAATTGTCTTGCACGCAGTCACGATTTAAGAGCATGTGCATCTCTCGACATGTGCAGAAAATGCGGTGCTTCACACCACACTCTGTTACATCCAACAAAAAGGAGTCGTGTGCCGAATCAACAAAAGAAAGATAAAAATCTACAACAGCAGAATCCACCGCAACATCAACAACAGCAACCAAACCAACTACAAGAACAACCCACTGTAGTGCCAACAGCAGCTTCAGCAATACCGACAAATGCTATCTTGGAGGCTATCAAGTCGTTGGCAAATCTTGTGCCAAAGCCCGAATACGGCATCTATGACCTAAATTTAAGTTCGGCGGCACGTCCAAACTAGTTTGGACATTAAAATTTTTTTAATTCGAGATATGTTTTGAATTTAAATTTAAACTAATAAATTTGGAATTAACTTATTTGTTTTTTTAAAATGTATATTAATCAAATTTTTATATCCTGGCAACATTAAAAACAAAAAAAAAAGAGATAAATAGAGTCAACCGTGCCCACCCATGGGCAAAGCAAAAAAATTATAATTTTTTACACATTAGCAAAGAAGGTCACAAATTTGCAAACAGTATAATTCTACTCTCATTGAAATAAAGTCGAGTTTAATACAATAAAAAAAATCTAATTTGCAAGTTTGAACTTTAGCATCAATAATAATCCTTATCTTAATTCTTATTTTTCTTATTTACACATTTGCCGACAAGGCTGAAAATTTGTGCATAAAGTGTTTGGTGAAGTGAAGTGCTGGATGTATTCAGTGGAGTGGTAAAAGCATGGTTGCTACACCCTCACATTTTAATATAGTTGGTGAATACAATCACATAGCATGAAGTTGACAATGTTATATGTGCTGAAATTCCAGATCAAATAAATAATCCTTAACTATATGAGGTTGTTGTGCAAAATATGATACACAGTCGATGCACAGCCCACGTCATATGCATGAGTACGCGAATAAGAAATCTGTTGAAGCTTTGGAAAGAACAATGAAAGATCTCCGAGATAACTCTGAGTTGTTTGTTGGTGCGTTGATTTATTGTCAGGCAATTTTAGGAAAACATTGCCCGTCATTCCTAGATCGGCAGCTGCCGATGAAATTAACGCTTGCTTAAAGTCTTCATATTTATGGAGATTTGTTAAAATATCGAAACTCACTATCAACGTTCGTGTTCAGTTGCTTATCTGCTGATAATCTCTCTAAGCAATTGACGAAAATTGGGAACGGTGCAATGCCTGTTGATGACAGTGAATTGATAACATTGCCAAATGATTTTTTCCATTTCGGACAGTCAAAAGAGGAATTGATTGAATGTGTTTTCACTAACATAGCACAACAATATACATGCCATGCATGGTTGAGTGCCAGAGCAATTTTAGCGGCAAAGAACAAAGATGTTACTGAATTAAACATGGCTATACAATCAAAGATTCCTGGCGAAGTGGTGTTGTACAAGTCTGTCGATATTGTTATAAATGAAAGAGATGTTGTGAATTATCCAACAGAATTTTTGAATTCGTTGGAGTTACCAGGATTGCCTCCGCATAATCTTCAATACAAAGTTGAAGCCACTATTATTATGCTTCGTAATATCAATCGACCCCGTTTGTGTAATGGTACAAGACTTGCTATTAAAAGGTTGATGGCTTATGTAATTGAAGCAACTATTTTAACTGGAAAATTAAAAGGCGAAGATGTATTCATTCCATGTATCCCAATGATTCCGTCTGATATACCATTTGAATTTAACAACTTCAGTTTCCTTTTCGCCTTGTGTTTGCGATTACTATTAATTAGGCGCAAGGCCAATCTTTAGAAATTTGTGGAGTGAATTTAGTGCATCCAGTCTTCTCACATGGACAGTTCTATGTAGCGTGTTCACGCGTTGGCAAACCGTCGGTTTTGTATATTTACACCGAAAATGGAAAAACAACAAATTTTGTTTACCACAGAGCATGACAATAAAAGCAGTTTATCACTGATTTAAATTGAATTCGAATTAATTTTTTTATTTTCTTGTTTGCACTACGAAGTGTGCAGGGGGTTCGCTAGGATAATTATAACAAGCGTCAAAATTGCCCATTCTTATAAGTTCATAACATGAGAAATCATTGTATCGTGGCCATTCATGAAAAATATTCGTCAAAGAACTGGCATTTTGTTTCTCATCAAATCCAGTTCTCCTCATTTGCCTCCAGAAAGAAATTACCTGATCACGTGGACTGCAATTGTGTCGCAACCAGCATTTTTGATCGAAATGTTTATTTTTGAGAGAAAAATATTAATGTATAAGGATGTACATGTGTATATAACTTTAAGGAATTTTCAATGTTCATACCGTTATGTAAATCTTTACAAGATTCCTCCGGAGTGGTAGAAATATCATCGGAGTTTTCTTTTTCAACATTAGTCCAAAGAGAAACTAATTTTGCTGCTGGATTTTCCTTCCCGTCTTTCCGTTTCAAAACAATTTTGTTTTCCATATTATCTTTCACTTTTCGATGCGTTTTGCCAAATAGAGGCCATTATTTACACTATGCGACAAATGAAGACCATTTGAAAAGTGCAAGATCGCGATATACTCAGTTTGGTCAAGTTGGAGACCGTTTTCTTTTTATGGGCCTCTAAAGTTTCCCAATATTGGCATGATGCCCAAAAAAGATTTTATCAGTTTTTGCTAAATAACTAATCAGCACTTAAAAATATCGCTTAGCTATGTTCGGCAAAAATGTAGCCAAGAGTATGTTGCATATTTTTCGATAAAATTTCATGACAGACATGTATTTTATCTCAGAGATTTTTTAAAAATTAAAGAACAAAAAACTTTATTTTCCTGATTTTTCATACACTATATTTGGAAAAATTGTAGCCACGGTAAGGCTGAAAAACTTTTGTGAATATACCAATATAATCTGCACGTGTCTAGATACCAAAAACAGGTCATGAAGACTCCCTTGTGACTAAAAATTTAAATTTTTAACTCAAATTTTTTAATTTTATATAAATTTTTTGGAGAATAATTTAATAAAATCTTTGTTTCGGTATTTATTTATTATATACTAATTTTAAACTTTGTTTCGAACTGTCTGTGAACAGCCACCAGTCGTTAAGATCGTACGCAATTTTCGTCTGATCCATGAGCATCTTCGTGTCCTTACAATAGGAAAACGTTTTTGAGTCATCAACAATTAAATCAAAGACTCTATAATATAAAGATGTTGCAAGCCATATATTTTTAAAATTTAAAAATTTTGTGCTTCACTATGATGCGGGGGACAAGTATGTAGCAACGAAATCCAATGGTTTATTTATTCTCTTTCTAATGTTTTTTTCGTAACTTAATATATTTTCTTAGACTCGGTTGTTATGTATGTATGTATGTATATTTGTATATATGTACATACGTACATACTTATAGCTGTTATTTTTTTATAATAATTTTGTCATAGTATTGCAAAGACCGAAGAAAACTGTCCTTTTCTTGTTTTGCCTTTTCCAACATACATATGTATATTTTTTATTTTTATTTTCACTAAACAGGGTTCGATGAAAACAACGTACATAATTATGTTACAAACATAGAATAGACATGCTTAATATAATAACTTTGCTGCGTAAGCATTCTTCATGGGAGACCTATGTACATATAAGTACAAATCATCAAGTGGTCAGAAAGTTAAAATTTTCAATCATTATAAGAGGAAACTACTTTAATATGTGTTATTGCCAATAAAGTAATTTTAAATTAAATACTATGGATATTTTATTTTACGAAGTTGAAGGTGAAAGTAGTCCTCAAAAATTGCATCAAATATTGCACATTAATAATATACACATGTATGTATGTAGGTATTAACATTTCGGTGCGATATATATTTGTTGCTAGAAAAATGAAATATGTACGTATTCTTTTCCCTACATTAATACAGGCACTTGTAAAGCTCATTTTCTTTTTTACATACAGTGTGGCCATAGCTCTTTTGGAGCTAAATTTAGCTTTGTTTTTTAATGTTTGGATGGAAATATTTCATTTTGCTCTTGGCTTTTTTAAGATTTTTTCTACAATGTTTAGCTTTTTCTTTAATTTCAATATCATGTTATATATTTATATTTCAAAATAAATAAAACATATGTTTATGAACAGAATCCTTGCTTAATAAATAATTTTATCTCTTTAACTTTTATTTTCTTGCTGAATTTTATGTTGTTATTGACTCAATGTTTCTTATTTAAATATATATATATATTTATAATTTTTATACCTACATAAACAACATTTAAGGTATAAAAATATAGATATAAAGAAAAGTTGGTATTGCAAAGCTATAAAAACATTTGGCTTTATTTATGGGCCTTAAAATTCCTTCTTCAGCTCATTTTAGCTCTATTTTAAACCTGATTTAGCTTTATATTACTTTAGAACCTGGTCACACTGTTCAAATAAATTTTTTATGAAAAAAATAAATAAAAAATACAAAGAAGCACAAACACACATATGGACGTACATCTGTATACTTTAAAATATTCTCTTCTTTGATATTTCTCTACACAAGTTTCTCTGGCTCAGAGTAAAAACTTTTTAATCTCTTTAATTGTAGCTATTATAAATCCCATTAACATTTTACTACCGGCAAATCAATGTATGGAAGTGCAACATCTTTATATTATAGAATCTTTGGTTACACATTTTTGAAATCTGAACGTGTCTAGATACCAAAACTAGGTCATACAGACTCCCTTATGACTAAAAATTTAAATTTTTAACTCAAATTTTATAATACTATATAAATTGTTTGGAGAATAATTTAATAAAGTCTTTGTTTCGGTATTTATTTGTTATATATTAATTTTATACTTTGTTCCGAGCTGTCTGTGAAGAGCCACTAGTCGTTAAGATCGTACGCAATTTTCATCTGATCCATGAGCATCTTCGTGTCCTTACAATAGGAAAACGTATTTGAGTCATCAACAGTTAAACATTTTTGAAGGCCTGACTGTCGTCTTCTATATTTTGTAACCTTTGACCCAGTGTTCACCTCAGTGAACAATATACTCAATCTTCTTTGCAGCAAGATCCCAACCCTGATAAAACATTAACAACACCCCCAACAAAAAGAAACAGCGTATAAATTGATCATAAAAAGAAGAAAAAGGAATTCTCATTTTATCATCATAAGCAGAAGTAACAAAGATTTTTGCTACCTGAAAATAAATCGTGGAAGAAAATAAATTGTGAAAAGAAACTGAATTTAAAATTTGTAATAAATATTAATAGCAAACATTATAAATTGTGAAAAAGAATTAAATTTAGAATTTGTATTGTGCTGATCAAGAGAAAAAGGCAAAATCAGTTATATTTCTCAAGGTGAAAATAAATTGAAAACTCAAAAGAAATACCCCTTGTTATAATCAACTTATAAATACGCAACCTCTCTAAATATTTAACTACTGTTCTTTAAGTAAGTTATTTATAAAAATTCATATAAATAATTAAATACCTGCTATAATTTAAAGACAATTGTGAAATATTTAAATTACAAATTGTATTCCTATCTATAAAAAAAAAACCCTATACATATGTATATATTAAAATATAACTTGGTTGTATATACATAATTTAAGTTCAATAAACATATAAACACATTTATAACGTTGAAAGAAAAAAGGCGATGTTCCTAAATTCCTGGAAGTCACAAGTACATAAGTATTGTTGATATATTTTAACCCGTTTAAATATGGTCCTTAAGAGTGAAGAGTAAACAAACAATATACAGTCCACATAAAAACATATAAAAAATAAAAAAAATAAAATAAAAACCCATAAGTATAATAACATACAAATTTACATACTTAGCTATTATTTATGTACATAAACGAAGAATAAAAGTGGAGAAAAAATTTTAACTAATTACTAGCGTTACATTAAACAACACAAATAATTAAGCAAACCACAAACAAAGAAACTCGCACAACATTGCAAACAAGTACTATAAACAGGTTACAGTGTCATGCAAAACTACACAAACATATAACAACTGTGGCATAGATATAATAGTTTTATTATACTAAAATATTTGGAAAAAATTAAGTTGTTTAAACTAGAGATTAAAAAAAAAAAAAAAAAACACAAGAGAGAGAGTTAAACTCTTGTGAAGTTTTGTAAACTAAAACCTGCAAGGTAAGTCTGTATATTTTACAACTTATGCACATAATTATTGAAAAAGTACACAAGCTTGAAAAGTGTCTGCGGGTACAAAGTTTTCTCGTCACTGTAATATTAGTGTCTTATTAATTTCATTACACCAAGTGTTTGCACATTTCAAACAATTAACCCTTACTTACCCAAATTTAAGAAATTAAAACATAGCCATGTCCACATTAAAATCTTTGGCAAGGGATTTAGAAAATTATATTGAATCCGATTTAAGAGACTTTGAGGAGGATTATAAGAATACCCAAGAATACCCAAGAATACTCCAAATCCTTACCCGCTCTAAACTTCAAAAAAAACGAGTTAGAAACTTTATGGTCAGATATTGAAAAAAGGTTTAAGCAGATTAGGGAGTCCGCTGAATTAAATGACCCAAAACAAGCGGAGGCTATACAATTTACTCAAATTACCCGAAATATAAGAGCAAGAAATTTTATAGGAGCTCAATGATAGAGATTGATGAGTCCATTGATAGACTCAATAAAGCGGATGAAACTCTTAACTCCTCTAAAGAACACATACTGGCACAACCCAAGGATTCAGTATCATTTAATGTTCCCCCTTGTGACATGCCAATATTCAGTGGAGATTTTAAAAATTGGGCATCATTCCGGGACCTTTTTAAGGCTATGTATGGAAATAATACCCGTTTAAGTGGCGTTGAAAAACTGTTTCACTTGAAGCAAAAAACTACTGGAGAAGCTAAAGAAATAGTAAATAACGCACTCTTGACTAATGAAGGTTTTCTTATTGCATGGAACCAATTGGTTTCTCAATATGAGAACAAAAGAATGCAAATTAATGTGCAAGTGAAAACACTTTTTAATCTACCTGCAGTAAGTACCATGTGTAGTGCGTCAATAAGAAAGCTGCAAAGAAAGATAAACTGTTGCATTTCAAACTTAAATAACCTAGAGGTTGACACAGATAATTGGGATCCAATTCTCGTTTATCTGTGTTCAACAAAGTTACCCAGAGAAGTAAGAAGAGAATTTGAAAGGACTCTCACTAATTGTGCAGAAATGCCGTCGTGGACGGATCTAGATTTATTTTTAACCAACACATATAAGGAATTGACATCGGTGAATGATATTTTAGATCAAGGCACATACCACAATAGCAACTCTAAACCCAAAAATTTTCAAGAAAATAAGATACCTTTCGATAGAAGGGGGAAAACATTTTACAATGTAACCTA
Organism: Linnaemya vulpina; assembly: GCA_963675445.1. Classification (NCBI taxonomy): domain Eukaryota; kingdom Metazoa; phylum Arthropoda; class Insecta; order Diptera; family Tachinidae; genus Linnaemya; species Linnaemya vulpina. The sequence goes on along the minus strand of OY776281.1, from coordinate 45,819,520 downwards.
CCCAAACAAAGATAATCACCCAAAACTCAAACCTCAAAATGAACAAAGATTCTCACAACCAACCCACCCTAAAACCCAAAATAGTACAAGTTTACAGAATAACCCAATTCAACCCAATAAACCCGATGGGTCAATTTGTAAGCTGTGCAAAAGCAATCACACCATCAGAGAATGCTCAGAGTTTACGTCTATGGGCGTAAATGAGAGGATTGAATTTGTTAAAAAGAATGGAATATGTTACAATTGTTTGGCCATCGCACACATTATAAAAGATTGTCGTAGCACATTCGGTTGCAGATATTGCGGTGGAAGACATAACACCCTGCTGCACAAACCCAACTCAAACACAAACACACAGCTCGATGATAATCAACCATCAACTTCTCGAAATGCAGCACAATCTTTCTCAACACACACCCAATCAAGCAAACGGTTATTAGACGACAGAGCGAAACTATTAGGAACAGCTGTTGTGATTGTTGAAGTGCATGGAGAAAAATTTTCAGCTAGAGCACTAATTGACCCAGCTTCAGACTTTTCATTTATTTCAGATAAATTTAGACGTAAATTACAATTACCCACTACACCAATTGTTGCTGAAATTTCTGGAATAAATGAAGTCGTGTCGGCGCAATCAAATAAACTTTGTGATGTATTGTTAAGGTCACGTAACCAACCCAATTTCAAATTGAATATTCAAGCGATTGTTGTACGAACGCTTACAAAAAATTTACCAACCCAGAGTTTGAACCCAATACCCGCAAATGAATTGCAAAATATTCAGTTGGCAGATCCACAATTTTATGAAAGCAGACCAATAGACTTTCTAATTGGAAGTGATGTTTACCCACAGATTGTAAAAACTGGTGTTAGGAAAGATTTTCTTAACACATTAGTTGCTCAAGAAACTGAGTTTGGATGGATTTTAACAGGACCCATTCAAAATTCTCATAGAACCCAACCCATAGTTTCGTACTTTTCTTCTGTCGCGCTTGATAAGGTTTTAACAAAGTTTTGGGAAATCGAAGACATACCCAAGACACCCAGTAATGCTGAAGAGGACATAAATTGTGAGGAAAATCACGTAAGAACCACTTGCAAATTATCAAGTGGCCGTTATCAGGTTAATCTACCATTTCGCTACCCACCCGTCACATTAGGAAACTCTCGTCATATAGCAATGGCACAGTTTTTACGAAATGAGAAGAATTTATTAAAGAAACCTGAATTAAAAATCGAGTATGATAGTGCATTACAAGAGTATATTGACTTAGGTCATATGAAACCCATTCATTACAACCCGAAGACGTCTTCAAACACCCAATACTATCTACCCCATCATGCGGTTGTTAAACTAGATCGCGTTACAACAAAAGTTAGAGTTGTTTTTAATGCCTCTAGCAAAACGTCTAATGGCAATAGCTTAAATGATGCACTATACACTGGTCCCACCCTACAACAAGATTTAGTTGTACTTATCTTGAAATGGCGCTTTTATCAGTTTGTCTTTAACGCCGACATTACAAAAATGTACAGGCAAATTATGTTAAACCCTACCCACACACCCTTTCAATGCATACTCTTTCATAAAAGCGTCAATGAACCCATTCAAGATTATGAACTTCAAACAGTAACATTTGGAGTTAACTGCGCTCCATATTTGGCTATAAGAACCCTACACGAATTAGCCAAAGACATTCAACACACCCACCCGATTGCTTCAAAAATTCTGAAGAGTAATATGTATGTAGACGATGTGTTATCTGGAGGTCACACAATAGAAGAAGCCAAAATTGCTCAAACCCAACTGATCTCAGCTCTTGACACTGCTGGATTTCCTCTACGTAAATGGACGGCCAACACAAAGGAATTATTTAATAGTTTACCCGACACATATTTACTTGATGTTGAGCTGCTTACACTACCCGACTCAAATAATGCAAAGACACTAGGCATAAGATGGAATGCTAGGGAGGATACGTTTTTCTTTAGTGTTCCAATTATTGAGAGGAAATCTTCATACACAAAGCGAACTGTTCTATCGCATATAGCACGTCTATTTGACGCAGCTGGCTGCTTAGCACCGATTGTGATTTCTGCTAAAATTATTATGCAGCAAATATGGCAAGATGGTACAGCTTGGGATGAATGTCTAACCCCACACACCCTAATCAGATGGAATAAATTTTTACAATTCTATGATGATATTGATCAAATTCGTATTCCGAGGTGGATTAATTTTACCCCGTCAGCAAAAGTTGAACTTCATGGCTTTTCAGATGCGTCTGAAAAGGCATATTCAGCTGTGGTATATGCACGAATTACAATCCCAGATGAAACTTGTATCGTAACCCTACTACTCGCTAAAACTAGAGTGGCGCCAATTAAGGTTGTCTCTATACCAAAATTGGAGCTCTGTGGTGCAGTATTATTAGCTAATATTACCCATAATTTAATAATATAGCTGAATCTACCACAACTTCAAACACATTTCTGGACAGATTCATCTATAGTGTTAGCCTGGCTGAGTAAAACACCCAACTCATGGAAAACGTTTGTGGCAAACAGAGTTTCTACCATTCTTGAAACTGTAGGAGTGGATGACTGGAACCATGTTGCCTCACACGAAAACCCTGCTGATGTTGCTAGTCGAGGATGTAATGCTGAAGAGTTTAAGGAGGACAAATTATGGTGGAATGGACCTGTCTGGCTAAAAGAAGACCCTTTGAAATGGCCGAAAAAACAAAAACCATTCGAAACACAAGCTGACGCTAAAATTGTCCACTCGTTCCACACTTCGGCTGATACTACTAACCCTTTAGAAAACAAAATTGATACTCCCTCAGACATATTGCTAAGATTTTCTAAGTTATCGAAAGCTTTACGAGTAATGTCGTATGTCTATCGCTTTATCGATCGAAGATCAGTGACCCGAACCCAGACAACCAAAATTGATAGAATCAGCGTGAATAGAAATAATGCTCAATCCAGCAAAGAAATAATTGAGAGATTGTTCACTCACCCTAGTATTGATCTTGATGCGAGAGAAATAAAATTAACTCAGGATAGACTCATTATTCTATGCCAGTCTAAATACTTTGAAGAAGACTATAACTGCCTTAAAAAACAACACCCACTCAAAAATAAGAGCAGTTTACTCACTCTAACCCCTTTTCTAGATTCTGCCAATATTATGCGTGCAAACGGCCGACTAGCTAGCTCCAATAGTTTAACATATTCTGAAAGACACCCAATATTATTACCCTATAGAAGTAAGCTTGCAAGATTATTAACCCTACATGTGCATATGGTGACTTTGCATGGAGGAAACAAGCTCATGTTAAGAGTATTAAGATCTGGCTACTGGATTCCGAAGCTTCAGAATCTTATTAGCTCTGTAATACACAACTGTATACCATGCACAAAATATAAGAATAGACAAGCTATCCAATTTATGGCAGCTTTACCGTCAGAACGCACCCAAATTGCAAGGCCATTTTATAATGTTGGAGTTGACTTTGCCGGGCCATTTGATATTAAAGTTTATAATGGCAGAAACTGTAAAATACACAAAGGTTATGTATGTGTGTTTGTCTGTTTTGCAACAAAGGCAATACATTTGGAGCCTACATCAGACCTATCAACCCAAGCCTTTATGGCAGCATTCGCTCGATTTTTTTCGAGGCGGGGATGCCCTGTCGCCATTTACTCCGACAATGGAACAAATTTTGTTGGAGCAAAACAATTGTTGAAGAAAGAACGACAGGAGTTTTTGAAACAATTGAAGGGGTCTGTGGTATCTTCCAGTAGTTTTCAAAATTTGACGTGGCACTTTATACCACCAGGAGCTCCACACATGGGAGGTCTATGGGAAGCTGGAGTAAAAAGCTTCAAGTCCCACTTGAAGAAGCTGAATACTTTGAAGTACACGTTTGAAGAATTAGCTACACTCTTAGCCAGAATCGAAGGATGTCTCAACTCAAGACCTTTAAGCCCGTCCAGTGAAAACCCACAAGATCCTAATCCTTTAACCCCAGGTCATTTTTTGATAGGATCACCCATACTCACCCCTGCAGAGCCCGACTGCAGCCATGCAAATCTCACCTTGGCAAATAGATGGCAAAGACTGAAAATTCAGTATCACAACTTTTGCAGGCGGTGGAAAGATGAGTATCTTAAAGAGCTGCATAAAAGATATAAGTGGAAACACCCTAAACGACAAGTTGAGGTTGATGACATTGTTGTTATTCGACAGGACAACCTACCTCCTAACGAATGGCTACTCGGACGCGTTATTAACACTTACCCTGGTTCAGATGGACGAAGTAGAGTTGTTGACCTACGCACGTCGACTGGAATCTTAAAACGTCCAATAACTAAAATTGTTGTCTTACCCATCCAATAAATTAACCCAGTAGATGAAAACTAACCCACATATATATTTACTCTTAAACACTAATATTAACCCATGCATACTGAACCTAAATTCTTTGTTATATAACTTAAACATTCTTTACATTATATTAACCAGATCATGACACCTAACCGCAGCAATAAACAAAGACAAGACAAGCACCAACGGATCAGGCATAATGAGGTACGACGCCACTTCGGTTGCGGTCTGTGCCAAGCAGAGCACAAGCTAACGACATGCCGGAAGTTCAAGCAAATGAACTTATCGCAGAAATATAAAACTGTGGTAAGTCTGCACTATTGTGTCAACTGTCTTACGAGGAACCATCTAATTGGGAAGTGCACAAGCAAGGCTCGTTGTCAGAAGTGTGGTAAAAAGCACCACTCTAGTCTACATGGACCCGAGCGCGTATTGAAGGATATGACTGTTCACCCGTCCGCCTCGTCGTCAGCAGCTAAAAGGACTCCCGTGCCGGTACCCCGTCAATCACCGGTTGTAACAAATACAACTACCATTAGCACCTTTGGGTTACCAAGCTCATTCCAAAAGGTACTTGTGCCTACTGCCCGGGTATATGTGATGACCGATGACGGAAGTATTGCTTTGAGAACTCTCATAAATCCGAGCTCTACGTTATCACGCATGTCAAACGCATTTGTCGAGCGCTACAAATGCCAGACGTTTAAAATAGAAGGGCGCAAATACACAAAGGCCACAATCAACCCCAACATGTCATCTAATATAAAATTTGAGATGTATCTGCTGGTTAGTAAAGAGCTACCCAAGAACCCGTACGCTGAACAATTCAACTCTACAATTAAAGAGAAATTTGCAAATTTAACGCTAGCCGACCCCTCTTTTTATAATGACAACGTGGTCGAATTGGAGCTGGGCGGAGATCTTTACAGCAAGATCCTGAAGCCAAGCATCATTCGTGTTGATGGAGGATCCTTGCTAGCCCAAGACTCATCACTGGGCTGGCTCATTATGGGCTCATACTCTGGCTAAACCCTCACAAAAACAAAAAAAAAAGAAAATGATAATGACCCTAAATGTCGAGGCGGGGATGATGTTCACCTCAGTGAACAATATACTCAATCTTCTTTGCAGCAAGATCTCAACCCTGATAAAACATTAACAACACCCCCAACAAAAAGAAACAGCGTATAAATTGATCATAAAAAGAAGAAAAAGGAATTCTCATTTTATCATCATAAGCAGAAGTAACAAAGATTTTTGCTACCTGAAAATAAATCGTGGAAGAAAATAAATTGTGAAAAGAAACTGAATTTAAAATTTGTAATAAATATTAATAGCAAACATTATAAATTGTGAAAAAGAATTAAATTTAGAATTTGTATTGTGCTGATCAAGAGAAAAAGGCAAAATCAGTTATATTTCTCAAGGTGAAAATAAATTGAAAACTCAAAAGAAATACCCCTTGTTATAACCAACTTATAAATACGCAACCTCTCTAAATATTTAACTACTGCTCTTTAAGTAAGTTATTTATAAAAATTCATATAAATAATTAAATACCTGCTATAATTTAAAGACAATTGTGAAATATTTAAATTACAAATTGTATTCCTATCTATAAAAAAAAACCCCTATACATATGTATATATTAAAATATAACTGGGTTGTATATACATAATTTAAGTTCAATAAACATATAAACACATTTATAACGTTGAAAGAAAAAAGGCGATGTTCCTAAATTCCTGGAAGTCACAAGTACATAAGTATTGTTGATATAGTTTAACCCGTTTAAATACCCAGGTTCCAGTAAGTTTTATTCTTTTAAAAACTGTGCGAGTTCTTCAGATATCCGTTGTGATAGTTGTCATAAGGGAGTCTTTATGACTTGCTTTTGGTATCTAGACACGTTCAGATTATATTGGTATGTTTACAAAAGTTGTTCAGCTTTACCATGGCTACAATTTGTCAAAATATAGTGTATGAAAAATCAGGATTTCCTAAAAGTTATGACCGAAAAACCGAAAAAAAAGTTTTTTATTCTCTATCTTTTTTAAAAAATCTCTGAGATAAAATACATTTCTGTCATGAAATTTTATCAAAAAATATTCAACATACTCTTGGCTACATTTTTGCCGAACGTAGCTAAGCGATAGTTTTAAGTGCTGATTAGCTATTTGGCAAAAGCTGATAACACCTTTTTTTGGGCATCATGCCAATATTGGGAAATTTTGGAAGCCCATAAAAAGAAAATGGTCACCAACTTGACCAAACTGAGCATAGGGTTTTACTAAATTTTGATAGTAGAACCGAACTCTTATAGTCACGACCTTGCACTTTTTTCACTGTTGCATGGTGTTATCAATTAGATTTAATTAATTTAAATAATGTCTTTCCTCTTTTAAGAAAAAATATTTTTTATTACGTTTTCCACTTCTTGACTAATCACTTGTCCATTTTAAACTAAAAGTTTGATTTAAAGTGCAAATAGTTAACGATGTTCGACGTAACACTTATACATTCACGCAAAAAATAGTTATAAATGTAAGAACAAATATATCATAAAAAATTGTCTCTATGTTGATTTGTGTGCATTCATAAAATAACAAACCAACTAATATAATCAAGAAGATATTCTTATTAAAAAAATTAGTAAGATATTTTACACATAATCAAATAGAAACCCAATGAAAACAAGAAGGAAGACATAATTAAACAAAAGTATTAAGTAGGCTTAATGAAATCAATAAGAAATTCTTTTTAAAAAAATTAATAAGACAGCCCAGTGATTTTGTTATACATCGGTACAACGAAACGTAACTTAGAAACGAGACTAAGACAGCATAAGACAGATATTGAAAAAAAGAAACACTCAACAGCATTATCACAACACATATTGGATAACAATCATACAGCTGATTTTAAAAATGTTAAGATACTAGACTAAGAAAACATTGAAAAGAAAAGGTACACAATAGAAAGTTTACGAATTCAACAAAAAAGGAAAAGAACGATGAACTTAAAAGAATATACGGACAACATAAGCACTAATTATAATTTAGCTATTAAATAAAGCTGTGATGAAGCTTTAAGCAGTGTTTCGTGTTGTTAATTGAATTACTTCAATTGAATAATATCGAAAAATTTAAATTCAATGTAAATTATAACATATTTTGTAAGTTTTCTATTTTAGCAAGCGAAATTGTACACAATAATAATCTAATGTTTTTTAATGATTAAATAGATTTAATAAGCTCTTGAAAAACAAATAACTCTTAGCCTCATTAGCTCATTATAGTAGTAGGGAACTGTATGTGCTAGGACCATTAAAAATATTAAATTTCAGCAATTAAATTTGAAATTTTTCAATTTTAATTGCCAAAATTCTCAAATTTCACAAAATTCTCAAATTTCATTTTGTGTGTGTTCGTGTGTGTATTTTTTCCCACGGTTTAATAGGGGCGTTCACATTGTTGTTTTTTTAATATAATGTTGGGGTAGGCGTGAGAATTTGTGTCTGTCCATATGTGACTTTGAGAATACATGTCCGTCGGAATGTGAGCGTGGGAATTTGTGTCTGTCCATATGTGACCTTGAGAATACATGTCCGTCTGTATGTGAGCGTGGGAATTTGTGTCTGTCCATATGTGACCTTGAGAATACATGTCCGTCTGTATGTGAGCGTGGGAATTTGTGTCTGTCCATATGTGACCTTGAGAATACATGTCCGTCTGTATGTGAGCGTGGGAATTTGTGTCTGTCCATATGTGACCTTGAGAATACATGTCCGTCTGTATGTGAGCGTGGGAATTTGTGTCTGTCCATATGTGACCTTGAGAATACATGTCCGTCTGTATGTGAGCGTGGGAATTTGTGTCTGTCCATATGTGACCTTGAGAATACATGTCCGTCTGTATGTGAGCGTGGGAATTTGTGTCTGTCCATATGTGAACTTGAGAATACATGTCCGTCCATATGTGACCTTGAATACACATGTCCGTCTGTATGTGAGCGTGGAAATTTCTGTCTGTCCGTTTATACTGTGTACGTCTGGTGAATAAAAAAATTTAGAAGCATTTTTAGGAATTACACTATTTAAAAAGTGTAGTAGTTATATATGGATACCCTTAATGTTTGTGGTTCGTTCCTTCTTGCTGGAGTAAGATTTTTTCTTTTATTTTTTTGCTTATTAAAATTTGGTGTGTTTACTTAAGATTTGTCGTCCAGCAATTCAGTGTTTTTTTTACTTTTTTGCTTGCAATGCTTGAGTCTGGAGGAATAATTTGATTATTCTGATCTTGAAGACGTTGTGAGAAAAAAAATTACTATTGCATAAATATTGAAACTGATGTTTTGTTTATTTTATACATGACGATCATCGATGGATTTTATTTGGGGATCTGGATGGTGGTGAGATTTCTGTATTTTGTAGAATATGAATATTTATGCTATGTTTAAGTGTGTGTGTTCTGAGTGGCGATTATAATGTCTGGCTGTCAGACAGTCTGTGTGTGTGACGATTTGTGAGTCTGTATGACAGTCCGCTTTTTTGCTTTCCTGGTCAGTATAAAATGTGATAAGATGTACATATTCATGTGTACATAAATATCTACAAATTTATTTCATTTGCGCATATACATACAAACAAATAATAAGCGTTTATTCTTTGTGCCCAAATATTCCCTTGACCATTTGAATGAATGAATGAACCATTGTGTATGTTTGTTTGTGTGTTCTCTGAAAAAATGAATATGTATGTAGGTTTTTTGTTTGAAATAAAAAGACGTTTATTTTAATTTTTATAAGCATTTATTTAAAAGTTTGTTAACACTTTCATTTTTGAGTAAAATTGCATTCCTTAAGGCACAAACACCATAGTCGTGATAGCTGCAATAGAGATATATTGAATGCTTAGTTTCCATTTGTTTGAAATTAATGCAGCCAATGTCTTCAATGTTATAAACTGTTTGATGAATAATTTTTCCAGCCATTTTTTCTTCTCTCCCCCCTTAACATATATTTGTGAATTTCTTATATTCGATTTTAAAAATTTGCAAACGCTTTGAAATAAGACTGATCCATCATTCCAGTTAATATGATGATAGTTTTTTGTTAACCAAACTGCTTCTCTCTGTTTTTTGGCTGATAAACATGCGAAATCAAAAGGAGGTTTTATGATGAAATTGAACCATTCCTTGTTGCTGAAAACTACAGCTAGTTCTTTTGCGATGAAGTCATTTGAATTAGTTTTGAAACCTTGCAAGTCTACAAAAACAATATCACCATCCATGTTATTTAATTTATAAGACCTTCCGGACTTGACCTTTTATTGGTATGTATTCTATTACGCGGTCATGAATAAGAACGCAGTAAGCTGATGTTTTTGCTGGAATATTTGTTGCTGTTTCAAATTCAATTTTTATGTCGATTGGTCCGGTATTGAGCGTTTCGTTTTGGTGACTGACATCAACTACAATAATTGGAGCGTTATTTTTAAACTCTTGACCTGTTAGAAGAGGTTGGGGTTGTTTCATGTAGTAGCTTTGTTGGAATCTTAGATACATATCATATAGAATCGCATAGCGCTCATTTTTGAATTTTATATTAAGATCGTCATATGGGTAAGAGGTTGAGTTTAAATGTACTTTTAAGTTAGTAAGATCACAATGAACAAACTTGTTTTCTTGTTGAAAGGCAATCAAGACAAAACGAGGGCGTTCTTTATTAGCGGCCAATTTAACATTCCATATGTGATTGGTTCCCGTATTAAGGTGTGGATTCATATGACAATCCCAACTACGGAATGCCATTGGTATAGCAGCACCATTATTAAGTATTTTGATCATATTCAATTTACTATGATCAGATAATTGAACATGTGGAATTCTCCATGATATTAGTGAAATTGTAAGTTTTGCTTTCTCAGTGGAAACATTCGAGTGTACAAGATCTTCATCGTTCTTATTACGCAAGAGTATCAATTCATGTTTAACATTTAATAAAACTTTATTGTAGTCTTCAGCGAATCCTAAAAGAAGTTTGAGTGGTACATAGAAATTAAAATTTCCATTTTGAAGATTTATTTCATCAAGTTTATTCCATCCAGCATTTTGCAACACAACGCTTTCCGTAGGTGATAAAGAAGCCAAATTTTTTATGGTACTGGTGGCTCCCAAATATCTTGTATGATCAATTTCAATACCATTCAGTTCATAGCGGATTTCATCAAAGAGATATGCAACAAAATTATTTTTCAACTGAAAGTTGGGTGTAGATTTCGATGTTTTTTCGTCTACAACAAGTCCTTCCACATATATATAGCTTTCACTGGGTAACACATATAGATCTTGGTTTTGTATTGAAATTCTTATTTCATCGTTGTTGTTAAAAGACTGAAGGTATGGTATGTATGTGTGATAATCCTTTTTGATAATATTTTCGTCAGATATTGGTTTATCTAAAACGTCTATTATTGAACTCATTTTGTTTTCAGTTTAAAGTTCAGTGACTTGAGAAAACTCTTGTTTGCTGCTGTAAGCGATTTTTGACGAACAGATCTTTTCAGTTGTTGCTTAGGTTGTAACGTTTGAGAATTAGATGTTGCTGTAGTATTCTTCGATATACTCGTGTAGTATATTATCATTATTTAGTTGTCCTTAAATGTATTCGTATTGTAATTACCTCACCTCTGAAATTAATTAAGTCGCCGTTTTGATCAACCACTACAACAAGCATTATCACAACACATATTGGATAACAATCATACAGCTGATTTTAAAAATGTTAAGATACTAGACTAAGAAAACATTGAAAAGAAAAGGTACACAATAGAAAGTTTACGAATTCAACAAAAAAGGAAAAGAACGATGAACTTAAAAGAATATACGGACAACATAAGCACTAATTATAATTTAGCTATTAAATAAAGCTGTGATGAAGCTTTAAGCAGTGTTTCGTGTTGTTAATTGAATTACTTCAATTGAATAATATCGAAAAATTTAAATTCAATGTAAATTATAACATATTTTGTAAGTTTTCTATTTTAGCAAGCGAAATTGTACACAATAATAATCTAATGTTTTTTAATAATTAAATAGATTTAATAAGCTCTTGAAAAACAAATAACTCTTAGCCTCATTAGCTCATTATAGTAGTAGGGAACTGTATGTGCTAGGACCATTAAAAATATTAAATTTCAGCAATTAAATTTGAAATTTTTCAATTTTAATTGCCAAAATTCTCAAATTTCACAAAATTCTCAAATTTCATTTTGTGTGTGTTCGTGTGTGTATTTTTTCCCACGGTTTAATAGGGGCGTTCACATTGTTGTTTTTTTAATATAATGTTGGGGTAGGCGTGGGAATTTGTGTCTGTCCATATGTGACTTTGAGAATACATGTCCGTCGGAATGTGAGCGTGGGAATTTGTGTCTGTCCATATGTGACCTTGAGAATACATGTCCGTCTGTATGTGAGCGTGGGAATTTGTGTCTGTCCATATGTGACCTTGAGAATACATGTCCGTCTGTATGTGAGCGTGGGAATTTGTGTCTGTCCATATGTGACCTTGAGAATACATGTCCGTCTGTATGTGAGCGTGGGAATTTGTGTCTGTCCATATGTGACCTTGAGAATACATGTCCGTCTGTATGTGAGCGTGAGAATTTGTGTCTGTCCATATGTGACCTTGAGAATACATGTCCGTCTGTATGTGAGCGTGGGAATTTGTGTCTGTCCATATGTGAACTTGAGAATACATGTCCGTCCATATGTGACCTTGAATATACATGTCCGTCTGTATGTGAGCGTGGAAATTTCTGTCTGTCCGTTTATACTGTGTACGCCTGGTGAATAAAAAAATTTAGAAGCATTTTTAGGAATTACACTATTTAAAAAGTGTAGTAGTTATATATGGATACCCTTAATGTTTGTGGTTCGTTACTTCTTGCTGGAGTAAGATTTTTTCTTTTATTTTTTTGCTTATTAAAATTTGGTGTGTTTACTTAAGATTTGTCGTCCAGCAATTCAGTGTTTTTTTTACTTTTTTGCTTGCAATGCTTGAGTCTGGAGGAATAATTTGATTATTCTGATCTTGAAGACGTTGTGAGAAAAAAAATTACTATTGCATAAATATTGAAACTGATGTTTTGTTTATTTTATACATGACGATCATCGATGGATTTTATTTGGGGATCTGGATGGTGGTGCGATTTCTGTATTTTGTAGAATATGAATATTTATGCTATGTTTAAGTGTGTGTGTTCTGAGTGGCGATTAGAATGTCTGGCTGTCAGACAGTCTGTGTGTGTGACGATTTGTGAGTCTGTATGACAGTCCGCTTTTTTGCTTTCCTGGTCAGTATAAAATGTGATAAGATGTACATATTCATGTGTACATAAATATCTACAAATTTATTTCATTTGCGCATATACATACAAACAAATAATAAGCGTTTATTCTTTGTGCCCAAATATTCCCTTGACCATTTGAATGAATGAATGAACCATTGTGTATGTTTGTTTGTGTGTTCTCTGAAAAAAATAAATATGTATGTAGGTTTTTTGTTTGAAATAAAAAGACGTTTATTTTAATTTTTATAAGCATTTATTTAAAAGTTTGTTAACACTTTCATTTTTGAGTAAAATTGCATTCCTTAAGGCACAAACACCATAGTCGTGATAGCTGCAATAGAGATATATTGAATGCTTAGTTTCCATTTGTTTGAAATTAATGCAGCCAATGTCTTCAATGTTATAAACTGTTTGATGAATAATTTTTCCAGCCATTTTTTCTTCTCTCCCCCCTTAACATATATTTGTGAATTTCTTATATTCGATTTTAAAAATTTGCAAGCGCTTTGAAATGAGACTGATCCATCATTCCAGTTAATATGATGATAGTTTTTTGTTAACCAAACTGCTTCTCTCTGTTTTTTGGCTGATAAACATGCGAAATCAAAAGGAGGTTTTATGATGAAATTGAACCATTCCTTGTTGCTGAAAACTACAGCTAGTTCTTTTGCGATGAAGTCATTTGAATTAGTTTTGAAACCTTGCAAGTCTACAAAAACAATATCACCATCCATGTTATTTAATTTATAAGACCTTCCGGACTTGACCTTTTATTGGTATGTATTCTATTACGCGGTCATGAATAAGAACGCAGTAAGCTGATGTTTTTGCTGGAATATTTGTTGCTGTTTCAAATTCAATTTTTATGTCGATTGGTCCGGTATTGAGCGTTTCGTTTTGGTGACTGACATCAACTACAATAATTGGAGCGTTATTTTTAAACTCTTGACCTGTTAGAAGAGGTTGGGGTTGTTTCATGTAGTAGCTTTGTTGGAATCTTAGATACATATCATATAGAATCGCATAGCGCTCATTTTTGAATTTTATATTAAGATCGTCATATGGGTAAGAGGTTGAGTTTAAATGTACTTTTAAGTTAGTAAGATCACAATGAACAAACTTGTTTTCTTGTTGAAAGGCAATCAAGACAAAACGAGGGCGTTCTTTATTAGCGGCCAATTTAACATTCCATATGTGATTGGTTCCCGTATTAAGGTGTGGATTCATATGACAATCCCAACTACGGAATGCCATTGGTATAGCAGCACCATTATTAAGTATTTTGATCATATTCAATTTACTATGATCAGATAATTGAACATGTGGAATTCTCCATGATATTAGTGAAATTGTAAGTTTTGCTTTCTCAGTGGAAACATTCGAGTGTACAAGATCTTCATCGTTCTTATTACGCAAGAGTATCAATTCATGTTTAACATTTAATAAAACTTTATTGTAGTCTTCAGCGAATCCTAAAAGAAGTTTGAGTGGTACATAGAAATTAAAATTTCCATTTTGAAGATTTATTTCATCAAGTTTATTCCATCCAGCATTTTGCAACACAACGCTTTCCGTAGGTGATAAAGAAGCCAAATTTTTTATGGTACTGGTGGCTCCCAAATATCTTGTATGATCAATTTCAATACCATTCAGTTCATAGCGGATTTCATCAAAGAGATATGCAACAAAATTATTTTTCAACTGAAAGTTGGGTGTAGATTTCGATGTTTTTTCGTCTACAACAAGTCCTTCCACATATATATAGCTTTCACTGGGTAACACATATAGATCTTGGTTTTGTATTGAAATTCTTATTTCATCGTTGTTGTTAAAAGACTGAAGGTATGGTATGTATGTGTGATAATCCTTTTTGATAATATTTTCGTCAGATATTGGTTTATCTAAAACGTCTATTATTGAACTCATTTTGTTTTCAGTTTAAAGTTCAGTGACTTGAGAAAACTCTTGTTTGCTGCTGTAAGCGATTTTTGACGAACAGATCTTTTCAGTTGTTGCTTAGGTTGTAACGTTTGAGAATTAGATGTTGCTGTAGTATTCTTCGATATACTCGTGTAGTATATTATCATTATTTAGTTGTCCTTAAATGTATTCGTATTGTAATTACCTCACCTCTGAAATTAATTAAGTCGCCGTTTTGATCAACCACTACAACAAGCATTATCACAACACATATTGGATAACAATCATACAGCTGATTTTAAAAATGTTAAGATACTAGACTAAGAAAACATTGAAAAGAAAAGGTACACAATAGAAAGTTTACGAATTCAACAAAAAAGGAAAAGAACGATGAACTTAAAAGAATATACGGACAACATAAGCACTAATTATAATTTAGCTATTAAATAAAGCTGTGATGAAGCTTTAAGCAGTGTTTCGTGTTGTTAATTGAATTACTTCAATTGAATAATATCGAAAAATTTAAATTCAATGTAAATTATAACATATTTTGTAAGTTTTCTATTTTAGCAAGCGAAATTGTACACAATAATAATCTAATGTTTTTTAATAATTAAATAGATTTAATAAGCTCTTGAAAAACAAATAACTCTTAGCCTCATTAGCTCATTATAGTAGTAGGGAACTGTATGTGCTAGGACCATTAAAAATATTAAATTTCAGCAATTAAATTTGAAATTTTTCAATTTTAATTGCCAAAATTCTCAAATTTCACAAAATTCTCAAATTTCATTTTGTGTGTGTTCGTGTGTGTATTTTTTCCCACGGTTTAATAGGGGCGTTCACATTGTTGTTTTTTTAATATAATGTTGGGGTAGGCGTGGGAATTTGTGTCTGTCCATATGTGACTTTGAGAATACATGTCCGTCGGAATGTGAGCGTGGGAATTTGTGTCTGTCCATATGTGACCTTGAGAATACATGTCCGTCTGTATGTGAGCGTGGGAATTTGTGTCTGTCCATATGTGACCTTGAGAATACATGTCCGTCTGTATGTGAGCGTGGGAATTTGTGTCTGTCCATATGTGACCTTGAGAATACATGTCCGTCTGTATGTGAGCGTGGGAATTTGTGTCTGTCCATATGTGACCTTGAGAATACATGTCCGTCTGTATGTGAGCGTGAGAATTTGTGTCTGTCCATATGTGACCTTGAGAATACATGTCCGTCTGTATGTGAGCGTGGGAATTTGTGTCTGTCCATATGTGAACTTGAGAATACATGTCCGTCCATATGTGACCTTGAATATACATGTCCGTCTGTATGTGAGCGTGGAAATTTCTGTCTGTCCGTTTATACTGTGTACGCCTGGTGAATAAAAAAATTTAGAAGCATTTTTAGGAATTACACTATTTAAAAAGTGTAGTAGTTATATATGGATACCCTTAATGTTTGTGGTTCGTTACTTCTTGCTGGAGTAAGATTTTTTCTTTTATTTTTTTGCTTATTAAAATTTGGTGTGTTTACTTAAGATTTGTCGTCCAGCAATTCAGTGTTTTTTTTACTTTTTTGCTTGCAATGCTTGAGTCTGGAGGAATAATTTGATTATTCTGATCTTGAAGACGTTGTGAGAAAAAAAATTACTATTGCATAAATATTGAAACTGATGTTTTGTTTATTTTATACATGACGATCATCGATGGATTTTATTTGGGGATCTGGATGGTGGTGCGATTTCTGTATTTTGTAGAATATGAATATTTATGCTATGTTTAAGTGTGTGTGTTCTGAGTGGCGATTAGAATGTCTGGCTGTCAGACAGTCTGTGTGTGTGACGATTTGTGAGTCTGTATGACAGTCCGCTTTTTTGCTTTCCTGGTCAGTATAAAATGTGATAAGATGTACATATTCATGTGTACATAAATATCTACAAATTTATTTCATTTGCGCATATACATACAAACAAATAATAAGCGTTTATTCTTTGTGCCCAAATATTCCCTTGACCATTTGAATGAATGAATGAACCATTGTGTATGTTTGTTTGTGTGTTCTCTGAAAAAAATAAATATGTATGTAGGTTTTTTGTTTGAAATAAAAAGACGTTTATTTTAATTTTTATAAGCATTTATTTAAAAGTTTGTTAACACTTTCATTTTTGAGTAAAATTGCATTCCTTAAGGCACAAACACCATAGTCGTGATAGCTGCAATAGAGATATATTGAATGCTTAGTTTCCATTTGTTTGAAATTAATGCAGCCAATGTCTTCAATGTTATAAACTGTTTGATGAATAATTTTTCCAGCCATTTTTTCTTCTCTCCCCCCTTAACATATATTTGTGAATTTCTTATATTCGATTTTAAAAATTTGCAAGCGCTTTGAAATGAGACTGATCCATCATTCCAGTTAATATGATGATAGTTTTTTGTTAACCAAACTGCTTCTCTCTGTTTTTTGGCTGATAAACATGCGAAATCAAAAGGAGGTTTTATGATGAAATTGAACCATTCCTTGTTGCTGAAAACTACAGCTAGTTCCTTTGCGATGAAGTCATTTGAATTAGTTTTGAAACCTTGCAAGTCTACAAAAACAATATCACCATCCATGTTATTTAATTTATAAGACCTTCCGGACTTGACCTTTTATTGGTATGTATTCTATTACGCGGTCATGAATAAGAACGCAGTAAGCTGATGTTTTTGCTGGAATATTTGTTGCTGTTTCAAATTCAATTTTTATGTCGATTGGTCCGGTATTGAGCGTTTCGTTTTGGTGACTGACATCAACTACAATAATTGGAGCGTTATTTTTAAACTCTTGACCTGTTAGAAGAGGTTGGGGTTGTTTCATGTAGTAGCTTTGTTGGAATCTTAGATACATATCATATAGAATCGCATAGCGCTCATTTTTGAATTTTATATTAAGATCGTCATATGGGTAAGAGGTTGAGTTTAAATGTACTTTTAAGTTAGTAAGATCACAATGAACAAACTTGTTTTCTTGTTGAAAGGCAATCAAGACAAAACGAGGGCGTTCTTTATTAGCGGCCAATTTAACATTCCATATGTGATTGGTTCCCGTATTAAGGTGTGGATTCATATGACAATCCCAACTACGGAATGCCATTGGTATAGCAGCACCATTATTGAGTATTTTGATCATATTCAATTTACTATGATCAGATAATTGAACATGTGGAATTCTCCATGATATTAGTGAAATTGTAAGTTTTGCTTTCTCAGTGGAAACATTCGAGTGTACAAGATCTTCATCGTTCTTATTACGCAAGAGTATCAATTCATGTTTACCATTTAATAAAACTTTATTGTAGTCTTCAGCGAATCCTAAAAGAAGTTTGAGTGGTACATAGAAATTAAAATTTCCATTTTGAAGATTTATTTCATCAAGTTTATTCCATCCAGCATTTTGCAACACAACGCTTTCCGTAGGTGATAAAGAAACCAAATTTTTTATGGTACTGGTGGCTCCCAAATATCTTGTATGATCAATTTCAATACCATTCAGTTCATAGCGGATTTCATCAAAGAGATATGCAAAAAATTATTTTTCAACTGAAAGTTGGGTGTAGATTTCGATGTTTTTTCGTCTACAACAAGTCCTTCCACATATATATAGCTTTCACTGGGTAACACATATAGATCTTGGTTTTGTATTGAAATTCTTATTTCATCGTTGTTGTTAAAAGACTGAAGGTATGGTATGTATGTGTGATAATCCTTTTTGATAATATTTTCGTCAGATATTGGTTTATCTAAAACGTCTATTATTGAACTCATTTTGTTTTCAGTTTAAAGTTCAGTGACTTGAGAAAACTCTTGTTTGCTGCTGTAAGCGATTTTTGACGAACAGATCTTTTCAGTTGTTGCTTAGGTTGTAACGTTTGAGAATTAGATGTTGCTGTAGTATTCTTCGATATACTCGTGTAGTATATTATCATTATTTAGTTGTCCTTAAATGTATTCGTATTGTAATTACCTCACCTCTGAAATTAATTAAGTCGCCGTTTTGATCAACCACTACAACAAGCATTATCACAACACATATTGGATAACAATCATACAGCTGATTTTAAAAATGTTAAGATACTAGACTAAGAAAACATTGAAAAGAAAAGGTACACAATAGAAAGTTTACGAATTCAACAAAAAAGGAAAAGAACGATGAACTTAAAAGAATATACGGACAACATAAGCACTAATTATAATTTAGCTATTAAATAAAGCTGTGATGAAGCTTTAAGCAGTGTTTCGTGTTGTTAATTGAATTACTTCAATTGAATAATATCGAAAAATTTAAATTCAATGTAAATTATAACATATTTTGTAAGTTTTCTATTTTAGCAAGCGAAATTGTACACAATAATAATCTAATGTTTTTTAATAATTAAATAGATTTAATAAGCTCTTGAAAAACAAATAACTCTTAGCCTCATTAGCTCATTATAGTAGTAGGGAACTGTATGTGCTAGGACCATTAAAAATATTAAATTTCAGCAATTAAATTTGAAATTTTTCAATTTTAATTGCCAAAATTCTCAAATTTCACAAAATTCTCAAATTTCATTTTGTGTGTGTTCGTGTGTGTATTTTTTCCCACGGTTTAATAGGGGCGTTCACATTGTTGTTTTTTTAATATAATGTTGGGGTAGGCGTGGGAATTTGTGTCTGTCCATATGTGACTTTGAGAATACATGTCCGTCGGAATGTGAGCGTGGGAATTTGTGTCTGTTCATATGTGACCTTGAGAATACATGTCCGTCTGTATGTGAGCGTGGGAATTTGTGTCTGTCCATATGTGACCTTGAGAATACATGTCCGTCTGTATGTGAGCGTGGGAATTTGTGTCTGTCCATATGTGACCTTGAGAATACATGTCCGTCTGTATGTGAGCGTGGGAATTTGTGTCTGTCCATATGTGACCTTGAGAATACATGTCCGTCTGTATGTGAGCGTGGGAATTTGTGTCTGTCCATATGTGAACTTGAGAATAGATGTCCGTCCATATGTGACCTTGAATATACATGTCCGTCTGTATGTGAGCGTGGAAATTTCTGTCTGTCCGTGCATACTGTGTACGCCTGGTGAATAAAAAAATTTAGAAGCATTTTTAGGAATTACACTATTTAAAAAGTGTAGTAGTTATATATGGATACCCTTAATGTTTGTGGTTCGTTCCTTCTTGCTGGAGTAAGATTTTTTCTTTTATTTTTTTGCTTATTAAAATTTGGTGTGCTTACTTAAGATTTGTCGTCCAGCAATTCAGTGTTTTTTTTACTTTTTTGCTTGCAATGCTTGAGTCTGGAGGAATAATTTGATTATTCTGATCTTGAAGACGTTGTGAGAAAAAAAATTACTATTGCATAAATATTGAAACTGATGTTTTGTTTATTTTATACATGACGATCATCGATGGATTTTATTTGGGGATCTGGATGGTGGTGCGATTTCTGTATTTTGTAGAATATGAATATTTATGCTATGTTTAAGTGTGTGTGTTCTGAGTGGCGATTAGAATGTCTGGCTGTCAGACAGTCTGTGTGTGTGACGATTTGTGAGTCTGTATGACAGTCCGTTTTTTTGCTTTCCTGGTCAGTATAAAATGTGATAAGATGTACATATTCATGTGTACATAAATATCTACAAATTTATTTCATTTGCGCATATACATACAAACAAATAATAAGCGTTTATTCTTTGTGCCCAAATATTCCCTTGACCATTTGAATGAATGAATGAACCATTGTGTATGTTTGTTTGTGTGTTCTCTGAAAAATATAAATATGTATGTAGGTTTTTTGTTTGAAATAAAAAGACGTTTATTTTAATTTTTATAAGCATTTATTTAAAAGTTTGTTAACACTTTCATTTTTGAGTAAAATTGCATTCCTTAAGGCACAAACACCATAGTCGTGATAGCTGCAATAGAGATATATTGAATGCTTAGTTTCCATTTGTTTGAAATTAATGCAGCCAATGTCTTCAATGTTATAAACTGTTTGATGAATAATTTTTCCAGCCATTTTTTCTTCTCTCCCCCCTTAACATATATTTGTGAATTTCTTATATTCGATTTTAAAAATTTGCAAACGCTTTGAAATGAGACTGATCCATCATTCCAGTTAATATGATGATAGTTTTTTGTTAACCAAACTGCTTCTCTCTGTTTTTTGGCTGATAAACATGCGAAATCAAAAGGAGGTTTTATGATGAAATTGAACCATTCCTTGTTGCTGAAAACTACAGCTAGTTCCTTTGCGATGAAGTCATTTGAATTAGTTTTGAAACCTTGCAAGTCTACAAAAACAATATCACCATCCATGTTATTTAATTTATAAGACCTTCCGGACTTGACCTTTTATTGGTATGTATTCTATTACGCGGTCATGAATAAGAACGCAGTAAGCTGATGTTTTTGCTGGAATATTTGTTGCTGTTTCAAATTCAATTTTTATGTCGATTGGTCCGGTATTGAGCGTTTCGTTTTGGTGACTGACATCAACTACAATAATTGGAGCGTTATTTTTAAACTCTTGACCTGTTAGAAGAGGTTGGGGTTGTTTCATGTAGTAGCTTTGTTGGAATCTTAGATACATATCATATAGAATCGCATAGCGCTCATTTTTGAATTTTATATTAAGATCGTCATATGGGTAAGAGGTTGAGTTTAAATGTACTTTTAAGTTAGTAAGATCACAATGAACAAACTTGTTTTCTTGTTGAAAGGCAATCAAGACAAAACGAGGGCGTTCTTTATTAGCGGCCAATTTAACATTCCATATGTGATTGGTTCCCGTATTAAGGTGTGGATTCATATGACAATCCCAACTACGGAATGCCATTGGTATAGCAGCACCATTATTGAGTATTTTGATCATATTCAATTTACTATGATCAGATAATTGAACATGTGGAATTCTCCATGATATTAGTGAAATTGTAAGTTTTGCTTTCTCAGTGGAAACATTCGAGTGTACAAGATCTTCATCGTTCTTATTACGCAAGAGTATCAATTCATGTTTACCATTTAATAAAACTTTATTGTAGTCTTCAGCGAATCCTAAAAGAAGTTTGAGTGGTACATAGAAATTAAAATTTCCATTTTGAAGATTTATTTCATCAAGTTTATTCCATCCAGCATTTTGCAACACAACGCTTTCCGTAGGTGATAAAGAAACCAAATTTTTTATGGTACTGGTGGCTCCCAAATATCTTGTATGATCAATTTCAATACCATTCAGTTCATAGCGGATTTCATCAAAGAGATATGCAAAAAATTATTTTTCAACTGAAAGTTGGGTGTAGATTTCGATGTTTTTTCGTCTACAACAAGTCCTTCCACATATATATAGCTTTCACTGGGTAACACATATAGATCTTGGTTTTGTATTGAAATTCTTATTTCATCGTTGTTGTTAAAAGACTGAAGGTATGGTATGTATGTGTGATAATCCTTTTTGATAATATTTTCGTCAGATATTGGTTTATCTAAAACGTCTATTATTGAACTCATTTTGTTTTCAGTTTAAAGTTCAGTGACTTGAGAAAACTCTTGTTTGCTGCTGTAAGCGATTTTTGACGAACAGATCTTTTCAGTTGTTGCTTAGGTTGTAACGTTTGAGAATTAGATGTTGCTGTAGTATTCTTCGATATACTCGTGTAGTATATTATCATTATTTAGTTGTCCTTAAATGTATTCGTATTGTAATTACCTCACCTCTGAAATTAATTAAGTCGCCGTTTTGATCAACCACGCGAAGAGCTAGTGAACTTATCTCTCTGGAGTTTACTGGCAAATAAATAAGATTTTTAGGAATCTCAACTATTTTATATCCAGCCGGTACATTAATCGGAAATTCATGTATTGTATGAGCTTTAGAATTATTCATATAAGTATTAACCACAATACTGCTTTCAATCCTCAAGAGATTCACCTTAAAGATATTCACTGGAAGATCAGAGTAATGTTCTTTGTTTGGCGTTAATATTCTGCTACTGAATTCTAAAAGTCTACCTATTGTATTTTCTTTATTAAAATATATTGGTTCTTTAGAGCTGCTGACTTTGACTTGCATTGTATTGTTATTAGCTTCAATCAAAATTTTGTTTTCTGGTCTATATCGTTTGTATTGTTCTTCTATATAGTCAACTATATCATTTAATTCATAAGATCCGATCGGTATTTCAATTACAAGTTCACCGATATGAAATATTTTGTTGTAGACATGACATCCACATTCGGGATACTGTTGTATGAATGAAAATCAGTTAGAGCACATTCATAGGTTCCGTTTAAGTCAATAGGAGGAAAATAATTAGCAGATAGCTCTGATGAATTGGAGCTCAGAGTCAATGTTATTGACATTGTGACTGTTTGATTGTAAATAAATGAGGTTAAACACACAGTATGATTTATAAGAAGCAGTTTCGTATTTATTGTTTATTTACTTATTTTAAACTAAATTAAATATTGATGCCATTGTTGTTGTTTTTGTTGTTGTTTATTTATTGTATTCTTTCATTTACAATATCTCATCTTTGCTTATCCAAGAATTGTGCTCATTACCAAAGCCCAGCCACTTAACAAACACCTTCTGTCCTTTAGTTTTGAGAACCTTTTCAACTAGGTATGTATTAGGATATCTGGTTTTTGAAAGTTCTTCTTCATAGAATCCACCTTTAATAGGATTTCCGCGATAGTCTTCTAATATATATGTTGTAGGATATGTATTTTGTACTCTTTTAATTGTAAAGATTTCTGTTGTCCAATTCGGAGTATAACCTTTTTCAAAAATGTTTTTATATTTGCTTATGCGTACATGATCTCCTGCATTAAATTTTGACATTTTATACATCTTTAAATGACTGTATACTGTGTTTAAAAGCTGTTTTTCATTTGTTGAATTTCCTTTAATCGGTGATATTTTAATGGTGCGATGAATTTTTTTATTGTATGCATCAAGTAAATCTCTATACATATCAATCCAATTATATGAACCATTTAAGCTAAATTCCTTCCACATCATTTCTTTTAATGTTCTATTGAATCGTTCTACTATTGAGGCTTTCATAGTGCTATATGTTGAGTAATGATTAATATTGTATTTATTCATCAACTGACTGAAATGTTTATTGAAAAATTCTTTACCATCGTCTGTTTGCAAGTTTTTCGGTATTCGTCCCAATTTGAAAATATTCTCCATTGCCTGAGTTGTTTCGAATGCATTCTTTCTGCTCAAAGGTACTGCCCAAGCAAATTTTGAGAATGTATCAATTACAGTTAGCAAAAATCGGTAATTTCTATTGTCTAAGGAATAATTTCCCATTTCAACTAAATCAGCTTGCCAAAGATCATCTATTCCTTTCATCACAACTCTACGACGTACAAAACGTTTTCGAGCCTGCTTATGCAATTCATTTACAACATTTCTCTTTGAAGACATCTTATTTTTCCAGTCGCTGTTTTAAGTGTGTTGTGATCTACTTGATGCACTTGCACCTATTGATACGAACATGTAATTTTCTATTCTATAAATTTTTTCTCGTAGCTCTTCAATTTCCATATCAAAAAGTGATTTATTACCATCCATTTTCTTATTGATATCCTGCAAATGAGCATTAAGATTTTCTAACTGGAAAGCTACTTCTTGTTGCTGTTTTTTGAGTTCAGTTTGCAGAAACAATTTACTGATAACATCGTTTTCCTCCAGAGCATTTGCAGCATTTTTGATTCTCTTGTATTGGACATCAATGTTTTTGTTCGTATCCATAAAGAAGCCCAACAACATTTTTGGTTGAAATTACTTCACTTCTATCGTTAATATAATGCCCAAATTTATCAACGGACATGTTTTATATAAAAATCTATGTATGTATAAAGTTTATACAATTATATTAGCTTCACGTAGTTCTTCAATAATTGAGACAATTTCGTTGTTGTGATTAGTATGGCCTGCAGACTGTGATGCAAGCAGTAGTCTAAGTCGATCTACCAACTCGTTTGGATCATACCAGTATATATAGTTTGGATTATGAGGGTTAAACTGCATCAAACCCCTTCCTAAATAATTACTTTTTGTTACATCTGATGAGCCTGTATGATTGTCTCCTTTGAAAAGTTTTCCAATAATATGTTTGTACTATGATATGTATGTACTTTGATTTGACCATCAGACTTATAGCCTCTCCTGTGGGCATTGGTAGCAAGTAATATTTTTTTTATAGATTTCAAGCTCAAATTTATCATAGTTTTTTGGTGCTTTATGAAACATTAAGGAAAAGAGTCCTGGCGTGAGCTCCCATATTTGTCCACCAACCTGTATCTTATCTTGATTTAACTCGATGGTGCTATTACCAAATCTCCATTCGGTATTATTATCTTTATGTGGACCATAGTTAGTATCTAGTTCGTTTCTCGATTGCAATAGTGATAAGTCAGAATAACTTTCTTCATTATTCGAATTTTGTGAGTAAAAGTCATCTTCATCATAATTACTGCTACTTTTACTATTAGATTGCTTAAAAATTTTTTCTTCACTTAGTTTCTTGGGCGTACTCGTTTCCAATTTTATTGTTGAATTTTGAGGATGAAAACTTTCATTGTCATCAATTCCAGTTTCCTTATCACTCGGTTCTTTTTTAACTGGTCTACCAATGTATTTAGAGCTATTGATAAATTCTTTTAAAGGTTCTGTGATAGGCTTGAATGTATCTGTTAATTGCTGATGTGTATCTATTTCACCAGTTTTTATACTACGAAGCTTTTTCTTCAAGATATTTCTTGTTGCCACCAAGTCTTTAAAAATTTGTTCATTCATTTTAGCTATCAGGTCAGTTCAATAGGAAGCAGATCAGGTTATCAGGTCAGTTTAACAGCTATCAGGTCAGTTTATCAGGTACCAGATCAGCTTATCAGGTCAGTTTATCAGGTATCAGACCAGCTTATCAGGTCAGTTTAACAGGTATCAGATCAGCTTATCAGGTCAGTTTAACAGGTATCAGGTCAGTTTATCAAATCTGCTTATCTGATCAGTTACAATAATCACATGTATAAAGTTTGAAGTCAGATTAAATACTGTAGGGCGCATTTGATGAACAGTAAATTATATTATGATGAAGTAATCAAATGACTTTCTATAACGACCATTGTTTAGTTCATTATCTTTACTTATCACCAAAAATCCGTATATTTCCTTCCAACATTCTCTACAAATTCGTTGAAACATTTCAAAGTTCATGTCGCTGGCAACGTGATCATCATATACATGTTTCATATTTGTCGCATCTTGTTTAAACATAATAATTACATAAGCATTATCTCTTATCAAATGTTTTGGAATCCGCGTGTAAGTTTGACAAGTAAAATGAGTCTACGTTCTTATGACGACCCATACAAAAATATGCACGTATATTGTTTTGCTTTTCACATGCAACATCATCAAAAATCATAATTGAATTGCTTTTAGCTTCACTAGGAGGAACAACGTCCTCGTTTTCTGCAAATGTGTAGTATCCGATTCCTTTAATTGGTGAAATTAATTTCTTTAGGTATTCATATTTAGGTTGATATAAAGATTTTGAGTACAAGTAAATATTTTAAAACTTGAGACCATTAGGACTTTCCAGCAAACTAATCATTATGTTAGTTTTTCCACAATTTGAAGGACCAACTATTAATGCTCGAATAGAATTTGGTAACAAGGAACTATGTCTTATTTTTTTACTGTCATTTGAACAAATATCAGCATTACGAACTAAAATATTTTTATGTTGTTTTATGAAGCGCATTTTAATAACTACTTGCAAACAATATCTTTTATTGTAGATTAAATTAATATGGTTGTACTTTATAACAAAAGTTTTAGTCACAAACAAACTATCGTTGGAGAAGGTTTACTAAATAAAGCAATAAATTCTCTACCTTTTGAATTACATCTTCCTGGATACCAGTATTGTGGACCTGGCACAAGATTACAAAAGCGTTTAGATAGAGGAGATAAAGGAATTAACTTATTGGATGCTGCTTGCAAAAATCACGATATTGCTTACTCGAAAAATAAAGACTTAAACAGCAGACATCAAGCTGACAAAATTCTTGAAAATACGCCTTGGGAAAGAGTTCTTTCAAAAGATAGTGATCTTGTAGAAAAAACATTTTCATATATAGTCACCAACGCAATGAAAGCAAAAACTAAACTTGGTATGGGTGTTGAAGCAAAGAAAAGGAATACAGTGAAAAGACCATTACCACGAATTCGTATAAATGACAAAAATCTGTTTCATAAAACAATTAAATCAGCAACAAAGATATTGAAGAAGAAATAACCACAAGATATTAATTCAGCCATTAAGATTGCTCGTAAAGCTATCAGTAAATCTCTTAAGGGGAAAAAAGCTCGTGTTATAATACCGCGTATTATAAATGTTCCAAAAATTGGTGGTTTTTTGCCCATAATACCGATTCTAATTGCTCTAGGTGCACTTGGTAGTCTAGCAACTGGAGGTGCCGCTATAGCTAAAGCTGTAAATGCAACAAAGAATGCAAAAAAACAACTTGAGGAAGCCACCAGACACAATAAGGCAATGGAGTCTATTGCTGTGGGAGAAGGATTGTACCTTAAACCATATAAAAACGGTTATGGACTTGTTTGTAAAGATCATTCAAAAAACTATTAGAAATGCTACCCAACGGACCATTATCAGAATTTGATCTAAGAAAATTTTCAAAATATATTCCACACTTTAGAGGAGTTTATATGTTGGACTCACTACCAAAACGACCAAAGACTGTAGAGTGTGGAATAATCAATTTGGATTTATCAACAGGCCCAGGTACTCATTGGGTAGCATACTATAGGAACAAGAATGAAAAACAATATTTCGACAGCTTTGGAAATTTACAACCTCCTCTAGAATTAATCAAATATTTAGGTAGAAATATTCAATACAACTACAATCAATATCAAAACTTTAATACATATAATTGCGGTCACTTATGTTTGAAATTTCTTTATGATATAACCAAAGATATTAAATAAAACACAATCATATATACATACATATTTAAAAACATTTTCTTTTTTATTATTATTATTATTATTTTTTTCTTGTTAATTACAAAATATATGAACATAACATATTTTTTACTGCCAAACAGGGTACTTGGAGTTTGGTATTAAAAACTCATTCATCTCGCTTTCTAAGTTCAGGTTTCGCTCTCCTTTTCTTTGTAGTCGATATTTGTTATTCGAAAGATCTTCTAATTCTTTGGTTTTCCAGCTCAAGTTGAACTGTTTCCCCATACTTTGTTGTTACTCGCTTTGCACGTACGATAGTGTGTTTGGATAATTCATCTAGATCCTTTATATGGATTAAGGATTGTGTATTGTACGAATTAAGTTTTTCTACTAGATCCATTGCGGTAGAAACTTTTCACAACTTATAGCTTTGAACTTTTATTGCAAACTATTCTCGGTTTTAGCTTTCTAGACTGTAAGAAGCTTAACAGAAAATCATTATAAAATGATTTTTTTGTTTTATTTTTGACAAAAGACGAAGTGAGGAAAAATTAAATATATATAAGTATTTAAAACTAAGTAGTTGAAAAAGGATAGAGAGATGTCATATATACGTATTAATTTTTTTTGAGTCGAATTTTAAATTATTTTCTGGACTAAAAACGCTGACATCGTTTTTTTGACAATTATTAGTAGAGAACTAACAGTCAAAAAGATCGGAAGTAAATTTTAGTAATAGTATAAAATATTTCATAAAATCATGAGTGACATTAGAAACAAGCTCGCACAATTCTTAGTTGATTTTAAGAGATGTGTAATATACGAACACATGGAAATGGTGAAAATGTTCCTCGATATGTTGAATGAAAATGATGATTTTGGTATAATGGGAGATGAGGACAAGGACGATGGTCACTTTAAGTCTTGTCCATGGAGCCATCCAGATTGTGAGGAGGGGCCAGATACCTGCCGGTGCTTCGTATTTTACTTAAGAAAAATGATGATAAATCATTTAATTAATTCATATTATGCAATATTTCGATGAAACTAAATAATAAATCACCAAACAAAATAAAACAAATTCTGAATGTTTTTTCATTTTAAATATATTTGTACAATTTTTTTGTTTATTTCTCTTAACAATACAAAAATTTTTTTACTTATTAATAAATTTAACTACTTAAATAAACATAAAAATTATTACTTAAAAATAGGGATACAGTTATAGCACTGCTTCTTCCTCTTCTAGTCTTGAAATTTCCCACAGTAGCATGTCAAGTTCATAATCAGGATTAGTTTCCTCGATTCGAAAATGATACCATGCATATGTACTCATCTTATCACTTCTTATTTTTCTTTTATCGTCTGCATAATTTAATACTACTTTATTTATTTCATTTGTATAAATTTGATGAATTTTTTATTTAAATGTTAGCATATCATCATACACAGTCGACTAATTGAATAAGCAATTTCTATATGAAGCTATACTATAATTATTAAGAATGCACTTCATTACTCCTTTCGATTTTTTAATATCACTTTGATGTTGCACACTAAAAGAGTACATTGTTGACCGCAATCCTACAAATTCCTTCATTACCTTTCCACAATTCTCATCCTTCATCACACCCAATACCTTTTTGTTTACCAGAGGAAATCCATATACATTGTCTTTTGGGTAATCTGATGTATCAAACTTATGGTCGAGGTCAGTTTTTATGTCAGCGTAAAAGTCTTCTGTTTTTACTGTGTAAATGAAAGAGTCAGTATCCATATAATTCAGTGATAAGTTTGACTTGAATTTGGGTTGCATGTACCCATAATGGAAATCATACATTTTCCATTTGGAAAGCTCTAATACACAAAACCCTAAATATATAGGCTTATTGTAATAGGTTTTCACTCTATTCATTTCAATCGCTACCATATTCTCAGAAAATATTGACAAACTATGAAAATTAGGTTTAGATATCCAATCTTGAGCTCCTAAATTATTACAGTTTGTCCTTTTCCAGTTCGTAACTATTCGTACATCTTTTCTCTTTTCCACATTCTCCATAGTTTTACCGTATACTGCATTATTTAACAATTTGAAAAAATTTTTTTCAAAAGTATTTTTTGCAGTAGCCCTATGTTTGGTATTCAAGTCTATATAACTTTTCAACCAGGTTGATTGCTTATAGGTGAGAATTCGATGCACTTTCTTTAGAACTAGACCATACTGTAAACATTGTTTAAGAACTCTATAATGTATGACATATGTTTGTTTTGTTGAAAAATCTGCAACTAATTTAATGTGTTTTGTTTGCAAAATTTTCTTATTTTCTGGACAGAAAGGTAGGTCATTGTGAGAGTCATGCAAATGAGAAGGACAGTCTAAAGTAACTTCATAGACATATCCATCACTTGAATTATCACCTATGGTTTTAGGATCCAGATTTAGCTCTTCAGCTGACAGCCATCTGAATCCACCATAAGGTAAATACTCAGATATAGCCCAACCGTAGAGGTTATTTGCGTCTAAGTACACAATAAATTCTGAGGGCTTTTCTCTATCGAAATCAGGTAGATATTTGTTGTTAGCCTTTGAATATCGGTTACTGTATAGTACAAGTCCACCACGTATTCCTTTCTTGAAGAAATTGTACATATCTATGTCCGTCAAAAGCTCTAGTTCTATATTTGTGTACTTTAGCATAGCATCCCACGATAGTCCTGGTGCAGTGTAGTATTGACATGGATCTAAGTGCTAGATGTTCTTGCAAACCTTTCTAAAACTTTCAAATATATCTGCAAGTAAGAGCACATCCGTTTTTAAATATACTTCCATGTAATCTTGCAAGGTTTTGCAGCCGAAAGCATTCCAAACTTTTTTTGCATGCTCATAGTCTTCAACAATATCTGACGAAAATATTATCAAAAAGGATTATCACACATACATACCATACCTTCAGTCTTTTAACAACAACGATGAAATAAGAATTTCAATACAAAACCAAGATCTATATGTGTTACCCAGTGAAAGCTATATATATGTGGAAGGACTTGTTGTAGACGAAAAAACATCGAAATCTACACCCAACTTTCAGTTGAAAAATAATTTTGTTGCATATCTCTTTGATGAAATCCGCTATGAACTGAATGGTATTGAAATTGATCATACAAGATATTTGGGAGCGACCAGTTCCATAAAAAATTTGGTTTCTTTATCACCTACGGAAAGCGTTGTGTTGCAAAATGCCGGATGGAATAAACTTGATAAAATAGATCTTCAAAATGGAAATTTTAATTTCTATGTATCACTCAAACTTCTTTTAGGATTCGCTGAAGACTACAATACAGTTTTATTAAATGGTAAACATGAATTGATACTCTTGCGTAATAAGAACGATGAAGATCTTGTACACTCGAATGTTTCCACCGAGAAAGCAAAACTTACAATTTCACTAATATAATGGAGAATTCCACATGTTCAATTATCTGATCATAGTAAATTGAATATGATCAAAATACTCAATAATGGTGCTGCTATACCAATGGCATTCCGTAGTTGGGATTGTCATATGAATCCACACCTTAATACGGGAACCAATCGCATATGGAATGTTAAACAGGCCGCTAATAAAGAACGCCCTCGTTTTGTCTTGATTGCCTTTCAACAAGAAAACAAGTTTGTTCATTGTGATCTTACTAACTTAAAAGTACATTTAAACTCAACCTCTTACCCATATGACGATCTTAATATAAAATTAAAAAATGAGCGCTATGCGATTCTATATGAAATGTATCTAAGATTCCAACAAAGCTACTACATGAAACAACCCCAACCTCTTCTAACAGGTCAAGAGTTTAAAAATAACGCTCCAATTATTGTAGTTGATGTCAGTCACCAAAACGAAACGCTCAATACCGGACCAATCGACATAAAAATTGAATTTGAAACAGCAACAAATATTCCAGCAAAAACATCAGCTTACTGCGTTCTTATTCATGACCGCGTAATAGAATACATACCAATAAAAGGTAAAAATAACGCTCCAATTATTGTAGTTGATGTCAGTCACCAAAACGAAACGCTCAATACCGGACCAATCGACATAAAAATTGAATTTGAAACAGCAACAAATATTCCAGCAAAAACATCAGCTTACTGCGTTCTTATTCATGACCGCGTAATAGAATACATACCAATAAAAGGTCAAGTCCGGAAGCTCTTATAAATTAAATAACATGGATGGTGATATTGTTTTTGTAGACTTGCAAGGTTTCAAAACTAATTCAAATGACTTCATCGCAAAATAACTAGCTGTAGTTTTCAGCAACAAGGAATGGTTCAATTTCATCATAAAACCTCCTTTTGATTTCGCATGTTTATCAGCCAAAAAACAGAAAGAAGCAGCTTGGTTAACAAAAAACTATCATCATATTAACTGGAATGATGGATCAGTCTCATTTCAAAGCGTTTGCAAGTTTTTAAAATCGAATATAAGAAATTCACAAATATATGTTAAGGGGCGAGAGAAGAAAAAATGGCTGGAAAAAATTATTCATCAAACAGTTTATAACATTGAAGACATTGGCTGCATTAATTTCAAACAAATGGAAACTAAGCATTCAATATATCTCTATTGTAGCTATCACGACTATGGTGTTTGTGCCTTAAGGAATGCAATTTTACTTAAAAATGAAAGTGTTAACAAACTTTTAAATAAATGCTTATAAAAATTAAAATAAATGTCTTTTTATTTCAAACAAAAAACCTACATACATATTTATTTTTTTCAGAGAACATACAAACAAACATACACAATGGTTCATTCATTCATTCAAATGGTCAAGGGAATATTTGGGCACAAAGAATAAACGCTTATTATTTGTTTGTATGTATATGCGTAAATGAAATAAATTTGTAGATATTTATGTACGCATGAATATGTACACCTTATCACATTTTATACTGACCAGGAAAGCAAGAAAGCGGACTGTCATACAGACTCACCAATCGTCACACACACAGACTGTCTGACAGCCAGACATTCCAACCGCCACTCAGAACACAAAAAACACACACACTTAAACATAGCATAAATATTCATATTCTACATAATACAGAAATCGCACCACCATCCAGATCCCCAAATAAAATCCATCGATGATCGTCATGTATAAAATAAACAAAACATCAGTTTCAATATTTATGCAATAGTAATTTTTTTTCACAACGTCTTCAAGATCAGAATAATCAAATTATTCCTCCAGACTCAAGCATTGCAAGCAAAAAAGTAAAAAAAAAAAAAAAAAACACTGAATTGCTGGACGACAAATCTTAAGTAAACACACCAAATTTTTATAAGCAAAAAAATAAAAGAAAAAATCTCACTCCAGCAAGAAGGAACGAACCACAAACATTAAGGGTATCCATATATAACTACTACACTTTTTAAATAGTGTAATTCCTAAAAATGCTTCTAAATTTTTTTATTCACCAGGCGTACACAGTGTAAATGGACAGACAGAAATTCCCACGCTCACATACCAACGGACATGTATTCTGAAGGTCACATATGGACAGACACAAATTCCCACGCTCACATACCGACGGACATGTATTCTCAAGGTCACATATGGACAGACACAAATTCCCACGCTCACATACCGACGGACATGTATTCTCAAGGTCACATATGGACAGACACAAATTCCCACGCCTACCCCAACATTTTATTAAAAAAAAACAACAATGTGAACGCCCCTATTAAACCGTGGGAAAAAATACACACACGAACACACAAAATGAAATTTGAGAATTTTGTGAAATTTGAGAATTTTGGCAATTAAAATTGAAAAATTTCAAATTTAATTGCTGAAATTTAATATTTTTAATGGTCCCAGCACATACAGTTCCCTACTACTGGACTTGTTTGTAAAGATCATTCAAAAAACTATTAGAAATGCTACCCAACAGACCATTATCAGAATTTGATCTGAGAAAATTTTCAAAATATATTCCACACTTTAGAGGAATTTATATGTTGGATTCACTACCAAAACGACCAAAGACTTTAGAGTGTGGAATAATCAATTTGGATTTATCAACAGGCCCAGGTACTCATTGGGTAGCATAATATAGAAACAAGAATGAAAAACAATATTTCGACAGCTTTGGAAATTTACAACCTCCTCTAGAATTAATCAAATATTTAGGAAGAAATATTCAATACAACTACAATCAATATCAAAACTTTAATACATATAATTGTGGTCACTTCTGTTTGAAATTTCTTTATGATATAACCAAAGATATTAAATAAAACACAATCATATATATTTATATACATACATATTTAAAAACATTTTCTTTTTTATTATTATTATTATTTTTTTCTTGTTAATT
Organism: Linnaemya vulpina; assembly: GCA_963675445.1. Lineage (NCBI taxonomy): Eukaryota > Metazoa > Arthropoda > Insecta > Diptera > Tachinidae > Linnaemya > Linnaemya vulpina. The sequence continues at coordinate 45,785,425 of OY776281.1, read as the reverse complement.
ACAAAATATATGAACATAACATATTTTTTACTGCCAAACGGGGTACTGGGAGTTTGGTACTAAAAACTTATTCATCTCGCTTTCTAAGATCAGGTTTCGCTCTCCTTTTCTTTTTAGTCAATATTTATTATTCGAAAGATCTTCTAATTCTGCATTGGTCAATGCATTGTATCGGTTGGGGAGAAACATTATGTGGTTTTCCAGCTCAAGTTGAACTGTTTCCCCATACTTTGTTGTTACTCGCTTTGCACGTACGATAGTGTGTTTGGATAATTCATGTAGATCCTTTATATGGATTAAGGATTTTGTATTGTACGAATTAAATTTTTCCACTAGATCCATTGCGGTAGAAATTTTTCAAAACTTATAGCTTTGAACTTTTATTGCAAACTAATCTCGATTTTAGCTTTCTAGACTGTAAGAAGCTTAACAGAAAATCATTATACAATGATTTTTTTGTTTTATTTTTGTCAAAAGACGAAGTGAGGAAAAATTAAATATATATAAGTATTTAAAACTAACTAGTTGCAAAAGGATAGAGAGATGTCATATATACGTATTCTTTTTTTTGAGTCGAATTTTAAATTATTTTCTGGACTAAAAACGCTGACATCGTTTTTTTTTTTTTTTAATTTCATAACATACACCTTAGTACTGGTTCGTTGAAAACAATTATTAGTAGAGAACTAACAGTCAAAAAGATCGGAAGTAAATTTTAGTAATAGTATAAAATATTTCATAAAATCATGAGTGACATTAGAAACAAGCTCGCACAATTCTTAGTTGATTTTGAGAGATGTGTAATATACGAACACATGGAAATGGTGAAAATGTTCCTCGATATGTTGAATGAAAATGATGATTTTGGTATAATGGAAGATGAGGACAAGGACGATGGTCACTTTAAGTCTTGTCCATGGAGCCATCCAGATTGTGAGGAAAGGCCGGATACCTGTCGGTGCTCCGTATTTTACTTAAGAAAAATTATGATAAATCATTTAATTAATTCATATTATGCAATATTTCGATGAAACTAAATAATAAATCACCAAACAAAATAAAACAAATTATGAATGTTTTTTCATTTTAAATATATTTGTACAATTTTTTTGTTTATTTCTCTTAACAATACAAAAATTTTTTACTTATTAATAAATTTAACTACTTAAATAAACATAAAAATTATTACTTAAAAATAGGGATACAGTTATAGCACTGCTTCTTCCTCTTCTAGTCTTGAAATTTCCCACAGTAGCATGTCAAGTTCATAATCAGGATTAGTTTCCTCGATTCGAAAATGATACCATGCATATGTACTCATCTTATCACTTCTTATTTTTCTTTTATCGTCTGCATAATTTAATACTACTTTATTTATTTCATTTGTATAAATTTGATGAATTTTTGATTTAAATGTTAGCATATCATCATACACAGTCGACTAATTGAATAAGCAATTTCTATATGAAGCTATACTATAATTATTAAGAATGCACTTCTTCACTCCTTTCGATTTTTTAATATCACCTTCATGTTGCACACTAAAAGAGTACATTTTTGACCGCAATCCTACAAATTCCTTCATTACCTTTCCACAATTCTCATCCTTCATCATACCCAATACCTTTTTGTTTACCAGAGGAAATCCATATACATTGTCTTTTGGGTAATCTGATGTATCAAATTTATGGTCGAGGTCAGTTTTTATGTCAGCATAAAAGTCTTCTGTTTTTACTGTGTAAATGAAAGAGTCAGTGTCCATATAATTCAGTGATAAGTTTGACTTGAATTTGGGTTGCATGTACCCATAATGGAAATCATACATTTTCCGTTTGGAAAGCTCTAATACACAAAACCCTAAATATATAGACTTATTGTAATAGGTTTTCACTCTATTCATTTCAATCGCTACCATATTCTCAGAAAATATTGACAAACTATGAAAATTAGGTTTAGATATCCAATCTTGAGCTCCTAAATGATTACAGTTTGTCCTTTTCCAGTTCGTAACTATTCGTACATCTTTTCTCTTTTCCACATTCTCCATAGTTTTACCGTATACTGCATTATTTAACAATTTGAAAAAATTGTTTTCAAAAGTATTTTTTGCAGTAGCCCTATGTTTGGTATTCAAGTCTATATAACTTTTCAACCAGGTTGATTGCTTATAGGTGAGAATTCGATGCACTTTCTTTAGAACTAGACCATACTGTAAACATTGTTTAAGAACTCTATAATGTATGACATATGTTTGTTTTGTTGAAAAATCTGCAACTAATTTAATGTGTTTTGTTTGCAAAATTTTCTTATTTTCTGGACAGAAAGGTAGGTCATTGTGAGAGTCATGCAAATGAGAAGGACAGTTTAAAGTAACTTCATAGACATATCCATCACTTGAATTATCACCTATGGTTTTAGGATCCAGATTTAGCTCTTCAGCTGACAGCCATCTGAATCCACCATAAGGTAAATACTCAGACATAGCCCAACCGTAGAGGTTATTTGCGTCTAAGTACACAATAAATTCTGAGGGCTTTTCTCTATCGAAATCAGGTAGATATTTGTTGTTAGCCTTTGAATATCGGTTACTGCATTGTACAAGTCCACCACGTATTCCTTTCTTGAAGAAATTGTACATATCTATGTCCGTCAAAAGCTCTAGTTCTATATTTGTGTACTTTAGCATAGCATCCCACGATAGTCCTGGTGCAGTGTAGTATTGACATGGATCTAAGTGGTAGATGTTCTTGCAAACCTTTCTAAAACTTTCAAATATATCTGCAAGTAAGAGTACATCCGTTTTTAAATATACTTCCAGGTAATCTTGCAAGGTTTTGCAGCCGAAAGCATTCCAAACTTCTTTTGCATGCTCATAGTCTTCAACAATATCTGACGAAAATATTATCAAAAAGGATTATCACACATACATACCATACCTTCAGTCTTTTAACAACAACGATGAAATAAGAATTTCAATACAAAACCAAGATCTATATGTGTTACCCAGTGAAAGCTATATATATGTGGAAGGACTTGTTGTAGACGAAAAAACATCGAAATCTACACCCAACTTTCAGTTGAAAAATAATTTTGTTGCATATCTCTTTGATGAAATCCGCTATGAACTGTATGGTATTGAAATTTATCATACAAGATATTTGGGAGCCACCAGTTCCATAAAAAATTTAGTTTCTTTATCACCTACGGAAAGCGTTGTGTTGCAAAATGCTGGATGGAATAAACTTGATAAAATAGATCTTCAAAATGGAAATTTTAATTTCTATGTACCACTCAAACTTCTTTTAGGATTCGCTGAAGACTACAATAAAGTTTTATTAAATGGTAAACATGAATTGATACTTTTGCGTAACAAGAATGATGAAGATCTTGTACACTCGAATGTTTCCACTGAGAAAGCAAAACTTACAATTTCACTAATATCATGGAGAATTCCACATGTTCAATTATCTGATCATAGTAAATTGAATATGATCAAAATACTTAATAATGGTGCTGCTATACCAATGGCATTCCGTAGTTGGGATTGTCATATGAATCCACACCTTAATACGGGAACCAATCACATATGGAATGTTAAATTGGCCGCTAATAAAGAACGCCCTCGTTTTGTATTGATTGCCTTTCAACAAGAAAACAAGTTTGTTCATTGTGATCTTACTAACTTAAAAGTACATTTAAACTCAACCTCTTACCCATATGACGATCTTAATATAAAATTCAAAAATGAGCGCTATGCGATTCTATATGATATGTATCTAAGATTCCAACAAAGCTACTACATGAAACAACCCCAACCTCTTCTAACAGGTCAAGAGTTTAAAAATAACGCTCCAATTATTCTAGTTGATGTCAGTCACCAAAACGAAACGCTCAATACCGGACCAATCGACATAAAAATTGAATTTGAAACAGCAACAAATATTCCAGCAAAAACATCAGCTTACTGCGTTCTTATTCATGTCCGCGTAATAGATTACATACCAATAAAAGGTCAAGTCCGGAAGGTCTTATAAATTAAATAACATGGATGGTGATATTTTTTTGTAGACTTGCAAGGTTTCAAAACTAATTCAAATGACTTCATCGCAAAAAAACTAGCTGTAGTTTTCAGCAACAAGGAATGGTTAAATTTCATCATAAAACCTCCTTTTGATTTCGCATGTTTATCAGCCAAAAAACAGAGAGAAGCAGTTTGGTTAACAAAAAACTATCATCATATTAACTGGAATGATGATCAGTCTCATTTGAAAGCGTTTGCAAGTTTTTAAAATCGAATATAAGAAATTCACAAATATATGTTAAGGGGGGAGAGAAGAAAAAATGGCTGGAAAAATTATTCATCAAACAGTTTATAACATTGAAGACATTGGCGGCATTAATTTAAAACAAATCGAAACTAAGCATTCAATATATCTCTATTGTAGCTATCACGACTATGGTGTTTGTGCCTTAAGGAATGCAATTTTACTCAAAAATGAAAGTGTTAACAAACTTTTAAATAAATGCTTATAAAAATTAAAATAAATGTCTTTTTATTTCAAACAAAAAACCTACATACATATTTATTTTTTTCAGAGAACACACAAACAAACATACACAATGGTTCATTCATTCATTCAAATGGTCAAGGGAATATTTTGGCACAAAGAATAAACGCTTATTATTTGTTTGTATGTATATGCGCAAATGAAATAAATTTGTAGATATTTATGTACGCATGAATATGTACATCTTATCACATTTTATACTGACCAGGAAAGCAAAAAAGCGGACTGTCATACAGACTCACAAATCGTCACACACACAGACTGTCTGACAGCCAGACATTCCAATCGCCACTCAGAACACAAAAAACACACACACTTAAACATAGCATAAATATTCATATTCTACAAAATACAGAAATCGCACTACCATCGAGATCCCCAAATAAAATCCATCGATGATCGTCATGTATAAAATAAACAAAACATCAGTTTCAATATTTATGCAATAGTAATTTTTTTTTCACAACGTCTTCAAGATCAGAATAATCAAATTATTCCTCCAGACTCAAGCATTGCAAGCAAAAAAGTAAAAAAAAAACACTGAATTGCTGGACGACAAATCTTAAGTAAACACACCAAATTTTAATAAGCAAAAAAATAAAACAAAAAATCTCACTCCAGCAAGAAGGAACGAACCACAAACATTAAGGGTATCCATATATAACTACTACACTTTTTAAATAGTGTAATTCCTAAAAATGCTTTTAAATTTTTTTATTCACCAGGCGTACACAGTATAAACGGACAGACAGAAATTTCCACGCTCACATACAGACGGACATGTATATTCAAGGTCACATATGGACGGACATGTATTCTCAAGTTCACATATGGACAGACACAAATTCCCACGCTCACATACAGACGGACATGTATTCTCAAGGTCACATATGGACAGACACAAATTCCCACGCTCACATACAGACGGACATGTAGTCTCAAGGTCACATATGGACAGACACAAATTCCCACGCTCACATACAGACGGACATGTATTCTCAAGGTCACATATGGACAGACACAAATTCCCACGCTCACATTCCGACGGACATGTATTCTCAAGGTCACATATGGACAGACACAAATTCCCACGCCTACCCCAACATTCTATTAGAAAAACAACAATGTGAACGCCCCTATTAAGCCGTGGGAAAAAATACACACACGAACACACACAAAATGAAATTTGAGAATTTTGTGAAATTTGAGAATTTTGGCAATTAAAATTGAAAAATTTCAAATTTAATTGCTGAAATTTAATATTTTTAATGGTCCTAGCACATACAGTTCCCTACTACTCATTATACTACAAAATAAGAAACCTCTTTGAAAAAATACTCGTTTCTTTCTGCTGGAATACCCCTCATCAAAAAACGTTTCATAGAGAAAATCGTCTTAAATCTACTAGGCAGTTTTCGCTCTGTGTAGTTGTGTCCGAATGGAAAATTGAAGTGGTAAAGAAAAAATGCGTAGCAGCAGATTTTCTAGACTTAAAGAAAGCATTTGAGAGAACATGGTTCAAAAGTAAAAAGTGGCAAATACACTTCCTCTTTGAAAAAAATCGACACAGGAGTATCTTAAGGTGCTGTGCTCGGAACACTTTTTTATTTTAATATACATAAATGATATGGAAAATATAGCAAAAAATGTAAAGTTTGCACGTTCGCTGATGATACGCTTACCTATACAAGTGGGATAATGTGGATAAATATGTTTATAACCTAAAGGAAGATTTAGCTAACATTGAAAAATATCTTAAAATTAATAAAATAAAACTGAATACAAGGAAAACAAAATCAATGTTAATAAACCGAAGCTCAAGCCACAATATTCGTATGGAAAATGTAGATATTGAAAGTGAAATATTTGGGTGTAATATTAGACGACAACTCGAACTGTCTACCACATTTTGAGTACGTGTGCAAAAAGATATCAAAGAAAATTTTGTTTTTGAGAACAATTCGTTATACGATTTCAACAGTAACCACTATTCACATATTCAACAGAATTATAAAACCGCACTTTGAGTACTGCTCCACTGTACTATTCTTCGGCAATCAGCAAATGAAGGATAGACTTCAAAAGTTACAAAATAAAGGCATGCGCTGTATTCTCAGATGCGATAGAAGGACACAAAAATCGATATGCTAGCCAAACTACAGTGGCTTTCAATAAAGTAACGGCTGGTAATGAACACTTTATTATTCATATACATATAAGATTAAAACAGGAAACCAACCATCCTACATGCTTCGATACCTGGTAAACGTAGCCGAAGTCCAGCCACACAATTTAAGGAACGCCAATGATTACAGACTGGCTTTCTCATCAACTAGTTTTAGGCAAAAGGCCTAAAGATTTTTAATAATATACCTCTAGATATAAAAAACAAAAGCAATTTTTATTCATTCAATAGCGAATTTATTGATTATGTTTAAAGAAATTTCTAAATTTAACCTAAGTTTTATTTTAACTATTATTCCTTGTAAAAAATTAATAATTTATTCGCATATTTTAACTGTAAATCTATCTATATATATATATATACATATATATATATATATATATATATATATATATATGTATATATATATATATATATATATATATATATATATATATAATAGAAAAAAGAGATGCTAATATATAAATCTAGTCTAAAAAAAGAAATATATATATATATATATATATATATGTTTTGACCTGTAGTAGACAGAGTATATCTTATACATCGCCGGAGTCTGTTTTTTGTATATCTGAAAGTTTGGTACCTTACAATTCGCAAGTTTGGAATGCTGTCTTGTGTAACAGACTTCAATTCTGTTCGTCCATTCCGTATTTGGGCTCCTCAGAAGACGAAACAATTTTACGAAATTAAATCAGTTTTTATTTCGTTATCTAACCCACTCTTGATATTAAAGATTATTTCATTTGGAAAACAAAAATTTCTGAGTAACCGAAATATGAAATCAATACTGAAGTACTGGCATATAGACACTTAACCCGCAATGTATATGTATAATGAACGAACTGAGATCAATTGTTCATATAGTACAATTTACGAACGTTCCCAGCATCTTATAGAATTCCTCTATTTTAAAAGTTACAAATAATTTCAAGTTAATTTTTGTAATTTGAATTATTACAATTCCAAAAAAAAAAATCAACTTAATTTCTTTTCAAATCAAATTATTATTGGATACTAAATAAAACAATCTGTATTTAAATTCTTATATTCTTTGTAAATATTTATTCATAGCGGTTCATAAAATAAATTTACTTTTTTTAGCCTGTTATGGACCTGAAAAATTGTAACATAATAGGCGTCTATAATATAAATAATGGAATCTACAGCATTAACAAATTTAAGCTTATCTAAACAGAGAAAGCCAATAATTTTTCAAACAAATTTGTATATGATACAATTGTAGTCGAAAAAGTACAATTTTAAGATCCTTGTTGGTACAATTTTTATGATCTTGTGTTTTAATCCTGGCCATAACAAAGTAATTCCTCAAATTACTTCAAAAGTGTGAGAAAAGGCAACGACCCAAATCGTTGACTTAATATTATTTCATTGAAAATTACAGCTAATATGGAACTATAGTATATATTCTGTAGCAAAGACATACACTGTTATAACTTAACATACATGTTTCCGTGAGACTACTGTTACTAGTGCGTATTGATAAGTATTTTTAAAGTCTTATCATCCCCAAGAATCCTCCAATCTTTTAATGTATACTATAACATAAAAATGTACACGTATTGTATTTGCACTGTTAATTCATTTCTTTTGTTAATATTTACTTCTTTCGAACATACGAAAAACTATACGTTTGTTTCAGTACTTATAAGTTATAAATTTTTTTGTCTGAAATCAACATTTCAGTACAAATTGCTTTTGTTTCGGCAAACCTTGACTAAAACTTTACATACTGGAATAGGAATTGTAATATTAGAAAAGTTATATAAGACACTTAAAAATAAATATCGGTCGACTCATCTACCATCAATTAATATTTTGAATTAAATCCGGCAGCAGTATAGGAGCAATATATGTTTTATAATTGCACTGCATTTTGTCCGATGCAAACGTAATTTTTCAAATTCCTTATGATTAAAGAATCGCCAACACAAATATAAGAGTAATACATTGCATCTTGTCAAAGGGCTTGCCAGATTGCGATTTTAATTTCGTTCAACGTTACACTAATTCAATACAAAACATAAATCTAAAATTAAATTTATTATTTATTGAAAATGTCCGGACACATTATGCTTCTTAAAAAACAATATAATCAAATATTTTACAACAATACGTTTTATTAATTTAAAAAAAATAAACATCTTAAAAAAAATCAGTCTTTTGAACTTATGATATAATCTAAACCTCTATCACAACGGTTATCTGAAGAGCTCGCACAATTTTTAAAAGAATAAAACTTACTGGAACCTGGGTCAAAGGTCACAAAATATAGAACACGACAGTCAGGCCTTCAAAAATGTTTAACTGTTGATGACTCAAAAACGTTTTCCTATTGTAAGGACACGAAGATGCTCATGGATCAGATGAAAATTGCGTACGATCTTAACGACTAGTGGCTCTTCACAGACAGCTCGGAATAAAGTATAAAATTAATATATAACAAATAAATACCGAAACAAAGACTTTATTAAATTATTCTCCAAACAATTTATATAGTATTATAAAATTTGAGTTAAAAATTTAAATTTTTAGTCATAAGGGAGTCTGTATGACCTGCTTTTGGTATCTAGACACGTTCAGATTTCAAAAATGTGTAACCAAAGATTCTATAATATAAAGATGTTGCACTTCCATACATTGATTTGCCGGTAGTAAAATGTTAATGGGATTTATAATAGCTACAATTAAAGAGATTAAAAAGTTTTTACTCTGAGCCAGAGAAACTTGTGTAGAGAAATATCAAAGAAGAGAATATTTTAAAGTATACAGATGTACGTCCATATGTGTGTTTGTGCTTCTTTGTATTTTCTATTTATTTTTTTCATAAAAAGTGTATTTGAACAGTGTGACCAGATTCTAAAGTAATATAAAGCTAAATCAGGTTTAAAATAGAGCTAAAATGAGCTGAAGAAGGAATTTTAAGGCCCATAAATAAAGCCAAATGTTTTTATAGCTTTGCAATACCAACTTTTCTTTATGTCTATATTTTTATACCTTAAATGTTGTTTATGTAGGTATAAAAATTATAAATATATATATATTTAAATAAGAAACATTGAGTCAATAACAACATAAAATTCAGCAAGAAAATAAAAGTTAAGGAGATAAAATTATTTATTAAGCAAGGATTCTGTTCATAAACATATGTTTTATTTATTTTGAAATATAAATATATAACATGATATTGAAATTAAAGAAAAAGCTAAACATTGTAGAAAAAAACTGAAAAAAGCCAAGAGCTAAATGAAATATTTACATCCAAACATTAAAAAACAAAGCTAAATTTAGCTCCAAAAGAGCTATGGCCACACTGTATGTAAAAAAGAAAATGAGCTTTACAAGTGCCTGTATTAATGTAGGGAAAAGAATACGTACATATTTCATTTTTCTAGCAAGAAATATATATCGCACCGAAATGTTAATACCTACATACATACATGTGTATATTATTAATGTGCAATATTTGATGCAATTTTTGAGGACTACTTTCACCTTCAACTTCGTAAAATAAAATATCCATAGTATTTAATTTAAAATTACTTTATTGGCAATAACACATATTAAAGTAGTTTCCTCTTATAATGACTGAAAATTTTAACTTTCTGACCACTTGATGATTTGTACTTATATGTACATAGGTCTCCCATGAAGAATGCTTACGCAGCAAAGTTATTATATTAAGCATGTCTATTCTATGTTTGTAACATAATTATGTACGTTGTTTTCATCGAACCCTGTTTAGTGAAAATAAAAATAAAAAATATACATATGTATGTTGGAAAAGGCAAAACAAGAAAAGGACAGTTTTCTTCGGTCTTTGCAATACTATGACAAAATTATTACAAAAAAATAACAGCTATAAGTATGTACGTATGTACATATATACAAATATACATACATACATACATAACAACCGAGTCTAAGAAAATATATTAAGTTACGAAAAAAACATTAGAAAGAGAATAAATAAGCCATTGGATTTCGTTGCTACATACTTGTCCCCCGCATCATAGTGAAGCACAACATTTTTAAATTTTAAAAATATATGGCTTGCAACATCTTTATATTATAGAGTCTTTGATTTAATTGTTGATAACTCAAAAACGTTTTCCTATTGTAAGGACACGAAGATGCTCATGGATCAGACGAAAATTGCGTACGATCTTAACGACTGGTGGCTGTTCACAGACAGTTCGAAACAAAGTTTAAAATTAGTATATAATAAATAAATACCGAAACAAAGATTTTATTAAATTATTCTCCAAAAAATTTATATAAAATTAAAAAATTTGAGTTAAAAATTTAAATTTTTAGTCACAAGGGAGTCTTCATGACCTGTTTTTGGTATCTAGACACGTGCAGATTATATTGGTATATTCACAAAAGTTTTTCAGCCTTACCGTGGCTACAATTTTTCCAAATATAGTGTATGAAAAATCAGGAAAATAAAGTTTTTTGTTCTTTAATTTTTTAAAAAATCTCTGAGATAAAATACATGTCTGTCATGAAATTTTATCGAAAAATATGCAACATACTCTTGGCTACATTTTTGCCGAACATAGCTAAGCGATATTTTTAAGTGCTGATTAGTTATTTAGCAAAAACTGATAAAATCTTTTTTGAGCATCATGCCAATATTGGGAAACTTTAGAGGCCCATAAAAAGAAAACGGTCTCCAACTTGACCAAACTGAGTATATCGCGATCTTGCACTTTTCAAATGGTCTTCATTTGTCGCATAGTGTAAATAATGGCCTCTATTTGGCAAAACGCATCGAAAAGTGAAAGATAATATGGAAAACAAAATTGTTTTGAAACGGAAAGACGGGAAGGAAAATCCAGCAGCAAAATTATTTTCTCTTTGGACTAATGTTGAAAAAGAAAACTCCGATGATATTTCTACCACTCCGGAGGAATCTTGTAAAGATTTGCATAACGGTATGAACATTGAAAATTCCTTAAAGTTATATACACATGTACATCCTTATACATTAATATTTTTCTCTCAAAAATAAACATTTCGATCAAAAATGCTGGTTGCGACACAATTGCAGTCCACGTGATCAGGTAATTTCTTTCTGGAGGCAAATGAGGAGAACTGGAATTGATGAGGAACAAAATGCCAGTTCTTTGACGAATATTTTTCATGAATGGCCACGATACAATGATTTCTCATGTTATGAACTTATAAGAATGGGCAATTTTGACGCTTTTTATAATTATCCTAGCGAACCCCCTGCACACTTCGTAGTGCAAACAAGAAAATAAAAAAATTAATTCGAATTCAATTTAAATCAGTGATAAACTGCTTTTATTGTAATGCTCTGTGGTAAACAATATTTGTTGTTTTTCCATTTTCGGTGTAAATATACAAAACCGACGGTTTGCCAACGCGTGAACACGCTACATAGAACTGTCCATGTGAGAAGACTGGATGCACTAAATTAACTTCACAAAGATTGGCCTTACGCCTAATTAATGGTAATGGCAAACGCAAGGCGAACAGGAAAATGAAGTTGTTAAATTAAAATGGTATATCAGACGGAATCATTGGGATACGTGGAATGAATACATCTTCCCCTTTTAATTTTCCAGTTAAAATGGTAGCTTCAATTACATAAGCCATCAACCTTTTAATAGCAAGTCTTGTACCATTACACAAACGGGGATGATTGATATTACGAAGCATAATAATAGTGGCTCCAACTTTCTATTGGAGATTACGCGGAGGCAATCCTGGTAAGTCCAACGAATTAAAAAATTCTGTTGGATAATTCACAACATCTCTTTCATTGATAACACCACTTCGCCAGGAATCTTTTATTGTTTAGATATCTTTAATTCAGTAATATCTTTGTTCTTTGCCGCTAAAATTGCTCTGGCATTCAACCATGCATGGCATGTATATTGCTGTGCTATGTTAGTGAAAACACATTCAATCAATTCCTCTTTTGACTGTACGAAATGGAAAAAATCATTTGGCAATGTTATCAATTCAGTGTCATCAACAGGCATTGCACCATTCTTAATTTTCAGGAATTGCTTAGAGAACTTATCAGCAGATGAATCATTCCGCAACTGAACACGAACGTTGGTAATGAGTTTCAATATTTTAACAAATCTCCATAAATATGAAGACTTTAAGCAAGCGTTAATTTCATCGGCAGCTGTCGATCTAGGAATGACGGGTAATGTTGGCCTAAAATCGCCTGACAATAAAATCAATGCACCACCAAACAACTCTGAGTTATCTCGGAGATCTTTCATTGTTCTTCCCCCAGCTTGAACAGATATCTTATTCGCGCACTCATGCATATGACGTGGGCTGTGTATCATATTTTGCACAATAACATCATATAATTAAGGATCATTTATTTGATCTGGAATTTCAGCACATATATCATTGTCAACTTCATGCGATGTGATTGTATTCACCAACCATATTGAAATTTGAGGGTGTGGCAACCCACGCTTTTGCCACTCCACGGAATACATCCAGCACTTCACTTCACCAAACACTTTAGATTTCACGCTAAAACCCATAAGCGCTTTCAATTTCTGCTTAAAAATACGGGCAGTGATATCATGGCGGTCGGTAGGACTTTGGCCAGCGAATAAATTATCTTTAATGTCACTCCATTGCGTATTACACGTAAATGTTATAAATAAATTTGGTCGACGGTAATGACGCACATAAGTCATTGCATTCTGCAATGAAACAAAATTGTAATTAAACTTAAAAGTAGAAATAAGTTTCAGTCTTAATATTCTTTTAGTGGTGAACGGAAATAAATAAGGTATATTTTTTAAGCAATTAAATTAAAATTATATTAATTTATATCTTGCAAAAATTAAGATTTTTCGTTTTGTTTTTCTTATCAATAACTAACGAAATTAATCTTTTTAATAAAAATGTATGTTATATTAAAAAAAAATATTTAATTTTTGTTATAATGCTTCTTAATATAAATGTTTTATGTATGTCCGATTTTCCGTTTGAGTCACTGTATATATATATATATATATATATATATATATATATATATATATATTTATAAATATATATATATATATATATATATATATATAAATAAATATATATATATATATATATATATATATATATATATATTAATAAAATGGACTAATAATTTTAAGCTTGAGGTCTTTATTTTTTTATTTATTAAATTATAAATAGCTTTTCGATATATCGTCACTCCTTTGTGTGACTTCTTCAGGAAATTTATTTCGTATTTGATGTGAAAAAATTATTTTTGTTTATGAAACAAAAATATGAAAATTGTTTGTCAACAAAATACAAAAAGATTCAAACAAAATTTAAATAAATTTAAAATACAGGAACAATAATAAACAATTTAAATCTATACATGCATATATAGTTAAACAAGAAACATTCCTAAAATGAATTTTCAATACTATTTATATATACATATCTTAGGAACAAATTCAAGAAGTTTATTAATGTTATTATGACAAAATATTGAACATTATTGGGGGATTCACACTTTAGTCATAGAGTCATAAATCATAAAATAATAGCACTAAAAATATGACAAGTGTGAACAATCCGTCATAATTTGGTCTGCTAAATAAAGTTGTATATATAAACTCTAACAGCTGCTGCCTTGTTATGAGCTGAATAAATTTGTTTTGTGGCGGCATATGGAAAAACGTTCAGTGGCTGCCAGCTACGTAATTTAAACGAGAAAAATTTTTCAATTGTATATATTTAGTTTTTGCGTTTTAGTGCTCCTTTAATATAGTTTATGTTATAAAAATGTGATTTAATATACAGACATATAGATATGAATAATGTTTTATCCGCTTTTTAGTAGTGAAATATATATAAGTAACGGCGGCAAACATATACTACATAACGTCTCGCTTAAAGATTTTCAAAGTTCGACTTAGATCTCTAGAGCTATTTTATGACAACACAAAAACATACCTGCAAAAGTGCTATTATTTTATGACTTTGTTATATACAGCACAACAACTACTTTTTTAAACCAGTCTACAATTTTATGACAATATGACTAAATAGCACGAAGTGTGAATCCCCCATATGTGTATATCCATGTATATATAAATATATACACATACTAATCAACAAATTTCAGAGAGTTTAAAACAAATTTTAATTGTACTTAAAATATGTGAAAAATAACAAAATAATTACACCTATACATATGTACATTTAAATGTAAAATTCTATCTTTTATTACCAATGGACGTACAGTGTACTCTTTCATTAGGACCAAAACATGCATTACCTACAAAGATAGAAGAATTTCTAATGTTAAAAATGTTAGCAGAAGGAGAAGATCTAGTTCAAACTAAAATTGATAGTGAAGAGCAAGAAATATCTAGAAATAGATTAACATCATTTATTGGTAATCATATTAATAAAATGAGATTATCAAATAGAGATAAATATATGTTAGACAAAGTAAGGGAAACAAAAATATGTTTAAAGAAAAATAGGAACATATTGATTTTAAAAGCTGATAAAGGTAATGCAACAGTAACTATTGACAAAGAAGATTATAGTATACGTATTAATAATATCATATTATATACTTCAAAATATTCTTTTCTAAATAGAGATCCAACCAGCAAATTAATGAAAGTTAACAATAATATTGTTGATGAATTTTATAGAAATAGGATTATTACAGATATGGAAAAGAATAGACTTAAAAATAATATTGCTGTAGCACCTAGATTATACGGTTTACCTAAAATTCATAAAGATCAGTTTTCATTAAGACCAATTTGTTGTTATATAAATTCACCATCTTATCATCTATGTAAATATATTATAGATATTTTGAAAAAGATGAAAAGATGAGAATTTAAAAATAGAATATTAAACCTAGAAACAGGTAATGATGAAAGATTAGTTTCATTTGATGTAGTATCTCTATTTCCCAGTATACCAGTTGATTTGGCAATAAATACTATTGAAGAAAAATGGGATATAATAGAGAGATATACAGAGATAGATAAATGCTTATTTTAAGAATATTGAGATTTTGTATAGAAGATAACAGATACTTTCAATATGATGGAAATATATATTTACAAAAACATGGTCTACCAATGGGATCTCCAGCTTCTCCTATAGTTGCTGATATTGTTATGGAGAGATTGCTTGACAATTGCATTGAGCGAGTGAACATTAAACCGAGAATAATGACTATATATGTAGATGATTTATTTTGCATAATTTCAGAAGGTGGAATAGATAATATGTTGAAAACACTAAATGAGTTTAATAATAGCATTCAATTTACTATGGAAAAAGAAATTAACTCTATGATTCCATACTTAGATACCTTAATAATTTGGAAGAATAGAAATTTATTAATAGATTGGTACCAGAAACCAACATCTTCAGGAAGAATTATTAATTATTATTCAAAGGATAATAAAAAAGTTATTATAAACACAGCAAGGAATTTTGTGGATAGGGTTCTAACAATTAGTGATATTATATTCCATAGGAAAAATAAGAATAGAATTAAATACATATTAAGAAATAATGATTTTCCAACTTGGTTAATAAATAAATTAATATATCAATATGGAGTAAGAAATAGTATCATTAATAAAAATATAAATGAACCAAAAATATACAAATCTTTAACTTATGTATCTGGATTATCAGAACGCATTGGTAAATCAGGAATATGTGATTCTGAAAAATATACAGCAGCTTATAGAACACATAGCACATAAGCAGGTTTTTTAGTAAGACAAAAGATAAAATAGATAAATCACATAAATCAAATTTGGTTTATAAAATAGCTTGTAATGGAAATGACAATGAGAATTGTAATATGGTGTATATAGGTACAACTAAGAATAAATTAAAAACTAGGATAGCAGGACATAAGACTGATCAAAGATATAGACATATAAATTCGCAGAAAACAGCATTATCTTCACATTGTGCTAGGTTTGATCATTATCCAAACTTTGAAAATGTTTCAATATTAAACACAGAAAATAACTATAAACGTAGATTTATGTTAGAAATGTTACACATAATAAATACACCAATCACAAGAAGGATTAATTCTAAGGCAGATACAGCAAATGTAGCTCAAAATTACAGACAGTTAATAAAAGATAGAATTTTACATTTAAATGTACATATTTATAGGTTTAATTATATTGTTATTGTTCACATATTTTAAGTTCAATTAAAATTTGTTTTAAACTCTCTGAAATTTGTTGATTAGTATGTGTATATATTTATATATACATATGTGTATATGCATGTTGATTTTATATGCATATTGTATATGTATGTATATATACATATGTTAAGTTAAGAAATGTTTAGAGAAAACTATTTTTGAATTATATATACATGTACATACACATAATGTTCAATATTTTGTCATAATAGGTATTTTAAATTTATATAAATTTGTTTATAAACTTCTTGAATTTACTTCTCAGATATTGTTACGTTTTTAGACCTTTTCGTAAAAACGGCTTTATTACTTATCCTTCAAGGATTCGTTTTATTGCATCAAATTAAAACACGGACAAATTAATTTTAGAAATATAATGCGGCAACACTTTATTTATTAACACGAATATTTGTACTACTCAACACTTAGCGATGTTAACACGTCTATATTTGAAATCACACTAACTCACTGAGCTTTGGCAGCGCCTTTATATAGCAAAAATGACGTCGTCTGGTAACTTCGCGAAATTTCTGGGCATGGTTGTTGTTGGTTGTGCTTTACTTAACATGTAGCTATATGCGTGTGTTTGTATACATGACAATGCTGACTTGTGTGTTTTGCTTATGGTGACTATGTGTGGTTGTATGTATGAGTGTTCTGTGTGTTTTGTCTATGGTAACTATGAGTGGTTGCATGGATGAGTGTTCTGTGTGTTGTGTGGTTTTGTTTCTTCTTCTGATATGTGTATATGGCTGTATATAGACACGTGGACGACCGTGCCGAGTGTCATGCGTCTCAAAAAAATCAAAAACACTTCTTTATGTTTCGACTTCAGCTTCGAAAAAGACTTTATTCAACTCAAAAAATGAATTTATGTACGTACTTACAATTAGGACTAAGAAGTAGGCGCTGATAAATGTGATCATAAAGAGATAAAAAGATTAACAGAGTAGGATAATAAAGTAGTATAACATTTGGTAGTCAGTGTTTGGTAATCATAGAACATTAATACAAATTATAGGATGTGTAGCATGATGTATTACTAAGAACTAGTCATACATACATATGTTATATGACTATATACTTGTGAACCTGTTTAGCTTTATTAGCAGCGAATACTTGCATACAAGATCATTAAGAATAACATCTCTTAGCATTTATGTTGCTAGGTTTTTCGTTGTTGTTGTTTACACTTATTATTGGCACAGACTCGAATGATCTTGTATATTCTGGAGTATTCCATTTCCGTTAATTTGAATATTATCTGTGTTGACCAGGGTTGTAACATTTTGACAACTAGAGATTAATTGGCAGTGCTGCCAAGTACATATAGCCACATTGTCGTTTTATTTAAATCTATTTCTAATCTCTGTAACAGTATGTATATATAAGTAGTATTGAAAATTCATTTTAGTAATGTTTCTTGTTTAACTATATATGCATGTATAGATTTAAATTGTTTATTATTGTTCCTGTATTTTAAATTTATTTAAATTTTGTTTGAATCTTTTTGTGTTTTGTTGACAAATAATTTTCATATTTCTGTTTCACAAACAAAAAAAATTTTTTCACATCAAATACAAAATAAATTTTCTGAAGAAGTCACACAAAGAAGTGACGAAATATCGAAAAACTATTGATTGTTTAATAAATATAAAAATAAAGACATTAAGCTTAAAAATATTAGTCCATTTTATTAATAAAAAAAAAGATGTCAAAAAACTAGAATAATTATATATATATATATATATATATATATATATATATATATATATATATATGAGTGAGTGTGTGTCTGTCTGTATGTTTCCGTTAAATGGTCTGAAAAAAGTCCGTATGAACTCAAATATTTTGTTATATTAAATGAATATTGTTATATTAAATGAATTGTTGTTGTCATGCACACAACAAGTGCTGGTGAGTTAAGCTGGATTCACCCATGGTTTCAGAACGAATTTCACGTTCGGAAACACGTTTTTTTTATATGTAGTTTGACGTTTCTATTTTAGGGAGTGATAGAGAGAGAGAGAGAGAAAGCGAAAGAGAGTAACGTGTTTCGGAACCTGAATTGGTTTAATTTTCATTCACGTTCCCAAACATTGCAACTGCGCTGCCAGAAAGTTTAATTTCTTAAGTGAAGTAGAACTGAGATGCCACAGCATATTATATGTACATATGTATAGTAAAATACAGAACTTGTTTTATACTTTTGTATGTATAACAACACACTTGTTTCGTATTGTTTGTGTATATAATAAAATACGGAGCATTTGTTTTGTATTAAAAAATATATAACTGGTGAATATTGTTATAAGTAAAATTAAATAAATAATGATATTGCCCAATTGTAAAACTCACACACATAGTTTACAAAATTATTTGACATGGTAGCCTTTATGTTGTAGAACAAATGCGCGAAGTGGGTGAATCGCTTCAGAGCATACTCTCAAAAAACTAGAAATGTTGTCGAACATCAATATCGTTCTGAAACCATGGGTGAATCCAGCTTTGGTGTCCTAGAAATTATAGAGAAATGTCAGAGCAGCGTGGGATAATGTTGATCCAAACGACTGCAGAAAATTGGTGGAAATATTTCAAGGATATCATGCAATTTATCCAGAGCTACCAGTTCGGCGCGATTTGGTGTTTTTTTGTAAGATTTTAGATGTACAACAAACATCTATCTTTTATTTGCGTACATAATCAAGGAGCATTGATACGGGAATATTATTTCTGTGCTTTATACTTGAGTGTGTTTGGATGTATATTTTACCAATTTCGTTGTTGCTTCGTACATACTTCTTGTAGCTCAGCAGATAATTATTGGTGAGTAGAATTCAAAATCGAATCAAGTTACACGTGCCGTTTTTACTTTCATTTAAGTACATATCAGACATTATTTTTTATGAAAAATCAAGCTTTTTTGTTTTCCAAATACACAGACAACAGTTGTCCTATTGTCATTGTGATATTGACAAATGGTTATGATATAAAGGTAATTATTTTACTGTAAATACATCTACATGCATATATGTTCCTCTACTAATTGTTCCTAAAGTGTAACTAGAAAAAAATTTGTATAATATTTTCATAATTAATAGAATTTGTTCATTTCATTAAGTTTTTTATTTAAATTTAGTATAGCGATTTTGAGTAGAAAAACAGTATAACGATTTGAGTCTTTAGATCATAAATAGTTGACAGCAACTCTTTTGCAAAGAGTTTTTCAGTCGGGGTAAAAAAGTTATCAAGTTTAATAAAACATCACAAAGAAATATAATGAATTATTTGATAAATAAAAATAAAAAAATGTGTGAAGGTGAAAGTTCATCTGATTCAGAATCAGGAAATTTTGGACCGCCTAATACCACTTCAGCTACTATTGAACACTACACTGAGATTTTTAAAAGACATCTCTCCATTCATGACAACACGAAGATTGTTCAACCGCTCTTAAGGTTAAATTAATGTATTAATCAATTTACTAAAAACCACTATTTGCATCTGTCCAAACATTAAAATGTGTATGTCAATTAACATTAATATATCCTATTGAACCAAAACTATATAGAAATAAATTATAATAAGATTACCGCTTCAAGCATTGAGCTTAATAACTTGTGTTGAAAACTTATATATTATTACAACTGATAATATTATTACATTTCTAAACTTTTTAACGCAATGACTAAAAAATAACATAAGTTTAATATCGCGTAGTTTAGTCTCGGCATTTTAGAGTCTCTCTTAGCCTGGTTTGCATGGAATTTACCAGATTTGTGGTCTCTACAGAAGAAAGGTTCTCACACTCGCTCTTAATCACTTCCTTAAGCATTACCTTATACGTTATATTATGCTGGCGGATTTTTCTTTCTAATAATGCCCATAAATATTCTATCGGGTTAATATCGGGCGATTGTGGGGGCGTAGGCAGCATATTTGGAACATTGTATAAAAGCCAAAGCTTTACACTTTCTGCAGTGTGTTTGGGGTCGTTGTTTTGCTAAAAGTAGTAATCACTTGACTATTCCAATTTTTTAGCACTTTGCTTTAAATTCCTTTTAAGGATGTCTAGGTAACAAAATTTGTCTATTGTTGAATCAATAAATTCATAATTTCCAACTCCTCCAGCCGCCCTACATCCCCACATCATCATTCCTCCTCCACCATGTTTAACAGTTGACAGTAGATTTTCTTTCTGAAGGGCTGTACCAGATTTTCTCCAAACAATTTGTCGCCCCTTGATTCCAAAAATGCAAAATTTGCTTTCATCTGAAAAAATAATATTTTTCCAAAACTCCGGTGGCATATTAACATATTTATTCGCAAACGCAATTCGTTTTTGTCGATTAACCAACGAAATAAACGAGCTATACGTCCATGGTAACCAGATTTTTTCAGCACTCTCCTCGCTCTAGATGTACTAATTGTCTTATTAAACTTTTCTTTGACGTCTACTGTTATTTGGAGTGCCGTTGTTTTTGGATTCTTTTGAATAAGGGACACAATGCTTCGAAATTCTCTTTCTGACAGCTGGCGGGGACGGCCTGATATTGGCTTGGATGTAATGATTCCCGTTTTTTCGAAATTCTTAATTACTACTCTTACCGATGTCCAAGCTTTGCCAACCGTTCTTCCTATTTGGCGACAACTTTGTCCCTCTTTCCAAAGATTTATGATAATTTTTCTCTCACTTACGCTTAATTCTTTTCGTTTTTCATCTATTACTAAAAACTTACAAACAAATTTAACTAACTTCGGGATTTATATATTTTATTATATTTAGAAATAAATTTTATCCAAATTAAATTAAAAAGATGGTCATTTATCGCACAAGAAAAGTCCCGTTACATTTTCTGGAATAAGCAAATATAAAAAAATGTGCGTCGTTAGTATCATTAGGCACACAAATTTTTTTTGCAACATTGTGGAGAAGCATGCATATTTTTACAATTAAAATTAATGTAGTTACAGGAGCTTAGACTTTTGACACCTAGTGTATATGGCGTGCAACGTCTTTATATTATAGAATCTTTGACCGAAGAAATCTGTCCTTTTCTTGTTTTGCTTTTTCCAACATATGTATATTTTTAATTTCTTTAATGTTTAGTCGACACACTAAACATGGTTCGATGAAAACAAGGTATGTATGTTACAATCATGGAATAAATATCCTTGATATAATAACTTGACTGCGTAAGCATTCTTCATGGGAGACAACTGCTCAGAAAGTTAAAATTTGCAATCATTATAAGAGGAAACTACTTTCTTTTTTAATATGTGTTATTGCCAATAAAGTAATTTTAAATTAAATACTATGGATATTTTATTTTACGAAGTTGGAGGTGAAAGTAGTCCTCAAAAATTGCATCAAATATTGCACATTAATAATATACACATATACGTATGTAGGTATTAACACTTCGGTCCGAGTCGATATATATTTTTTTCTATAAAAATGAAATGCGTATTCTTTTCCCTGCATTAATACAAGCACTTGTAAAGCTCACTTTCTTATTCACATACAGTGTGGCCACATCAGCCCTTTTGGAGCTAAATTTAGCTTTGTGTTTTATGTTTAGCTGCAAATATTTCATTTAGCTCTTGGCTTTTTTTCAGTTTTTTCAACAATGTTTAGCTTTTTGTTTAATTTCAATATCGTATTATATTTCAATATATTTCTATTTCCAAAAATATAAAAGCTATGTTTATGAACAGAATATTTGCTAGTAAATAATTTTGTTGTTATTGACTCAATGTTTCTTATATAATAAAACCATATATATATATATATATATATATATATATATATATATATATATATATATATATGTATATTTAGAATTTTTATACCTACATAAACAACATTTAAGGTATAAAAATATAGATATAATGAAAAGTTGGTATTGCAAAGCTTTTAAAAAATTTGGCTTTAAAATTCCTTCTTCAGCTCCTTTTAGCTCTATTTCAAACCTGATTTAGCTATTATATATTACTTCAAAATCTGGTCACACTGTTCACATACATTTTTTATGAAAAAAATATATGGAAAATACACAGAAGCACAAACATACATATGTATGTACATCTGTATACTTTAAAATATTCTCTCCTTTGATATTTCTCTCCACAAGTTTCTCTGACTAAGAGTAAAAACTTTTTACTCTCTAATGGTCGCTAGTCTAAATCCCATTAACATTTAACAACCGGCAAATCAATGTATGAAAGTGCAACATCTTTATATTATAGAGTCTTTGCTAATACTCTCTTTTACACATCATAAGGGTGTGTATAAAAATAGTGTTTTCTGTTGTGCTAATTTTTTAATTTTTTTTATCGAATAGCTTTTATAAAAGACGGATTTCGTATTTTTAAAAAGAAAATTTATAATTGTTCGTCAATTTCTTAATTATGTACAGCTGGTCACATAAATATTTTGTTACCTAAAATAAAATAATTTATATAAAACAGGCTACAAAAGTATTTTTGGTTTTAATGTTGCCATATTTGCAAAAAATAATATTTCCTCCAGAATACGCTGCAAGTCTGCTCTAATATATAGCTCAAGTGGACAAGAAATTGAGTTAATTTTTATTGAGATTTCTTCATTTGGCAAGAAGTTATTTGTAGGTTTTGTTTACAGGCCAAATAATAGAATACCTCTGACAGCTTTATTCACTACACTAGAGAGTCTCGCTTCTGAATGTAATGATCTAGTCATTACCGGTGACTGTAATTCAAATGTCTTGAACGATATTACCCAAGGCACATCTATACTAGGTATACTCAATTTGCAACCCTGCAGAAAATATATGTAGTGGATTCGCCTTGGTATGTATTTTGTTTGTGTAAAAAATTTTCGTTTATCAAATGGACTTGACAAGTAAAACATAAGAAAAATGGCGATACAGAAGAAAAAACAACACAGCCATCAACAGACGCTAAATGAGAAAAATGTAAAGTGTTTATTTCAAGGTGTTTATTTATAAAATGTTTGTGCAGAAGTATGAAATTATTATTTACATATTCATTGCTGGATGGAACTGGTGCTTATAAGGGTAAGCTTTTGTATATACATTACTAATATTCATATAAAAGTCAATTTAATTAGTTCTGTCGGAGTTGATTCTGCAAGTTGACTAGACTAAGGTTCACATATTTCCTGCTCTTATGAAAATTATTATTATTTACATATTCATTGCTGGATGGAATTGGTGCTTATAAGGGTAAGCTTTTGTAAATACATATAATAATATAAAATATATAAAAGTTCAATTTAATTAGTTCTGTCGGAGTTGATTCTGCAAGTTGACTGGATTAAGGTTCACATTTATCCTGCTCTTATGAAAGAATCGGACACAAATTTTGCATCTGCAATTGCTATAAATAGCTCTAAAGATGTCTCCGTCTAAACCTAAAGAAATGAAGTTGTTGCAACGCTCTAACAATCAAGAATCAATGACATTGAACAATTCGTCTTTAGATGATGTGCCGGCAACATTTCAGCCAATTCTGGTGGTTTTACACAAGCCACAAAATGGCTATCAGTCTGCCAATTATACAGCACCCATAGCCAATCAAGCTATAAAAATTGTAAGAAAGCTAACCAAATCTACTGAAATCCATAATAATGGTGTACTTCCGAGGCAGCCTATAAAAAATTTTCTTCAAAGAGAACAAGAACCCAGAATATGAGAAAAACGGTGAATATATCTTATTTTTATATTACAGTTTACGAAATATTTCTTTCTTGTTATTCTAATTATATGAATTCATTGCATGTTAATGCCATGGATACCGCATCTTTCGGCGCTTGGAACAACGATCCCTCTCGCTTAAAGAATTTGCGCTTGCACACTGCACAAACACGCATTGTTTTATAAGTTCAGAAAATATACTTAAATAAAAACTATTGCTTTTAATAATAATAAGCAAATCAATTATGTATTATATATATAAATAACTCTTGTTTTCTTAGCAATTTTCACAAAATTAATTTTTGTTTTTGAACTCTTCAAAAATTTTCGTTTTGGCGCAAAGACTAAAAAGCAGATTTTGACAAGCGAATTCAAGGCGAAAGCAGAAGATTTTGACAAACGAGTTCAATGCGAATCAGGCGAATTGTATCAGCTGTTCGCCATTTTGCATATTAAGGTCACCTAGTATAGATGCGCCTTGACATTACCCTTCCCAATAACTTTTTATCGTTCGGACTCTTTCCTGTTAACTTGACAAACCCAACGCACTACCAGAGGTCCAAGTCGATCGGCTGCAAGCCGGCTTGCAGCCGCTGCCGATATATTGTGCTATTGAAGAGCCGCCGCCGGTTCTGCCGGCTGATTTCGGCTCACAGCTTAGCCATTGACACATGTAGCTACTGACATTGGATTTTATCATAAATGTTTATAATTAAAATTTGGTAAGTCTATAGTACTGGGTGAAAAATACAGGTATGGCAATATTTCAAGGATATCATGCAATTTATCCAGAGCTGCCAGTTCGGCGCTTTTGGGTCTTGATTTGGTGCTTTTTTGTAAAATTTTAGATGTGCAACAAACATCTATCTTTTATTTGCGTACATAACCAAGGAGCATTGATACGGGAATATGCTTTCTGTGCTTTATACTTGAGTGTGTTTGGATGTATATTTTACCAATTTCGTTGTTGCTTAGTACATAGTTTTTTTAGCTCAGCTGATGATTATTGGTGAGTAGAATTCAAAATCGAATCAAGTTACAAGTGCGGTTTTTACTTTCATTTAAGTACATATCAGACATTATTTTTTATGAAAAATAAAATTTTTTTGTTTTCCAAATACACAGACAACAGTGTGATATTGACAAATGGTTATGAATAAAGGTAATCATTTTCCTGTGAATACATCTACATACATATATGTTCCTCTATTAATAGTGCCTAAAGTGTAACTAGGAAAAATTTTGTATAACATTTTCATAATTAATAGAATTTGTTCATTTCATTAAGTTTTTTATTTAAATTTAGTATAGCGATTTTGAGTAGAAAAACAGTATAACGATTTTGAGTCCTTAGATCATAAATAGTTGACAACTTTGAACATATCCCGCTACTTTTGCAAAGAGTTCTTCAGTCGGGATAAAAAAGTTATCAAATTTAATAATATGTCACAAAGAAATATAATGAATTATTTGATAAATAAAAATCAAAAAATTTGTGAAGGTGAAAGTTCATCTGATTCAGAATCAGGAAATTTTGGACCACCTAATACCACTTCAGCTACTATTGAACACTACACAGAGATTTTAAAAAAACAGCTCTTCATTTATGACAACGCGAAGATTGTTCAACCGCTCTTAAGACTAAATTAATGTATTAATCAATTTACTAAAAACCCCTATTTGTATCTGTCCATACAGTAATATATGTATATAGATATGTGTATGTCAATATTTATTAATATATCCCATTGTACCAAAACTATATAGAAATAGTTTATAAAAAGTTTACTGCTTCAAGCATTGAGCTTAACAATTTGTGTTGAAAACTTATAAATTATTACAACTGGTAATATTATTACATTCCTAAACTTTTTAAAGCAATGACAAATAATACTACCAGAAAGGTTCAGTTTTCTTTATTAAAAACATTATTAATATGCACGTCGTAATAGTCTTTAAAACATATTTGTAAGCTCAATTTTTATGGTAGTAGTAAACTTATTATAAGCTATTTTTATATAGTTTTGGTTCAATGGCTATATATATTTTTATATTTACTTGTTTCAAAGTAAAAAATGCTACAAAACATTTAGTATATGTACTATATAAACCTGTAAATAGATAAATACACAAAACACTCAATATGTTTAATTAAGTATCGGCTCCAGCCGGCTCAGAGCCGCCACCGACCATTTTAGCGTCCAGCCGCCGCCGACTATTTCTAATCGGCCTGGACCTCTGGAAAGTATGCCTCGCCGTATAGAGGCTGTTATCAATGAGGATATACAAAATATTGAGCGAAAAAATATTATTAAATTTAATTACAAATGTAAAGTAAAAAAACTGTCCCAATGCCCTTTTAATAAAATTTTTTATGATGTTTGTAATTTTTGCATATCACAACAATTTTATGAAATTGCAGTTGTAAATAAAAGTGCAATAAACCAACCATGCAAAATTGAGAATAATTGAGACAATAGTTTTGTTGTACTCATATTTATGAGCATAAATAAAACACTGAGACAGTTGTTTGAGTTAATGTATATATATATATATATATATATATATATATATATATATTCATATACCTGTAATATATATAACCTTATGTTCAACGATATAAGACATATTAATGTCGCTCCTTATCCGTGGCCACGAACGGCCGACCTGATATTGGGTGTAGTGTATATATATATATATATATATATATATATATATATATGTACTTACCTTTCTTTGAGATATTCTGAGATAAAAATTAAGTTGATATTCTCAACTCTAGTTCAAACTGGTTATTCCAGACAGGAAACTAAAAGACTTTAGAGTAAGGAAGCTGTGCAATGGGTTAATTAACCTGTGAAGGAGTGGAGATACATTAGCTGTAGAATCGGAACCCGCTCGTCTTATGTTGGAAGTATAATTTCATTTACTAATTTCATTTACATGTTTTCTGAACAATGGCGATTTTTGTTTACATATTTCATGGTGCTACCACATTTTTCGCATAAATTAATTGAAGTATTTAATTATGACTGAAAAACTGAAAGCGTGTTTAAACACAATTTAAGTTTATGGAAAAATTAACTAATTTTGTACTTAAATACGAAGTCAAAAACTGGGCATAAGAATATAATCTGTTATTAAAAGAAAAGTAGGCGAAATGTACTGCATTACAATTAGAAGCGTTGATAGAAATCACATGGCGACGGTCGGAATTGACTGACCTTAAAAATTTATCAAAGACGGCGGCTATTACACATCTGTCGCTTTCTTTATCCAAGCAAAGGAAGAAAAAGATACACAAGCCAAAGTCTTCGTATACAACAAAACATCAACAAAGCTATGAATCTGAAAGAGTACACAGATAACATCAGTCTAAGTTGCAGAGTAGTTTTGAAAAATAAGCTTAGTATCAGTTAATATTAGAATTATAAGTTTTTATTTATGTCTTAGATATAAATTCTTTTGGAAATTGTAAGTATTTATAATAGTATATTGGTGTGTATATTATAATTATTTAAGTTCTTAATTTGAAATAGACAAACCCTTGAAAAAGTCAACAAAACATTTACGAAACGTTGGGTAAAATATGTAATAAAATAGTTTTTTATTGACATAAAGGAAGTTAGACCGAAATTAGCTAAAGACAGATTGTCTCCAATAGAATTATTTTGTATATATTTTGCTTGTGCTGCTTATAATAGCATGAAGTGTAGGCGGAAATGCGGGTTACTATCCTAAAACTTAACATTTGATCTGATAAAATGTATTACAGGCGGATTTTACTAATCAAAACCTAAGCGTCATGTCACCTCCGTTAAGACATCTGACTATTAATTAGCTATTGGTACGTCTAGAACGCAGGCTATTCAATGTTGTCGAAGTGGCAATACAGTGGTAAACACTTGCATAGCATAAAAAAATTGAGTGTGTGAAAATTTAGTGTGTATTCTTCCCTAGGAGTCATAAGAACACTTTGAATATCCCAAACTGAATGGTACGCCCTCATAACCCTAAGTATTTGGATGTAATCTTATATAGCAAACTATTGTGAAATGTAAACATCCATGCAAGAACGGCAAAAAAAAAAGCATCAGGGGATCTCTGAAGCTGAAGTAGTATTCAAGCTGTTATTGACATTGTCAAATTGTATAAAGAAGGAATTTTATAGTAGAACATTTGAAAAAATTTTATCAGCTTGTGACAATGCTCTTGGCAAGCAAGCACTCTTCAAAATGCTTCATTGGCTCCTGATGTATGTTTTATTCTCGGCCCGTTTGAATGACGAAGGTCAGTGAAAATTACAGGTAACAATATTTTTTCATCTATTGATTCAACACTATCCTCTTCTTAATAGTTGTGACGAAATATATTGCATATGTAGGCGTCATCGGCTGATTGCTGATCCTACTAAAAATTTTAATACCTGTTAACCCTAAAAATCATACCTGCAAGTGCCTACTAATTTTAACCGCAAACGTACTTTGTTGCGCTATTCTATACTCTTTCGCTCGAAATTCTGATTAATCTTTAATAAAACATTATTTTAATTTTCAAACTGCTACGACTTTTGAATGAATCAACCGCCCCTCACGTGGTTATCTATGATCAATTTAGTTTTTTGAGCTCTACAAAACAAATCGAGAATACAATTGATAACCTTAACAGCTTAAGAGTTTGAAAAACTCATCACTTTTTCAAATTTTTTGCGTTCACGAGCGAATCGTCCAATTTTTATCAAATTACACCTGATTAGCCGTCCAACAGTTGTTGCAATGTATCTGTTCGATGAAGAGTATTTTCTTTACCGACAGCGTTATAGGGCAATTTGATTCTTCAGATTGTTATCTATAGGCTGCTGAATTGTTCTTTGGGCAGTGATATCAAACAAAGGTTGTGACCGTGACTTCGAACAAGAAGTAAAAGCCGATGCTTTAACGTTGAGTGTAACAATTCGATAAACTTCTTTATTTCAAAATTAATAATCTTAAACCTAATACAAAAATGTTATTTACAGGCCACCACTGTTGTTGTTGTTAATTTAATTATCTTTAGTACAATTAATACGTATGTTCATACATACATACATATGTACGTACCTACATATGTCTGCACAAACATAGGTATGTACATGCACATGCATGAAGTTGAGTTAATCGACAACAAAAAATAAAACTGCATTGCATTCTTTTTGTCAACAACAAATTACTTAAACTGAATTTTTAATATTTAAGATGCGCCGTTATTTAGGAAAACAATTTACAGTGGGTTGGATGTAGCAAAATTTACACAAGATTACAGTGGGGCAAATGAGCATAAAACAGTACAAGAAATCAAACCAATAACTAATGAAATAATTAATATGAATTTTTATGCGGTGACCTAACATCCCGGCCCCATTGAAAGGACACTTTCAAGAACAAGTTAGTAAAGCGAGTCTGTGGATAGGGCGACGTATGACTCCCTTTGTTGCTTTTACATCGACAACTCTGACACGATCATCTCTACCACGAACTACGTTTATAATTTTTCCCATAAGCCATTGTTGCGGAGGTAAGTTGTCTTCTTTAATAATTACTAACGAACCAGTTGCAATGTTAGGGTTAGATTTGGTCCATTTGTTGCGAGTTAGTAACTCATTTATATAATCATGAGACCATTTTTTCCAAAATCGTTGTTTGATAGCGCTTATTCGATCCCAATACTGTAAATTATTTAATTCCTTTGAGAGGACATCACGCTCTGGCAAACTACGAAGGGGAGCGCCTATCAGGAAATGGCCTGGAGTAAGGGCCTCTAAATCACTTGGATCTGAAGATAAAGGTGAGATTGGCCTTGAATTTAAAATAGCCTCTATTTCAATTATGGCCGTTGAGAGCTCCTCGTACGTTAACCTGGCATTGGCCAGTGTTCTTGTTAAATGACCTTTGGCTGACTTGACGGCTGCCTCCCACAATCCGCCAAAATGTGGTGCCCTGGGGGGAATAAAATGAAAATTAATAAACTGATTTGAACAATTATCGATTATTATATTCGAATTTTCGGGCTCAAATAGGAACGATTTTAATTAAGCCAACTTAGAGTTCGCGCCAACAAAGTTTGTGGCATTGTCACAAAATATATCTGTGGGTAAACCTCTTCGACCAATTAACCTCTTCAAAGTGGCAATGAATGCATCAGTAGACAAGTCCGAGACGACTTCTATATGGACCGCCTTGGTTGCAAGACATACAAAGACAGCAACATATGTCTTATACGGAATTTTACCTCTGACCCTGAGATACGTGATGATTGGACCACAGAAATCGACGGCACAACGAGCGAAGGGCCTTGAAGGATTGAGTCGCTCAACTGGCAAATTTCCCATCATTTGTTGTAATAGTTTTGGGCGATAGCGAATGCATTGGGGGCATGAATTTACAATACGACGGCATAAATTTCGCGAATTGATGATCCAAAATTTCTGGCGAATCAATAACATTAAGGCTTTGGGACCTGCATGATAATTGCTAAGGTGTAGATGTTGCACATAGCAGTTGACAAAATGATTTTTGCTGGGCAAGATTATGGGGTGTTTTTGACCATCCGAAATTGCGGCAAACTCTAATCGGCCACCTACCTTGAGCAAGTTGAAGCCAGATGATGAATCCAAGAAAGGGTTAAGACACTTCAGCGCACCTTGTGGATCCTTTCGCTTTAGAGCTCGATTGATGTCATCTTTAAAATATTCCCTCTGTATGAGAAAAACAATTCTGTGCAATGAGTTTTCTAACTCTTGAGGCTGCAAACAATCAGAATAGGGAACATTAGTTTTGAATTTTTCTGATAAACGAAACATCCAGGCGACAATACGAATCATTTTCAGGTATGAGCTAAACCTTTCCAGTGAAACAAGTATGTAGTTCGACCTTTCGCCAATACAAAGCACAGTTTTACGTTTTTCTTGATCAAACTCTTTTTGGCTGGCCTCAGAAAGTATATTCAATTTGGTTGAAGGCCAATGTGAGGGAACTAGTTTGAGAAAATCTGGGCCTCTGAACCAGATGGATGAAGCAAGCTCATCTACAGTTGAGCCTCGAGAAACAACGTCAGCAGAATTACACTCTGTTGGAACATGCCGCCAAATACAATCACTAGTCAAATCTTGTATTTCTGACACCCTGTTGCCCACAAAAACTGATAAAGTTGCGGAATGCTGTTTAATCCAGTGCAGAAAAAGTTGAGAATCCGTCCATAAAGTTGTTTTCAATGACGGATTTTTAACAACGTTTTTGATTTTTGCATATAATTTCGACAAAAGATGTGCGCCACAAAGTTCCAGTTTTGGCAACGATTTTCTTTTGGTGGGAGCAACTCGAGATTTGGCTGTGAGCAAATGAACAGAGATGTCTCCAGAAGAATTTATAGTTCGGAGGTAAAAGCAGCACCCATACGCACGAATAGATGAGTCACAAAAACCATGGAGTTGTATTGTTTTAACTTCCCCAACGAGGCAAAAACGAGGTATTTGAAGAGTGCGTAACTTGTTGAGGTTTGAGACAAACGTTGACCAAGCCAAGTGAAATTGTTCAGGTAGAATTTCATCCCAGCCAACCTTAAGAATCCATAACTCTTGCATTATGATTTTAGATTTTATTAGGAGCGGAGCCAAAAGGCCAAGAGGATCAAAAAGGGATGACGAAAGCGACAAAATGGTTCGTTTGGTAATTTTTGCTTGAACTTCTGTTTTTGGAGAGAAGGTAAATAGAAATACATCTTCTTGTTGATCCCATGTGATACCTAAAGCACTGGTTATGGACGTATCTTTTATGTCTAAGTTTTTCATAGTTTTGTCATCTTGAAAATCTTTGAGGTTTGAGTGCCATTTATCCAATTGAAAACACCCACGAGTTAAGATTTGAGTCACTTCTTCTTTTATTTCAACCAGCTCTTCAAGTGTATTTGCACCGCCCAGAAAGTCGTCTACATAAAACGATGACTTAATCATTTTTGCGCCAATCGGAAATTGCTCCATATACTGATCAGCAAGATAGTGGAGGCCTTTAATAGCAAGATAAGGTGCGGCAGACAGCCCATAGGTGACAGTATTCAGCTGATACGTTTGTAGTTCTTCTTCTTCTGAGTTTCTCCATAATATGTATTGAAATTTTCGGTCGTGCGAATCAATTAGCACTTGTCGATACATCTTTACTACATCAGCAGTGATAGCGAATCGATATAGACGAAAACGAAGCAAAATTATATATAACTCGTCTTGAATGGTTGGACCAACCATTAAAATGTCATTTAACGACTTTTGTGTTGATGAAGGGCATGACGCATCAAAGACGACTCTTAACTTTGTTGAGGTACTACTATGTTTGAAAACACAGTGATGCGGTATAAAGAAATGGGGCTCATTTATACGAGGATTTCTTACCAGACTCATGTGTCCACAATCCTCATATTCTTTCATAAATGCCACATATTGAACTTTTAGATCGATGTCACGAGCAAAACGTCTTTCTTGAGACATAAATCGTTTTAGAGCCATATTTCTTGAAAACCCTAGAACATCAACAGATTCTTTAAAGGGTAGTTTTACAACGATTCTTCCAGAAGATTCACGAGAAACAGTATTCTTAAAAAAGTTTTCACAATCAGACTGTTCTGGTGTGAAGATGTTTTTATTAGATTTAACTTCTTCCATCTCCCACAAGCGTTGCAAGTTGAGATCAACAGCTTCTTCCATATTAAGCATACAAGAGCCGGAAGCGTTGAGTTGATGTGTGGAATAGCGTCCAGCTACGACCCATCCAAAAAGCGTCTTTTGCAATGTTGGCAAGTTTGATCCAAGTTTGATTTGACCCACAGACAAAATATCGAAAAAGGTTTCAGTACCAATAAGTAAATCAATGCGTTTTGATTTGAAAAAGTTTTCATCTGCAAGCTCAGTATTAGGGGGCAAATTCCACGAAGAAATATCTAATTCAGAATCAGGCTGATACGATATATGAGGGGTAATGCAAAATGACAACGAAACTTCAAATTCTGTAAATCGAGACTTCACAAGTGCTGATGACCGAAACCTGCTTTTACTATGAGTGTTAACAATACTAGCGACTTCAGTAGTTTGTGAGATACGAGGAAGATGTAATTTTTTTGAAAATTCGTCAGTGATAAAATTTAATTGGGAACACGAATCTAACAGTGCGCGTCCCAATTGATAGCAACCGGTAGCATCACGAACAAGAACCATTGCAGTAGCAAGTAGCACCTGTTCCGAGGAGGATTTTTCCAGATGTGTGTGAACCGAGGCAGATGGATCATTTAAGGCAGTACGAGAAGTGGATGGTTCAGCAGTTGGGGACGAGGGCCGAGAAGCTGCTGGAGACCGATGAAGTAAGCTATGATGCGAGCGAGAACAAAATTTGCACTTAAATGAAGAGGAACAGTTGTTTACTTGATGCCCCTTTGACAAGCAGTTTATACAAAGTGCTAATTTTTTTTTATTTTCAAAGCGTTGAGAAACGGGCATATCTTTAAATTGAGGACAACGATGAATGGTATGCTCACTTTTCGAGCAAAGTGCACAAACACGTTTTGAAACCGAAAAACTATAACCAGGTTTTGATTGTTTATATTTTGACTTACCAGAATGATGGTTTTCTGGCTTACGTGGCACCGGAGTCTGACTCTCGTCAATAGAATCCAAAAATTGACATCTTCTTTCAAGAACACTGGAGCACTCGTCCCATGATGGTAGCTTCTAAAAGTCCAATGAATCTTTCCACTTTCGTTTTGTGTCGTCATCAACCTTCTGCATAACTATGTGTATAAGCATTGCATTTACAATATCACTCTGTGAACCAAGCGACAAAAGTGAGCCATAAAGTGCAGAAACATTATCTACTAAACTACGAAGTTGTGAACAATTGTTTTTGGACATGGACGGAAGTTCAAAAAGACTGTTGATATTTTCCATAAATATTAATGAGCTGTTGTCGAAGCGCAATTTAAGTCTTTCCAGAGCTTTTGGGTAATTTGCATTTGTGACTTGAAAAGCTTTAACCGTTTCCAATGCTTGGCCATGAAGGCAGTTTAGCAAGTGGTTGAATTTTTCAATATTGGATAGTCCATGCAATAAGAACCACAATCAATCACCAATTGATATACAGGTTAAGTACAAGATTAATGATAATGGGTGAATAGTTGACGAGAGGACACACAACAAAACATACTCTATTAGACATAACTCTAATTATATGTGTACACTCAAACTGCGAAGATTGGTCACCGATCAAGTGGAGGATTCTACGATATACATAGGTCGTAATTCTCGTAAATACTTCCGTTTGCCAGATCATAATACTGATCTGGCTGAGAACGCGGGTATTACGGAAGGGATAAAACGGTTAGAGGTAATCGATAACAGAACCACGTATGGTAAGAAAGTCATCGAGGCCCTAAGAAACGGTTCGATCTCAGTGTGTATTACAATGCAAGGATAAGATAAACTCACACGCGCATTGAGAAAGTATGGGGAGAATAGGGATTCGTGGATATCAAGGTATTCCTGGAAATATTGAGATGAAAGAACTAATGGCAAACATCACACTAGAAAATCCATTTCAAGTTTTTTAAATGAATTTAAGCAATTGGCCAGAAAATTGCACGCAAGAGATTGGTAGTACTCTACAATAGGTAGAGTGACCAGAATTCTAAAAGGTAACCCAAATGAAAACAAGACAAAATAAATCCTAAAACCGAGCAGGCCAGCTCTTTGGAAACTGGGTAATATAACAACAGGACAAACAAAATTAAGGAATCACCTCTTTTGGTGTTTTACTTTTTGAAATCGGATGACTCGTTCTCGAGTTAGGGTAAAATATGTCCACGTACCTGGCTAATTTAGGGGAAAAATTGCCACGCCCATAAAAAAATCTTGACCTGATGGAAAAAAACCGAAAACGGATTCGAGTTTAGCGCATCAAAATCCATAAAGCGCACAAAGTTTTATTTAAAGAAGAGACAAAAAATTATTTTTTGCAAAGCAGTATAATATAACAAGCCTACCAGGAGGATGACGCGACACTTGCGCACTACTTGTATTACTGTCCAGTTTTTAATCAAATCAGGAGACAAACACTTAATCATGATATTATACCGGGATTAGAATGCCTTAGGGGTTCTAATTGTAGAGACTTAAGAAGTTACATTGGGGAAACTAGGTTCTTAACGTAACCAATTCATAAGTTTCAATGGTTATAATCTTGGGGAGGGTAGAGCGCACAAAAGGCCTATAAGGTTTAAGTGCAATCCTGAACGGATTGGAGCAGCTCTCACTTAAGTATTGCTGGCCCCTCTTTTCAACCTAACCTAAATTAATCTAGCTCTAATCTTCTGCTAGTACTTTATGGTATGCTGAATATATGTAGAGAGGAGGACAATCATTAACATGTCACACCCAAGTGTGATGGCCCTTTAGCACTATTTGTATAGCATATCTGGAATAAATAATAGCAAAGAGAAAGCCGTTTATGTAATTTACCAACCTGAAAATCTTTACCTTTTTTCTATATAGTGCTTAAGGGACTGTGAATTTTCGGCTGTTTTCTGTCGTAGCATTTAACAAATTTTTTTTATTTACACTTTCTTCAGTACGATTTCCAATTTTATATTTTTTCTATGAAGATTAGTTTATGATTTTCAGAGTTGCATATATATTTAAGCAGTACTTTCATTGTATATTTAACATATATTTTAGCGTTATGTACGTAAAATAGTTTCTACACCACATAAATTAAGAGAAGTTGATATGCCGGTAAGTGACAAGTGAATATGCACACTTCTGTTGGCTGGATTGCTTGAAAACTACACTCCGATGATAATGGACATAGAAAGTTCCGGCGTTAAAATAACTTGTGACTCCATTAAATATTCAATTGTAAGCGCTATGGACACAAACTAGTAGATTGTCGTGTAAGTTTAAATAAAAACAAAAAAGATTTCAGTTTTTATATGGTCCTGGCGACGGGGTTCATTGACTCAGGTGCAAGTGTACACATGTCCATGAGAAAGGGCTGATTTACCAAAATTGAGTAGTCTAAAATTTCAGAAGTTATTGTGTCCCACAAAGAAAAACTTAATGTTAAAATGCTTATTAAAAATCCCAGTAGAGACTTGATAAATGTCACAATTTACAACGTTCTTTATGTGCCTGGTTCAACAGCGAATCTTTTGTCTGTCAGCCAAATAATAAATAGAGGCTACATCGTGAAGTTTGAGAGTGATTAATACACAATAAATCAAAACGGCGCAGTCGTTGCAACAGAGCACCTTCAAGACAACATGTATATGCTTCAACTGCTCCTAATTCCGATGCTTGGCATGCTGGTATGGGCCCCTTAAATTACGGGGATTTAATAAAAACGAAGCAGCTGGTAAATGGCATGGAGTTTTAGCGGCAAACCAAAGAAGACTGCGTCACTTGCTTTAAAGGTAAAATGGCAAGGAAATCCTTTAAAACCTCCAAATCACGTTCTACAGAATTGCTTCAGCTCGTACATTCGGACTTTTTGGCGCGATAGCAGAGAACTCAATTAGTCGAGATAAGTATTTCTTGACTTTTATCGATGACTGTTCGCGTTAAGTATTTCTCTATGTATTGTATAAACGGTAGTCCCAGGGTGTTTTGAAGATTTTATGGCCAAAGTGGAGAAAGAATCTGGTCATAAAATGAGATGTTTATATTTAGATAATGGCACTGAATGCTGCAAAAAGCATATGTTAAAAATAACAAACATATATGATATACAACATCAGACTACAGTGCCATGCAGTTCTCAGCGGAATGGCGTCGCCGAGCGTATGAATCGGCTACTCGTTGAACGCACACGTTGTATGCTTTCTAACGGTGGTTTGGTTAAAAAATTCTGGGAAGAAGCTGTTACCACCGCAGTTTACTAAATCAATCGTTCCGTTTGCAGTGCAATACAGTGTACACCACAAGAGAATATTGGGTTCTTGTGCTGTTTCGCACGTTCGTTAAAAGAAGGGCAATGAGATCCTAAGGCGCGAGAGATGATTTTCTTTGGATATTGTGAGACCAAAGGCTATCGTCTCTTGAATCCAAACGATTTACGTAAGTATTCGTGATGTATTATTTTTTAAGAATGAGTTTAAGCAATGTTCAAAACCGCTTATTTTCCAAAAACCATAAATTACCTGAATTTATAAATTAATTTAAAATATAACTAATTAATGTAAATAAGTAGTTACCAAAATATGATCTCCGATTTATTGTGAATTAACTTTTAATGAAAAAGTATTTTTTTAACGAAGCTTTTGTAGCTTTACTAAATCTTTTGTTGCTATAACGTTGCTTAAAACATTCATCATTTAAGACTCAAGTAACTAAGTATTCTTGTACTAATTGAGCTTAACATAATCATTTGAAATCAATGTACATGCATTAACCCGAGTGTTTCAACGATATTAAAATATTATTTTGTTAAACACATTTCTACATATAAACTTAAGCTGAAACCAGTCCAATTAATAAAAAGGCATCGTTAATGTAAGTTGGTTTAGAAAATACCCCAATTGCATTTCTATTTCTTCCCCGCCGATCCAGGTACCCCCTGCTGTGCCCAGAAGAAGCCTCGTACATTCCCTTCTGGTAGGTATGCTCAACATATCCATGCACACAATCAACATATACCTATGCCTACATACATATGTACATATTATTTGCAAATTTTTTTTATTAAAAAATACGAAAAAGCAAAAACGGATAAGTAATGCTAGGAACACAACTCGGACGAACGGCTAATTTCGTCCAACACGACGTATACGTTGACATAAATTCGTTAACATAAATTCGTCGTATGAAACACAATAACGACGAAAAAATAACAGCTGTTTTTATATTGACAAAGTTACTTGCTGTTTGTCGAAATTGAAAAAAATTAAAAAATGAATCAAAAACTATCAAATATTGTAAATATAATTAAAATAATAAATATTATGTTTAAAGGTTGGAAGTCGACTTCTTCAGCACTTCCAATTGTTCTATTGAAATAAAACATAATTAAATAAGATACTTATAACATATTTATAGAATCAACCCTCTTGCATCTTTATAGTCGTCTAAAAATTTTAGCGACTCCATATACTTTAAATTTCTTGATGGACTTGTTGCGCCACTTCCGGAAGCAAGCTGAGCTAATCGCTTACGTCTTTTATATGTATCCCGGAGTCCCTTCCAACGCTTTCTGCATGCATCCTCTAAATATTTCAAATTATATGATATTTAAACAATATTTTCATAAAACTTTTATCATAGTCTTCTTACCAGACAAATTCACCAATCCACCGATTTTCTCCCATATTTCAGTCTTCTTTTGAACATTTTTATAATACTTTGATGCCAGATTTGTACAGGCATTCATGTTCCTTAACGTTCTCAATAATAACTTCACTTACATACATTATTCTTTACTCTCATTACTCTATCACTTGCACAAATATTTTTTAAATAAAATTTTTATTTGTTTACCATCTGATGGGGTGACCATATGAATATAATAATACCTAAACAATTAAACATTAACAACAACACATCTAAAAACAATTTTTATAGTTCAGTATTCTGTATTTATGCTTTAACTACTATGAAATACAAATAAAATAATTATTAAAGTAAAAACTAACTTATTTATTAAGATTCTTTAAATAATTTTTCTGATATGGCCACCCTGAAGTTATTTGGTCGTCGTTCGCCGGCGAACAAAATAGAATTAAATATATTTCAAATTCGTCGCGTATGGCGAATTTTGTCCGACGGCTTAATTGTGGGCATTTTCATATGCACTAATGTGTTTTATTTTTCACGACGAATATTTGCGGCGAAAAATTCGTCGTTCGTCCGAGGTGTTCCTAGCATAACATGTAAGATGTGCCATTCAAACCATTCCTTAAAAAACTGTATTCAATTCTTTAATCTTGATCCACAAGCAAGAAATCAATTTCTTTCCGATAATAAGATACGTCTTAACTGTCTGGCATACTCCCGCTTAAGAAAGGATTGCCCCAGTAAGTTCTCATGCGCTCACTGAGAGGAATCATCACACTTTGCTCCACTACATAAAGCTACTGACCCCCAACCCCGTTGAAAACCATAAACCTGAAACATCGACACAAACTAGAGCGACGGCATCCGCAATTGCGCAAATTGTCTCAGTGGGAACTACAAACCCCACAGAAGATACCTTGCTACCAACAGCTATAGAAAAAATCAGACACCAAGCAGAGGATTTTAAGGCTCTCGCTTTTTTGAACCAGGGTTCCTAAAGAACTTTTATCTCTAGAAGGCTCCTACAGCAACTTATGCTTCCCACAGAGCTTATTAAATCCATGGTATGGGTGGTCGCTCACTCTCCCAAGCAAATTTCCCATTTGAGTTCTTTTGAGATATGGAAATTGCAGACCCTGATTTCTACTTGCCAATCATGTTGATTTTTTAATTGGAAATAATATACCCCCACAAGTCTTCCTCGAAGGAGTTAAAACCATACCTCCGTCTCTTATGGTACACTGAACTATATTCGGGTGGGTCATTAGTGGATCTGGGAGGTCTCAAGCCACACATGTTTTTTCAATTGCGATGACAGAATTAACATACGATTTGTTGTCAGATGAAGTGAGAAAGTTCTGGGAACTAGAGGAAATCCCATGTCTGAAGAGGATTTATATTGTGAAAGTTTATTTAAACGTAAAACTCATCGCAACAGCGACGGGCGCTATCGAGTATAACTCCCGTTTAAATTAACATTTCCAAAAGAAATTCGACTCGTTTCATCCCACTGCGTTGCAAAAGCGCAATATTTCCATATGAAACGTTCCCTTTATGAGAAGTCGGATTTGGCTGACACATACATATATAAATGTTTTAAAAGAGTACATCACATTAAATCATATGAAACAAACAACATCAACCGAAAATATACCTCCGGTTATAGATCGTTCCATTTGCCCCAGCACGCGGTGATAAGGCCCGAAAATAAACCGCTACAAAAATGGGGCAAGTTTACGGGAAATCTCCCTGCAATCACCACCTTGAAAATTTCTCGATGGGTTGAATTTGCGATCGTACGAATAACACAGATTCATGGGTTTTGTGATGCAACAGAAAAGCGTACTGTGTAGCAATCTACATTAGAATC
Source organism: Linnaemya vulpina (assembly GCA_963675445.1). NCBI lineage: Eukaryota > Metazoa > Arthropoda > Insecta > Diptera > Tachinidae > Linnaemya > Linnaemya vulpina. The sequence continues at coordinate 45,744,521 of OY776281.1, read as the reverse complement.
CAGTCAGAATTATCAATCATATCCAAATTATTCGCTTTCAAAACGAAAGTTGCTCTTATTATCCCCTTGAGTCTCCCGCGTTTGGAACTCTGTGGAGCTGTGTTGCTCTCCAAATTAACGAAACATATTTTGAACTTTCCACAATTAGGGGCTTATCCTAAGGATAGATTCCTCTATCGTTACAGGATAAACCCGCCAATATGTGGAATCGCACCGCGCGAATAATAGCGAATGTGGGAAACATACCTTGGCGACACGTAAGATCAGGCGATAATCCAGCAGACTTAGGTTCCCGAGGCTGTGACAGTACCACACCAGTTGACAGCTGTCTATGGTGAAACGGCTCACACTGGAATGGCCAAAGGCCATAGCTTCAAAAGAAAATTCTGTGGAAATCAGAAAAATCGCGGCTAACTTTCACTTAAGTACTCGCGAAGCAGATGAAGATTGTCCCATAAGGGAAGATAAGCTCTAAGTTCAGCGTATTTCCCATTAGTCATAAGGAATTCTCTAACACGAAAAACAAATTAATATATGTATATAACTCAGAGTCTACACTATAATCAAGACATGCGTTCTCTACAGGAACACCGACGAGCCGTAAGAAAAGTGCCTTACATCCCTTAAATCCGTACCTAGTTGAGAACAGAGTCGTACGTGCTGTTCTTTCCTTCAATGAACGTCATCCAGTTATTCTATCGGTTAAGTCAATCTTCTGTAAACTGTGCATCGCTAGTATCTATGAGCTCCTCATTCACGCCGCAATCAGTCTCGTCCCTCGTTAAGAAGTGCCCTTAGAATGTTGTATTAGAATATGCCTCACTTGCTTTCGGTACAAAAAAAAGTTAGCATCTCAGTTGATGGAGGCCGGCTTATTTTCGATTAAGACACCTCTTGTCCGAAATGCTCTAATCACAAAATGTATGTATGCGTTTTCGTTTGCTTCAGCACAAAGGTCATCCTTCTTGAACAATGTTCAGGTCTCCCGACCGGATGTTTTCGAGTCGGATTTGTAGGGCACCGAAGACTCCCCCGAAAGGTAATGTCCGACAACGGAACCAACTTTGTCTACGCAGAATGCGCGGTTCAGGTCGAATTCGACGAGTTCATCATAAAGCACATCCCAAGACATTGCCGAAAAATGCACTTCACAAGGGCCCCAGCGCTCATTCATTCCTCCAAAAGCCGCACAAATCGGAGGGTTATGGGAAGCAAGAGCGAAATCTTTTAATATCTATTTTAAGAAGATTGCACAAACAATAAATATACGTTTGAAGAATTTGCAACTCTGTGGACGTGAATCGAATCAGTCCTAAATTCCAGACCCATGTCTGACGATCCCCATGAACTGATAGCCCTCACCTCAGGGCGTTTTCTCCATCACTTTACGCAGAGATGAAAGGAAGAGTACCTAAAGGAGCTGCAGAAACGATACAAATGGCAGAAACCACAAGACAACGTCAGCGAAGGACAGCTGGTGGTCATAAAGGATGATCGCCTTTCCCTTCACAAATGAATGCTGGCTCGAATCACTAAGGTCTGCTTTGGAAATAATGGTCTAGTAGAAGTCGCTGATCTCAGAACGGGACGATCATATGCGGCGTTAATAAAGTTTGCGTTCTCCCAGCCAAATATTTAGGTACCAAGAGATAGCTACATCACTTTCTGTGTTATCCGTTGGTTATAATTTGGTTTCTTTGTCTAAAATATGTTTGTAAAAATTTACCTCCTCGTTCATTCCCCATGTTAGTTCTCATCTACATCTCCTATTCAGTTCATGCGTGCATTGTCTCTCCCCGCCAAAGATCACTGCTAATAACGTACTTTTTTTCGTGTATATAATAAAAAAGAAATATCAACTACATTTTACAGTATATTCACAAATGTTTTTACATTAATTTACATGTACTATATAAAATATTACATTAAAAGAATTTTTTTATAACTAGAAAATTTTGTTTTTTCAAACACAAAAAAGTTCTAAAATCACATATGTTGTGTGATTGCAATCTTGTATCTGGCGCTTAAGTTATCCGTGTCCTCTTTGCTGTTCATTGTTTTGTTTATTTTTTGTTGAATTTTGTTGAATGAAGTGTTGCGACTTTCGAAAACAGCTGTTCTGCTCTGCTGTGTTAGTTGAATAAACCTGATGTTGACTTTCTTTTGTGCCTTCGAATGTTTATCATCATGTCTTTCTGAGATTTAAACAAATTTCGAACAATTAGCTTATGAATCTTAATTCGATTTAATATAGCAATACAAATGTTCGTTAAAATAATTACTACATACAAATTTAAGCTAAGGCTTGAGCTACCAATGAAAAAATTGGAAAACGTTCACATGTACTTAAGTATAAAAAATTCAAACCAAAAAAGTTTGACTTAGGTATGATGGAACAACATATTCAGAAAAATGGGACATGAAGAGAATAATCAAACAGTAACACGGGTATTAAAACAAAAACGTGTTAACATTAGGTTGATACAGTTCTCGGATTCCTTTTCATAATAAAATTTGTGTAAATAGGAACTGTTATCACATTCAACTAAGCCGCCTAAAAAGTGGCGACAAACACAATACACATGAGCACTGATGATCAAAGTGTTGCGACTTTCGAAAACAGCTGTTCTGCTCTGCTGTTTTAGTTGAATAAAACTGATGTTGACTTTCCTTTGTGCAATGGAATATTTATCATCATGTCTTTCTGAGATTTAAACAAATTTCGGACAATTAGCCTATGAATCTTAATACATAGAACACGGTAGGCCAGTAGCTATTAAATTACTTCCAAGAACAATAGAAAATAAATTGAGGCCATCTATAAATTATAACTACTAACTGAAAATAATCAATATTTACACTAAATACTAAACTATATAGAAGTTTTTGAAAGAAACTCCAATTCATTTATAAATTTTAAAGTTAACCTGTCTTAAATATTATATATAAAATTTTTAATATAAACTACACTTAAACATAAACATTACTGTGGTGATTTTACTATGGATCAAATAAAGGAAGCAATTACCCAAATAACTGGTGCTTTTAATGCCCAGATTGAGCAGGTTAGGGCTCTCAACAACAGGTTGAGTAACCTTGAGAAGACAATTCAACGTCCCCAGTCTGACGAATTGCAACTTCCAGTACCACGAACAGAATCAGACTTACAAGACATTAGAAAACTCCCAGATCCTGTTAGGAACCTTCAAGTTTTCGAAGAAAACCTAATACAATATATTTCATGGATTCACAACGTTGAGTCCATTCTGAAAGATAACAAAGTCGTGAAACACAAGCAATTTTACAACACATTCGTCAAAAAGTAAGAGGCCCAGCGAACTCGGCTCTAATCTCCTACAACATTTTCGACGAAAGTTGGGAAAAAATCAAAAATTATTTTTATATATATTACGCTGATAAAAGAGACGTACAAACATAAGAGTATGAATTAGGTGTAATACGTCAGAGAGGCAACATAATCGATGAATTTTATGCTAAAATAAATCATCAACTTTAACTTATAATAAACAAAATAAAAACCGATACCCATTCGAATGAAGCTTTAATTCCAAGCTACAGAAATAAAGCTCTGAATAAATTCATTAGGGGAATAAACTTTACCCGAGGCATACACTTCATGCCTTGAGTCCCAAAACCTACATTTTAGAAATATTTCCATACATCCGCGTTATTCTAGCAACAAAGCATTACCACCTAACCAAATGGGTAGGAGTAACAAGCCAAATATTGCACCAAGAAGTTTGAATATAACCGATAGGATTCGAACAAACAATGCCATTGACAACAACAATAGGCAATATACAATAAACGAATATTTGATAAAAACTACAAACAACCGTTTGGATGATTACAATAGAATCATAACCGAAGTAAATAACAATGATACAACTAAATATGCACAAACATTCTTATAATTGGGGTTGGTAAAGGAAGATATATCTTAAATTGTAATGACGAGTCAGCTTGCGAAAAGCGGGATAGTGCATTCCCAGAAACTGAATAAAGGCGACATTTTAAATATTCTTTCTCAAACGGAAACACTTCCTTATAGAAATGAGATGGAGGCTCTCCAGTTTGTTGAACCTTCAATGGTCATACAAAATTCCCTTCTCCTATATGTTGTTACCACGTAATGTGTTAGTAATGTTACTTAAAGTCTAAATGGTACATTTATCATAAACTTCTTTAATAAAACAATACCTCTTAATAATACTAAATACTCGAATTAGCAAAAACATTGACTCAAATTCTTCTACCTATACTACAGGGCAACTTAACCGAGAGGGAGTTAATATTAGACTTACAAAACCTCCATCATCTTCACTTGAAATATATATATATATATATATATATATATATAACATTTAGATAATCTCTTATATAGTTGCCTCTATAAGTTCAATTTTCGTATTACATTGTTTAGGGTTCTTAGTAATATTAGTGCTTCAGTTGTATCCTAGATGTAAAAATCTCCAAAGGTTTCTAACTCTTGCAGAATTCCCTGAAATTAAGATAAATTATCCATAACTTTTAATTAGTGGGACGCTGATGCTTAAAAAGGGGGGAGTTATCATGTTATAGTTAACACACCTATTAACAAAGCCAACCACTACACACAACCATAACAACATAAACTATATTGAACACTTTTTAATGGACTATTTAATTTTAGAGGATTTATTAATATAAATATGAAATTATTATAAGAAAATTATTATTATTATAAGAAAATCGTATTTTATTAAAATGTTGAATTAACAAATAGTGCAATTTTATTGAACTGTAAACCAACTCCATAAAATTAGGATAAGTCAAATTTGTAAATTATTTAAAACCGTAATAATAAGCACAAAATTGGTATAAAAATAAGAAAAAAATTAATAAAGAGTTATAGTTATTTTAGTACAATAGCAAGCCATGACTTTTGTTTAAATCCGCATAGCTATATATATATATATATATATATATATATATATATATATATACATATATATTTAATATATATATATATATATATATATATATATATAAATATATATATACATATATATATATATATATATATATATATATATATATATATAAATATATATATATATATATATATATATATATATATATATAAATATATGTATATATATATATATATATATATATATATATATGTATATATATACATAAATATTATTTATTTATTTAAATCATATTAACCTTATATAAATATAAGACTAATATATATACGTATTATATACTAGGTATATAAAATGTAGCACTAGATGCTTGGGTTATCGGCTATATACATAAATATATATATATACATATATATACATATATATATATATATATATATATATATATATATACATATATATATATATATATATATATATATATATATATATATATACATATATATATATATATATATATATATATATTTATATATATATATATATATATATATATATCAAAGACACAACAAGAACTCACTGATCAATTTTCCTTTTTTATTTTCTTACGTTGTATTCTACAACTGGTTGGGTTTTTGCCGACTCAAATTGTAGTTGTAAGAGAGATAATGAAAACAACTAATAATTGTTTTAATATACAAACAATTTATTTAGAGTGTTGACAACATAAGTTGTTTTATTTTGCACAAGCATATATAAATTAGTAAATATTTTGGGGAATTGTCGTTTTTTACTTAAATGCCTCAATTGATCACTTTGAATTTTTTAGTAAAATTTTGGGAAAAAAGTAACAGCACATAATTAAAATTGAAGAGTTTAAAACGATAATTCCCCAAAATATACAATAATTTAAATATACAAGTGCTTGTGCAAAATAAAACAACTTATGTTGTCAACACTATAAATAAATTGTTTTCATATTAAAACAATTCTTAGTTGTTGTTGTTCTTTATTTCTCTTACAACTACAATTTGTGTCGGCCATACTTAAATATTTCAAGTGTAGTATTAAAAGGTGAGTCCAAACTATATAATAATAATATAACGACTTTTGCGATTCATACGTGACCCTCCAACAGAAATAACAAAGCAATACATTTTTAAATCCAAGAAATTTAATTAGACCTCCTACTTAATAATGCCCATCCTCTATAATTGGCACCCATTGTTGAGAGAAAACGAAGACGATAAAATAGCTAGGATTTGCACACAACAGTATGAATTAGCTGTCAGACGATTTTTAAAACCTAAAATATGTATAGGCGGTAAGGACCAAGGGATAAAAGAAATATACAGAAACAATTTAACAGACCTAGACAAAGTCCCTGACTTTGTCTGAAGCTTAAGAGAATTTTAGGGGAACCCTTCGGGATTTAGTTCTTGGAAAAAAAGCATAGACAGGATACTTATGATCTATAAAAATACGAAAGGAATGCCAAAATATTATGCGATTCTAACCACTACTAGAAGCAAAATAGTGTTAGAAGCAAAATATTGTTCAAAGTAACAAAAAGTTTAAAGAATTTCATCAGCAAGTATATTACCATCTCCCTTTAATTACGAATAAGTTAATCTGCATGAATATAGGAAGGGAAGCCATTAATCTACTTACGCTAACCTATCGAGACAAGGCTCTAAAAACTTTTATTAGAGGCCTTAGAGGAAATATACCACTGTATTTAGGAATAAAGGAACCAATGGATTTACCCCAGGCACTTCATATCCGGCTAAAGATGGAGACTCAATTTACGAGAGAGCAATTCGCAAACTTGCACAATTAATCCAAACCTAGAAACAACAGACGGAACACCAGTGGTAATTACTAACAAGAATTTTTTCCGCAATTAGCGCACATACCATAACCTTCTTTATACCTAAGAACCACTTACGGACTTGTCCATATGCAGAACAGGGCAAGCTTTAGCAAAATGAGACTACGAGGTTACCTAAATCCAAATTTAAGACCCCCTTACGTAAATTCGAATTTTTCTCCACCATACCATCTGAACCTAAATTACAACCAAGACCTAAACCAATGGGCATAGACCCCCCAGCTAGAACATGAATCGACCTGCTCAAAATCACAGATTTTTTGGCAAACGAGCAAAATAAAGAAGACCCCCTCCAAAAATCCAAAGAAATTTTCATATAGGGACTTAGCAGAACAAACACCAAATGCATAATTAGGAAAATCAAGACGAGTACTTGCAAGACTACAAATTAGGACTTTAAAACTTTTTCACATAATGAAGTAAATAAATATCAGGAATTGAATGAAAAATTGCGTGAAACCCGACACAGGTTCACATCTCCATGCCTGAATTATCCGAAGCCAAAGAAAAATATTAGCAGAGCATAACGAGGATCGCACATATTCCTTATTTCTTTCCGTTAATATAAAATAATATTTAATCGCTGACATGTAATAACACTACTACAGTTTTTAAAACTTCTTGCTAATAATAAATAAGCATATTTTATGAAACTAAGTTGTAAGCGTATCAATATAAATTATATAAATTTCGTGTAAAAAAAGTTTAAGTACATCAGGTAACTAAAAGTCGAGAAAGCAAAAACAAAGGAAATCTGCCGATAACGCATTCTATAAGGGATTACTTCGAGGTTGTTTTATGTTTCCGAATCCTTTTTCAAGCAAATCCTATATGTGCTGAATTGGATTGTGGTGTGGAGATTGCGGGGGTGTATGCAGCTGTTTACAATTGTAAAGAAGCCATTCCTTAACCTAGTACGATACATTTTTGGGGTCGTTATCTTGCTTAAAAAGGAATGTATTTTCATTAAGACCCAATCGAGATGAACTTTGTTTGAGGTTATCCCGTAGAATGCTTAGGTATAAATGATTATTCATTGCATTTTTCTCGCACCAGTCATTGCCCTACACTCCCAAACCACAACGTTTCCGCCACCGTGTTTGACAGTTGAATTTAAGTTTTTTAACAACATCTCTCCGTGCTTTCTCCATATTTTTTTTTGGCACCATCCGGTTCAAAAATATTATATTTTGATTCATAACTGAATAAAATCTTGTCCCAAAAGTAATCTGGCTTATCCAGATAGTATGGGTTTCCTAAGAGGAGTTCTAGCGTTGTAGGTAGCCTTATGAAGCACATTTCTCATGGTCTGTTTCAGTGCCTTCTCGCTTTAAATGTTTTTTGGACGACTTTTGGACACTTTTTTGTGAACATTTCCATTATTTCGGTATATAATAACCATATTTTGTACGCTAGAGCGGCTTTTTCCAACTAATTGCCCAATTTCACGCATAGATGTTTTTCCCCAAAAATAATTTAGTGATAACTTTGCCCATTTCTGCAGCTTAAATGTAACGCCCACACAACTACTGAAATTATTAGCACTAAAATACTTTAAATTCACTGGAAAAGAATACATTTGTTATGATGGCATAGTATGCCATCATGATAAAACTATCGACCTATGGTGTTTTCTTTTCTACAAAAATATACTACATTTCCACGTAAAAAGAGTAATTTCGTGTTCGTTTCTTAAAAATGTTTTGCTCTATAAAAGGGTAGAGTGTTTGATTCAAAAAATATCTCCCTCAATTATCGTAAAAGGCATTGCACTTTATGACCCATACAAATCGACAGTGTTGATAGTACCCTGAAAAGTAATTGACTTTTGTTTATTAATAGTGTTACCAGAAGAATTTGGAAAGAAATCGCCTAGAATTACTATGTAAAAAGTTACATTTTAAAAGTTAATATCTTTACTGTTTTATATAAAAACTATGAGAAAACATTACATTAAGTGATATTAAATCTTACAGGATTTGCAGTTGTGAAATTGCGCTCAAAAAAGTCTTTATATAAAAAAAAATCGTTAAAGCTTCGGGTCGATAAACTGGCAGTCTGGCAACCAATTTTTACTGTTTGTATAGTTTATGAAAACAAACAAAATAAAATTTTTAACAATTCTAAACCGTTTAATAAAAGTTAAAAATATTAATATTGCCGCATCAATTATATGTGCAGAAATGGCAATTAGTCAATTGCTAGATTCATCCTCCTCTTCTGATGAGGATGAAATTTTAAATTTATTGACATTTCTCCACAAATTGTGTTTTGTTCTAGTGAAATAACAAATTGCATTTTTAAAGGGTTGGCAAGATATTTTATGCATGCACCTTTTAACAAGGTGACATTTTTTGTGCAGAAAAGAAAACACCATAAGATAAGTATAGCAGGTATTGGTGCTTATAAAAGATAACAAGATGTACTTAAACGTTATTGGTTCACTGTATATATATATATATATATATATATATATATATTAGGGCGGGTCAAATTGTATGGAACGATTTTTTTTTTTGATAAAGCGAATAGCAAAAACGTAATCTATAGGTGATTTTGAGACATTTTTCTCAAGAGACTATAGCCCTAAGACGGATTTGGAGCCCTCCAAAATTTTAAAATAGAAATTTTTCATATATACATGGAACAATTTAATTAAATTCGTCATAAAATGGATAGAATTATAGTCGATTTCTTAAACTGGGCTTGTTTGAAAGATATTTTCACCTTTCAAAATCTGTATTGGTACAAATATTTTTTGTTTATTTTTAGTAGAGATATTAGGAATTTTTTGTCGAAAAATAGCCTAAAATGAACTTCTGAATTTTTTTTCGAGATTTTATTGTTTTTAGTTTATCAAGTGATTTAAATGATCTTAGTTTGCCTACTAAATGTGACATTTTAAAACATGTTTTTAAATGATCGTGCTAAATTTGAAAACAAAATGTTCTCGTATAAAACTTTTACTCCGCATGTAACAGATAAATTGATCCAAATTTGGTGTAAATTAAATGTTGAAATCATTAATAGAAAGAGTGTTTTAAAAAAATTAACAAAAGAGATGAATTCAAAGCATTTGTTCTTTCAATAAACTAATTATTTTATATTGGAAAATGTAATTGCAAATTAAAAGCAACAGAATGCACGTGTGGATTGATTCTAGAACATTTAAAGAATTTATGATGGACCCGCATAATGATAGAAAATTCACAATACCTGCATATATGGAAGACGTTGAAGAAGTAGCTACAACAATAACAACACTTACAACTGGTACCGATAATCCAAGATACGGACCACGTGAATTACACATGGATGGAGATGAAAATGAAGCAACAACAGAAATTCCAGAAGCAAGTGTTCACATGAGACGAGGTCATTATACTCAAACAAGCAACAGCTTTATTCGAAGATATAAATTTTAGATATATTCATGGTAATCTTGTTATTATTTATAAATCAAAAGTGGCTAGAGAAAAAGTTAAATCTAGAGATGCAGTGCTTCGTACACGATATGCAACTTCTTTCATAACTGCATTCTCTTTCGATGGTAGAAAAGATGACTCATTAACTACAAAGAAAATTAATGACAAATTTCATACCACTATGTAAAAGAACCGCATTTAGTTGTTCTGAAAGAGCCCTATAATGAGTTACTTGGATATGTAAATTTTGGTAGTCAAGAAGATGCAAAAACCAAACAGAAAACTGAATGAATTTTTCAACAATAAAACATTAACAGTTGATCAAATACTGGAACAGAAAATGGTGTTTTACGATTATTTGAAAAACAGTTAAATAGACCAATTCACTGGTTTATATGTCTGCTTCATTTCAATGAACTGCCATTTCGTCATTTATGTGAAACATTGGACAAAACAGTCGTAAGTGGATCACGAGCAGCAAGTGGAAAGTTATTCAAATCTATTCAAGAATATGAGAAATTGCAGGTATGTAACACTTTATTTTATTTAATATCATCATTTATTGTCATTATTTGTTGTCATTATTTTACTTTTTCGATTGGAATAAAGTTAAAATAAAATAATTGCATTTTCATTGATCTAAACATTTCATTTTTCAGGTAGTAAACTCAGAGTTTACAAAAAATATATCTTAAATTTCGATGCTACCGATTATGTCAATATGGTTGATATGAATAACGACGATATATTATTTAAACCAACATTTACTCGACAGATTCCGTATGATCACTTGGTAAAATACATAGATTTCGATGACCCACCACTGGCTGAGCCACAAATTCCAATGTACATGCAAGGAACAGAAAGAAATGTACAATTATTAACGAGTGTTTAAAAACGAGTTATGGAAAAGAATCGTGAAGGAGTTATGGCAGTGACATTAGACAGTCGTAAGAAAACTCCTCGAATGGAAAGTAAAAAAGACCTTAAAAAATAATATTACCACGTTAAAACATTAAATTGTAGGTCGAGAATAATATTTCCAAATAAATTAAATTAAAAATGTAAAATAGTGTTTTTTTTTGGAGCCTTGAAAATTTTGATATTTTCATCCGATTTTATGAATAATATCGGATAATTCTATCCGATTTTATGACAAATTTAATTAAATTTTTCTATGTATACATGGAAAAATTTCTATTTTGAAATTTTGGGGGGCTACAAATCTGACTTAGAGCTATAGTCTCTTGAGCAAAATTACTTAAAATTTTTGTTATACGCCTACTTACAAAAAAATTGACCCACTATAATATATATATAGACAAAATATATATATATATATATATATATATATATATATATGTGTGTATATATATAAATATATATATATATATATATATATATATATATATATGTATATATATATATATATATATATATATATATATATATATGTATATATATATATATATATATATATATATGTATATATATATATATATATATATATATATATATATGTATATATATATATATATATATATATATATATATATATATGTATATATATATAAGTATATATGTATATATATATATATATATATATATATATATATATATATATGTATATAAATATATATATATATATATATATATATATATATATAATTATATATATATATATATATATATATATACATATATATATATATATATATATATATATATATAAATATATATACATATATATATATATGTATATATATATATATATATATATATATATACATATATATATATATATATATATATATATATATATGTATATATATATATATATATATATATATATATATACAGTGAACCAATAAAGTTTAAGTACACCTTGTTATCTTTTATAAACACCAATACCTGCTATACTTATCTTAATAAAGTCGATAGTTTTATGTGTGTGTATATATACATAAATTTTAGGATAATTATTATTAACTTTTTTTACATCTTCAGCGACAACCAAATTCTCGAAAAGTGGATTACGCCACTAAAAGAGCTTAATTAAACTTCATGCACCAACAATTCTGAAGATTTAGATCATCCACTATTAGCAAATTAAATTAATATTTAGTATTTAAGTCAATATTCAATTAATTATTAGTGAGCTTGTAATTTGTAATTAAACGCACAAGTTGCGATCATGTCGCAACTATAAAATATATAATAAAAAAGGGCTGAGATATAAATAATTTTTTAAGCGGTTTCAATTTAGAATCTTCTAACTTCTAATTAATTATTAAACAAATAGTAACGTCGCGAAAAACACCCTTGAAAAGTTAAGTAAGAACACCTCGAACACGGCAAAATCAATGATATAACTTACCAGCTCGCATAAGTACCGAAGAACAACTAGTTTGAATAATACACAGGGGAATATAACACATGGAAAAGCGTGGATAGGATTTTGCAAATATATGAAACACTAAGGGGAACGCCCAAAATGCTACAGTACACTCAGTGTAGTTAGGAATAAAGCTATAAGAAATACCGACATCCCATTAGAGTCGTACAACACCCCATTGAAATAGACAGCAGGCACAAAGACCAGGTTCAACTTCATATCCTCAACAAAAGAATTTATAAAGAATTTCCACATTGACTCTGAGTGCGTGCAGCTAGAAACACCCGATAGCCTAATAAGATCTTCGTTGCCTTATAAGCTCTTTTTTTTACCATATTTCGAGGTTAAAGAGAGAGCAAAGATATTCTGAAATTTTTAATAGACACGGGATCATGCAAAAATTATCTACAGCATGATTCTACGCGAAATCCGTTGTAGATGATATTAAAATTAATGAGCTCATTATGGTAAAGCTTTTCAACGTAAATCACGAAATTTAATACTTTTTAATGTCTTTCCTTAAGACATTTGATGGTATTCTGGGAAACGATACCCTCAAGGAGTCTTAATCCACGCAGGCGATGGATATATGCCACTGGAAAATTGAAAAGAAAAATAGGTATTAAACAACTTTTATCTGCAGAAGTAAATAATTTAGAGATGAATCGCCTCAAAAAAACATATGAACGCTGTTGCAAAGAAATATCCAAAATTGCTCGAAGAACAGACAAATATGGGGGAGAAATTAGAACTACAACGAGCACTCCAGTGTATACTAAATCCTACCCTTATACCGCAACCTTGAAATCTCAAGTAGAAGAACGGGTAGAAATTCTTATGAACGATGGCATTATACGACCATCTCGCTCCACGTACAATTCACCTGTGCGGATTGTACTAAAGCAAGCAGTTGCGACTGGAAATAAACAACATCGAAAGGTAATAGACTACAGGAAAGGAGATATCCGAAGTAGTATCTCAACTTGGGAGTAGTAATTATTTTTGTTCTAGATCTTAAAAATGGTTTTCACCAGATTCCATTAAATTTCTCCTTTCATAATGGCATACATGAATTTACACTATTACGATTAGGGCAGAAAAATGCGCCTTCGATTTTCCCATGTGCTCTTGGACATAATTATCTTTAGCAAGACAGAGGAAGAACATTTCTCTCATATTTAGCAAATATTTAAAATTCTAAAGCATGCATATATGAAGGTGATATCTACTAATGGTATAAAAACCGGCCCCGCAAAAGTGGAAGCAATTGCAGACTTTCCACATCCAAAATCATTAAAGGAACTCCGAAGTTTTCTTGGTATGGCAGTTTACTATCGGAGGTTTATAAAAGAAGCCCCCAACATCCCTTTTAAGACGAGATAGAGGAAGTCTCCAAAAATAAATCCGCAAATGTGAAAATCGTGTTAAGCACAAATGCCGAAGAATCTTTCAGGAAATTTTAGAACTCACTTATTTCCGAAGACATTGTGGTCGCTTATCCAGATTATCAGAAAGATTTCGATGTGGTAACAGATACTTTCAACTTTGCAGTCGCAGCAAACCAATATCTTTTATATCGTTGTCTTGATATAAAAAAGGCCTAACTCTTTTATTCAAAATAGCGTTTTTTGTTAATTCTGGAAGACAAAGCCTAGATGTACCTTGCCAGATTTATAACGATTTAAAAAAAAGCCCAAGTCAAATCAAAGAATTTTTGAAAGAAAGGGCCTAACACATTTTTTATTTCGTTTGATTGGTTTTCTCCATGTCACAAAAATACGAGTATGTAAATCTGTAAGAGCAGAGGCGGCGGCTCGAGTTCTTAAAAATGATGGCTATTCATCACAATTTTGAAAAAAAAGTGCTCTTAGCAATTGTTTATATTTTAAAGAGCGCATCCGAAATGAAATTTTTAATTTGTTTTGGAAGATGGCTTGGGAGTAAAACCGGATGTATGTCATCGGTCTTACAAGCACTTCTGAGATAAAAATAAATTCCACTGAAATATCAAGACGAACGCAGACAATTCAATATTTTTTTAAGGAATAATTCAATCGGAAAATAAGTGTGTCGTAATATGTTTTATTCAACGCTAGATATAAAATCAAAGACGGTTCGGAATCGGGCAAGCGGGGCCATCAGTATGCAAGAGAGTCCCGATAAGACTTCAAGTCTAAGCAAAACTGCCAATCGGTCATCTGTCACAGGAAAGCGCAACGAAGAAGGGTGTAAATTTCTACAATTCCATTATTGTCGGAAAGACACTAAAAAATTATATTTTGAATTGAATTTACCAGCTTTATGCCGTAGAGTGTGATTCAAAATGAGAAAATGGAAATAAAATTATCCCATCCAATTTTCGCAAACTATTAAAGGAATCGAACTATTTCATATTGAAACCTAAAAATGATCAGTGTGATATGTGTGTATCACATAAATCTGGTAATTTATCATACGAACATGGAGAAGAAATAAAAAAAATACGAGAAAAAAGTATAGTGACTTAGAAAATGGTGAGTCCGGGCTATATGTAGTTATATGTATGGATGTGCAAGCAGTAAAATTAATCCCTCAACAAAAGGTTAGTGCTGCATATTATAAAATGAAGTTACAACTATATAATTTCACAATACTTTAACACACGAATCAGAAAATTATATTAAAAAAATATATAAAAATATCTAGTATCTTCCATTTTTGCAACGAGTATTATTAAGCACTTAGGGAATATCCAAACATTATCGCCATAGATTCATCGCGTAATTATTTACTTAGATGGTGGTGTCTACCAAAACCACAATATAATATTATTTAATGCATTATTGGATTTTGCTATGGAAACGCAAATAACGATGGAACAAAAATATTTAATAATTAGACATAGGCAAACGGAATGTGACTTAAGCCATTGCCTTATGGAAAAAAAATTTTAAATAAGCAAATAAATTTGCCGTCACATTTTGTGCAATTAATCAAGGGGGCGCGACAAGCTCCATCACTCCTACAAGCTTACCAGTTGCAATACGACTACTTCCTAAATTTTGAAAACATGCCTAAACGATACTCTTCGATTCGTCCTGGTAAAAATATTGCTTACTATAAAAGTTCTAGGAATGTATGTACTCAAATCTGCATTTCAAATTTTAAGCAGACGTATTGGTGATCTTACTGTTCACATGTTACGACCCTTGGCGTATGACCCATCAGAATCAATATACATCAAAACAGACATAATTGACGAATACGAATTTCTCCCACATAGATCAAAGTTGGCGATTACAGTTATACACCCTGATTCGCTTTATAAGGAGAAAATAGCAAAGGCGAAAAAGAAATGGGACCACCTACAGGACATAAAAAAGTTTTTACCTGCAAATTGTCATCTTTTTTATGATAATTTGTCTAATAAGAATGTCTTTTTTAAGGCAACTTTTGACTTAATCCTCTTAATTTCATGAACTATTTCCGTTTATTATTTGGACCTGATTTATTACAACAATATATCTCATTTTCAACTCAGTCAAAAAAGGTCTGGCATAATTATTCCTTTCAAATATATCAATGAAAATATTGCATATATTAGATAACTTCAGGAAAATAAACATAAAATTTTGTAATGACAAATGTGTTGTTTTTTTTTTTATTAAAAAGTGTATGAAAATTTTTGATGTATCTAAAATTTTACGGATTTTAATAAGCTTTCTTGTTCTCCTGTAAAATAACAAAAATCGAGTAGGCCTTTTTATATTAAGCCATCGATATATAGAATACTCAACAAGGCATTATGTTGCCAATGAGAATAAATGCCGTCCATCATATGGACCTTGAACTCACTATGAAATTACTTGTATGGTCCAGCCAAAGTAAAAATTATTTCACGCCATCAAACCACTCACATACGCTCTCAGTAACAATAACAATAATAGCAAAATGAAAAAGAGGAAATCTATTCTTGAATTGAATTACAAACTATGTTACACAGCAAACCAGGAAATTAAAGTGGTAGCAGATGCCTTATCTAGAATACCTCCAAATTTAGTCGAAAGATCGTCATATGGGATACACTAAGGATTACCCTAGTGTAGAGATCCCCATTAACGCATTCAAAAACCAATTGTTCTTCAACATAGGTACAACTTCAGCGTACCAGTTTAAAAAAATCTTTCCCACTTACTATCGGCACATAATTACCGACTCACTATGTTCCGACCAAAAGTTAATATATATTCTACCATAATATCTCAACCCGTCTGTCACAAATTGCATTAAGACATCTGAAAATATAATGGAAAACACTCAACAAGTGTACCCACTGCATTTTAGTAGACACAAAGCTAGGTACACCCAGTTTCAATTAGAGATAACACTGCTCTGCAAAAAATAACTTTTTGTCGCGCCTTTAAATAAAACTATGTGGACTATATGGATTTTGATGCGCTAAACCCGAATCCGTTTTCGGTTTTTTTCCATCAGGTCCAGATTTCTTTTAGGGGCGTGGCAATTTTTCGCCCCTAAATTAGCCAGGTACGTAGACATATTTCACCCTGACTCGGGAAAGAGTCATCCGATTTAAAAAAGTAAAACACCAGAAGATGTGTAACAAAACTTTTTTTATTATATTAATATTTATATAGAATAAATTGTTCTAACTTAGTTAAAATCTCAGAAGGACATGATGATAAATATTCCTAGGCACAAAGGAAGTCAACATCAGTTTTATTCAACTTACACAGCAGAGCAGAACAGCTGTTTTCGAAAGTCGCAACACTTTCATCTTCAGTGCTCATGTGTATATTGTATTTATCACCACTGTTTAGGTGGCTTAGTTGAATGTGATAACAGTTTTCTATTTACACAAATTTTATTGTGAAAAACAATCCGAGAACTGTATCAACCTGATGTTAAAAATTGTGTGTTATAATACCTGTGTTACCATTTGATTATTTTCTTCATGTCCCATTTTTCTGAATTTACTCGACAGATTCCGTATGATCACTTGGTAAAATACATAGATTTCGATGACCCACCACTGGCTGAGCCACAAATTCCAATGTACATGCAAGGAACAGAAAGAAATGTACAATTATTAACGAGTGTTTAAAAACGAGTTATGGAAAAGAATCGTGAAGGAGTTATGGCAGTGTCATTAGACAGTCGTAAGAAAACTCCTCGAATGGAAAGTAAAAAAGACCTTAAAAAATAATATTACCACGTTAAAACATTAAATTGTAGGTCGAGAATAATATTTCAAAATAAATTAAATTAAAAATGTAAAATAGTGTTTTTTTTTTGTAGCCTTGAAAATTTTGATATTTTCATCCGATTTTATGAATAATATCGGATAATTCTATCCGATTTTATGACAAATTTAATTAAATTTTTCTATGTATACATGGAAAAATTTCTATTTTGAAATTTTGGGGGGCTACAAATCTGACTTAGAGCTATAGTCTCTTGAGCAAAATTACTTAAAATTTTTGTTATACGCCTACTTACAAAAAAATTGACCCACTATAATATATATATATATATATATGTATATATATATATATATATATATATATATATATGTATATATATATATATATATATATATATATATGTATATACATATATATATATATATATATATGTATATATATATATATATATATATATATATATATATAAATGTATATATATATAAGTATATATGTATATATATATATATATATATATATATATATATAAATATATATATATATATATATATATATATATATATAATTATATATATATATATATATATATATATATATATACATATATATATATATATATATATATATATATATATATACATATATATATATGTATATATATATATATATATATATATATATATATATATATATGTATATATATATATATATATATATATATATATATATATATATTTATATATATACAGTGAACCAATAAAGTTTAAGTACACCTTGTTATCTTTTATAAACACCAATACCTGCTATA
Source organism: Linnaemya vulpina (assembly GCA_963675445.1). NCBI lineage: Eukaryota > Metazoa > Arthropoda > Insecta > Diptera > Tachinidae > Linnaemya > Linnaemya vulpina. The sequence goes on along the minus strand of OY776281.1, from coordinate 45,725,870 downwards.
CTTATCTTAATAAAGTCGATAGTTTTATGTGTGTGTATATATACATAAATTTTAGGATAATTATTATTAACTTTTTTTACATCTTCAGCGACAACCAAATTCTCGAAAAGTGGATTACGCCACTAAAAGAGCTTAATTAAACTTCATGCACCAACAATTCTGAAGATTTAGATCATCCACTATTAGCAAATTAAATTAATATTTAGTATTTAAGTCAATATTCAATTAATTATTAGTGAGCTTGTAATTTGTAATTAAACGCACAAGTTGCGATCATGTCGCAACTATAAAATATATAATAAAAAAGGGCTGAGATATAAATAATTTTTTAAGCGGTTTCAATTTAGAATCTTCTAACTTCTAATTAATTATTAAACAAATAGTAACGTCGCGAAAAACACCCTTGAAAAGTTTAGTAAGAACACCTCGAACACGGCAAAATCAATGATATAACTTACCAGCTCGCATAAGTACCGAAGAACAACTAGTTTGAATAATACACAGGGGAATATAACACATGGAAAAGCGTGGATAGGATTTTGCAAATATACGAAACACTAAGGGGAACGCCCAAAATGCTACAGTACACTCAGTGTAGTTAGGAATAAAGCTATAAGAAATACCAACATCCCATTAGAGTCGTACAACACCCCATTGAAATAGACAGCAGGCACAAAGACCAGGTTCAACTTCATATCCTCAACAAAAGAATTTATAAAGAATTTCCACATTGACTCTGAGTGCGTGCAGCTAAAAACACCCGATAGCCTAATAAGATCTTCGTTGCCTTATAAGCTCTTTTTTTTACCATATTTCGAGGTTAAAGAGAGAGCAAAGATATTCTGAAATTTTTAATAGACACGGGATCATGCAAAAATTATCTACAGCATGATTCTACGCGAAATCCGTTGTAGATGATATTAAAATTAATGAGCTCATTATGGTAAAGTAAAGTAAACGTAAATCACGAAATTTAATACTTTTTAATGTCTTTCCTTAAGACATTTGATGGTATTCTGGGAAACGATACCCTCAAGGAGTCTTAATCCACGCAGGCGATGGATATATGCCACTGGAAAATTGAAAAGAAAAATAGGTATTAAACAACTTTTATCTGCAGAAGTAAATAATTTAGAGATGAATCGCCTCAAAAAAACACATGAACGCTGTTGCAAAGAAATATCCAAAATTGCTCGAAGAACAGACAAATATGGGGGAGAAATTAGAACTACAACGAGCACTCCAGTGTATACTAAATCCTACCCTTATACCGCAACCTTGAAATCTCAAGTAGAAGAACGGGTAGAAATTCTTATGAACGATGGCATTATACGACCATCTCGCTCCACGTACAATTCACCTGTGCGGATTGTACTAAAGCAAGCAGTTGCGACTGGAAATAAACAACATCGAAAGGTAATAGACTACAGGAAAGGAGATATCCGAAGTAGTATCTCAACTTGGGAGTAGTAATTATTTTTGTTCTAGATCTTAAAAATGGTTTTCACCAGATTCCATTAAATTTCTCCTTTCATAATGGCATACATGAATTTACACTATTACGATTAGGGCAGAAAAATGCGCCTTCGATTTTCCCATGTGCTCTTGGACATAATTATCTTTAGCAAGACAGAGGAAGAACATTTCTCTCATATTTAGCAAATATTTAAAATTCTAAAGCATGCATATATGAAGGTGATATCTACTAATGGTATAAAAACCGGCCCCGCAAAAGTGGAAGCAATTGCAGACTTTCCACATCCAAAATCATTAAAGGAACTCCGAAGTTTTCTTGGTATGGCAGTTTACTATCGGAGGTTTATAAAAGAAGCCCCCAACATCCCTTTTAAGACGAGATAGAGGAAGTCTCCAAAAATAAATCCGCAAATGTGAAAATCGTGTTAAGCACAAATGCCGAAGAATCTTTCAGGAAATTTTAGAACTCACTTATTTCCGAAGACATTGTGGTCGCTTATCCAGATTATCAGAAAGATTTCGATGTGGTAACAGATACTTTCAACTTTGCAGTCGCAGCAAACCAATATCTTTTATATCGTTGTCTTGATATAAAAAAGGCCTAACTCTTTTATTCAAAATAGCGTTTTTTGTTAATTCTGGAAGACAAAGCTTAGATGTACCTTGCCAGATTTATAACGATTTAAAAAAAAGCCCAAGTCAAATCAAAGAATTTTTGAAAGAAAGGGCCTAACACATTTTTTATTTCGTTTGATTGGTTTTCTCCATGTCACAAAAATACGAGTATGTAAATCTGTAAGAGAAGTTGAAGGTGTGCGTTTATATTTCCTAAGTAACAAATACGCTTAAGGGAAATAAGTTGATTAAAAAATTTCGGCGGCGGCTCGAGTTCTTAAAAATGATGGCTATTCATAACAATTTTGAAAAAAAAAGTGCTCTTAGCAATTGTTTATCTTTTAAAGAGCGCATCCGAAATGAAATTTTTAATTTGTTTTGGAAGATGGCTTGGGAGTAAAAACGGATGTATGTCATCGGTCTTACAAGCACTTCTGAGATAAAAATAAATTCCACTGAAATATCAAGACGAACGCAGACAATTCAATATTTTTTTAAGGAATAATTCAATCGGAAAATAAGTGTGTCGTAATATGTTTTATTCAACGCTAGATATAAAATCAAAGACGGTTCGGAATCGGGCAAGCGGGGCCATCAGTATGCAAGAGAGTCCCGATAAGACTTCAAGTCTAAGCAAAACTGCCAATCGGTCATCTGTCACAGGAAAGCGCAACGAAGAAGGGTGTAAATTTCTACAATTCCATTATTGTCGGAAAGGCACTAAAAAATTATATTTTGAATTGAATTTACCAGCTTTATGCCGTAGAATGTGATTCAAAATGAGAAAATGGAAATAAAATTATCCCATCCAATTTTCGCAAACTATTAAAGGAATCGAACTATTTCATATTTAAACCTAAAAATGATCAGTGTGATATGTGTGTATCACATAAATCTGGTAATTTATCATACGAACATGGAGATGAAATAAAAAAAATACGAGAAAAAAGTATAGTGACTTAGAAAATGGTGAGTCCGGGCTATATGTAGTTATATGTATGGATGTGCAAGCAGTAAAATTAATCCCTCAACAAAAGGTTAGTGCTGCATATTATAAAATGAAGTTACAACTATATAATTTCACAATACTTTAACACACGAATCAGAAAATTATATTAAAAAAATATATAAAAATATCTAGTATCTTCCATTTTTGCAACGAGTATTATTAAGCACTTAGGGAATATCCAAACATTATCGCCATAGATTCATCGCGTAATTATTTACTTAGATGGTGGTGTCTACCAAAACCACAATATAATATTATTTAATGCATTATTGGCTTTTGCTATGGAAACGCAAATAACGATGGAACAAAAATTTTTAATAATTAGACATAGGCAAACGGAATGTGACTCAAGCCATTGCCTTATGGAAAAAAAAATTTTAAATAAGCAAATAAATTTGCCGTCACATTTTGTGCAATTAATCAAGGGGGCGCGACAAGCTCCATCACTCCTACAAGCTTACCAGTTGCAATACGACTACTTCCTAAATTTTGAAAACATGCCTAAACGATACTCTTCGATTCGTCCTGGTAAAAATATTGCTTACTATAAAAGTTCTAGGAATGTATGTACTCAAATCTGCATTTCAAATTTTAAGCAGACGTATTGGTGATCTTACTGTTCACATGTTACGACCCTTGGCGTATGACCCATCAGAATCAATATACATCAAAACAGACATAATTGACGAATACGAATTTCTCCCACATAGATCAAAGTTGGCGATTACAGTTATACACCCTGATTCGCTTTATAAGGAGAAAATAGCAAAGGCGAAAAAGAAATGGGACCACCTACAGGACATAAAAAAGTTTTTACCTGCAAATTGTCATCTTTTTTATGATAATTTGTCTAATAAGAATGTCTTTTTTAAGGCAACTTTTGACTTAATCCTCTTAATTTCATGAACTATTTCCGTTTATTATTTGGACCTGATTTATTACAACAATATATCTCATTTTCAACTCAGTCAAAAAAGGTCTGGCATAATTATTCCTTTCAAATATATCAATGAAAATATTGCATATATTAGATAACTTCAGGAAAATAAACATAAAATTTTGTAATGACAAATGTGTTGTTTTTTTTTTTATTAAAAAGTGTATGAAAATTTTTGATGTATCTAAAATTTTACGGATTTTAATAAGCTTTCTTGTTCTCCTGTAAAATAACAAAAATCGAGTAGGCCTTTTTATATTAAGCCATCGATATATAGAATACTCAACAAGGCATTATGTTGCCAATGAGAATAAATGCCGTCCATCATATGGACCTTGAACTCACTATGAAATTACTTGTATGGTCCAGCCAAAGTAAAAATTATTTCACGCCATCAAACCACTCACATACGCTCTCAGTAACAATAACAATAATAGCAAAATGAAAAAGAGGAAATCTATTCTTGAATTGAATTACAAACTATGTTACACAGCAAACCAGGAAATTAAAGTGGTAGCAGATGCCTTATCTAGAATACCTCCAAATTTAGTCGAAAGATCGTCATATGGGATACACTAAGGATTACCCTAGTGTAGAGATCCCCATTAACGCATTCAAAAACCAATTGTTCTTCAACATAGGTACAACTTCAGCGTACCAGTTTAAAAAAATCTTTCCCACTTACTATCGGCACATAATTACCGACTCATTATGTTCCGACCAAAAGTTAATATATATTCTACCATAATATCTCAACCCGTCTGTCACAAATTGCATTAAGACATCTGAAAATATAATGGAAAACACTCAACAAGTGTACCCACTGCATTTTAGTAGACACAAAGCTAGGTACACCCAGTTTCAATTAGAGATAACACTGCTCTGCAAAAAATAACTTTTTGTCGCGCCTTTAATAAAACTATGTGGACTATATGGATTTTGATGCGCTAAACCCGAATCCGTTTTCGGTTTTTTTCCATCAGGTCCAGATTTCTTTTAGGGGCGTGGCAATTTTTCGCCCCTAAATTAGCCAGGTACGTAGACATATTTCACCCTGACTCGGGAAAGAGTCATCCGATTTAAAAAAGTAAAACACCAGAAGATGTGTAACAAAACTTTTTTTATTATATTAATATTTATATAGAATAAATTGTTCTAACTTAGTTAAAATCTCAGAAAGACATGATGATAAATATTCCTAGGCACAAAGGAAGTCAACATCAGTTTTATTCAACTTACACAGCAGAGCAGAACAGCTGTTTTCGAAAGTCGCAACACTTTCATCTTCAGTGCTCATGTGTATATTGTGTTTATCACCACTGTTTAGGTGGCTTAGTTGAATGTGATAACAGTTTTCTATTTACACAAATTTTATTGTGAAAAACAATCCGAGAACTGTATCAACCTGATGTTAAAAATTGTGTGTTATAATACCTGTGTCCCATTTTTCTGAATTTTTTTTTTAGCCTATATAAATATTAATATAGCAAAATAAAAATGTTCAATAAAAATAAAATCACATACAATTTAAGCTTTGGCTTGAGCTACCAATGAAAATTGGAAAAACGTTCACATATACTTAAGTATAAAATTCAAACCAAAAAAGTTTGACTTTATGTATAATGGAAAAAAAAATTCAGAAAAATGGGACATGAAGAAAATAATCAAATGGTAACACAGGTATTATAACACAAAAGTGTTAACACCAGGCTGATACAGTTCTCGGATTGTTTTTCACAATAAAATTTGTGTAAATAGAAAACTGTTATCACATTCAACTAAGCCACCTAAACAGTGATGATAAACACAATATACACATGAACACTGAAGATGAAAGTGTTGCGACTTTCGAAAACAGCTGTTCCGCTCTGCTGTTTAAGTTGAATAAAACTGATGTTGACTTCCTTTGTACCTAGGAATATTTATCATCATGTCTTTCTGAGATTTTAACTAAGTTAGAACAATTTAGCCTATATAAATATTAATATAGCAAAATAAAAATGTTTAATAAAAATAAAATCAAAACTTTTTTTTTAGTCTAATACAGTTTTTCTTTATCTCTTATCGTTTTGGAAATATTCAGATATTAGTCGAGAAAAAAAATTTTTTCGTGCAAAATTCTTAATTTTTTTCAGATTAAAGATGAAATAAAAAAAATTTAAAGATACTATTTAACACTTTGCACAGGTTAGTGAAAAATAATATATTATAACTTTTAAATCCAAGATCCATGCAAAATACCGTTGTACTTTGGTTTCTTTACCTGTTCACCTAACGAAATGCTATCGTCACGCATATGAAAGTTTGGTAGCATTACAACATTGGGTACCTGCGGTAAATTTAAAATAAAATCTAAATTTTATAACCGATTTTTATGGTTTATAGCTTTATTTATTTCTAAGATCTGTAACTATTAGATAAAGGTGCAAAGTGTTGAATATTAGCTTTAAATTTTTTTTAATTTCACTTTTAATCTGAAAAAAATGAAGAATTTTGCAGGAAAAAAATTTTTTTTCTCGATTAATATCTGAATATTTCCAAAACGATAGGAGATAAAGAAAAACTGACTAAAATAAAAACAATTTTGTTACACATCTTCTAGTGTTTTACATTTTAAAATCGGATGACTCGTTCCCGAGTTAGGGTGAAATATGTCTACGTACCTGGCTAATTTAGGGGCAACAAATTGCCACGCCCATAAAAAAAAATCTGGACCTGATGGAAAAAACCCGAAAACGGATTCGAGTTTAGCGCATCAAAATATATAGTCCACATAATTTTATTCAAAGGCGGATTTGGCTGCTGAGCAGCGTAATTATAAATAACCAGGAAGAAGATATAGTAGTCAGAACACATAACAGAGCTTATAGGAACTGCAGGGAGAATAAAATTCCAGTCTTAGAAAGTTTCTACTTCTCTGCTATAGTAAGGCAAATTAAATAAATCCTTAAGCATTGTACAACTTGTAAAGAAAGCAAATACGAACGTCGACCAAATCAACCAGATATTAAGAAAACTCCTATTTCTAACAAACTCCGCTCACACATTGCAGATAGACTTATACTAAACTGGTAATAAGCTAGTTTTAACCGCCATTGATATATTTTTTAAGTATGCACAAGCTCTTATAGTGAAATAATGATGTATTTAACAAAAGATCGGACACATAACACATTTGAGGAACTCCTGGACCGCTCAGTTTATGAATGTCATAATTCAGTGCATTCCCCCACTGGTAAAACACTGCTAAAAATATTCTTTGGTAGAACAGTCAGCAGAGACCCCAAACAATTTGAGCAAGGAAAAATATTATTTCAAAACTCAAAGGAGCACAGAAAAGGGATTTGGGATATCGTAATAAAAAAAAGGAACCAAGAACTTATGCCCCAGGAGACATTGTGTACGTAAACATCAACCAACGGTTAGGGACAAAATTAACTCCCAGGTTCAAGAAGGAAATACTTAAAGCAATTACACGGCGAAAATCGTGACAGTAACAAACTCGACAAATATGAAAACTTTCTGACAGGTGCCTACAACTACATTGAAGCTCAGATTCAGAGAAACAATGTTATTTTTCCAATTTTGAAATAAGAAACTCAGCTGACCAAACAAAGAATAAAACCTTCTAAGCACTCAAGAAAATCAGTAAGTGATTTAGGAATGCTGTAGAAGTATATTGCAGGATCATCGAATCACGAAGATTTAGGAATAATTAAAAGGAACTTACTACGATTAAATGATGACAATAACGATCAGATGGTGATCAATAAACTTTTAAATGAAAGATTAAATAATTTAACTCTAATAGGTAAGAAAATATCAAATAGTATGAATAAAGAATATAATGGTATATAAGAAATAATTATATACCTACAAAATAAGATTAGATTACAATGGACAAAAAGAAAATTGTAACTTCAGTGTTGCTCAATGAAGAAGAAACCAATCTAACTATACAAAAATTAAGCGAAAAAATTACATTTGATAATGAAGAAGAAGTATTAGAAATATCAGAAGTAAATTTACTAAGAAATGAAATGACAATTGTTTATATGACAAAAATTCCTCTAACATCACAGAAACTTTTCAAAAAAATTAGCATTAAGCAAAGAAAATACTATAGTTAAGATAGATTTTGCAGAAATCTTGAAATCAAAGATAAAATATATGGAATTAACAACATCAAAATTATAATAGAATTAAGATTTGTAACAATAATACAATCATAGACTTAAGAAATGATACTTGTATAATTAGAATTTTAAATGGTTTTAACTCTACCTGCATTTCCACTAACGGTCATCATATACCGCGAGTAGAAGAAGTTAGACTATGCGTCCTTCTGCTAAACAACTTTAATAGAAGTATTGATTAAAAATATAAAATAAAACGGGAACTCATTAAATTTTACAAACGATAAAACCTACAGTAACTTCGAGGCTATCCCCTTTGAGGCCACGCCAGGCATTTTTCAGCGAAATCCATTCAACAAAATCATATAGATGTACCATCGCTAGAATCACTAAACAAACTACACATCAAATATACCAAGAGCTAAAAATTCTTACAATAACATCTGGAACAATATCAATTAGTGCAACAGCTATCTGTTATTTCATTTTCTGTCGATAATAATTTAGATTCAAAACAACCAACTATAGTTCGCTTGAGGATAATCAATTTAGGAAGGGAGTAAACATTAAATTTTTCCCGCAAAAGCAAAGGTGTCCGTTCCCTAATCACTTTTGCTTTACTTGAATAGTTTCAACATATTGCAATATAAAACTTCCGGTACACGCCAGTACAAGCAGCCAAATTTCCAGATAGTTATTATTAACTTTTTCGACACATGCATCGCCACTAACAAAGCTTTATTAAACTTCCGGCACATGCACCTAATATTCTGAAGAATTGGATTAGCAAATTAAAATAATAACTCGTAAATGCCCAGTTTTTAACTTCTAAATTAAGTTCTATTTAAACTTAAAGCCTATTTAAATACAAAATTAATTTTTACAGATCATATTTAAATACAACTTAAATAAAACTTAAATATCCCTCATTGAACACTTAAATGGTATTTAAATAGCGCGCAGTAAACATATGACTTTACCTTTTTTTCTTTTAAGAAAGAGAAAACATAGTGATGTTGAGAAAAATTTTCTAAAAAATTTAAAAAAGTTACATATATATAGTTAATTATCAATAGAAAAAAGTAAAATATCAATAATATAATATATATTGTACAAATAGACTCTTAACACAATTAAAAAACTTAGAATAATTTCATGCACAACACTTGAAATACTTTGAACTATAATAACACTGCTCTGCAAAAAATAACTTTTTGTCGCGCCTTTAAATGAAACTATGTGCACTATATGGATTTTGATGCGCTAAGCTCGAATCCGTTTTCGGTTTTCTTCCATCAGGTTCAGATTTCTTTTTAATGAGCGTGGCAATTTTTTGCCCCTAAATTAGCCAGGTACGTAGACATATTTCACCCTAACTCGGGAACGAGTCATCCGATTTTAAAGTAAAACACCAGAAGATGTGTAACAAAATTGTTTTTATTTTAGTCAAATACAGTTTTTCTTTATCTCTTATTGTTTTGGAAATATTCAGATATTAATCGAGAAAAAAATTTTTTTTCCTGCAAAATTCTTAATATTTTTCAGATTAAAAAAGATATAAAAAAAATGTAAAGATAATATTCAACACTTTGCACAGGTTACTGAAAAATACTATATTATAACTTTTAAATCCAAGAACTATGCAAAATATCGTTGTACCTTATTTCCTTTACCTGTTCACCTAACGTAATGCTATGGTCACGCATATGAGAGGTTGGTAGTATTACAACATTGGGTACCTGCAGTAAATTGAAAATAAAATCAAAATTTTATAACCGATTTTTATGATTTGCAGCTTTTTTTATTTCTAAGATCTGTAGCTATTAGATAAGGATGCAAAGTGTTGAATATTACCTTTAAATTGTTTTTAATTTCATGTTTAATCTGAAAAAAATTAAGAATTTTGCACGAAAAAAATGTTTTTCTCGATTAATATCTGAATATTTCCAAACCAATAAGAGATAAGGGAAAACTGTTTTTGACTAAAATAAAAAAAAATTTTGTTACACATCTTCTGGTGTTTTACTTTTTAAAATCGGATGACTCGTTCCCGAGTTAGGGTGAAATATGTCTACGTACCTGGCTAATTTAGGGGCAAAAAATTGCCACGCCCATAAAAAAAATCTGGACCTGATGGAAAAAAAACCGAAAACGAATTCGAGTTTAGCGCATCAAAATCCATATAGTCCACATAGTTTTATTCAAAGGCGGATTTGGCTGCTGAGCAGTGTAATCAAAACACATGTTTTCTGAACAATGGCGATTTTTGTTTACATATTTCATGGTGCTACCACATTTTTCGCGTAAATTAATTGAAGCCTTTAAATATGACTGAAAAACTGAAAGCGTATTTAAACCAAGGTTCAGAAAGTACGCACATCAAACGTACAGCGTACTGTTCAAAAGCAACCAACACATATTTTTATTTTCGTAACATTTATGTGTGTTTCAAAATTTTTGTTGGTGTTAAACACAGTCGTACATGTTATTTGTTATATTTTGAACACGATCATAAAATGAACATGTACTGTTCGATTGGAACGCACTTCAAACACACGCTTTCAAATGTACCAAAATTTTAAGTACGTGTTCGCACGCGACAAGAAAGTACACGTTCGATAAACAGCTTCGCGTGTTCATGTTGTGTACGACAAGAAAAGTACATGTGCGATATGAAGAAACTGGAAAAATCTGATAAATATAAATAAAAACAACAATAATTATTTCAATAACTCTAATTTTTTTAAATGAAAATGTGTATATAGTTTATTGGCAGCAACAACGATAAAATATATTATAAAATAAATATATTAAATTAAACTGATATTTAGTTTTTTCTATTTTCAGAGCTGAGCAGTCAAGCACGTCAACATTTAATTTTGTAATTAAAATGTTTGAAATTGACTTCTTTGATAGCTTAGATCTTAACTTGATCAATACTATAGCAAGTGCACTAAACGCACGCTCATCAGACACTTGTGTTGCAGGCAAATTACTGACTTTTAAAATATACTTTGACCAAAAGCATTTTGGTAGATTTTTTAATAATTATGATAGAAAACCAATTACTTACGCGGGAACGTTTAGGCTGATGAGTAGAACTGAATATAATATAATGACTTAATTAACTTTATTTGTTTTTTACACCTATTATGTTTTACAAGTTGAGTTGTGTGACTAAAACAACTACTTCTCTAGTTGACGTGTAAGCCTTAAAAATATAGAAAATAATATTCTAACATTCCAATATTTTTTTTATCAGGAAAAAACTACCTGCAATAAAATGCAATGTAGGACATTTTCGTTATTGTAATCTTGTTGTGGAAACTACCAGCACTTGATGTTTCAAACACTATTTTTGAATGCAGGGGTAATAAAACGGGTTTGCATTTTCTAGATTCCTGGAAAAATAAATTTAAGCATTTTTTTTTCCACAGAGTCTTCAAAATACAAACAGTAATTATAACATTTTAATGTTTTTTCAAAGGGTTTTTCCCCTTTGAAAAACTACCTGTAATAAAATGGAATGTAGAAAATATATTTCTCAATACACCCTCAAAAAAACATTTTTGGATTTTCCCAATTAAAAGTTGCCTCCTTTCTTAGGGTAAATAGTCAGTTTTCATGGCTTCTTATGAAAATAATTTTTTAAGTAATATCATTCGTATTGTGTCTTTCAAAAAGCATTGGTGATATGGAAAACAATAACAGAAAAAAGTTTTGTTTTGAAAATTTCGCAACTTTGAATGAGGACAGAAAAAAATGTATATGTCTTGTTGAAACATACAAAAAAGAACTAAGTGCAGCAAATACATAAAATTTAAAACGCCACTATAAACTGGTGCATAATATTACTGTTGATGAAGTGAACACAATTCCAAAGAGTATTGAAAAGAGAAAGAAAGCAATAACTAAGTTAAATGCTACATTAAACAAAGAAGATTTTTTGAAATGTTGCATTAGACTTGTGTCCAAAAAAATTTGCCATTCCGATTTTTTGACGACAAAGACTTTTTTTAAAAAATTATAGAGCCCTATGAAACAAATTTTGATATAACTTTAAATTCGAAAAATATCTCAACTATTTTTGGTGACACTAGTCAACAAATAAAGAGAGACATAGCGACCATAGTCGAAAACAAAATGATTTGTTTAAAAATTGATGTCACCAGTTGGCAAGACAAGCACGCTTTAGAAGTTAATATTTAATATATATGTGATTTTAAAATTTGTATAAACACCATATGTATGTTTCATACTAATTCTATCTAGTTAGTTTTGCTTTACTATAAACAAATTTCGCACACATGTAGGTATGATTCAGCTGAATAAAATATACATAGCCCAATATTTGAAAGAGGAAGTAATGAAATGCCTTGAAGAATATAATATCGATATAAAGCAAATTTATTATAATACTACCGATAATGGCGCCAACGTATTGAAAGTTTCAAAGCTACTACAAGAATTGCAGAATGATAACCTAGAAATGGCAGAAGATAATGAATATGATAACACAAAAACATATGATGCATTTGAAGCTCAACTTTCCTCAGTTTTCTGCGGTTCGTTGTTCAGCGCACACTATACAATTAGCAGCATATGATGTAATTCGAACTGTGGAAGCGGAATCAATAATGTAAGAGATGTAAAAAAAAAAATTCAAACAATTTTAAGGACCGGCAATCAAGATATAAGCGTACCATGTTTAGATAACGCGACTAGATGGAATTCTACATATGATATGGTTATTTCTATGCTACTTCTCAAAGACTATATTGTTACGTTTTTAGACCTTTTCGTAAAAACGGTTTTATTACTTATCCTTCAAGGATTCGTTTTATTGCATCAAATTAAAACACGGACAAATTAATTTTAGAAATATAATGCGGCAACACTTTATTTATTACTTTATTAACACGAGTATTTGTACTACTTAGCGATGTTAACACGTCTATATTTGAAATCTCACTAACTCACTGAGCTCTGGCAGCGCCTTTATATAGCAAAAATTACGTCGTCTGGTAACTTCGCGAAACTTCTGGGCATGGTTCTTGTTGGTTGTACTTAACATGTAGCTATATACGTGTGTTTGTATACGTGACAATGCTGACTTGTGTGTTTTGCTTATGGTGACTATGTGTGGTTGTATGTATGAGTGTTCTGTGTGTTTTGTCTACTGTAACTATGAGTGGTTGTATGGATGAGTGTTCTGTATGTTGTGTGCTTTTGTTTCTTCTTCTCCTCTGTGTATATGGCTGTGTATACTTGTGAACCTGTTTAGCTTTATTAGCAGCGAATACTTGCATAAAAGATCATTAAGAATAACATCTCTTAGCATATATGTTGCTAGGTTTTTCATTGTTGTTGTTTACACTTATTATTGGCACAGCCTTGAATGATCTTGTATATTCTGGAGTATTCCATTTCCGTTAATTTGAATATTATCTATATTGTGTTAACCAGGGTTGTAACATTTTGACAACTAGAGATTAATTGACAGTGCTGCCAAGTACATATAGCCACATTGTCGTTTTATTTAAATCTATTTCTAATCTTTGTAACAATATTAATGAACTAGATGACTCTTCAAATATATCCGTCAATAGGATATTTGTAGAAAGTTTTGATGAATGTACAATAAATATTCACAAAGAACAATATTTTATTGGAGATTTTTTCGCTACTGGTTGGAATGTGAGTTAGAATTACAAGATATGGTCCAAGGAAATCCATATGCGGAGGCTTTATATGAAGCAATGACAAGAAGAAAACGTAAGCTTCTTGAAAACGATGCTTTTGTCTCAGCTTTGTATTTAGATCCTCGGTTTAATTTTCAAGGAACTCCACTATTAACCAACGATCAAAAAAAATCGGCAGTGGTAGGTTTTAACTTTAACTTTAAAAAATAATAATAATGATATACTTAACTTTTTAGGATCACCTAATTAAGACATATGAAATGCTTAATCACATATCGCATTTGTCATCTCCACAAGACGAATATGCCAATACTTCATTTTCAGAGAACCCAATAGATATTACTCCAAGTACATCAAATACCGCACACTTTAAACTATAACAACATATAAATATCCGCGCAAATAAAGCAAATTTAAGTACAATAAATGAAAATTATCACATAAAAACAGAACTACTTTCTATATGGGAAAAACAAATAGAGCCGTTAGAAGTTAACGTATTGCAGTACTGGAAAAAAATTTCACAGTATAATTTAAAACTAAGTAAGCTTGCCGAAGTGGTACTTGCTGTACTGCAACACAAACTTCTGTTGAACGTGCGTTTAGTGCACTTGCTATAGTCTTGACCAAGTTAAGATCTAAGCTCTCAAAGAAGTCAATTTCAAACATTTTAATTACAAAATTAAATGTTGACTTGCTTGACTGCTTAGCTCTTAAAAAGAAAAAACTGAATAACAGTTTAATTTAATATATTTAACATATATTTTATCGTTGTTGCCGCCAATAAATTATATACATATTTTCAGTTAAAAAAATTAGAGTTATTGAAATAATTATTGGTGTTTTTACTTACATTTATCAGATTTTTGCAGTTGCTAGTGCTATTTTATCTGGATACTCAAACATACCATGTAGTTGCCGTAAGTATGTTGAGAAACAAAAAAAATGTTCGTACATATATGTACGCTTTTTTTTAGCGTACATGTGCTTTTTTCAAACATGAACATGTACTTAAAATTCATGAACACGAGAATCTTCATATCGCACATGTACTTCTCTTATCGTACACAACATGAACATAATGTGCTGTTTATCGTACATGTTCTTTCTTGTCGCGTACGTACACGTACTTCAAATTTTGGTGCATTTGAAAGTGTGTGTTTGAAGTATGTTCCAATCGAACAGTACATGTTCATTTTATGATCGTGTTCAAAATATAACAAAGAACATGTACGACTGTGTATAACACCAACAAAAATTTTGAAACACACATAAATATTATGAAAATAAAAATATGCGTTCGTTGCTTTGAGGTGTGTTCGTTTTTATGTACATTTATGTACGAGATTTTTGTACGGTGTGTGTACTTTTCTGAACTCTGATTTAAACACAACTTAAGTTTATGGAAAAATTAACTAATTTGGTACTTAAATACAAAGTCAAAAACTGGGCATGAGGCAAAAAGCATGTTACGTTTATGTACATATCGACATATACTGTGACTGTACTCATCACAGGTTATACAGATAGGACACGGAAATCCGGCCAGATCGTATTTTCATGAATGGCATCCCTAATGGTAATACCTTTTTAACCCCTCATTTGGTGAAGGACAGTAAGATATTTCTTTTCATATTTCTATCTCTCTTCAATTAGCCGGTTAAAAGTCAAAAATTTAAATATATTTTTGCAATCAAAAGGCATTTACTTTTATTAAAATTAAGATATTTGCGCCTTTTTCTAAGCTTTACTTGAATTTATTGTGTTTCAAATAGCAAAGTGATAAATATTGCTATTCTGTGATAAAGATAAGTGTGTTTTATTGAGTATAATCCTAGCTCTTTAAGTGGCATTTTTCTCCAAATATAACCTGTGCTGAAAAAATTTTAGAAATGATGTAAGTAATAATTATGGTAAAACTTATGAAGAAAAATAAAACTAAACCTATATTTCAGGAGCCGCAAATGTATTATGGGTTGCTAAGATGTTCAGAAGCTCCATAGGTTCCCGAAGAATCCGAAAAGGTAAGTGTATATAGATATAAACATCTTTCGGAAAATTGTGAGTGGCAGACAGTGCTTGGAATATATTTTGGGAAAAAAGTAGTAGTAGAATATATTTAATGATTCCAGATAATGTTTTTATTTTTATTTTAATTCTTCGCCTTCTTTAAAAAAACAATTTCTTTTTATTCTCTTTACTTTGTCAGCCAAAAAGGCAGTGCGTAAAAGCGCACCAGCTACCGGCGGTGGTACAAGACCGCACCGTTTTCGTCCTAGCACAGTAGTTTCAGATGAAATTCGTCGCTATGAGAAAAGTAGTGAATTGTTGGTTCACAAATTGCTCTTCCAACATTTGGTTTGTGAAATTGCTCAAGATTTTAAAACTGAAATGCGTTTTCACAGCACTGCTGAGATGGCTCTTCAGGAAGACAGTGAAGCTTATATTTTTGGTCTCTTCCTAAATACAAATTTCTGCACCATTTGTTCTAAACGTGATACTATTACGTCAAATGATATACTTTTAGCCAGACGGATTTGTGGCGAACAAACTTGAATTAAATGGATGATGACAATAATTACCACTACTACCATCCTACAAGATGTTATAACCATTTTTAAAAACCACCGGTCCTTTTCAGGACCACAATTTAAAAAAAGATTATTTTTATTCTTACAAATATTATATATATATATATATATATATATATATATATATAAGAAAATTTGTTGAAGTGATTGCTCAAATCTTTGCTTATATTGCATGTATCTTATTTTGCAATAATTTTTGTCACATATTTTTGTATAGAATTTTTCGATAAAAAGACATTTAAAATAAATTTAACATTTTAAATAAATAATTCTAATATTACTTTATTATAATTTTTTAAGGAAGGAACTACAAAAACATTAAATAATTTTAAGTACAATGAATATGAATTTTTTTAGAACCAGTTTCCTTTGGCATTAATTTTGTAAAAACTGCGTCAATAAAACTTTTGAAAAAAAAAAAAACACTTTTCAAATGTATTCTTCTTTGAATCAATGTCCTCTTGAAGCATTGTTTGCAGCGTTTGATGGGGTATTACTGGTCTTAAGCCGAATGTCTCTAAAGAACGAAATTTAAAATATTTAGGTATGTGCATATTTTAGTCATATATTTTTCAAACTTCCTGCATATTCAACAACAAATGAATCTCTGAATAAATGGTTTGTTAGCCTGCATCTTTTCTGAGTTTAGCAACTGCACCATACGTATTCTCTTGACGTCATCACCTATGGCAGATAAACAACATGATTAGCAATGTGGCAAACTACTTCTAACTATAATTCGCCT
This sequence comes from Linnaemya vulpina, assembly GCA_963675445.1. Classification (NCBI taxonomy): domain Eukaryota; kingdom Metazoa; phylum Arthropoda; class Insecta; order Diptera; family Tachinidae; genus Linnaemya; species Linnaemya vulpina. The sequence continues at coordinate 45,708,659 of OY776281.1, read as the reverse complement.
TGCTGCTATGAATTTTTCAGCAAAGGTTGAAGAAAAAGAAAACTGCACCTTCACAGACTATTCCACTATTCAGAATCACTGCACTTTTGTGAGTCTGGAACAGTTTTTCGAAAACCATCACTAAGGATTATAATTTCTCATTTTTCACACCATTTCGATGTTAATCCAATGATAAAAATATATGAAATTATGTCTGCAGATGTAAATTATTACAAAAACACATAACTTTTTTAATAACACGAAATATTTTATCCACAAAATAAAATTTTATCAAAACAAAATTTTATTTCCAACTCACTCACATTGATTTCTGAAAACCACCTATAGCTTTAAGGCCCAACTATAATATGCGTACGCTAGCGCAGGCGAATTTGCGAATACATGCAATCAAATGTGTACAACCATAATTTGCTTTGCTAACTTTTCGTTGAATTTAATTTTCCTACGCATAGAGCGAAACTGATCGCATTTTCCTTGAAAGGCCAACTGTTTGTTAGTTGTTATTGATAATTACTTTTAGATACACACATACCATAGACTGTGATACGTGCACACAAGAAAAGCTGCAATGTACGCCGAAATCAATTCTACAGGTAATTGAATAAATAATGTCAAAAATTAATGGAAACATTAAATGTTTAGCGTTTGTTTATTGTGTATATATTATAGTGTATTTGTGTATTTTCCTACAATTTATGATACGTTGCCAACCACTTGCACACATTGTTATACATTGTAGTACTTTCCAATTTATTTCTTAAATTACTTTCTAAATTGGTAATAACCTACTTGTGATAATATATTTATGTATGTATAAATTGAAAATATTTATATATGTATTTACATGTTATGTATATATCATAAATTAGTTTTTGCAAAAGTGCATTGCTTTACAACTGAGTGTAAGTATAATATAGCCACACAAATGTTAGCTTATGCATTTGACGGTCTTTTCGTCGAGTTTTGACAGTAGCCAAAGCTAGTCTACGCATATTATAGTTGGGCCTTTACTCTTCACAACAAAGGGTTAACGAAAACTGATATGGGCAAAAATTAACTGTCATTTTTGAGTATTCTGCTTATTTTGTGGTACTCATGACCGAAGCAACCGCAGCTGCGAATACCTACTTTGAGTTTTTGTACATATGTATACATGTACGAAACGGTACAGTAGCATAGGGAAAGAAGAAACATTCTGCTGCGCAAATGTAGAAAAGGAATTTATTACAATAATGCAGTATTGGCCAATGAAAAGTTATGTTCTATGTATTTGATATTATTGTATATATCACAGTAAGAAATATTCTGTATAGTCGGAGGTATAAAAGGGCACAGCAGAATGAAATCGGGATCAGTTCTGGGAATCCAACGTAGAGGTAAGTCGTTAGAGTAACATTTATAAATTTGTTTTGTAGGAAAACCAAGCTGAGTTTAGTACACCTAACAGGAGCGTCTCCGTACTGGTGTATGAATTTGGCAATTGTGGTTTTCAGCGAATCCTTTTGTTGTTGAGTCTAGGAGTGGGTTATTGGCGAACCGTTTCTTCCTTGCTGGAAACGTTGCTCGTTACTCACCCATAGCTAGTGCCTCGATTAAATTCGGTCCGGGCGCGTCAAGGTAAGGGAACAACCAGCCGATTGGATTACACCTAAAACCAGCCGAACTGATGTATGATATTGGTTATTGTGATTTTCACCTAGTCCTTTCGTTGTTGAGCCTAGGATGGTAATTGGCGAACCGTTTCCAAACCGGAGCGTCTCCTTGCTGGAAACGTGGTTCGTTACTCACCCATAGGTAGTGATTCGATTAGATTCGTTCGAGTCGTACTCGAGGAGAACATCCGTACACAATTATGTACCTAACAGGAGCGTCTCCGTACGGGTATATAAAGAGTGGGGATCGTCTACAGCTATTTTAATCCACTTGCCAATAAAAAAAAAGAAAACCCGCCCAAGAACTGCCTCGCATTTTTTTTTTTTTGTATCATCCATTTGGAAAATTTTATAAATAAATTTTTGTTAACTACACTCGTTGTGTTATTGTATTTTTTTATATACAATTTACAACCCTGGACGCCGCTGACCTCTACCCCAGCATCCAGCGGCAACGTGTCGTTACAGTTTATAATTTGTCATTAAACTGACAAGTTGCGATTATGTCGCAACTATACAAAATATAGTAAAAAGAGGAAGTAATATATAAATCCTTTTTTTAAGAGGATTAAGTTTAGATGCCTCTAACATATATATATATATATATATATATATATATATATATATATATATATATACATTTGTTGCCATTGCCATTGCCATTGTCATACATGCTCTTATTTTTGCATATAGCAGCCGATGACATTTGTGAACTAAGCAGATATAGAATACAAGTGAATAAGTCATGGAGCGATACATTCACCAGGAACGCAGAATAATCGAAGTGGACAATTTTTCGACCAATATCATAATAAGCGATGAGGCTCATTTCCATCTCAGCGGGTACGTGAATAAGCAAAACTATAGTTTCTGGGGCACCGAAAATCCACGAGTGATGCACCATAACACCCGCTCAAAGTGACTGCATGGTACGGTGTTCACACTGGAGGAGTCATCGGGCCATTTTTTTCGAGGACGCGACAAGAGTGGACGGTGCGTGCCATAGACCAATGTCAACCGAGTTTTTTTTAGCGCAATTGAACGAATTAGGACTGGAGGACATGTGGTTCCAACAGCACGCAGCAAGCGCACACAGTGCGCGAACCAACACTACTATTCTAAAGGCCAAACAACATCAGATGACTTCTTTTGACCCACCTTGTATTATTAGCAGTTTTTATTGTAAAATTTGTATAAATTTTACTATAAATCCATTACTATTAATCCTATGTTGATTAACATGTCAAAGGGAATGTAATCAACATACTCGATCAAGAGTTTAGTTCTGGAGTAGAATTGAGAGAGTTTAGAAGTATAGAATTATTATTATTATATTAAATAATTTAATATGTTTTAAATAATTAAAATATCCATTATAATAAGCTGAATTAATAAATAAATGAATCCAATTTCAAATTATAAAATAAAGTGTATAAAGTTTGGCAAAAGCCAAAAAATACAACAACTTGGGGGCTCAACTCAAAGAAAAAACAATTTCATGTTGACGAACCGTGAATATTCGAAAATAATTCTTTAAAATTCTTTGTGGAAAATTGAAGCGACAAGTGTTCAAGTGATTTGAAAAAAAAACTTGAAATTTTTTCTCAATGAGACAGAAAAAAGAACAGTAATAAACAGCAACATATTACACGAAATATTTTATATATTGAATACTATTTGCAAAAATCTGAGTTGAAAAAAGAATTCTAAAAAAAACCCACACGAACTTTTTGAAGAAAACAAAGACGTTAAATAATCAAAACCACAAGGACAGTCAAAATAATTTTTGCTTATATTTTATCGTCAGGTGTATTTAAATTAATATATCTGCCAATGGCACCATTGTCAGGGAAATATTTATCCTGGCAATGCTACCAATAAATATAAGAATAAAAAATCAAATAAAAGTTGTGCAATGTGTAACAACGCATCTGGCAATTCTTTCTATACAACAGTCTGACAATCATTTGACAGACAATTTTTGTTGGCAGATAAATTTATGGTCTTACAATTGTCTGCCAATAAAATTTTAAGGTTTTCTTACAATCGTCTAAACAGACAATATACCTACATAGCTTAAGGGTATGAATAATTAAAAACAATTTAAAAACAAAAAATATATATCCACTGAGCTTATTTTTTAAAATTCATTTATTGTTTTAAGAACTTAATAGTTACTGAACTTGTGTTTATGAACAAAAGAGAAGTTGTTCAAATTTATAAAAGAGAGTTTAGTTGTATAGAATTTTTAAATTTGAACAAATGGAAGTTTAGATGTTTGATGTCAGTCACATTTTTAGATGAATAAATGTTAAGAGAAGCTTATATTTTTTCCTTTGAACAAAATTAAGAGAAATTTGTGGGCTTAAGTAGAAGTTAATTAATGCTTGAGTGGTTCAATTGGAAAAGTTTGTTACATGCAAAATTTTGATGTTTAAAAAATTCTTTGAGATAATTTTTTTTAAATTGGTTTTTAAGACAACGTAATAATTTTGCTTAATCATTTCCTTTGAGATAAATTAATTTTGAAAAATTCTTCGAGTTAATTTGATGAAATTAGATTTTTGATGCAAAATTAATTGTTATTTACCTTTGTAATTAACTTTTGGATCGATTAATGTTTTGAAGTTTAAATAATTTTTTGAGCAAAAGAGGGATAATAGAATAAAATTAATTAATATATTGTAAAATTTTCTCTAAGTATTATCTACAAATTTTGATTTTAATAATATTCGTATTTTTATCGTTCGGCTATAGGTCAGGTTTTGAAACAATCAATAAACACTAAATAGCTTTTGATTATTTAATCTTTATTTAATATTATCTTCCCAATATTTCGGGTTGGGTACAAAACAATAAATGATAAACATTAAAATTAATTTTCGATTATATCTAATAAATTTACAATTACATACATGTAAATTAAAAATTAAATAAAAATAGATTGAATTAAAATATTTTAAATATGTCGATAGTCTGTAGTCCTTAGCTGCGAAAACTGATTTCTTTATGTTGTTTCTTATGTTTGTTTATCACACTTCTGCAAATTTGAGCGCATTTCTCTGTGTCTTGTTTATAGTTAAGTCTTTTCTCTGCAGGAACGTCAATTATGTGTAACATCTCTAAAGGAAATCTCCTGGAATAATGGTTTTCTTGTTGTAATATTTTTACATTATCAAAATTTGGCACATGATTTTCCTTTGCACAGTGGGCCACAAGTGCAGTTTTTTTCTCCATGGGTTTGTTTTTCATTCTTATGTCTGATTTATGAGATGTTAGTCTGGTCTTCAGTTTATTTTTAGTTGTTCCTACGTATTTTTTATTGCATGTGCCTGAGCCGTCACCGTTGCAGTTAATGCTATATATAACGTTGGATTTTTCCTCTTTCTTTAATTTAGTCTTTGTATTACTATATAGACCCTGCATTGTATTATTTGTTTTAAATGCAACTTGATATTTTTACATGTCATACAGATCTGAGTTTTTCAACCTCTGAGAAAAACCTTTTATATATGTTAGTCCTTTATAATACTGTGGAATAGTCTCTCCTCTTACTATTGTGTCACTTTTTTTAGATATTAAAGTGTTTATAATTGTTTTTGGAAAATTATTCATGTCTAAGATTTCTTTTATTTTTCCTAAATTTTCTTCATGATACCTATCGTCACTAATGCTGAGTAATCTTCTGATGAGATTATTTGCTGTATTCATTATAATTCTTCTTGGATGTTTTGAATGAAAATTAATCAGACGACCGGATGCAGTGGGTTTTTGATACTAGTTAACCGTCATAATATTATGGTGTCTACTAACAATTGCATCTAAATATAGTAATTTACTATCTCTTTCCGTTTCCACTGTAAATTGTATTTATGGGTTAAACGCATTTAAAACTTCATCTGCCGTATCTATATTTATGATAGAATATATGTCATCTACGTATTTTGTTAATAATCTGGGTTTAATTGTTAGTTTTGTAAGGGATTGATCCAGTAACTCCTCCATAACAGTATCGAAAACAACTGGTGATACAGGTGATCCCATCGGCATTCCCTTACATTGTCCGTAAATTCGTTCTTCATATTTAAAATAGTGGCTGTCTTTAATGCAAAACCTTAGTAACTCCATGAAAAGGTGTCCGAATATATGAAGCCTTAGGAGGGCTTTATGTAAACGTAAACTTATATCTATATTAATAGAAGAAAAATCAAAACGGTGCACAGTAGGTAGTCTAGTGGAAAAAATAAAAAAAAATTCAAATTTATCATTTATACATATGATATGAAAGCTGACACTCCCATGATTCGTGAGGTGGTTTCGTTTTTCATGTGCATTATACATATAAAAAGTTATACGGCCTTAAATTCGAACTATTTTCATAACTTTTAAGTAACAAAAAATAGGTTTGGAAAAATGAATATAACAAATTCATTTTTCAATAAAAATGCTTGCAATATTATATGTTTTATGCAGAAATGTAGCAGAAACAATGAAAAAATTCTGAAATTCAAATATTTGTAGCAACACTGTAAGAAAAATTGTGAAGAAATTAGCCAAAATATGTACTTAAAAAAAATAGTCAGCTTCATTGGACTCGAAAAACTAGGCACATCACAAAATGACTTTTATGAATCAAAAATCTCATTTTCTGATAAGATATAAGAAGGTTTAGGTGTTTTCTATGCCAACTTTTGAAATATAATGATTTTAAAAATCATCCATGTTTTATATTTTTATTAAAACTATCACCTGATGCTGTATGATGCTTTTAACCTAAAAATACCAAGTAGGATGACTCTAACACATATAAAACCTTATTCTTACATATTTGGACACCATGTGAAACTAACCCTTTATTGATACAAATCGTACTGCCAAAGAGTCGGAACCGAAGTACTTTTTATGCCAAGCTAAGCCTAAAGATATGAACAAACTTAGAAAACGAAGACCATTATAGATATGAAATTTCACCTTTACATTGTTTGTTAAGATGCTTTGAGTGCATGTTACACATTGCGTATTGATTTCCTTTTAAGAATTGGCAAGTTAGGAATGATAAGAATACACTGTACAATAAAAAATAAAAAAAATATTTTGATTTACCTATTGGTAATATTTAAATACCGGTATGAAATAAACATTTTGTTTCAAATATTTTCTGGGTTTATTTTAGAGATGCTTTCTGAAGATGCTTTAAAATGTCTACACAAAACAATTAGGAAGAACAGACTTGAGCACACTCGAAAAAATAGCTGAGAAAATCGTAATCAAGATTTAATGAATAAACTCCTAATTTCTTCTCATCCATTAATTTCATCTAATAGAAATACAATAAATAAAAGCAGGTCTAGTAGTAGGGAACTGTATGTGCTTCGACCATTAAAAATATTAAATTTCAGCAATTAAATTAGAAATTTTTCAATTTTAATTGCCAAAATTCTCAAATTTCACAAAATTCTCAAATTTCACAAAATTCTCAAATTTCATTTTGTGTGTGTTCGTGTGTGTATTTTTTCCCACGGTTTAATAGGGGCGTTCACATTGTTGTTTTTTTTTAAATAAAATGTTGGGGTAGGCGTGGGAATTTTTGTCTGTCCATATGTGACCTTGAGAATACATGTCCGTCGGTATGTGAGCGTGGGAATTTGTGTCTGTCCATATGTGACCTTGAGAATACATGTCCGTCGGTATGTGAGCGTGGGAATTTGTGTCTGTCCATTTACACTGTGTACGCCTGGTGAATAAAAAAATTTTGAAGCATTTTTAGGAATTACACTATTTAAAAAGTGTAGTAGTTATATATGGATACCCTTAATGTTTGTGGTTCGTTCCTTCTTGCTGGAGTGAGATTTTTTCTTTTATTTTTTTGCTTATTAAAATTTGGTGTGTTAACTTAAGATTTGTCGTCCAGCAATTCAGTGTTTTTTTTTTTACTTTTTTGCTTGCAATGCTTGAGTCTGGAGGAATAATTTGATTATTCTGATCTTGAAGACGTTGTGAAAAAAAAAATTACTATTGCATAAATATTGAAACTGATGTTTTGTTTATTTTATACATGACGATCATCGATGGATTTTATTTGGGGATCTGGATGGTGGTGCGATTTCTGTATTTTGTAGAATATGAATATTAATGCTATGTTTAAGTGTGTGTGTTTTTTGTGTTCTGAGTGGCGGTTGGAATGTCTGGCTGTCAGACAGTCTGTGTGTGTGACGATTGGTGAGTCTGTATGACAGTCCGCTTTCTTGCTTTCCTGGTCAGTATAAAATGTGATAAGGTGTACATATTCATGCGTACATAAATATCTACAAATTTATTTCATTTACGCATATACATACAAACAAATAATAAGCGTTTATTCTTTGTGCCCAAATATTCCCTTGACCATTTGAATGAATGAATGAACCATTGTGTATGTTTGTTTGTGTGTTCTCTGAAAAAAATAAATATGTATGTAGGTTTTTTTTTGAAATAAAGACATTTATTTTAATTTTTATAAGCATTTATTTAAAAGTTTGTTAACACTTTCATTTTTAAGTAAAATTGCATTTCTTAAGGCACAAACACCATAGTCGTGATAGCTACAATAGAGATATATGGAATGCTTAGTTTCCATTTGTTTGAAATTAATGCAGCCAATGTCTTCAATGTTATAAACTGTTTGATGAATAATTTTTCCAGCCATTTTTTCTTCTCTCCCCCCTTAACATATATTTGTGAATTTCTTATATTCGATTTTAAAAACTTGCAAACGCTTTGAAATGAGACTGATCCATCATTCCAGTTAATATGATGATAGTTTTTTGTTAACCAAACTGCTTCTCTCTGTTTTTTGGCTGATAAACATGCGAAATCAAAAGGAGGTTTTATGATGAAATTGAACCATTCCTTGTTGCTGAAAACTACAGCTAGTTCTTTTGCGATGAAGTCATTTGAATTAGTTTTGAAACCTTGCAAGTCTACAAAAACAATATCACCATCCATGTTATTTAATTTATAAGAGCTTCCGGACTTGACCTTTTATTGGTATGTATTCTATTACGCGGTCATGAATAAGAACGCAGTAAGCTGATGTTTTTGCTGGAATATTTGTTGCTGTTTCAAATTCAATTTTTATGTCGATTGGTCCGGTATTGAGCGTTTCGTTTTGGTGACTGACATCAACTACAATAATTGGAGCGTATCATATAGAATCGCATAGCGCTCATTTTTGAATTTTATATTAAGATCGTCATATGGGTAAGAGGTTGAGTTTAAATGTACTTTTAAGTTAGTAAGATCACAATGAACAAACTTGTTTTCTTGTTGAAAGGCAATCAAGACAAAACGAGGGCGTTCTTTATTAGCGGCCAGTTTAACATTCCATATGTGATTGGTTCCCGTATTAAGGTGTGGATTCATATGACAATCCCAACTACGGAATGCCATTGGTATAGCAGCACCATTATTAAGTATTTTGATCATATTCAATTTATTATGATCAGATAATTGAACATGTGGAATTCTCCATGATATTAGTGAAATTGTAAGTTTTGCTTTCTCGGTGGAAACATTCGAGTGTACAAGATCTTCATCGTTCTTATTACGCAAGAGTATCAATTCATGTTTACCATTTAATAAAACTTTATTGTAGTCTTCAGCGAATCCTAAAAGAAGTTTGAGTGGTACATAGAAATTAAAATTTCCATTTTGAAGATCTATTTTATCAAGTTTATTCCATCCAGCATTTTGCAACACAACGCTTTCCGTAGGTGATAAAGAAACCAAATTTTTTATGGTACTGGTGGCTCCCAAATATCTTGTATGATCAATTTCAATACCATTCAGTTCATAGCGGATTTCATCAAAGAGATATGCAACAAAATTATTTTTCAACTGAAAGTTGGGTGTAGATTTCGATGTTTTTTCGTCTACAACAAGTCCTTCCACATATATATAGCTTTCACTGGGTAACACATATAGATCTTGGTTTTGTATTGAAATTCTTATTTCATCGTTGTTGTTAAAAGACTGAAGGTATGGTATGTATGTGTGATAATCCTTTTTGATAATATTTTCGTCAGATATTGGTTTATCTAAAACGTCTATTATTGAACTCATTTTGTTTTCAGTTTAAAGTTCAGTGACTTGAGAAAACTCTTGTTTGCTGCTGTAAGCGATTTTTGACGAACAGATCTTTTCAATTGTTGCTTAGATTGTAACGTTTGAGAATTAGATGTTGCTGTAGTATTCTTCGATATACTCGTGTTGTATATTATCATTATTTAGTTGTCCTTAAATGTATTCGTATTGTAATTTCCTCACCTCTGAAATTAATTAAGTCGCCGTTTTGATCAACCACGCGAAGAGCTAGTGAACTTATCTCTCTGGAGTTTACTGGCAAATAAATAAGATTTTTGGGAATCTCAACTATTTTATATCCAGCCGGTACATTAATCGGAAATTCATGTAGTGTATGAGCTTTAGAATTATTCATATAAGTATTAACCACAATACTGCTTTCAATCCTCAAGAGATTCACCTTAAAGATATTCACTGGAAGATCAGAGTAATGTTCTTTGTTTGGCGTTAATATTCTGCTATTGAATCCTAAAAGTCTACCTATTGTATTTTCTTTAATAAAATATATTGGTTCTTTAGAGCTGCTGACTTTGACTTGCATTGTATTGTTATTAGCTTCAATCAAAATTTTGTTTTCTGGTCTATATCGTTTGTATTGTTCTTCTATATAGTCAACTATATCATTTAATTCATAAGATCCGATCGGTATTTCAATTACAAGTTCACCGATATAAAATATATTGTTGTAGACATCCACATTCGGGATACTGTTGTATGAATGAAAATCAGTTAGAGCACATTCATAGGTTCCGTTTAAATCAATAGGAGGAAAATAATTAGCAGATAGCTCTGATGAATTGGAGCTCAGAGTCAATGTTATTGACATTGTGACTGTTTGATTGTAAATAAATGAGGTTAAACACACAGTATGATTTATAAGAAGCAGTTTCGTATTTATTGTTTATTTACTTATTTTAAACTAAATTAAATATTGATACCATTGTTGTTGTTTTTGTTGTTGTTTATTTATTGTATTCTTCCATTTACAATATCTCATATTTGCTTATCCAAGAATTGTGCTCATTACCAAAGCCCAGCCACTTGACAAACACCTTATGTCCTTTAGTTTTGAGAACCTTTTCAACTAAGTATGTATTAGGATATCTGGTTTTTGAAAGTTCTTCTTCATAGAATCCGCCTTTAATAGGATTTCCGCGATAGTCTTCTAATATATATGTTGTAGGATATGTATTTTGTACTCTTTTAATTGTAAAGATTTCTGTTGTCCAATTCGGAGTATAACCTTTTTCAAAAATGTTTTTATATTTGCTTATGCGTACATGATCTCCTGCATTAAATTTTGACATTTTATACATCTTTAAATGACTGTATACTGTGTTTAAAAGCTGTTTTTCATTTGTTGAATTTACTTTAATCGGTGACATTTTAATGGTGCGATGAATTTTTCTATTGTATGCATCAAGTAAATCTCTATACATATCAATCCAATTATATGAACCATTTAAGCTAAATTCCTTCCACATCATTCCTTTTAATGTTCTATTGAATCGTTCTACTATTGAGGCTTTCATAGTGCTATATGTTGAGTAGTGATTAATATTGTATATATTCATCAACTGACTGAAATGTTTATTGAAAAATTCTTTACCATCGTCTGTTTGCAAGTTTTTCGGTATTCGTCCCAATTTGAAAATATTCTCCATTGCCTGAGTTGTTTCGAATGCATTCTTTCTGCTCAAAGGTACTGCCCAAGCAAATTTTGAGAATGTATCAATTACAGTTAGCAAAAATCGGTAATTTCTATTGTCTAAGGAATAATTTCCCATTTCAACTAAATCAGCTTGCCAAAGATCATCTATTCCTTTCATCACAACTCTACGACGTACAAAACGTTTTCGAGCCTGCTTATGCAATTCATTTACAACATTTCTCTTTGAAGACATCTTATTTTTCCAGTCGCTGTTTTAAGTGTGTTGTGATCTACTTGATGCACTTGCACCTATTGATACGAACATGTAATTTTCTATTCTATAAATTTTTTCTCGTAGCTCTTCAATTTCCATATCAAAAAGTGATTTATTACCATCCATTTTCTTATTGATATCCTGCAAATGAGCATTAAGATTTTCTAACTGGAAAGCTACTTCTTGTTGCTGTTTTTTGAGTTCAGTTTGCAGAAACAATTTACTGATAACATCGTTTTCCTCCAGAGCATTTGCAACATTTTTGATTCTCTTGTATTGGACATCAATGTTTTTGTTCGTATCCATAAAGAAGCCCAACAACTTAGGCGCATTTTTTGTTGAAATTACTTCACTTCTATCGTTAATATAATGCCCAAATTTATCAACGGACATGTTTTATATAAAAATCTATGTGTGTATATAGTTTATACAATTATATTAGCTTTACGTAGTTCTTCAATAATTGAGACAATTTCGTTGTTGTGATTAGTATGGCCTGCAGACTGTGATGCAAGCAGTAGTCTAAGTCGATCTACCAACTCGTTTGGATCATCCCAGTATATATAGTTTGGATTATGAGGGTTAAACTGCATCAAACCCCTTCCTAAATAATTACTTTTTGTTACATCTGATGAGCCTGTATGATTGTCTCCTTTGAAAAGTTTTCCAATAATATGTTTGTACTTATGGGCTATGCTCCCTTTGATTTGACCATCAGACTTATAGCCTCTCCTGTGGGCATTGGTAGCAAGTAATATTTTTTTATAGATTTCAAGCTCGAATTTATCATAGTTTTTTGGTGCTTTATGAAGCATTAAAGAAAAAAGTCCTGGCGTGAGCGCCCATATTTGTCCCCCAACCTGTATCTTATCTTGATTTAACTCGATGGTGCTATTACCAAATCTCCATTCGTTATTATTATCTTTATGTGGACCATAGTTAGTATCTAGTTCGTTTCTCGATTGCAATAGTGATAAGTTAGAATAACTTTCTTCATTATTCGAATTTTGTGAGTAAAAGTCATCTTCATCATAATTACTGCTACTTTTACTATTAGATTGCTTAAAAATTTTTTCTTCACTTAGTTTCTTGGGCGTACTCGTTTCCAATTTTATTGTTGAGTTCTGAGGATGAAAACTTTCATTGTCATCAATTCCAGTTTCCTTATCACTCGGTTCTTTTTTAACTGGTCTACCAACGTATTTAGAGCTATTGATAAATTCTTTTAAAGGTTCTGTGATAGGCTTGAATGTATCTGTTAATTGCTGATGTGTATCTATTTCACCAGTTTTTATACTACGAAGCTTTTTCTTCAAGATATTTCTTATTGCCACCAAGTCTTTAAGAATTTGTTCATTCATTTTAGCTATCAGGTCAGTTCAATAGGAAGCAGATCAGGTTATCAGGTCAGTTTATCAGGTACCAGACCAGCTTATCAGGTCAGTTTATCAGGTATCAGACCAGCTTATCAGACCAGCTTATCAGGTCAGTTTAACAGGTATCAGATCAGCTTATCAGGTCAGTTTAACAGGTATCAGGTCAGTTTATCAGGTATCAGATCTGCTTATCTGATCAGTTACAATAATCACATGTATAAAGTTTGAAGTCAGATTAAATACTGCAGGGTGCATTTGATGAACAGTAAATTATATTATGATGAAGTAATCAAATGACTTTCTATAACGACCATTGTTTAGTTCATTATCTTTACTTATCACCAAAAATCCGTATTTTTCCTTCCAACATTCTCTACAAATTCGTTGAAACATTTCAAAGTTCATGTCGCTGGCAACGTGATCATCATATACATGTTTCATATTTGTCGCATCTTGTTTAAACATAATAATTACATTAGCATTATCTCTTATCAAATGTTTTGGAATCCGCGTGTAAGTCTGACACAAGTAAAATGAGTCTACTTTCTTATGACGACCCATACAAAAAAAATGCACGTATATTATTTTGCTTTTCACATGCAACATCATCAAAAATCATAGTTGAATTGCTTTTAGCTTCACTAGGAGGAACAACGTCCTCGTTTTCTGCAAATGTGTAGTATCCCATTCCTTTAATTGGTGAAATTAATTTCTTTAGGTATTCATAATTAGGTTGATATAAAGACTTTGAGTACAAGTAAATATTTTCAAACTTGAGACCATTAGGACTTTCCAGCAAACTAATCATTATGTTAGTTTTTCCACAATTTGAAGGACCAACTATTAATGCTCGAATAGAATTTGGTAACAAGGAACTATGTCTTATTTTTTTACTGTCATTTGAACAAATATCAGCATTACGATCTAAAATATTTTTATGTTGTTTTATGAAGCGCATTTTAATAACTACTTGCTAAACTTGCAAACAATATCTTTTATTGTAGATTAAATTAATATGGTTGTACTTTATAACAAAAGTTTTAGTCACAAACAAACTATCGTTGGAGCAGGTTTACTAAATAAAGCAATAAATTCTCTACCTTTTGAATTACATCTTCCTGGATACCAGTATTGTGTACCTGGCATAAGATTACAAAAGCGTTTAGATAGAGGAGATAAAGGAATTAACTTATTGGATGCTGCTTGCAAATATCACGATATTGCTTACTCGAAAAATAAAGACTTAAACAGCAGACATCAAACTGACAAAATTCTTGAAAATACGGCTTGGGAAAGAGTTCTTTCAAAAGATAGTGATCTTGCAGAAAAAACATTTTCATATATAGTCACCAACGCAATGAAAGCAAAAACTAAACTTGGTATGGGTGTTGAAGCAAAGAAAAGGAATACAGTGAAAAGACCATCACCACGAATTCGTATAAATGACAAAAATCTGTTTCATAAAACAATTAAATCAGCAACAAAGATATTGAAGAAGGAAAAACCACAACATATTAATTCAGCCATTAAGATTGCTCGTAAAGCTATCAGTAAATCTCTTAAGGGGAAAAAAGCTCGTGTTATAATACCGCGTATTATAAATGTTCCAAAAATTGGTGGTTTTTTGCCCATAATACCGATTCTAACTGCTCTAGGTGCACTTGGTAGTCTAGCAACTGGAGGTGCCGCTATAGCTAAAGCTGTAAATGCAACAAAGAATGCAAAAAAACAACTTGAGGAAGCCACCAGACACAATAAGACAATGGAGTCTATTGCTGTGGGAGAAGGACTGTACCTTAAACCATATAAAAACGGTTATTGACTTGTTTGTAAAGATCATTCAAAAAACTATTAGAAATGCTACCCAACGGACCATTATCAGAATTTGATCTAAGAAAATTTTCAAAATATATTCCACACTTTAGAGGAGTTTATATGTTGGACTCACTACCAAAACGACCAAAGACTGTAGAGTGTGGAATAATCAATTTGGATTTATCAACAGGCCCAGGTACTCATTGGGTAGCATACTATAGGAACAAGAATGAAAAACAATATTTCGACAGCTTTGGAAATTTACAACCTCCTCTAGAATTAATCAAATATTTAGGTAGAAATATTCAATACAACTACAATCAATATCAAAACTTTAATACATATAATTGCGGTCACTTATGTTTGAAATTTCTTTATAATATAACCAAAGATATTAAATAAAACACAATCATATATATTTATATACATACATATTTAAAAACATTTTCTTTTTTATTATTATTATTTTTTTTTCTTGTTAATTACAAAATATATGAACATAACATATTTTTTTACTGCCAAACGGGGTACTGGGAGTTTGGTATTAAAAACTCGTTCATCTCGCTTTCTAAGATCAGGTTTCGCTCTCCTTTTCTTTGTAGTCGATATTTATTATTCGAAAGATCTTCTAATTCTGCATTGGTCAATGCATTGTATCGGTTGGGGAGAAACATTATGTGGTTTTCCAGCTCAAGTTGAACTGTTTCCCCATACTTTGTTGTTACTCGCTTTGCACGTACGATAGTGTGTTTGGTAATTCATCTAGATCCTTTATATGGATTAAGGATTTTGTATTGTACGAATTAAATTTTTCCACTAGATCCATTGCGGTAGAAATTTTTCACAACTTATAGCTTTGAACTTTTATTGCAAACTAATCTCGGTTTTAGCTTTCTAGACTGTAAGAAGCTTAACAGAAAATCATTATACAATGATTTTTTTGTTTTATTTTTGACAAAAGACGAAGTGAGGAAAAATTAAATATATATATAAGTATTTAAAACTAAGTAGTTGAAAAAGGATAGAGAGATGTCATATATACGTATTCATTTTTTTGAGTCGAATTTTTAATTATTTTCTGGACTAAAAACGCTGACATGGTTTTTTTTTTTTTTTTTTTTTAATTTCATAACATACACCTTAGTACTGGTTCGTTGAAAACAATTATTAGTAGAGAACTAACAGTCAAAAAGATCGAAAGTAAATTTTAGTAATAGTATAAAATATTTCATAAAATCATGAGTGACATTAGAAACAAGCTCGCACAATTCTTAGTTGATTTTGAGAGATGTGTAATATACGAACACATGAAAATGGTGAAAATGTTCCTCGATATGTTGAATGAAAATGATGATTTTGGTATAATGGAAGATGAGGACAAGGACGATGGTCACTTTAAGTCTTGTCCATGGAGCCATCCAGATTGTGAGGAGGGGCCAGATACCTGTCGGTGCTCCGTATTTTACTTAAGAAAAATGATGATAAATCATTTAATTAATTCATATTATGCAATATTTCGATGAAACTAAATAATAAATCACCAAACAAAATAAAACAAATTCTGAATGTTTTTTCATTTTAAATATATTTGTACAATTTTTTTGTTTATTTCTCTTAACAATACAAAAATTTTTTACTTATTAATAAATTTAACTACTTAAATAAACATAAAAATTATTACTTAAAAATAGGGATACAGTTATAGCACTGCTTCTTCCTCTTCTAGTCTTGAAATTTCCCACAGTAGCATGTCAAGTTCATAATCAGGATTAGTTTCCTCGATTCGAAAATGATACCATGCATATGTACTCATCTTATCACTTCTTATTTTTCTTCTATCGTCTGCATAATTTAATACTACTTTATTTATTTCATTTGTATAAATTTGATGAATTTTTGATTTAAATGTTAGCATATCATCATACACAGTCGACTAATTGAATAAGCAATTTCTATATGAAGCTATACTATAATTATTAAGAATGCACTTCTTTACTCCTTTCGATTTTTTAATATCACCTTCATGTTGCACACTAAAAGAGTACATTTTTGACCGCAATCCTACAAATTCCTTCATTACCTTTCCACAATTCTCATCCTTCATCATACCCAATACCTTTTTGTTTACCAGAGGAAATCCATATACATTGTCTTTTGGGTAATCTGATGTATCAAATTTATGGTCGAGGTCAGTTTTTATGTCAGCATAAAAGTCTTCTGTTTTTACTGTGTAAATGAAAGAGTCAGTGTCCATATAATTCAGTGATAATTTTGACTTGAATTTGGGTTGCATGTACCCATAATGGAAATCATACATTTTCCGTTTGGAAAGCTCTAATACACAAAACCCTAAATATATAGGCTTATTGTAATAGGTTTTCACTCTATTCATTTCAATCGCTACCATATTCTCAGAAAATATTGACAAACTATGAAAATTAGGTTTAGATATCCAATCTTGAGCTCCTAAATGATTACAGTTTGTCCTTTTCCAGTTCGTAACTATTCGTACATCTTTTCTCTTTTCCACATTCTCCATAGTTTTACCGTATACTGCATTATTTAACAATTTGAAAAAATTGTTTTCAAAAGTATTTTTTGCAGTAGCCCTATGTTTGGTATTCAAGTCTATATAACTTTTCAACCAGGTTGATTGCTTATAGGTGAGAATTCGATGCACTTTCTTTAGAACTAGACCATACTGTAAACATTGTTTAAGAACTCTATAATGTATGACATATGTTTGTTTTGTTGAAAAATCTGCAACTAATTTAATGTGCTTTGTTTGCAAAATTTTCTTATTTTCTGGACAGAAAGGTAGGTCATTGTGAGAGTCATGCAAATGAGAAGGACAGTCTAAAGTAACTTCATAGACATATCCATCACTTGAATTATCACCTATGGTTTTAGGATCCAGATTTAGCTCTTCAGCTGACAGCCATCTGAATCCACCATAAGGTAAATACTCAGACATAGCCCAACCGTAGAGGTTATTTGCGTCTAAGTACACAATAAATTCTGAGGGCTTTTCTCTATCGAAATCAGGTAGATATTTGTTGTTAGCCTTTGAATATCGGTTACTGCATTGTACAAGTCCACCACGTATTCCTTTCTTGAAGAAATTGTACATATCTATGTCCATCAAAAGCTCTAGTTCTATATTTGTGTACTTTAGCATAGCATCCCACGATAGTCCTGGTGCAGTGTAGTATTGACATGGATCTAAGTGGTAGATGTTCTTGCAAACCTTTCTAAAACTTTCAAATATATCTGCAAGTAAGAGCACATCCGTTTTTAAATATACTTCCATGTAATCTTGCAAGGTTTTGCAGCCGAAAGCATTCCAAACTTCTTTTGCATGCTCATAGTCTTCAATCGAGCACTCCTTATTATTGAGATGGTTGAAGAAATTTTCCCTTGCTGGAAGTTCACTAACATTCAATTTTTCAAAAGAATTAAGAAAATCATAAGAAAAAACGCCTTTTCTTCTCACTAGATCAAACTCTTTTTTTGTTTTAAATTGTCTTTTAATGATGTGAAAGTCTTGTTCTGAAAGATTATTAGCTAAAGATTCTAAGCTTTCAGGCATAAAGCGAATTGTGTCTAAAAATCTAAGTTCAAGGTTGTAGTTGTCGGTCATTTTTGAAAATCTAGATAGTGATATGTATAATTCTTTGTTGAGCGGAAGGACTTTTATATTGTCATATTTTTTACCCAACTCTTTAACAAAAAGATGCGCGTCATAAGATGAATAATTGTGGAAATAGATTGGTATAAATTTTGGAATTTGAAATTTTAAATTGCATCTATTATGAGCTGCTCCTCTAAATTTACCACTTATGTGGCAGTGATCTCGCACTCTATCATTGCCTAGATATTTATGACAAATATGACAATCTATCGCATTTCGAAAATTAAAATTTTCGAAAGGAGTTAAAGCATCCACTTCCCTTTTATTTACTAGATATTCATTATAAATATCTTCACAATCTTCAATCAAATTTTCTACAAACTTTTCTGCTGCATCCCTCCCCGTATATAATTTAAACTTATCTAAACTATCATTATGCTTACATTTAATATAATAACTAAAAGCACAAGGAATGTGCTTTTTGCGATACCTACTTTTGTCACTTACTCTAATATTAACCTCCTCCAGTATGCATTCAAAGTCTGCATACACAACAAATGGTACATCCATTTGTCGTTGGTGGTCTTTAAACTGCAACACGGCATTTTCCTCAGACGGCAGCTCCGCAACAATTTGCCCACATTCTTCTTTATGTCGCTCTAACGTCCTCTCATTGTGGGTGTATTGGAGGCAGCTGTTACAGAAGACAAGTTTTTTGCAGTGCTTGGTAGTCTGAGATTTTAAAAGTCTGTGGAAAGAAAAAAGTTATAAGAATATATATTAATATATTTACGTAAATAAATGTATGTTTTATTACTTACTTTGATATATTTGTTATAAGAATATAATGCTGATATCCTTCAGCATTTTCTAATAATAACAAATTAATATGTTTAGCTTTTTCATTCTTGGTGTTATAGAATGGTCCAACAATCTCATTGCTTTCATCATTGTATCCGAACACATTGACGCTAATATTTGGATTGCTTTCTTCAAATATCCTGATACTCTTTAACGCCAACGGAAACTTTAAATTTTTGAAGTCAATCTCAATTCCGTTTTGCAAACATATGATATCAGCGCTGATGTCTGCAATGTTGTATGAGCAGCAACGTTGTGGTCTTTTAATATCAGATGTATCCAGTGCAGATATTATTGCCCATTTAAAACAATAAATGTCATTATTTTCAACATTTATACATGCCTTTTTACTTTTTAAGTTCTCCGGCGTACTTATCCAGTTCGATCCTCTCACCAAAGATGACTTATTTATAGCGATTTCGAGGCGAACAATTCTAATTAAAGTCCATCCTGAATCCCGTTCTTGAAATTCAGACATTTTGTTGTGGATTTCTTGAAATTGCTTTGCCATAATTTCCTCAACATCATCTCCAATGCACAGAAGATCCATCTTTGCCCGGTGAGAAATAGTACACAATTCCATATCATCGCTTATAATTTTAATATACTCTCCAATAAGAGTAATATTAAATTTAATAATGTTGTGTACGACAAGACTATTTTCAAGTCTTTCTTTGATGATATGTTTATTATCCACAATAACATCTTCAAATAAAATACAATCTTTATTTACTGGAACTCCAAATGTTGTAATATTATTTTTAAAAGCACTATTTATTATATAATATTTGCATTCATTTGGAGCTTGAGACAGTAGATCATCCGCAGAATTTGAGATATCCATTTCTACTTCATTATTTTGTGTATTTGCCTGATTATGTGGAATAATTTTACTTATATCCATGTCTTGAGAAGGATTATCTACGGGCAAATAGCTTGGGTAATAATTAGGCATATTATTTTGCTGCAACTGTAGAGGTACGCTATATTCAATGGGATATGGAATCTCCATAGGTGCTGTGAATTGGTTGGTTGACACTGGATACGGATATAAAGGATACGCTGGTACCTGCACTGGATACTGATACTGCACTGGATACTGATACTGCACTGGGTACTGATACTGCGCCGTATACTGATACTGCAAATTGTTTTGGACCATTGAGTTGTATGCATATGTTGAGGGTTGTATGGACTGTGCGATTTGTGGATATGTTGCTAATGGGTTGCACGCAGATGTTGGGGGTTGTATCGACTGTTGCACTTGTTGTGATTGAACATGACCTTTGCAATGTTCTAAATAAGATTTTTGGTATTTATATACCTTATTACAGATATTGCACTTGAAAATTGATGAACTCATTTTTTTAATATTTTTATTTACACTTATAAAAATTATTTTGTTTATAGTGTACTTTTTTATTAAAAAATATATTGATTGCTTGAATAACAAGTAATATTACAAGGATTTTTATATATATATTTAAATTCTGTCTTTGCTTAAATTATATGACACACTCTTATTTTTTGATATACAAATAATATGTTTTTTGAGAATATGGAATTTTTTGAGAACAAGGAATTTTTTATTAGTCACGACTTGTTACTTTTAGATACAAAAATGTACTGAATTTTATCCTAAAAAATTTAGATTAATACAAATTCGTGAAAATTTTGTTTTGGTATAGTACGCTTCATTCCAACAAAGTAGCTTTGCGTTACTTTGCAAAAGTAGCGTATCTGCTGATAGAAAAGGTTAAGATTAAAAAATTAGAAAAGAAACTGCTACGTGGACAAAACATTGTGGTATCTGATATACACAGAATGCCGAGGCAGGCTTATGCATGCCTCTGTAAACATAAATTTTGATATGTGATATACACAGAATACGGCGGCATGCTTATGCATGTAGAGACGTTCCAAAATTTTGTAGCAAAAGAAACTGCTACGTGGACAAAACATTGTGGTATCTGATTATGCACAGAATGCCGAGACATGCTTATGCATGCCTCTACAATACAAAATGTTTAAGGGAATGAAAGTGCTACATAGACAATATTTATGTAAACAAAAATTTTGATAAGTGATATCTACAGAGTACAGAGACATGCTTGTGCATGCAGATACGTTACAAAGTTTTGAACGGAATTTGATATATACAGAGTACAGGGACATGCTTATGCATGCCTCTACGATACAAAATGTTTAAGGGAATGAAACTGCTACGTGGACAAAATTTATGTAAACAAACATTATGATATGTGATATACACAGGATACGGAGGCATGCTTATGCATGCAGATACGTCACAAAAGTTTGTAGCAAAAGAAACTGCTACGTGGACAAAACATTGTGGTATCTGATAAACTACAAAATTTTTGTAGCTTCACAAGTTTTCAAAGCAAAATTATCAAATTTTGAAGTTGAGCTTTTATTTGTACAATGAAGCCCTTCTGGTACACACCATTATATCGGAGACTTCAGCGTCACCATTTGAAGGAGTATTTAAGAAAAGCCAGACAGGAAGAGTTCGAGAAACATCTTGAAGGAGATGAGGAGCTTCTCCTAGAGCTGTCTTCGCAACCATCTTCATCTAAAAAAAATAATAAATGAAGAATATGAAGAGATGCTGACAGGTGACGATGACCTATTTTTGAGCATCAATACTCAGCCTTCCGAAGCTGGTAGTGAATCCAATAGAAGTGAGGTAACCAACAAACCGCACATAGAAATATTGGAAGTCCAAATGCTCCCAAAAATTGATGTCCCAATGTTTCTTGCATTATACGAAGATACCAACGATCAATTGTTGATAGAGGCAGCTGACGCAGTGGAGGCAGCTTTATATTAAAAAATATATGTAAATGTATGAATAAATATTACATATTAATAAAAATTAAAACAATGCATATGTTTAAACAATGGTTCATTCATTCATTCAAATGGTCAAGGGAATATTTGGGCACAAAGAATAAACGCTTATTATTTGTTTGTATGTATATGCGTAAATGAAATAAATTTGTAGATATTTATGTACGCATGAATATGTACACCTTATCACATTTTATACTGACCAGGAAAGCAAGAAAGCGGACTGTCATACAGACTCACCAATCGTCACACACACAGACTGTCTGACAGCCAGACATTCCAACCGCCACTCAGAACACAAAAAACACACACACTTAAACATAGCATAAATATTCATATTCTACAAAATACAGAAATCGCACCACCATCCAGATCCCCAAATAAAATCCATCGATGATCGTCATGTATAAAATAAACAAAACATCAGTTTCAATATTTATGCAATAGTAATTTTTTTTTTCACAACGTCTTCAAGATCAGAATAATCAAATTATTCCTCCAGACTCAAGCATTGCAAGCAAAAAAGCAAAAAAAAAACACACTGAATTGCTGGACGACAAATCTTAAGTAAACACACCAAATTTTAATAAGCAAAAAAATAAAAGAAAAAATCTCACTCCAGCAAGAAGGAACGAACCACAAACATTAAGGGTATCCATATATAGCTACTACACGTTTTAAATAGTGTAATTCCTAAAAATGCTTCTAAATTTTTTTATTCACCAGGCGTACACAGTGTAAATGGACAGACACAAATTCCCACGCTCACATACCGACGGACATGTATTCTCAAGGTCACATATGGACAGACACAAATTCCCACGCTCACATACCGACGGACATGTATTCTCAAGGTCACATATGGACAGACACAAATTCCCACGCTCACATACCGACGGACATGTATTCTCAAGGTCACATATGGACAGACACAAATTCCCACGCTCACATACCGACGGACATGTATTCTCAAGGTCACATATGGACAGACACAAATTCCCACGCCTACCCCAACATTTTATTAAAAAAAAAACAACAATGTGAACGCCCCTATTAAACCGTGGGAAAAAATACACACACGAACACACACAAAATGAAATTTGAGAATTTTGTGAAATTTGAGAATTTTGGCAATTAAAATTGAAAAATTTCAAATTTAATTGCTGAAATTTAATATTTTTAATGGTCGAAGCACATACAGTTCCCTACTACTAGGTCTTTCTACAATAGACAAGAAATTAGTAATTACATAATGGTAAATTAATCTTTGAACACTGATTCAGACTCAGAAACTTATTTTAGTGATTAAGAAATTGTTTGCAATTGTTGTGTTATTTGAATTTGTTTCTTACTTTATTATTGATCTTTATAATAAAATAAAATGTCAATTTAATTGCTAATAAAGGTGTAGAAAAATAAAATAGAGTCATATCGAATAAAAGTTGTTTGTTGGGTTTTGGTTTGTATAAGTTTCATAGCCTACTACACTTATTATAATGTTTTTTTTTTTAATCATTTGTGAATTTTTGTAGTTAATTTATTAACAGAATTCTCAGACGGTTTATAGAGGTCTTTTAATAAGTTGAGAAGTTTGAAACTTTTCAAAACTGTGGTTGAAGTCTACTGACGATTTGGTAAAAATGAAATGCATACAGATTATAATTATCTTATATAAATAAGATATTTTATAATATCTATTATATATTATTATATAATATATTAATTAATATTATAATTAATCTTTATATAAATATGTTCTTTATCTTAAATAATAATTTAATTTTGAAATATTTAGTGTTGTCAATTTGGCAACCCTATTCATATAATGTTATTTGAATACCAATGGTTGTTTTCAAAACTGTAAACAACAAACAAAAAATACTAAAAAGTTTAAAATAATTTTATATTAAAAAAAGGTATACAGCAACCCTACATAATTTGTGATTGGTTATATTTCATTAGAAAACTATCACGCTATATCATTTTGTATGTGAAATGATAGATTAAAATTAAAAAAAATAATAATTACTGATATGGGGGAATTTTTGGTATTTCATTGTCCCCGCACCGAAAATATAAAAGGATTTCTAAAAAGTTTAATTAAATGTGAATTTCTGTTTTCATTTCAGATAAATTAATTAATAACTGCCAAAAACGGTGCTAATATATTAGAGGTAAAGAAATCTTGTGTACAATGCTCAACGGGAAGTGAAAAATTCGCAGAAAGACTCGATTCTTTTGTTCAAAATGTTCAAATGCTGTATGTCAGCAACATTCCAAAATATAATATATATGTCTTAGTTGGTTTGATTAATAACATGACAAGTTTTTATTTAATGTACTCTGATTCTATTTCTTTATGAATTAAAAACATTATAAAAATAAAATATGAAATGAAATTAATAAACCACTTGTATTTTTAATTATAATTTGATGTAATATAAACCGTTTTCAAGACTACTTACATAAAAAAATAGTGTTAAATTATGCAAATACATTAACATTTATATGGGGTCTGGTCAGACCCAGTGTGGTACTAATGTGAAAAAGTCTTTCTGTTCCTTGTACGTGCGTTGGAATTTGTGGATCAGCAAGTGGTGGTTCATCGAAATCTAAGTATTTTTCCAAGTGATCATATGAATTCTATCCGATTTTATGACGAATTTAATTAAATTGTTCTATGTATATATGGAAAAATTTATATTTTGAAATTTTGGGGGGCTCTAAATCCGACTTAGAGCTATGGTCTCTTGAGCAAAATTTCTCAGAATCACCTATAGATTGCTTTACGCCTACTCCAAAAAAAATTACCCACCCTAGTATATATATATATATATATATATATATATATATATATATATATATATATATGTATATATATATAACATTTAGCTTCGGTATAGGTCTGAGGTATATGATTCGGGTCGGACCCTTACATTGGTACAATTTAATTAAGCTACTAAATGTTTACGTCATACATACATATGTTGCAAATACATTTTTTTTTTATAAATAACTAAGATTTTGCAAGCCGTTTTCATCTCTTGTTCACTCTCTACATCAAGCAACTAAAGGTTATGATATCTATCATATACTTATCTTACAGTGCATTATTTTATAGTGCAAGATAGTTAGACGGAATCGTTTGTAAATTAAACGATTCCAGTTTGATTTATTTTAATGGAAAGCAATGATCGGCTTTAGAAATTGAATATCGGTATTAACTTAAACGCGTCTCTAAAATATGTTATTTGTTTAATAAAACAAAATATTTTATTTGAAAGTGGCAGTTTAAAAATACTCGAGTTTTTAAATAATTTCTATGAGCATTTCTGTGCAAGCTACCGGCTTTGATTGTTTTGCCAAAACTTCTCAAATGCAAAAACAAAATTTTAATTTCAACTACGTTTGAACAATTTAAATAATTTTTGTGCTGTATCATGAGAATCCCCCCGGGTGGCACAATAGGCAACTTGGTCAGTCGTGACGCCTTGTTGCAGTGCTTTCTGGGGAAAATATAAGATAATCAGGTAGAAGGATAGCTGGGTCCCGCCATAAAATGGATAAAAAATCAGTATTAGGTGGCAAACCTACATTGGTTTGACCTGCGAAGCAAAACCAGATTCCTTACACTAGTACCATTGGATCTGGTTGGGCACCACAGATGAGACTCTGGTTGATTCTGTGGCCAGATATTGGTTGAAGTCTCTTCAGTGAGTCCACGTTTAATACAAAGATTCGCTGGTAGAGATGTCAGATAAGGGTTGATGTTCCGGCATATGTACTATGTAGGATATTGACCCAGCTGATGGCAGTCTCTATGGGCTGCTGCGAATCAGCAGACGTTAACAATTGTTTAAGATAGGCCCGAACACCTTAGCAAGTTGTATAAAGTTAATATATGGCGATACTAAATGATTAAGATTTCAACCTGTGTGTCCTCGAGGGACATTCAGGTGGCCCCTGAGGGTGACAGGGGTGGTGGTGAACATTAATTTCACCCGGTGTTGAGACCACCGTCTCATCACCATCATTATCATGAAGATACATATAGTATTTTTACATTTTCTCACATCTAACACTATTTTGAGCCAATGTCAATATCTTCCATAACACCATTTTTCATATATATTCTGTGTAAAAATCCTTACAAGATTCAAGACATTTTTTAATAAGTACTTTCAAGATTTTGCACATTGTTACTACAGCAAAGCACATTGTTGATAAAATTAATATATTTGTTATCCTTGACATTTTAAAATTCGTGTACTTTTATATCATAAAAAGTAAATCGCATCTTAAGAGTTTACGCAATGAAACCATGGTTTCCAAAAAAAAAACCACAAATAATTTTTATAACGGAGTTTCCTACAAAATTGTATTTATTTTTTAATTATTATAAATGTTTGTGTGACAATATATTCTCAGAAATTATACGATACGATAAGTAAAACGTACAACATTGTTTGTTTATAAAAAGATTAGTTGTACACTAAAATTTTTCACAGCTGCTGCTAACTAGTTCCTTGTTCTATTTGAACTTTAATATACTCCAAACTAACTTCTCCAATGAAACGGAAACAGTTTTCATTTAAACACCTTTTAATTTTTTGTTTCACAAAATGAGAATATGTTTTTTTTTATGGTTCAAAAGATGGTATGTTGGGCAGAGATTTAAAAAAATTAGTATTTGTTAAATAAAAGATTAACTTTTAATGTTAAATAACGAAATTTGTATTTAATATAAATAGAAAGATAATTTTTGTGCTTTAAACCGAATAACGGCTACATTATAATGCTGAAAAATGCAACTTCGTCTTAAAAAATAATGAGAACTAATTTTAAAATTAATCTTTAAAATCATTTGTGAATTTTTATAGTTAATTTATTAACAGAATTTTCAGATGGTTTATAGAGGTCTTTTAATAAGTTGAGAAGTTTGAAATTTTTCAAAACTGTGGTTTAAGTCTACTGACGATTTGGTGAAAAGCGACAATGAAATGCATATAGACATTGCTTAACCACCCAATAAATAAATTTCATATTATAATTAATCTTTATATAAATATGTTCTTTATCTTAAATAATAATTTAATTTTGATATATTTAGTGTTGTCAACATATACAGCAACACTAAATAATTTGTGATTGGTTATATTTCATAAGAAAACTATCACTCTATATCATTTTGTATGTGAAATGATAGATTAAAATTCAAAAAAATAATAATTACTGATATCGGGGGATTTTTGGTATTTCATTGTCCCCACACCGAAAAAATAAAAGGACTTCTAAAAATTTTAATTAATCTTCGAAAATAGTACGCCAATTGAGATATGTGCCGAAAATTTCATTAAGCTACCATAACTCCTTCGATTTTTTTTCACTTTTACTATGGGGACCGTTCACTGTGCGGTGTCTTGTCTTTTTTCTGAGATATAAACACTAGCATTTTTAAATATTTTCAAGAATCAAAAGGTTTAAAATTTATGGTTGACATATTACGGGAATGAGTTTTACGAAATGTTATTATAACCATACATGATGAATACTGAAATGTCCGCTATTTGTGCGATCAACACATGATCAAAGGCATGGTTTACGATTGAATTTATTTTAATTTTTTTTTCAGTGGTGCCAACGGGCGAAAATTTCTCGCACGAACTTAGAAACCTTCGTCGGCTCATGCACAACAACTTTGCTTAAGATTATTAAATAATCAAATGCATTTCACTTTTAATAATTTTTAGTGGCGCGATCTATCGGAAATTAATCGCACCAACTTAGAAACTTGAAGCTTCCGTCGACTCATGCACAACAACTTTACTATTCCATAAAGGACATACAGACAAACATTCATTTATATATATATATATATATATATATATATATATATACTAGCTGTACTAGCTGTATGTATATACTAGCTGTACCCTGCGCACGAGTTAGATACAACCAAACGATAAGTATATATTATGGTACAAATAAATGTACATATATGCAGGTTGTCGTATGTTTGTTTGTATAAGCATTCTTATCGCGATATTTTGTTTCAATACCAAACAGTGCCAACGTGACAAGAATGTTTTCCCACAGGTTATTTGTAAGTAGACGATAAGAAAACGCTGGTTTGCAAAAATGATGCAAGCCTTAGCTTAAGTTTAGTTTTTAAGAATAAATAATATTTAGTTTTTAAAAACCCCAAATTACGACTGGTTGTATCTCTTGTAATTCGTGCAGTCAAAAACGGATTTAGTTTCTAAGGAAATTAATAAATAGAACAAAAGTGACTTAATTTTTAAAGAAATTAAAAAAAAACAATTTTATGTCAAAGAATTTATATAATTAAACCGAACTAAAGAAGAACTAAAACAAAACACAAAGAGCCAATTAGATTTTGAAAAATTTTTAATTAAATAGTAAGGAAAAGATACGTTATTTAAGAAATATGAGATTAAAAACTCTCTTACAAGTTTTTAAAATAGTTATTTCAAATAAAAAAGAAAAAATTTTTTTGAACTATTTTACAAAATAAGTCAAAATGAATGTCGAAGACGTTCAATCGAGAATTAAACAACTCGAATGCCTGGTTTTAAAACAGGAAGCAGTAACTAAAGATCAACAGCAAAGGCAGTTGCAATTACAAAACAATTTGGCTGAACATGTCCAGCTTATCCAACACCGAAAATTGGAGTACGAAAAGCAATTGCAACAAACAATTTAATTGCAATCCGCATTGGCATCCCATCAACAACAACAACATCAGCAGCAGCCTGATCAAGGAGTAAAACTGCAACGGATTTTTTGTGGACTTGACCCAAATCAGGTTATTAGTCAATTCCATCAAATAAGACCCTTTGAGAGAGGTCAATATCTTTCACTTTTCATAAGGTCAGTGGAGAATATAATGTGTTTATGTTGCCATAACTCAGAATTACTGATCTACGGCACAACTATAATAAAAAACGAAAAGTTAATAGCAGATGAAGCGAAGACTGCTTCTTTATTACCGGAAAACAGTACTTGGGACAAAATAAAACTGCAACTAAAAAAGGATATTGGACCCAAAAAGAGTTACGCTGAGCTATTCAATTATATAAGAAATTTTAAAGTTGAGAGCCTTAGAGAACTTTTCAATATATTCCTAGAATGTAAGTTTGAACTTAACGAAATATATTCATTGGACGAACAAGGACTCCCACAATTATACGAACACACTGACAAATTAGGGCCTGTATTATTGAGCGAAACCCCGATCTGGACTCAATGTTCAACAGATTTTCACAATTGCGGTTATTAGATGACAGTAGAACTAAAGATTATAGGCATAGGAACCCAGAACAACAAGCTGATAAAAAGAGTCACAACAGTCAAAACAGTTGTTATAATAAACACTACCTGAATGATTATAACAACAAACAAAACTTTCATAAAATATCTATGAACAATGTTCGGAATAAATTTATGAAAAGGAATGAATCTTCATTGGTTAAAAGCTTGCCTACTCCAATGGAATTAAGAAACTTGGAGGATAGTACAGAATATAAGGAAGTAAATTTTCTCATAGGCTCACAAAATCAAAATTACCCTTGATTGCAATCACTATAGGAAAAAAATTGTAAGGTGTCTCATTGACACTGGAGCTGAAACTAGTATAATAGCATATAATCTTTTTATAGGAGATAACACCATTTCCGAAAGAATTTAAGCAATATGGGACACTTTTATGGAAAGTAAGCAGACTGATATGATGCTATTATTGGCCTTAATTTCGCAATACCACTTTGTGCACGGATAGATTTGGAAAATAGATTTGTAGAAATATTAGGATATAAAATATTTTTTGAGGAGAAATCTCCTTATAACATAAACACAATTCAAGATACGAAATTAATAAATTTAACCTAAATCACTTAATCTGCGAGAAAAAATCGAAGGTGGAAAATATTCTACTAAAATATCAAGATTTGTTTTACAAAGATGGAGAAGTGTTAACTTCTACACATGAAGTAGTGCATGAAATCACAACAACTGTGGGTAAACTTATGTTCTCAAGAATATATAGGTACCCACAAATACATGAAGCGGTAGCTCAAAATCAAATTGAAGATATGCTTAAGCAAAATATTATTCGGGAAAGTACATCTCCATACAACAGTCCTCTCTGGGTTGTCCCTAAAAAATTGATAATTCTGGTACTAATAAGTGGAGATTAGTAGTTGATTATCGCAAACTTAATGAGTTCACAAAGACTGATAAATTTCCAATCCCGCATATGGAAGGCATCCTAGATAAACTGGAAAAAGCCCAGTACTTTTCAATCCTAGATCTTGCAAAGGGTTTTTACAAGATTTTGGTGAAAGATGATGATAGGGAGAAGACTGCTTTTTCGACCCCATTTGGACATTAAGAGTTTGTTCGTATGCCATTTAGGTCGAAGACTGTCCCTGCTACCTTTTAAAAACTTATGAATTCCGTCTTAAGAGAATACATAAACAAAACATATATCTTGACGATATACTACTTTTTAGCACATCTTTAAATGAGCACTTAATTAACCTAGAAAAAGTCCTGAAGCGGATCCGAGAAGCCAAATTAAGAATACAAATTGACAAATGTAATCTTTTACAAAAACATACAGACTTTCTCGGTCAAATTTTGACACAAGATGAATTAAACCTAACCCAAGAAAAGTCGAAATCATCAAGAATCTGAAACTCCCAAACACCCAGCAAATAATCAAGTCATTTATAGGTATGGCGGGATTTTACAGAAAATTCATTAAAGACTATGCAAAAATTGCATACCCAATGCCAAAGTATTAAAAAACAAACCCAAAAGTAAATGTACATGATCCAAATTTTATAGCAGCATTTCAAAAATCAAACGACATTCTCATTAATCCGCCAATTTTAAGATATTTCAATAAAAGATTTAAACTAATAACAGACGCTACCAATTTTGCTTTGGGTGCCGTATTGACTCAAGACGGTCATCCTATATATTACGCCTCAAGAACACTGAATGTTTATGAAAAAAACTATTCGACTATTGAAAAAAGTTACTAGCAATAGTCTGGGTCGTCAAATACTTCAGGCCATATGGTGTTGAATTTAATCAATCACTTAAGTGGTTGCAAGCTAAATATAATGGAAAAGATATAAATCCCAGACTCTAAAGTTGTCTAATGCATTTAATGGACTATAACGCTAAAATCGAATATGTTAAAGGTAAAGAAAACCACATTGCTGACTTTCTGAGCCGCATAGAAAGCACTGATAATAAAGATTTAATCGACATAGTAAGTGTTAATGCGGAGGTAAATTCTATGGACGAGGGTAACCTTCCTTCATTAAATTCAAAAGAAAATATTAAATTAATGGACACGGTTGTCAACAGATTTAAAATACAATTAGTAATAGCAGACAATAAGGACTCTGAGATTGAACAGATCTTTGATAAGAAGAGAATATACTTGAATCAATCGGATTTGAATTTCCAAACTCTAAGTAATATACTTAATAAATATTCATTAAAAGGTCTTTTAGCATTTTTTCCTATAGTAGACGAAAATACTTATGACGAATTTTAAAAATTGGTGAAAATGGTGCTTAGGAACAGAACCGACCTTAAGTTTGTAAGATGTTCTTATTTTGCCAGAGATATAATAAATCAAGAGGAATTGGAAAAGCAAATATCTTTATTTCATAAGAATGCAGTTGGACACTCAGGTGTCTTCCCGACTTATTAAGCTATGAAACATAGGGTATATAATCCTAAATTAAAAACTACTATACATAAAATAATAAGCAATTGCAATTTTTGTTCATCTGCGGAATATGATAGAAACCCGATAAGGGCAAAATTTTATCATACTGAAACTCCACTTACAACAAACGAAATAGTTTATGCAGATACATACGTAAATAGCCGCCAGTCATTCATAGTTTTTATAGATAAGTTTTCGAAATATGCTATACATTTTCATCTTCTAGACAGAAATAATCAAACTATTGTCCAAATAATAAGGGAATTCCTAACAATTAAGGGAATAGTGAAAAAAATTTGTTTTCGACAATGAATTTAATACTGTAGATGTCCGAAAGTTTTTAGATGAGGACAACATGCAACAAAACCAGACATCGGAAAAAATAAGAGTATTGAATCTGGAAGAAAAAGTTCCAATTGTAGAGCAAATGGTTAAAGCTATAGGGTTTTATAATAATACCTTCCATTCTACAATGGAAATAGAGCAACAAATGAAGTAGAGCAACATCGAATCGATCACAATACTATACGGAATCGAATAGAAAATATGAAATGCAGAATATTGAACAAACAAAATGTAAATGGCGAAAATTACATTGAACATAGACAATGTTCCCGTTAATAGTATTAAACGTCCTTTTAAATTTTCAGATTCTGATGATCGTATTGCTAACCATAATACAAATATTTCCAACTCAGAGCCTACTAATGTCAACCCCAATAACTAGCGAAGTGGGATTTGTCAACATGAGAATAACAACTGTAGAAATCGTGAACCAAACCATTACTGTACTTTACACGGTAAATCGCAATGATTTTATGGATGTTGTAGAAATCCAATATAAAATATATGGAAATTCCTTCAAATGGTTTAATTGAAAAGCAAATTCAAATATTAAAATCAAGAATAAGATCAATAACTCCCACAAAAATAAACCGCAGAATAATAAGGGGCTTAATGAATTTCGTGGGCTCGACCCAAAAGTTTATGTTTGAAACAATGAACAACGAAGACAGGAACGACATTCTAAGCCATTTGGACGTAATTACCGCAAATAGCCACAACGCTATAGAAGGTTTGAACAAGCAAATTGTAATCAACGAACACTTTCAGGACAGTATTAACTTATTAAAAGCGACAATTCTTTCTTCGAAATCTAACTAAGATTCGAAATCTAACTAAGACAGTTTTCTCTGAAATAAAATCGAAATATGACCAGCTTGCAAAACATCTTTTAAATTCTGACATATTTTTTAAGCTGAAGTTTATCAAAGACAAAAAAAAAACTAGATACAAAACTGTATAGCTTCTGCAAAGAACCATGTCCTACTTCCCAGTATACTAACACCGGACAAAATTAACGAATATAAAATTTACTTTTTCAAACTGAAATTATAAAACTAGACATTTTATACTACAAAAATTATTTGATCGTTATCGCAATAAAAATACCTATAAATTACTTTACAACTGATTTAAATCTTGTTCTACCTATATCAAATTCCAATTCTTTTGAAATTGATTCCAACAAAGAATTTTTTATAACAGTTAATAATGTAACGTATAAATATGAAGAAAATAAATCACTGATATATCTGGAAAGTTCAAGCTGTACTTTACATTCAGATTGTAAACTTAAATATAATAACAAATTCAGTATAATTGCAAATGATGACGAAACTGTAATTGTTAAAAATATTAAGAAGAAACAAGTTATACAGAATTGTGATGATCGAGATATAATGCTGAATGGGAACTGTATATTATCTTTCTATGATTGTGAAATAAAAATAGATTCTTACACTCATATAAATAAGAATGACATTGTATTTGATAAATTTGTGTATGACAACGTATCTTATCGTATCATTTTACTGAAAGTACACATTTAAACTATAAAACAATAAAAAATGACACATTTCATAATCTGAACCAAATAAGAGAATTAGAATTTTATAAAAATTTATCCTATGGAATAAGTTTATCGGCAATGATTTTGGTATCAATAGTGTTATTGCTCCTCTTAATAATATTAAAGCAAAACAAAATTAAGATTAAAATTAAGGCCTCTCCTCAAATAAAAGAAGTCATTCAAAAATAAGAAGAAAAGGAATAATTAAATTTTAAGTACATATGTCTGTACTTAAATATAATTATGATACGAATGTATTTACATCATTTAAGTTTTAATAATGAATTAATATATTGTTTTTAATTCAGGAGAATTAATTTTTTGACACACATGGAGGAGTTACATACAACCAAACGATAAGTATGTGTTATTGTACAAATAAATGTACATATGTATGTAAATGCAGGTTGTCGTTTGCATAAGCATTCTTGTCGCGATATTGTTTCAATACCAAACAGTGCCAACGTGACAAGAATGTTTTCCCACAGGTTATTTGTAAGTAGACGATAAGAAAACGCTGATTTGCAAATATGATGCAAACCTTAGCTTAAGTTTAGTTTTTGAGAATAAATAAATTTAGTTTTTAAAGACCACAAATTATGACTGGTTGTTTCTCCTGTAATTCGCGTTGCTGCTCCTTTCTTCCGTGCTTAAGGTGCTTTTCGTTTTGGAGTCATGATTGCGCGGGAAAGACGTGCAAACTGTTTTTAAATGTATTATAATCTCACAATGTACCGAATCCAATATAACCGGATGTTCAGACATGGATAAATCACTAAAAAGTAGCATACCAGAATTGTTAAAATCCATGTTAAAAATTTTGTAGAAGAAATTAAGCATATATATTTGTGGTACCTATATATATACCTTATATCTCTTCCACACAACGTAAATTTGTATCTAGTATATTAAAAGAAGAAAAATCAAAACGATGTCTTGTCTTTTGACATATTTTTCTTTAATATTAGACCATATATATTTATACCATATATTTAAAAATATTTAATGTCTGCGATACAAACAACAGCATTTAACAAATTTTCTAGAAATACAAGGTTTCAAATTTGTGATTGAAATGTTTCGGAAATGAGTTATACCAAATGTTATTAATATCATATATGATGAATCCTAATATATCTGGCATTTGTCCGATTAACACATGATCAAATGCATAGTTTACGATTAAATTCATTTTGATTTTTTTTTCAGTAGGGCCACCTGGCGAATATTAGTCGCACGAACTTAGAATACTATGTCGGCTCAAGCACAATAGCTTTGCTTAAGATAATTACATAATCAAGTGCATAGTTTACAAATTAAATAATTTTGAATTTTTAGTGACGCCATCTATCGTAAATTAATCGAGCATGAGTTGACGAAATATTATAGCATGATCAAATGCACAGTTGACGATTTAATTCATTTTGGGTAATTCTCAGTGGTTCCACCTGCCGGAAATAAGTCATACGAACTTAGAAAACTTCGTCAGCTCATGCGCAACAACTTTGCTACAGATCATAGCATGATCACATGCAAAGTTTACCATTCCATAAAGGACATACAGACAAATACATATATAGATATACTAGCTGTACCCTGCCTGCGTTGCTGCTGATTTCTTCATTGCTTGAGATGTAGGTCGAACAATTGTTTTTTGCTTTGGCGACATGTTTGCATTCAGACATGGATAGATCTCCACTTCGCTGAACGAACTGAAAAGTGGAATGAGTTATACAAGATGGTACTAAGATTATATATGACGAGTCCTAAAATGTCTGGTATTTGTCCGATCAACACATAATCAAATGCATAGTTTACGATTCAATTCATTTTGAATAATTTGCCGTGGCGCCATCTATAGGAAATTATTCATGCGCAACAGCTTTGTGAAAATTATAGCAAGACCCAATGCACTGTTTACGGATAAATTCATTTTTTATAGTTTTCAGGAGCTCCACCTGTCGAAAACTGGTCAAACTAACTTTGACACCTCCGCCGGCTCATGCGCAACAACTTTGCTAAAGATCATAATATGATCAAATGCATAGTTTACCATTCTATAAAAGACATACAGACAGACATTCATTTCTGTTTACAGAAAAAATATATATATAACATAAAACAATATATATATATATATATATATATATATATGTATATATATATATATATATATATATATATATATGTATATATATAATTATATATATATATATATATATATGTATATATGTATATACATATATATATATATATATATATATATATATATATATATATATGTACTACATATATATATATATATATATATATATATATATATATACATATATATATATATATATATATATATATATATGTATATACATACATATATATATATATATATATATATATATATAAATAAATATATATACATATATATATATATATATATATATATATATATGTTTGTATATACATATATATATATATATATGTATATATATATATATATATATATATATATATATATATATATATATATGTATGTATATACATACATATATATATATATATATATATATATATATATATATACATAAATATATATATATATATATATATGTATATATGTATACATATATATATATATATATATATATATATATATATACCATCACGATCAAGCTTGGTTTACCCAAGTATTGGAATCGTTTCTTCATTCCATCATTTCTACGGGGGTACCATAAGTCTATGTGAACTATATCGTTTTCTTTCATAGGGCTGTCTGCGACATTAAATGTGTGTTTAATAGGATTTCTATCAAGTTTTGCAAGATTGCAAACTTCACAGTTGCCTATATAATTTTGAATTTCTTTTTGCAGGTTGGGATAATAACATGTGTTTCTAAAATTCCTGTATACTTCATTTATTCCGCGTTGATTGTTTCTAAGGTGTTCAGTTTCCATCCGTTTAAGTATTATTTCTTTCTCCGTAATGTCTCCCAACTATGAGTTGGATCTTAAAATTCTTAAATTCTTGTCATATGCAAAATACAGTCTATAATAATACTGAAACTAAAAAAAGTCGGTTATCGCACAAAAAATTGCAACAAGCCCCTTTTCTGGAAGACACCATTTTTTTATTGAATATAATTGTACATAATTTTTTTTCATTCATTTCAATTTGGACCTCAGCGCCAAGAAGGCATTTTTGAGAAAGTTGGCAGTTATTTGCTAACTGTACAAATATACAGCAAAACGAAAAAATTTTTACAAATAATAAATTCAAATTATATACATGTGCACATATATAAGTATATATAAATTAATATAAGTAATTATTATTATTTATAAATAAATAAATAAATAAATATATATATATATATATATATATATATATATATACTATATATATATATATATATATATATATATATATATACATACACATCTATACATATATCCACACATACATATATATATATATATATATATATATATATATATATTTATATTCATATATATTTATATTCATATGGTTGTTTAGGTTAAAATTTAGTTACATCAGAAGCGTTTCCATTAAACCATTTAAATATTCTTTGCATAAAACTTTAAATGTCGCTAAATTATCAATAGATTTTAAATTAAGAGGTAAATCGTTATACATATTACCACCTACATAGTCAATACGTCGCTTAGTTCTTTCCAATCTGCACCTAGGAACTCAAATATTTGATACGTCTCGTGTATTGAAATATGACTGGTTTTGCAAGAAAGGAATTGTTTGCCCACCTATGTTATGGACACTTTTGAACACAAATAATAAAGCCTGATATTTGTGTAAACCATAAATGGGCAAAACAGTTTTACAAACATCTCTATATAGTGACATTGTTGGATGAGTTCTTAGTAAGCTGTATACACTCTTTAACGCTTTATCCTGAGAACATTGTAAAGATTTTTGAAGATGATTACTTTTGTTGTAGGCATATACACAAGCTAAGTAATTTAGGTGAGGTTGTATTAAGCCATTATAAATCATTAGTTTCGATTTCACACTTAGCTTATTTTTAAACATATATAATATCCCAATAGCAGGAGCTATTTTCTTCTTGACATCATTAATTTGAATATCCCATGATAAGTTGCTTTGTAAAGTGATTCCGAAATATTTATTTGAATGAGTTTCGCAAATAGAAGTGCCATCAAAATCAACAGAAAAGTTGTTATTTAAACTAGCTGAGCGCGGCCGAAAACGAATTAATTTGGTTTTATCAGAATTTAGTAGCAGACCATTTAAACGAGCAAATTTAAATAAAACAGATGCATCCCTCCCTACATTAGCTTTAAGAAGAACATTATCGGCAAACATATATAACTGGCCTGTGAGATTAAGATTTTTCAAGTCATTCAAGTAAATTGAAAACAATAAAGGATATAATCCACTTCCTTGCGGAACGCCACATTCAACAGCACCAAGAAAGCTTTTGGAGCGTGCCATTTGAACATACTGTTTCCTATTAATGAAATAATTCCTGAACAACAGTAGTTCACTACCTTGAACACCATAACATTCTAGTTTTTTAAGCATTATTTCATGATCAACAAGATCAAAGGCCTTTGAAAGATCGAAAAACACACCCGCTACTCCATTGTAACCGTCGTCCAAACCTTTTCAAATGCACCTTACAACATTCAAGACAGCGTCTTGAATACTCATACATCTTCTAAATCCAAATTAGTATAGAGAAGATTATTCTGCTCTAGGTAATCGTACAGGGGTTTTTCAAAAATTTTATCTATAGCCGAAAGCACAGCGATTAGTCGACATTTGACTATAGTAAATGCATGAATAGTTTTCGGAATGGGCACAATTTTGTGAATTTTTAAAATATCTGCATACTGGGAACTGCAAATCCTTTTGTTGAAAATTTCAACTAGCATATGTAAAATTTCACTTCCATATTACACATTTACTTCCATATTACACACAATTTCACGAACATCATTTATGTTAATATTATTAAGTGTGAAGCGACATCGTGTAGTTCTGAGTGTCCTAAATTAGTTAAAGGAGTCTCCTGGTAAAATAGCTATTTTCTGTTTGAGTTCTTTTAGAACAGAAATAAAATACTTATTTAAACAATCTACTTTGGTTTCATCATCTGCAATAATCCTCCTATGCAAATCACAGAGCTTGACACTACTAGTTTTTGATCGACCAAGTGCATTGTTGATAAATTTCTAACATTTTCTTGGATCACTACCACCTTTATACAAACCATCAGTATAGAAATTATCCATACATGTTTAACGGCCATTTTAATAACCCTACTTAATCTTTTCAAAGAACTGTTAATATTTTCCTCTTATTTTGATCTTCGTCTCTGTCTTAATAATTTATGTTTATATAAGATTAACTCTTGAAGACTTTTTATTTATCCATGGAGTTAGTTCAAAATGCAACGGCTTATTTCGCTTTGTTATGACTGTTGAATTGCGAACAGCTGATTCAATACAAGATATCAAGGAATTTGTTAGAACAGAGACATCTAATGTTGAATAATTACGGGGTAGGATATTTCTTAGGTGAGCTTTAGCCATATCAAAACTACAGTAAGTTTTCGCTATTTCAATGTATCTTTTGCTTTTAAAGCTATGCTTTAATTTACATGATAGCATATTATGATCCGAAAGTGTGCACTCAGCAGAATCAACAAAAATATTTTCAGACAAATTGCTAAATATGTGGTCAATTCACGTTTTACTTTCGGGTCTTGTGATAAGATTATGCGCACTAGTACAATCATAATTTTGAAATAGTGAGACTAACTCAGTAGATAAATAATTATTAAAAAGGTCAATATTCGAGTCACCAACAACTATTAGTGGGATTTGTGCTAAATCATCTAGCAAAATATCAAGAAGATTTATGAAATACGCATCACTGCCTTTTTGTGAGCGATAATATGACACAATTTGTATATGTTTAGATTCGATTCTGAAGTTTTTTAAAGTAACAACTACGTACTCAACATAACTTTCACTTTTGCAAATTCTGACACTGAATTCGATGTCTCTGTTTATGTACAACGACGTACCGCCATAGCCATCTTCCCTACAAGAATGGATGCAAGCAAAACCAGGTATTGAATATATCTGTATAATATCTTTTTTAAACCAAGTTTATTGAATTGCTATTATATCAGATAGCTTTGGAATTTGGCTAAGAACGATTTGAAATTATTAAATTTTTTTATGGAGGAAACGCTTCTTATGTTAAAACTAATAATATTTAGGAAATTACAATTTAAACTATCAATATACTTTTTAAAATTTGAAAAACTATTAAAATAATGATTTTTAATCATAGAAAGAATAAGCTGTTATAAAAAGATAAATTAACAAAAAATATTCTTTATTGTATAAGTACATATTTATTTATTTATGAAAGTAATACAAACGGAGCATCATCTTCCACATCATTTTCATTAGAATTCTCATTACCAGCTGGTCTGGAATGGCCCAAAGA
The DNA here is from genome assembly GCA_963675445.1 of Linnaemya vulpina. Taxonomy (NCBI): domain Eukaryota; kingdom Metazoa; phylum Arthropoda; class Insecta; order Diptera; family Tachinidae; genus Linnaemya; species Linnaemya vulpina. Next base: position 45,668,210 of record OY776281.1, on the reverse strand, counting down.
TCGTCTTTGGGCCCCAATTCTTGTTAATTGTAGCATTCAATAACATGTTATCTACATCAATCTCATAATAAATTAATTGTTGCTTGAATGTTTAATTTTTCCATTTCTTATAAAAACGTACTGATAACCAATGGTGTTTAATGATTTAGCATGGTTAAAAAGATTCATAGTTTCTTTGCTGTTAAAATTGTTTACAAATACATTTTTTGTTTTTTAATTTTCTTTAAGTTTAGCTTTTGATGACATGAATTCTTCCTTATTCAATTTTGATGTAAATCTAACAACTATTGTTTTTTATCATTGTTTTTGCTTCTATTCTTTAGGAAATAAGCATGTTCCACTGCATTTTTTTTTTGTAACGAAACACCAGAATCCTTGGAAAGGGTTTCCACAGCATCAAAGGCACTTATATTTTCAGCCACTTTTAAACCACTAATTATAAAATGGTTTCTAGCCCGATCATCATTTAAGATTTTTACTGAAGACTTCAACGCTTTTATTTCTGTTCCTAGTTTCTTATTTTGTTTTTCAATTTCAGTTAATTTTCGTTTGTTTTCAGCCACCCCTTTAAACAGTTCGTCAAATTTAGTTGACACAAACATAATAGAATTACTCAGCTGATCTAACTTCTCAAGTTTTTTAAGTTCTGTTTTGATTGAGCTTAATTGTTGTCGTATTTCACCTCCTTCTTCTTTACATAAGTGACAGTTAAAAATTTCATTTTCATTTTTGAGTAGCCGCTCGAACTCTCTTCTACTCAAATCCAAACATTGAGAGTGATAATTTTTAGCGCACTTGTCGCATTGTATGTAATCATCGGTTTCTTCTTTGATTTCATTTTCACATTTATCATAATATATAATTTTCTTTTTAATTGCAATACTACGTCGACCACTTTTTTTGAGCATATTTGATTTATTTCAAATTCCTTGTGTTTTGTTTTACTTGTTTACAAAATTTTATTATTTTTCATAAAGTTTTAATCACGAAATTTCGTTTTTTGTTACCTTTGTTTTGAGCACTGTTAAAACAGAACCGTTCCCTCCTATAATTCTAAATGATTCGCATTGTTTCTTTGAGTCAGTTTTCTTTATTACCATTATAATGTTTCTTATATTGTTTCTACGAATAATTTTTAATTTCCTTCATTTCCTAGTTGCGTAATTAATGCGTTTCTCCTCAATTGATATAAAATTTGTATCATCAATGTCTGCACTGCGAATCGTTTCCGTATCATTACTAGCATTGGTCTCATCAGAGTTAACAATTCATAAAGGTTAATAAAAGTTGTTGACTCTGAAAATTGTCATTCTGCTTACACTATCTGCCACTATATTTTCTTTGCCTTCTACATATTCGACTAGAAAATCAAACTCATTTAATTTTATTTCCCACCGTTGTAATTTCGAATTTGGTTCCTTCATATTATTTGGCCAAACTAGTTATCTGGTCAGTTCCAATTGTAAACCTACGGTCATACCAATATGGGCGAAAATATTTCGTTGCCTAAACCATTGCAAGGAGCTCTTTTTCTATTGTGCTATATCGTTTCTGGTGACCGTTCAGTGAGCGGCTTGCGTAAGCAATGGGCTTTTTATTTTGGGTGAACACTGTACCTAGTGCGAAATCGCTCGAAAATCGAAATATTTTTGGAAATTTGGGTGAACAAGCATGGGGTAATTTTTTAGAAATGTTTTTTAGAAGTTTGTTAAATGCTTCTACGTAGTCTGTGTCCTTTATATTTATTTTGAAATTCTTTTTTAAATACTTTATAAGAATTTGGAATAGTCTGTAATAAATCACTTGTAGTATCCAGTTATCTCCAGAAATGATTTTATCTGCTTCTGAGCTTTAGGTAGTTATATGTTATTAATGGCTTCGATTTTTTTTTTTGGGTTAGATTTGATTTGTGACCTATGAACTCTGTTTCCCTGGATAAGAATTTACACTTGTCCGGTTGAATTCTAAGGTTAGCATTTTTTCATATTTTAGAACCTTTTTAACGATTCCATGTGCTCTTTTATACTTGTAGAAAAAATCAGGATGTCGTTTAAATAGACAAGGCATATTGTCCTAAGGAGTTCTCTTAGTATACCATTAATGAGACGTTGAAATGTGGCTGGTGCAAACCGAAGTCCAAACGGCATTCGCGAAAACTCGTAATGACTACTGGCAGTCAAAAAAGCTGTTTTATGAATATCATGAGGATGCATTTTAATCTGGTGGAAACCCTTTGCCAAATCGATTGTTGTCGAAGATATCGTCTATTGTAATGTCGTTTAGTTTCCTATAGTCAACGACTATTCTCCACTTCTGTACATCTTCAGACGCTATCTTTTTGGGTACAACCCAAATCGGGACATTGTATGAACTATTTGATTCCCTGATAATACCATCTTTAAGCGATTCTTGCATTTTCCGATCAACTTCTATTCTGTGAAATTCTGTGTAGCGGTACATTTTAGAATATATTGGAATGTCCTGTTTTGTATATTTTCATGTTTTATATCATTCGTAAACGGTAGTTTTTCTCTGATTGGTAAAATACCTCCTTGTATATTAGCAGGGCTGGTCTTAATGTAGCTATCTCTTGCTCATTCAAGTGACTAGTTCTAATAATGTTGAGAAAGTTGTCTCTAAATATTTCATTGTTTGTTACGTTAATAAAATTTTCTTTATATGAAATGTTATAATGTAATTCTTCACAGTTACCCATGTATAACGGCAATGTCGCGTTCCTAGTGATAAGGCGTCTATTCAGGTAATCAATTACAGTACATAGTTTTTGTAAAATATTGTTACTATTAACCCATCATAACCATTGTCCAATTTACATTCCAAAAATTTGCAATAAACTCCCTAAAAAGTGGGAATCTACAAAGGTATTCCATTAAAAATATTTTTTCTAAAGCTCCAGTACACAGAGATACTTTTGTCTTCCATTTTGGTGAACATACTCCTTTATTTAAATTACTAAATTCCACTCCGCTGTCAATGATAAAATATAATATTCCAATTTATGTTTCTATAATTATATAGGGAAGTTGTTTAAGGCTTTTGTTGAAAGATTTACGTTGGAAGAGCCGACTTCCGTAAGAACTGGACCTTGATTATTGTTTCTACGAAAATCTCTAGGTTGGTTATTGGGAACCACACCTTGATTGTCCATTGTTATTATACTGTTTGTTATTACAAAAGGCAACGTTATTGTCCATATACATAGTTTCTGTCCCAAGTATGTTGTCTTTGGCTATTATTACTAAAATATGTATTAAATTTATCTTCTTTTCGATTGTACCCAGATACGGTATAATTCTGGTGTTTCGCTTCCAGAATAATTTTGTACTCTTATAAAATGTTTTTGGGTATCTTGCAAATATCATTGTTTTAGTCGGTTCCGGCAGATACTCTGCAAGGAAATCTAATTGATTCCTCTCGTAGAAAATCCTTCTTCTGGATGAGTTAACCACCTATTATGAAGTTAGTTTATAACACTGCTCTGCAAAAAATAACTTTTTTTAACTCCTTTAACTAAAACTATGTGCACTATATGTATTTTAATGCGCTAAGCTCGAATCCGTTTTCGGTTTTTTCCATCAGGTCCAAATTTTTTTAATGGGCGTGGCAATTTTTTGCCCCTAAATTAGCCAGGTACGTAGACATATTTCACCCTAACTCGAGAAAGAGTCATCCGATTTTAAAAAGTAAAACACCAGAAGAAGTGTAACAAAATGATATCGTCATGCACATGAAAGGTTGTTTGCATTACAATATTGGGTACCTGCAGTAAGTTGAAAATAAAATCTAAATTTTGTAACCGATTTTTATGGTTACACCTTTTCTAAAATCTTTAAGATCTGTAACTATTAGATAAAAGTGTAAAGTGTTGAATATTTGCTTTAAATTTTTTTAAATTCCATTTTTAAACTGAAAAAAGTTACGAATTTTTCACGAAAAATAATTTTTTTCTGGATTAATTTCTGAATAATTCCAAAACGATAAGAGATAAAGAAAAATTGTATGTGACTAATAAACACATAGTTTTATTCAAAGGAGGATTTGGCTGCTGAGCAGTGTAATTTTAATAATGTTAATGTAATATTTTTCAACTGTCGAGTCCAGCGAGCGAATTAGCTCGCTGCAAGTTTGTCTCTAGCCAAAATTACTAAGGAGTACATTTTTTATTTCTAACCAATTATTTACTATCCCATACCTATGGAGAGCCACTCTTGTTTCGTTTTTACATAGCCTAATAGTATTGCTTTGTTGTTATCTTGAAAAACTTTGACTGATGGCAACAGGGCTTCTACTTGTGCCAAAAAGTCTGGTAATTGACAGGGGTCAGTACCATAGAACGTCGGAATTTCCCTGATACAATTTTAAACATGATTACCTGTGCTATGAAATCATTGTCAATACTCACTTTGACGCGATTAGATCTCTAACTCTCTCTCTCTCTCTCGCTCTTGTTAATATCAAACCGATTCAGGATAATTTATTCCTATTGCATTGAAAACACGCATGAATAATTGGCGGCTTAGCCGTTAATCTATGTAAATCTTTGCAATATCCTCCGTTACGCTTATTATCATTTATATATGGTATGACGGTTGCACTAAACACTTGATTTGTAATGGTCTTTAAAATTATAATTTGAAATAAAAATACTTTTTTGTTTAAATACGTTTATTATTCAGCCTTAATTTATTAGCTGCTCCGGAAATGCACTTCGCTGCAGAAACATATTTTAACATAGTTGTAGATATACAATATGATAAATCACTGTAGCATATATATATATATATATATATATATATATATATATATGTATATATACATATATACATATATATATATATATATATATATATATATATATATTTATATACACATATATATATATATATATATATATATATATATATATATAGAAACATTTAACAAGCTTAAGACATTTCTAAAAATTTACCCCATGCTTGGTCACCCAAATTTCCAAAAATATTTCGATTTTCGAGCGATTTCGCACTAGGTACAGTGTTCACCCAAAATAAAAAGCCCATTGCTTACGCAAGCCGCTCAGTGAACGGTCACCAGAAACGATATAGCACAATAGAAAAAGAGCTCCATGCAATGGTTTGGGCAACGAAATATTTTCGCCCATATTGGTATGACCGTAGGTTTACAATTGGAACTGACCAGATAACTAGTTTGGCCAAATAATATGAAGGAACCAAATTCGAAATTACAACGGTGGGAAATAAAATTAAATGAGTTTGATTTTCTAGTCGAATATGTAGAAGGCAAAGAAAATATAGTGGCAGATAGTGTAAGCAGAATGACAATTTTCAGAGTCAACAACTTTTATTAACCTTTATGAATTGTTAACTCTGATGAGACCAATGCTAGTAATGATACGGAAACGATTCGCAGTGCAGACATTGATGATACAAATTTTATATCAATTGAGGAGAAACGCATTAATTACGCAACTAGGAAATGAAGGAAATTAAAAATTATTCGTAGAAACAATATAAGAAACATTATAATGGTAATAAAGAAAACTGACTCAAAGAAACAATGCGAATCATTTAGAATTATAGGAGGGAACGGTTCTGTTTTAACAGTGCTCAAAACAAAGGTAACAAAAAACGAAATTTCGTGATTAAAACTTTATGAAAAATAATAAAATTTTGTAAACAAGTAAAACAAAACACAAGGAATTTGAAATAAATCAAATATGCTCAAAAAAAGTGGTCGACGTAGTATTGCAATTAAAAAGAAAATTATATATTATGATAAATGTGAAAATGAAATCAAAGAAGAAACCGATGATTACATACAATGCGACAAGTGCGCTAAAAATTATCACTCTCAATGTTTGGATTTGAGTAGAAGAGAGTTCGAGCGGCTACTCAAAAATGAAAATGAAATTTTTAACTGTCACTTATGTAAAGAAGAAGGAGGTGAAATACGACAACAATTAAGCTCAATCAAAACAGAACTTAAAAAACTTGAGAAGTTAGATCAGCTGAATAATTCTATTATGTTTATGTCAACTAAATTTGACGAACGGTTTAAAGGGGTGGCTGAAAACAAACGAAAATTAACTGAAGTTGAAAAACAAAATAAGAAACTAAGAACAGAAATAAAAGCGTTGAAGTCTTCAGTAAAAATCTTATATGATGATCGGGCTAGAAACCATTTTATAATTAGTGGTTTAAAAGTGGCTGAAAATATAAGTGCCTTTGATGCTGTGGAAACCCTTTCCAAGGATTCTGGTGTTTCGTTACAAAAAAAATGCAGTGGAAGATGCTTATTTCCTAAAGAATAGAAGCAAAAACAATGATAAAAAACAATAGTTGTTAGATTTACATCAAAATTGAATAAGGAAGAATTCATGTCATCAAAAGCTAAACTTAAAGAAAATTAAAAAACAAAAAATGTATTTGTAAACAATTTTAACAGCAAAGAAACTATGAATCTTTTTAACCATGCTAAATCATTAAACACCATTGGTTATCAGTACGTTTTTATAAGAAATGGAAAAATTAAACATTCAAGCAACAATTAATTTATTATGAGATTGATGTAGATAACATGTTATTGAATGCTACAACTAACAAGAATTGGGGCCCAAAGACGATCTTTGGGCCATTCCAGACCAGCTGGTAATGAGAATTCTAATGAAAATTATGTGGAAGATGATGCTCCGTTTGTATTACTTTCATAAATAAATAAATATGTACTTATACAATAAAGAATATTTTTTGTTAATTTATCTTTTTATAACAGCTTATTCTTTCTATGATTAAAAATCATAATTTTAATAGTTTTTCAAATCTTAAAAAGTATATTGATAGTTTAAATTGTAATTTCCTAAACATTATTAGTTTTAACATAAGAAGCGTTTCCTCCATAAAAAAATTTAGTAATTTCAAATCGTTCTTAGCCAAATTCCAAAGCTATCTGATATAATAGCAATTCAATAAACTTGGTTTAAAAAAGATATTATACAGATATATTCAATACCTGGTTTTGCTTGCATCCATTCCTGTAGGGAAGATGGCTATGGCGGTACGTCGTTGTACATAAACAGAGACATCGAATTCAGTGTCAGAATTTGCAAAAGTGAAAGTTATGTTGAGTACGTAGTTGTTACTTTAAAAAACTTCAGAATCGAATCTAAACATATACAAATTGTGTCATATTATCGCTCACAAAAAGGCAGTGATGCGTATTTCATATATCTTCTTGATATTTTGCTTAGATGACTTAGCACAAATCCCACTAATAGTTGTTGGTGACTCGAATATTGACCTTTTTAATAATTATTTATCTACTGAGTTAGTCTCACTATTTCAAAATTATGATTGTACTAGTGCGCATAATCTTATCACAAGACCCGAAAGTAAAACGTGAATTGACCACATATTTAGCAATTTGTCTGAAAATATTTTTGTTGATTCTGTTGAGTGCACACTTTCGGATCATAATATGCTATCATGTAAGTTAAAGCATAGCTTTAAAAGCAAAAGATACATTGAAATAGCGAAAACTTACTGTAGTTTTGATATGGCTAAAGCTCACCTAAGAAATATCCTACCCCGTAATTATTCAACATTAGATGTCTCTGTTCTAACAAATTCCTTGATATCTTGTATTGAATCAGCTGTTCGCAATTCAACAGTCATAACAAAGCGAAATCAGCTGTTGCATTTTGAACTAACTCCATGGATAAATAAAAATTCTTCAAGAGTTAATCTTTTATAAACATAAATTATTAAGACAGAGACGAAGATCAAATTAAGAGGAACATATTAACAGTTCTTTGAAAAGATTAAGTATGGTTATTAAAGTGGCCGTTAAACATGTATGGATAATTTCTGTACTGATGGTTTGTATAAAGCTGGTAGTGATCCAAGAAAATGTTAGAAATTTATCAACAATGCACTTGGTCGATCAAAAACTAGTAGTGTCAAGCTCTGTGATTTGCATAGGAGGATTATTGCAGATGATGAAACCAAAGTAGATTGTTTAAATAAGTATTTTATTTCTGTTCTAAAAGAACTCAAACAGAAAATAGCTATTTTACCAGGAGACTCCCTTAACTCATTTAGGACTCTCAGAACTACACGATGTCGCTTCACACTTAATAATATTAACATAAATGATGTTCGTGAAATTGTGTGTAATATGGAAGTAAATAAATCTCCAGATTTTGATAACATAACCATAAAGTTTGTAAAGGAATGTTTTGGTGAAATTTTGCATATGCTAGTTGCAATTTTCAACAAAATGATTTGCAGTTCCCAGTATCCAGATATTTTAAAAATTCACAGAATTTTGCCCATTCCGAAAACTGTTCATGCATTTACTATAGACAAATGTCGACTAATCGCTGTGCTTTCGGCTATAGATAAAATTTTTGAAAAACGCCTGTACGATAAGCTTTTAGATTACCTAGAGCAGAATAATCTTCTCTATACTAATTTGGATTTAGAAGATGTATGAGTACCCAAGACGCTGCACATTGGGGTGAATGGTATAGAAAATGGCGATTAATTCAAAAAATGAACTTTAACTTTCACAACCGTGTTTGGTACCATATGAAAGTAGATAAAATTCTACATCACTAACTGCAAAAATAAAATTTCTAAGTTGTTTACTTTATTTGCAGTGTGTGTTTAAAGTTCAATAATATTTGTTATTTTCGCGCGGATTGATTAAAAGAGAAAATTTTGATATTTCAAGTGATTATATTTGTTATAAAGACTTCTATAAGTAAAAGTTTTATAATGGAACCTTCAACTTCAGGTAGATGAGCATATAAAAAATTATTTTTTGTTTAGATAAATGCTTTAGAAGTAAAAAAATAAAGAAAAACAAAATTGCTCTAAAAATGTGGTATTTTTGATATATACACTGAGTTTCAACAACCTTGCGGATGAGTGCAGGAAAAAATTATTTTATGTTCTTAAATTATGACATTTTGGCTAATAAATCCCAGAATGCCTAGTTGCGCATTTGTGAGTTTTTGAGCTATGAAGGTTTTTGGGACACAACTCCAGTTGCTAAAAATCAATACGAAAAAGCCAAACAAAAGAACAAGTTGCTTTATTATATTATTATATTTTGTTGATATTGTTGTTTTTATTGTAGCTAATGAGTGTGATGTTTATTGGAGGTTGGTGCGTGAGTAACTTCAAATCACGCACACTCAAAAAAATAGTTCTGATTTATTTCCAACGAATAGACATAACAAGTTTAAATTTCACTCACGAACGAGAAATTATCTAGTAAATAGTAAATATGAGTTACATAAGACAATCCTATTCTACACACGTACACTGTTTGTATGGTAAATATTGTCACTCTTCCATCTCTATTTATATTTATTGTTCATTTGTACACTACATGATAATTGTGCGTGAGAACATTTTGTTGGTTTATGCTGATGATATCAAGTATATTAATGTATTGACAATTAATTTTCGAGAATTACTATTACTAAGTAGGGTATTTAAGATTCCGTACAGCCACGTTCATTTGTTTTTTGTCTTGACTGTGAATGTTTTGTTTCATGTGATGTTATTTATTTAAAGTGTTGTACATTTGTAGATTATTCGGTAAAAGGGAAAACAAAAAGTATTACAGATACAAAGTCCACACAAAAGTGCAATATATGTGGTGCCACAAGTAAAGAGTTCAACAATATTGATAAAATGATTTCGAAAGATGTTAAATATAATATGGAGTTTGGTTTATCTGTCCTTCATGGCTGGATAAGATTTTTTGAGTGTCTTACTCACTTATCATATAAACTCCCGATAAAAAAATGGCAAACTAGATGTGATGACGAAAAAAAAATTATTGCTGATACAAAAAAACGCATTCAAAGGGAATTTAGAGAAAAAACTGGATTGATTTTTGACCAACCAAAACCAGGTTTTGGAAACTCAACCGATGGGAATACTGCAAGGCGTTTTTTTAAGAATGCTGAAGTATCTGCAGAAATTCCTTTCTTGCAAAGCCAATCATATTTCAATACACGAAACGTATCAAATATTTGAGTTCCTAGGTGCAGATTGGAAAGAACTAAGCGACGTATTGACTATGTAGGTGGTAATATGTATAACGATTTACCTCTCAATTTAAAATCTATTGATAATTTAGCGACATTTAAAGTTTTATTCAAAGAATATTTAAATTGTTTAATGGAAACGCTTCTGATGTAACTAAATTTTAACCTAAACAACCATATGAATATAAATATATATGTATATGTATAATGTATATATATATATATATATATATATATATATATATATATATAATATATATATATATATATATATATATATATAATATATATATATATATATATATATATATATATGTACGTATATATGTATACTATATATATATATATATATATATATATATATATGTATATATATATATATATATATATATATATATACTATATATATATTTTTATATATATATATATATATATATATATATATATATATATGTATATATATATATATATATATATATATATATATATATATTTGTATGTATATGTGTATGTATATATGTATGTGTGGATATATGTATATATGTATATATGTATATATATATATATATATATATATATATATATATATATATATCTATATATATATATATATATATATATATACACATAATCTAGTACAACAAAGAAAAAATAATAATCCTAAATTAAAAGAAAATAATTTAGCAAATATTGGTATACATATTCAAACCAATAAAGATAAAAATAAAGAAAAAATTGGAGAAAAATAATAAGAAATATAATTAGATAATAAAGGATAAGTTTGTTCTTTTGTAAATAATTTAATTGCATCACAAAAAGGTTGAGGAATTCCTATAATTCCTACTTTATTTGGTCCCTTACGAATTTGAATATAACCTAATACTTTACGTTCTAATAAAGTTAAAAATGCTACTCTTACTATTACAAAAATAATTAATAATAATCTTCTAATAATTAATAATAAATTTTCAATAAAAAACAAGTACTATTTGTAATTAAAATTATGTACAATTATATTCAATAAAAATATAGTGTCTTGCAGAAAAGGGGCTTGTTTCAATTTTTTGTGCGATGACCGACTTTTTTTAGTTTTAGTATTATTATAGAATGTATTTTGCATATGACAAGAATTCAAGAATTTTAAGTTGAGTTGGACTCATGGTTGGGAGACATTACGGAGAAAGAAATAATACTTAAAAGGATGGAAACTGAACACCTTAGAAATAATCAACGCGGAATAAATGAAGTATTCAGTAATTTTAGAAAGACATGTTATTACCCCAACCTGCAAAAAGAAATTCAAAATTATATAAGCAACTGTGAAGTTTGCAATCTTGCAAAACTTGATAGAAATCCTATTAAACACAAATTTAATGTCGCAGACAGCCCTATGAAAGAAAACGATGTAGTTCACATAGACTTATGGTACCCCCGTAGAAATGATGGAATGAAGAAACGATTCCCATATTTGGGTAAACCAAGCTTGATTGTGATGGATAATGAATGTGACACACTAAATATAAAACAATTTCTTAGAGATGAGGGAATAGATTTTCATTTGACCACTACATACCTTAAAACTGGGAATGCTGACGTTGAAAGATTGCACTCCACACTCAACGAACATATTCGATTGTTTGATGCGTAACTTAGGGATGGACAAAAAAATCTATGTGTTAAGAACACTCGATGTGTTGTGTCGAAACATCGATATAATCCGATGTTTTTGCTCCTAAACAATCGAAAAACATCAATGTTTGCTTTCCATGCATCGGAATGACACATTGTATACAGAACATGTAGATTGATAAATAAACGTGTATACATATGTGTTGGCTTGACTCAAGTTTGTATATGTAAACGTGGTAAATATTATGCGAACAACTGGCAGCACTATTATATGCGGCGAATAAGTTCTGGTCTGGCATCTTTACTCCCAACAAATAGCTTGATAACCACGCGTAATTAAAATAAAAACTAACAAATTGTGCACAACTTCAACAAAGGAGAGTTTTGTGCTGTTTGTTTTTTCCACGAATAAACCTTCTTTATAATTCAATAGTTTTCTGCTTTTGAAAATAACATGCCGCCTAAGAAGAGAAGCACAGTTTGGAAATTTTATGAAAAAATTGATAATAGGAAATGTCTGTGTCAAAAGAATATTTAATCTAATGGAAATACAACAAATATGATGGGGCATATTCGCGATGTGCATAAAGCTGGAAGTACATAACACGCGTTTCACGCGACGTGCGTTCTATGCGTTTCATACTTCATGCGTTTCATACTTCAACTCAAGTTACATTCAAAGCGTTTCATGCGCCAATGTTTATATTTTGATCAGCTGTAGTGTAATATATGTATAAAAAAGTTCATTTTGGTAAAATTTCATATAATATTGAAAATTTTAAGAAATTTGTGGAATAAGTTGAGTTTGTAAATATAATATATTATGCAAAAAGAGCATACGCAAAGCTTAAAAGTAAAAGAAGATGTTATTGGGTACGTCCCTTGTTTTTTAGAACGGGAACTGAGTGATTTTTTGCGGCAACTTTCCAAAAATTAAAGAGAGACCATGAGCAGTTTCATATAGCAACGAGAATGTCTCCAGACATCTTCGACTACATATTAGCCGCTGTAAACGAAAACCTTGAGAAGAACTCAGCGAGAGCTATTTCACCAGATTGCCGTGTCTTCTTGAATTTAATGTAAATATAAAACTGTGTTCGGTCAATAATGAATAAAGTCATAACTTTCCTCCAACAGCTATTTAGCGCACGGTACAAGTAGACAATACCTATCACTAACTTGTCAGTAGTAAGACGGATTGTTTTGGAGACATGCGATGTTATATGGACACAGTTGAGTCGAACATACTTGTCGTTGAGTCGAATATACTTGTCGTTTCCAAACACGTATGAATGGGAACGAATAGCAGAAGATTTAAAAAATATGTGGAATTTGCCGAATTGTATCGGAGCCATCGACGGAAAGCACATCACCATTACCTTTCCACCTCATTCGGGCTCAAACTTCTATAACTATAAAGGTTAGTTTTAAGAAATATGATTTCTGTTAACTTTTAGCTACGTATATTATCATTTTAGGAACATATAGTATTGTACTGCTAGGCGTGTGTGACGAAAATTATACGTTTACTGCGGTCGATATAGGAGCTTATGGTTCGCAAAGCGGAGACTACATTGCCGAATAGCGACGTAAAGTTTCCGTAATATTTAGTTGGTGATGCTGCTTTTCCTCTTAAGCCATACATTATGAGGCCATAGCCTGGACTTTTATTTAGTGAAGAGAAGGAAAACTTTAATAAAAGATTATCCAGAGCCCGCAGAACCATAGAGAATGCTTTCGGTATTCTGACACGATGGAGAATTCTGTGTGGAACTCTAAACATGACACCGGCCGCCGCTGAAAAAGTTGTTTGTGCATCAGTTCTGCTTCACAACTACTTAATAATGCAGGATGGAACTTATTGCCCACCAGAGTTTGTGGACCGAGAGATAAACGGCATTGTTACAGAAGGATTATGGAGGCAAGAAACACAACCATTGCCAAAAGGTCCTAAGTTTTCCTCCAACAACGCCCCCAAGGATGCATTTAAACAAAGGGAAGTTTTACGTGATTACCTTTTCATAAATAAAATATAACACATATATTTTATAGTATTTGTTTTAATATTTTATATTAAGTTCAGTCTTCTTATTTATTAAAATATGTATATACAAAATATCTACATCAAAAAACTTAAATTTTCCTTATTAATAAAATTAAAATAAAAAATTCACAAAAAAGTACTATGTACAAAAAAAAAGATAAGATATTTTTGCTTTTTTCACTTCGTCCCGCAAGTAATTAGGTATATACATTTTTACATTCATATCGGAATTACTTAGCGAATCATCTAATAATTCGCGCACCATACCAAAAAATGCATCATGTGTATCTTTTGTAGGTGTGTGACGTTGCAAACCGTGATTCTGCAATTTTCATCATATTGTTTAAGAAGCTTTTGAAAGCTTCACTGTCCTCATCTTTCTTTCGAGTATTACTTCGAACTTCTGTCGGAAACACGCTGGATTCTCTATTCGAAGAAGGTGTGCTAGTGGATGGTAAGTTTTCACAGTACTCCACCGCAAACAACTGTGTCTGGAATATAAAAATATTAAAAGTTAATAAGTAAATAAATTATTACTTATATTGTTAACTAAAATGCTAAATAACTTGACTTCCCAGAAGAACAAAAACTAAATTCTTATATTGCATTTTGTCGATATGTATGTATATTAATACTTACATCATCCAGACTTTCAAAACCTTCGTAATGCTCATCGTCCTGCAACATATTAGGAACTACATTAATTATACTTTATAATTTTATATATGTAAACTCACCTTCGTGGTCTTATAAAGCTCATTCGATCTGTGTATTTCCAATGAACATCTATTTCTCCTGCACTACCAGAAGCTCGATGGCCCTCTGCAACTATCTTTACGTATTTATCACGCAGTGACTTCCAACGGGATTGACATACATTTTCTAAGAATAAGAAATACAAGATATATAAACATATTGGCCACAAAAATTTCATTATATGTGTACATACCAGGTACATTTATTTATTTGCTTATGGCATTCCAAGCTGCTGCACGCTTCAATTTACTTCTGTACAATAGCAATCTTTTGTTGCACAGAAGTTCGTAATTTTTAACGGCATTAATTAAGTTCTCATCCATTGCGCTTTAATATTATTATCTGTGTTTCACCAATCTTGTTAAATATATTGCAAAATTAATAAACATAACAGGGATGGTACTTAGTACGTAAAATAAATCGAGAAATTATACGAATATTTGTTGGAAGAAACAATTGTGATAAAATAACTATTTCAATGCATTTCACTCTTGAAAATATTAGTAATCTTTATTGCGACAGTGATTTCTTATTAAAAACGTTTTATTAAATTAAAAATTAAAAAAATAATAGTCCACGACATAAAGATATTAGTCGATAACATTAAAAATGTAATGTAATTTGTCATCCCTGGCTATCAAAAACAGCTGACGTTTTTTCAAGACGCGTGCCGCAATCTACTTTACGCGTCAAGCGTTCTACGCGTTTTGTCATGTAACTTGTTACATACGATTACACTAGTTGTACTAATTTGACAGACGTTTATAACGCGTAGACACGTTAAACGCGTGTTATGTCCAGCTTAAGTCTGCTTATTCAGAGATTGAATCTTCAGAAGCAAAAAAATCACACTATCTTTGCCACTGTTGAGTTTTCCAGAAATGAAATTTATTAGATCTGAGTAAATACAATTTTTAAGAGCAGTTTTATTTGTCCTTTATTTAGGTTTAATTATGCTTTAAAAAATTTTGTATTGTCGCGTGTACGGTTGGACTCAGATTATTTTTTAACGTTTTCAATTCAGTTTTCTGTAGCAATTTACCTACAGACGACAATACAGTTAGCTTATACTACATATATATAATGTATGTATTATTAGGTACTTATTTGGTAAATGCATTTACCAATCAATGAGTGCCTTTCTAGGCAATTGAGAGCGTGTGTATTAACAAGCGTAAAGGGTGCATACACAGACAAGATAGTATATAATGGTATGTAAATATTGTATAAGGAAATAATTGTGAGAAAAGCAAACGGAATATTTTTAAGCGCACAATATGTAGCCAGTGGCGGCGACATCCTCCCCCAGGTAAAGGAATCGAGTAGCGATGAGTTTACGTCTTTAGTTTGTGCTGACATCTAGTATTGCAACTTTCGACATTGGTCTTTCTAGGGTGCTTGTTGCTGTTCTAATTTTAACTCGTCGAACTTGTCCGTCTTTCGCGGTGGTTATCTCGGTGATCACGCCTTTAGGCCAGGTGTTTCGCGGCAGGTTTTCGTCTACCAGAATGACCAGATCTCCGATGGAGGGCGGCTTTTGCTTTGTGAACCACTTTCCACGACGTATCAGATTTGGGGCGTACTCTTTCACCCACCTGCGCCAAAACGAGTCGGCAAATCTTTGCGTTTGTCTCCAGCGATCACGCAAGCTGGTATCAGATCAAATGGGCTTGTATCCTGAGGCGGACCCTAGCAGCAGATGGTTTGGTGTTAAAGGTTCATCGTCTTTCGTTTCCAGGGACACAAATGTGAGTGGTCTGGAGTTTATAACCGCTTCCGCCTTGGTGAGAGCGCTTTTAAAGCTTTCGTCATGAAACCTGAAGTTGGGAAACGCTGCGCTCAATACCGGTTTGACGGATTTAACCATCCGCTCCCACGCTCCTCCCATGTGCGGGGCTGCCGGTGGGTTGAAGGTCCACTTAATTTCGTCGAATTTCGTTATTAAATGGTTTAAATTTAGGTGCTGCTGTTCCTCCCGGAAAACCTTTGCCGTAGCTCTAAAGTTGGTGCCATTGTCAGTAAATATTTCCCTAGGCATGCCGCGGCGACTAATGAAGTTGGAAATACACATTATGCAAGAATTCGTATCCAAACTGAAGGCGACTTCCAGGTGAACTTCTCGAAATGTTAGGCAAGTAAATACCACTCCCCATCTCTTTTCCTTGTGTCGTCCCACAGTTACAAGGAACGGGCCAAAAAAGTCTATACCGACGAAGGTGAACGGGCGTTCAAAGCAAGCCAGTCTGGCGAGGGGAATTGGAGCCATTTGTGGCGTTGTTGGTAAACACGTTGTATTTTTGCATCGTTGACATTCTTTGCGTACCTTTTTATATAAAACGCGCAGGCGTGGAATGTAATATTTGCATCTAATGTTGTTGATGATTGTTTCGTGAAAGCTGTGGTGATATAATTCGTGATAGTAGCGAACTATTAGAAACGTTACGTAGTGGTTGTTTGGTAGAATAATGGCGTGGCTGCACATAAATGACTGTACTCTTCCCTCGCATCTCAAAACTTCGTGGTCGTCTAGGTACGCATTAAGTTGTTTTATCTGACTTTTTTTATTAACTTCTGCACGTTTCCGTATGTTTGCAATATCTTCGGCATACTCTGCGGTTTGCGCTACTTTATACAAAACGTTTTTTGCCCTTTGGATAATGTCGAAACTGATATCTCTTGGCGGTCTTTTCTGAACAGTTACGTGCTTGACACGAATTATATAGAGCATGAACGTTGCAAAGGCTCTGTAGAGTCTTCTCCAGCATGAAAAATACTTGATGTTGGGTTCAAAGGGCTTCTTTTCGTGAATTTGAAAAACTGGGTGGCGTAATTCACTTCTCTCGAAACCGATTACATCCTTTTCCTTGTTCGCGCAGTCGAAATTAGACACTTCGGGCCAGTTGTTTTTGTTGTCTGTTAAGAGTTGAGGACCACCAATCCAGTCGTGTTCTCTAATATTTCGCCAACGCGGTGCATAACAAATGGTTTAAAATTTCTCGGATCTATTTTCAACCAACTCAAAACTGTTTTTGAGTCCGTCCACCAGTAGCGTCTGCCAAACTTGATACGCCTGCTCTGCTGTACTTTTTGAGCTAACCTTACGCCAACAATTGCTACTTACAATTCCATACGCGGGATAGATAATGGCTTGAGAGGTGCTACCTTGCACTTGGCAGCTATTATTGAGACATTAACTCCGGAATCATATAAGACTCTCATATAGCATACGGCTGCATATGCATGTTCTCCGGCGTCAACGAACGTGTGTAACTCAATGTCGGAAGCGGCTGTCATAAACGGCGAATAATTTCTCGGAATTGAGAGTTCTGATAAGTTACGTATATTCAGGGTCCACTGGTGCCATTTCCGATGTAAATCCTGAGTTAACTGGTCATCCCATTTTATTTGCGACCGCCATATTTCTTGTAAGAGGATTTTGAGGCTAATTGTATAGACGGACAGCGGATCGAAAATGGTCATTAATACCTGCAAGACCTCTCTTTTAGTGGGTGTGATTTCCTCGTTGAATATGTTTCTTTTAAGCTTTGAGAATTTACATATGTATTTGAAAACGTCGTTTTTAGGGTCCCAAAACATTCCTAGTACCTTTTCCACGGAACCCAGGTTGTAAGTAAGCTGGTGTCCATGTGTGTTATCAGAAATTTGGTGTTGCAAATCGGGACAATTAGATAGCCAATGATGCATGTGGAAGCCGGCGGTGGCATGTATTGTTTTAACGTCGGTCGCGAGCTTCAACGCCTCTTCGTAGGTATCGGCGCTATCGATGAAATCGTCGACGTAGTGGTGGAACTTAATTGATTCTGCCGCGCGCGGGTATTTGGTGGCGAAGGCATCGGCGTTTTTGTTCCGAATGAAATGTGCTATACAAGGGGCGCATGATGTGCCGAATGTTAGTGCCTGCATAACATAGACGTTGGGAGACCTTTTACCACCTGCGTTATCGTACCACAAAAATCGCTGACTCTGCATGTCCTCTTGCCGAACACGTATTCGGTGAAACATTTCTGATATGTCGCCGCAGATGGCTATTTTACCTACGCGGAAATCTATCAAAATATCGAAGAGTGGCCTTAACATATCAGGCCCCGTCATCAAGAAATCGTTCAGGGACTTACCGTTAGATTTCGAGGCAGCGTCCCACACCAGACGAACTTTTCCGGGCTTGTTAGGATTGAGTGTTATGAATATCGGCAGATACCACGTGAGCTTATGGCTTTGTTGCAATTCCTCTTGAGAAAGTTTTCTGGCGTAGCCCCTGTCGATCAGCTTGTCTATTTCCGCTTGCATAGTGGTTCTCAATTGTTCGTTTTTTTTTAACTTCTTCTCGAGGCAATTTAGACGATGTAACGCCGAACTGTAACTGTCTGGTAGGTGAGGGTTATCATTTTTCCACAACAGGCCAACCTCGTAGTGGTCATCCCTTTTCACGGACGTATCTGCAAGTATTTTCAAAGCCCTTTGATCGGCGGATGACATTAACTTTTTTTCTGGTGGTGTTTCTATTGAAAAGTATGCTTTTATTTGGTCGTGTAATTCTTGATATTTTTTCTCGCACTCGCATGAATGTACGTTGCAGAATGATGGTGTATTGTTTCTTGATGCGCACCCTTGTAGACACCAGCCTAGGCGAGTTTTTGTCGCGATTGGTTCGTCTTGCTTGCCTTCGCGGACTTTCAGTGGAATAGCGAGGTTCCAGTTGTTTATGCCTATTAAAATTTTTGGTTTCTCGTTGATATACGATTTTATTGGCAGACTATTCAGATAAGGGTAGGTTTTGGTTATTTGGTTGAGGTTTATTGATTGTGTTGGTAGGTCCAAGTCTTTTATCGTGTGAACATCATGCAGCGTGAATTGCTTCTCATTCTCAGTGCCTGATACTAATACTGAGAATCGCTTTGAAGGGTTAGGGATTCTTCGATACCTTCCAACTCGAGTTCTTCAAAGAGGTCTTGTTCAATTAGTGTCACGGACGAGCCCTCGTCTAAAAAGGCTAATGTATCCAGTGTTTTAAGCTTACCATACAGACGTATAGGTACGAATCTAAAGATTAAATTAATGTCGTGGTTTTTATTGTTGTGAGCATTTACCACATCTTTGTTTTCGCTCAGGGTGCGGTTATCGTCCATTTTACTCGTGGTTGCGTGTTTGTGTAGCAGCTGATGGTGTTTAGCAGTGCAGTTTTGAACGCCACAAAGCTTATTAGAGAAACATTTACGGCGATGAAAATTGAGACACTGGCGGCAAATGTGGACCACTTTTCTTCCAGGTTTGCGTTCTTAAATTTGTGACAGGCTTGTATTTTATGGGTGTCGTTACTACACATCGCGCAGGGTAGCACTTTTGATGGCTGTTGCTCCCTTTTTGTAAGGTGTAAGCTTAAAGATGCATTACGTTTGTTTGTCATCGGGGAGACTACCTGGCTTGCTGCCATCGCAATGTTGTATATCCAGTCGCTAAATGTTTTTACGATGGGAGTCGCAGGATCTCCCTTTGGGTGCAAAGCCCAATTTAGCTTGTGAGTATTTGGGAGCTTTTCGAGAAGCTCTTTAACCAGCATTGGATTGCTGAGGTGCGCCCCCATAGAACAGGCTTCCATCGTTGAACTAAGATTTCTTACCATGAGCGCGTACTCTATAAGGCTCTCCAATCTATCTCTGGGTGGTGGAAATTTACGCGCCTTTTCGATGAGACTTTCTATTATAAATTCTGGCCGGCCGTAACACATATCGAGGGTTTGGATGATTTCAGGTACCATGGAGGGTAGTAACAGTTTACACCTTACTAACTCTTTTGCTTTCCCCCGTAGGCAGGATTGTAGACGCATAAGGTTTTCCGCTTCTGTGTATCCGGCAATTTCTGTACTGTTTCTAAAACTACTGAGGAAAAGTGGCCAGTCTTCCGAGTTTCCGTCAAATATTGGAAGTTCTCTCGGAATTACTTGCCTAGCTGCTAATTGAGATGACGTGGGTTGATTTGATAAGAAACTCGTCAGAGGTCCCCTGCTTGAGCTGCTACTTCCCTCCTGAAATAGTATTTCATACTTCTTTTCCAAATATCTTTTTTGTAGCTCTTTTTCTTCTTCCAACATACGTAACTTTAGATCTCGTTGCTTTAGCAAGCTTTCTTTGTTGTGGTCAATAGGGTGTGACTCGGAGCCTGGCTCCCTAACCATACTAGAAGAATTACACTGTAGGTGCGTGTCAGACCACGTACTGACGCCATTTTTATCATGGTTAGCAGAAATTAAAGCTGCGTTAAGCAGCACTTTAGAGGCAATTGTACTTGAGATAGCTGTAGCCGTTATTGGAGTGGTCGTACGAGCTGCTTCGTTTACGTGCTGCGCCGTAGCGTTGCTGTTTGCCCCGTCTTTCGGAGTAATAATTGTTGCGGATGGCCGCTGGACACAGCGATCGCAGTTCCAACTGACGTCAGCGATATCGCTGTTAACCCCGACGCATTCGAAATGAAACCACTGGTCGCACGTGTCGCACTGGACCATCATTTCATTGTCCCCTAAGGTGTATTGCTTGCAATTATACTCCATTATAGTGATTTGTTTTTCAACCGACAGGCGTTCTAATCAACCAAAAAATTTTTTAAGGATTTTGTTGAGTTTTCCAGAAATGAAATTTATTAGATCTGAGTAAATACAATTTTTAAGAGCAGGTTTATTTGTCCTTTATTTAGGTTTAATAATGCTTTAAAAAATTTTGTATTGTCGCGTGTACGGTTGGACTCAGATTATTTTTTAACGTTTTCAATTCAGTGTTCTGTAGCAATTTACCTACAGACGACAATACAGTTAGCTTATACTACATATATATAATGTATGTATTATTAGGTACTTATTTGGTAAATGCATTTACCAATCAATGAGTGCCTTTCTAGGCAATTGAGAGCGTGTGTATTAACAAGCGTAAAGGGTGCATACACAGACAAGATAGTATATAATGGTATGTAAATATTGTATAAGGAAATAATTGTGAGAAAAGCAAACGGAATATTTTTAAGCGCACAATATGTAGCCAGTGGCGGCGACAGCCACTATCAGCTGATATTCTTGATGAGTGCAGTGCTGAAACTGTGGTAATTACACCTTCTTCTACAAAAAGTTCTCAATTTACCAGTAATTTGGATTCTGATCTCCAACAATTAAACGTCAAAAAACCATAAAGTCCAGTTTTTGTCTTATTCACAATTCGGCACGATGGCGCAGACACTTAATAACTGTGTGTTATATGATTTGTAAAGATCATCAACCTTTTACAATAGTTGAAAATAAGGGATAAAAAATCTCTTGACAAAATTCTTGTCATTACAAAATTCTAAGTGGAACAAGCCTCAGAAGATGGTTAGATGATATATATGATATTATTTCCGAATCATTTCAAAAAAAGTTGTCCGCAACAGAATAGTCCAGTCATTATAGTAAGTTCACCTCGGCATTCGAGATACCCAGCTGTAAGTCCGTAAATACTTGTATATTGACACCCTAAAAGTTGTCTCAAAACCTACATATGGTAGGGTGTACGCAACTATTAAATTTCAATGTCAAATATATGAATGATTATAAATATTTGGCAGTTCTTATTAACTATTATATAATTTTTTCCTAACCTATGCACTTTTTTTCAGCATTAATTTATTTAACAACACTTACCTGCCCATGTAATTGTAGAATTGTTAATGAAAATATAGGAATTATATTTTAATTTTAACCTAATTAATATAAATAACTTCGTACATGATGAAAAAAATAAATAAATAATGAATTAATCTTATTATTAAAAAATATTATTCAATACAGTTATTTTTATTAAGAGTAAAAAAATGGAATAAAGGGGACAAAAACTACAATTTATAATTTTAATCATCTTCTTCGTCTTCTGGCTCTTGATGAATTTCAAACTATTCTTCATTATCGTTTTCAACGACATTTATCTCAAGTTGTTTCGTGATTTCATGGTCAAAGGTTCCAACTTCGTTAATGTCGCTCTGATATGGAGATCATTGAGACAAGCTTGCCTATTACATGGGCCACAAGCTAAAGAGCATTGCAAGCCCGCTTTTCTGCATCCGCATCGCGAAGCACACCTCTCTTGCAGTTGCTGAAAATTGTATTTAGCAAATCTTCTAGAGAAGGTGGAAAAATTGTCATGATAGGCTCCAGAAAATCGTTTCGTATTGCCCAACCCCATACCTGGGGTTCCAAATCATGCCCTAACCAAGTTTGAACACGTTTGAAATGTTGATGAGCAGCTGCACTTGTTGGTGGAATATTTGAAAGCTGCACAGGTTTATTAAGTTTTGTAGACTTGACGTAATGCATATAACGAAGATGATCGAGACTTTTCACAGATTTCGAAGCATTATAGATTGCAAATAAGGTTTGAGTTGCACTCTATAATAATCTCTGGGCAGAATAATGTTCTTCCTCAAATGCTGCAGCTAGTTCATCCAAATTTGTCAGTTTCTCAAAAACTTTTAAAAATGGTTTTTCCCCTTTTTAAAAAGGGAAAAAAACTTCGCCACAAAATAAACATTGATTTTTAACATCAAACACTTTACCTTGTTTTTACGAATTACTAATGAAGAAGTTATAGTTTCTCCTTCTTGTCTCCGTTTTTCTGCTTGGAGACGGTTTTTACTAATATAAACACTTCGGCACTTTTCATGCACTTTAACAGAGGTTACTGATTTTAAATAATCAATTTTTCTGTCGTTTCGTCCGACACTTGCAGTTCGTAGAGATTTCATACCGCGCACTACTTCAATAAGCGATTCAATTCCCAAATCTGACTTATTACATAGAAAACACAAATCAGCCAAGATACGATTCAAATTGAAATAATGAGAAGACGGTCGTAACTATACAATACAATTGAACATCTCTCTCTACTTACTAATCATTGATTCATCGATACTTCATCAACTATATATGGCGCGTTTTCCACCGGAGGCACCGGTTAACCTGAAGTGATGCTGTGACCGCGTGCTCTCCGCCCTCTATCTCGAAAACGGTTCACCGTATAAGAAATTTTTTCAACAAAATTTGTAGAAAATTTTGTATCTACAATATTGGTAATAAATACAAATAGCAAGAAACCCATAAGAAATGAGATATTTACAAAAAAGATATTAGAGTGTCAATGTACAAGTATTTACAGACTTACAGCTGCGTATCTCGAATTTTGAGATTCTTACCTAATTTAAGATTAAATGACTGGACTAGAAGACCTAACTATGACGACAGATATTTGGTCTGATACCTTAAATATGAAGAGCTTTTTAGGCGTGGCCGTTCATTTTGGCATTGACGTTGAACTATTTTCAGTAACTCTTGGCGTATACGAACTTGATGAAAGACATACGTAACAGTATATTTCTGAAATGCTTTTAAAGACTTGTGAAGAATGGAAGATAAAGTAACGGCCGTTGATGCCAATAGAAATAGCGTTTGGTAGGAAGAAACACATTCCATGTTTTGCACACACCTTGAATTTGGTAGATGAGGGCACAAATACATGGAAAAATATTGTTTGTAAAATTAATTCAATCGTGACGTGGTTTAAGCAGAGCGCAGTTGCTGCAGATGAGTTGTGAAAAGCAACTTCTGGCGAATTAAAACTAATACAAAGCGTTTCTACGCGCTGGAAAAGCACATACTAAATGGTCCAAAGGTTTCTAGAAATGCCGACTGTTATTAATGATATTCTTTTCCGATATGAAAAAGCCCCACCAAGACAAAT